>CM035422.1:145217844-145817844 GCA_020310875.1 Ceratopteris richardii
CTTGTGTGCTCTCTAGGTCGTGGTAGAGGGAACTCATCTGTATTTCTTTGATTCATGGGAGCTCTAAGTACCTCAGGTTCTACTCTATTTGTTTTTGTCCTCGTTCTTTCTCTACCCCTAGGTTGGCAAAGCTTACTGGCCTATCTCTGCTTCGGTCTCTTTGAGCTCCATGAGCTTGGGATGTTCCAGCTCCAGGGTGACCGTGGGACACATTCGATCTTGGTTGGGGGAAAACGAATTCACCCTTCCAAGTGTAAGCATGCCTGTCATGTTCTGTAACCACAAAGATCCTCTCTGAAGCGTGATCTAAGTAGGTCACTCTGCCTGGGCTATCAGGATCTTTGAACTCAGAGATCAAGATTGACCCTACATCACTTGGCCTATCAGATTTATACCTCCAAAAAGCTTCATCGGTCTCTTGGTTTAAGAGCAGATCTATGCTCTTATTATCGTGGGGAAGCCACTCTGGTGTGATAATCCTAGTGAGAATTGATTTGCCTCGAGGGGTTCTAGGTTCCATACCCATGTTTCCTTGTTCTAGGTCGCCTATGTCCGCTTCATGGGATCACATTTCCGAATTCATCTGTCGTATCTGGGTGACTGGTGACTACGTATATGGTTCCTTCTTTGTCCAGGTATGCTCCATTTGCAAACTTGACAGCTGGGCATTCTAGTCCAATGGATTGGTCCGGGTTTTTAATCTGGACCACGGATCTTCCTAGGCCGTCCTCATAGATGCTAGCACCTAATCGGCTGGTCCTAATGTATTCCAACTGCGTCTTGTAGGGGCCTTCCACCCTATACACATATGGCACTCTTGAACTTCCTGTAGGTCTGTCCATACCTTGAGACATCTCTGATTCACTAGTCTCAGAGCTAGGGTAATGCGAGTGGTGGCTCAACTGCTGGGCCCAAGACCTAGCAGTATGATTAACGCTAGCCTCTGAAGACCTAAGACTTTGTCTTTCTCTTACTAGATGTCGTCCCGATCTAAGGTTCATATGCCTATTTAAGTAGACCAATTTTGTGCCCACAGTACAACCTCGTTGCTGATCAATTGGTGGTAGTCACTTGATTCTTTTTTAGTATGTTATCGTGTTTATGATCTTGTCTGGAATTGTTGGTGTAGACCAATCAACAATTGAAGTTTTGGAAGACAAAGAATGGAGACAAGATCAATTCTTGAAGCATAGAAGATGGTTACATTCAGAGGTTGAAAGAAATGAACACATATGTACATTAGTTCAGATATAGGTCACTTATACTTTTGATTAGTCATAAGCTTGTACATATTTGCCTATAAATACTATGGAAAATGTCGGGGCAAGTATGAGAGAGTATGAGAATAGTGTATTGAGAATTTGTAAGAGTCATTAGACCTCCTAGGAATGAGTTGAAAATCTCTCTCATCACTTAGTTGTAATTTTCTGAGAAATAGAAAAAAAGTTGCGCCCGATGTTTCTGTGTTTCCTCCTTGTGTGGTAGATCTTTTGTGAAATGCTTTTGTACAAGCCTAATTCTATAGTTGATCGACCTTTGTACAAAGTTTTAGCTTTCAATTGTGATCAGGCTTTGAGAATTATGTGTAGGAACATTCATATGTGAAGAAGTGTTCATTGATTTCTGAAACAGGCGCAAAATTTGATCTTAATGTTTTGGCCAGTTCTCCCTCCACAGTTTAAAGTTTTGTGCAAGCAAGCACTCAATCTTTAAGTTGGAAGGTGAGCTACTCGTGGCTAAAAGCATTTGCTTAAACGGGTTCTAGATTGAGAGAATCATGTGTTAAAAGTTAGGGGTGTCCAAATCGACTTCTCAAAAGTGCAGATTTAGACATAGGTAACGTGTTAAGTAGATTTCTCAAGATCTACTGAGTCTTTTGAGGTAATTCAACTTGGAGAAGCTGCGCAATCGTTAGGCAACACCTTCTACAAAGTTTTATAAAAAACTTTACACATTTATTCAGTCAATGAGTGAATTATGTGCAGCAGACTGTCTGAGTAATCTCCTTCTTCACAGTTTGTTCAAGAATTTGATAATTGGTCATTGATCCTTTAAATTGGAAAAGGTTTTGACTTACTCTTGATATAGAGGTGTTGTAATTTCAAGAGTAGGTTGTTCTTTTGGAGATTAACACTCTCCATCAATGGTATCAGAGCAGGAAGCATCAGAAGGAGGACCGCGACTGCTGTAGGTGCAAAGAATTCAACATGAAGGTTCAAAAGGTGAAAGCTTGAGGATAAAGCTTGAGAAGGAGATCATACGATATCAAGGAACTCAAAAGGAGTGTCATTCGAAGTAAAGGTAACCTTATACTTTATAAAGATTGAAAAATTCAATACACAGGTGAAGGAAAGATGGGAGATTCTCTTCAGATAGAGAAATTGGATAGAGAGAACTATCCTGCATGGTCAATGAGGATGGAAGCTCATCTTATGAGCAAAGACTTGATAGCTTACATTACAGGTGAAGAAGAAAAGCCTCAATTCAGAGATCCTAGTGTTCCAACTAGGGAGGAATTATCAGATTTGAAGAATTGGATGAAAAGAGATGCTCAAGCTAGGAGCATTATCTATATGGCAGTCAATGACTACTTGCTACCTCACATTAGAGGTCTTGAAAGTGCAAGTGATATTTGGAATGCTTTGGAAGAGCATTTCCAAAACACCACAAAGTCAAGGAAGGCATCTTTGTGGGCAGAATTTACTACTTTCAAGAAGAAGGCCTCTCAATCCATTTCAGATTGTGTAACAAGGATGAAAGATATTGCATATGCATTAGGAGCTGTTGATGAAGACATTGAGGAGGATAAATTGGTAAGGCAAATCCTTACAGGTTTGAGAGGGGATGACAAATGGAAGCCATTCATTTTTTCTACAGAATTATCACTTGATCATTTCACTCCTGATTTAAATCAGTTGCTAGGTCATATGCTAACTTTTGAGTAGGATGTCAAAGGAGATGGTGACAAAAGTATAGGTCATGCAATGTACTCAAAGGACAAGAAGAAAGCTAACAAAGGAAAGCAGCAATCAGGTGAAGATGAAGGCACAACTAGTCAAGCCAACTTCCTAAGAGGAAGAGGAGGTGGCAAAAGTAGAGGAAGAGGCAGGAGTAACAAAGATGGAGCCAAAGTTTGCTGGATTTGTGGTAAGACAAATCATTTAGCTAATGATTGTTGGCATAATACTCAGAGTAATGGTGGATATAATCAGAACTATAATTCAAGAGGAAGAGGTGGCAGAAATCAAAGAGGTAATTTCGGAGGTAGAGGTAGTAGGGGTTACTTTGGAAGAAATGCAGGTAGAGGATTCCAAAGTCAACAATATAACAATACCTACTACAATTATGCTTCAGATCAGAAGGAGGATTCAACATTAATAATGAATGCAACTTGTGAAAGGCAAGTGAAGACCAAAGAGTCTTCTACATTGACTCAGGGTGTAGCAATCACCTGAGTGGTAACATAGCATTGATGACTGATTTGGAGAATAAGGTATTTAATCATGTTGTTCAAACAGGTGATAATACAAAGCACAATGTGAAGTCAATTGGATCAGTGAAGGCCAAGGATGGTAGCACTCTCTTGAGTAAGGTCTTGTATGTTCCTACAATTCCTAAGAATCTGATAAGTGTAGGACAAATTGTTGAAAAAGGTTATGAAGTGAGGTTCACTAATGAAGGAGTGTTTGTGGAAGACCCTAGCAATGGGTATAAACAAATTGTTTTAGGAAAGAAAGAAGGAAGATTGTTCACATTGAAGATTCAAGGTAATGTTGGTCATGCCTTGTTCACTTATGGAGGACATAAGATCTCTGAGTTGGATCTTTGGCACAAGAGGCTTGGACACTTCAATGAAAGAGGTATCAAAGATATGATAAATAATGGTTCAGTGCTTGGATTGCCTAATGTTGCAGGTCAACATATGACATACAGATGTGAGGCATGTCAATTAGGTAAGGCTCATAAGCAATCCTATTCCAAGCATGGTTTTATGTATTCAGAAAAGCTTGAGTTGGTACACATAGATGTGTGGGGACCATCAAAGGATTTCAGTATCAATGGTTCAAGGTACTATGTGATTTATGTTGATGATGCTACTAGATGGATCACTATCTATGTGGTCAAAGATAAGTCAGAAGTATTCAACACATTCAAACACTATCATGTGTATGCAGAGAGAATTACAGGTCATAAATTGAAGAGACTAAGGTCAGATGGAGGGGGAGAGTATTTCTCTAATGAGTTCAGTAATTATTTGTGGAATGCAGGTACTCTCCTCAACAAAATGGGAAATTACTTGCACGTACTCTCCTCAACAAAATGGTGTAGCAGAAAGAAGGAATAGAACTCTTGTTGAGTTTGCAAGGTCCATGATGAAAGAGAAGAATTGCCCAAATTACTTGTGGGCTGAGGCTGTAAATACAGCTACTTATCTGGTCAATAGGCTACCATGTAAAGCCTTGCAGGGTATGACACCATCTGAGGCATGGTGGGGTAAGAGACCTACCTTAGATCATTGCAGAGTATTTGGATGTTTGGCATATGCATATGTGCCATCACAATTAAGGCACAAATTGGAGCCTAAGGCTGAAAAGTATGTGTTCATTGGTTATGATGATAAGCAAATGGGATACAGGTTGTGGAGTCCATCCACAAAACAATTCATTGTGTCTAAAGATGTTACATTTGATGAACAAAATACTTGGTATGCAGGTACAATCAATATTAATACAGATGATGAAGAAATTGTGAATCAAAAGAAAGAAACCTCAAGGAGTGGAGAACTCAGGAGGTCATCAAGGCACAAGTGGAAACCTCTATGATACTTCTTTTTTGGCTAGCAAAGATTATGCTTATATGATTAAAGCAGATGAAGACCCTTCTACATATGAAGAGGCAAAAGTTAAGGAAAATTGTGAGAAAGCAATGCAGGAAGAATATGATGCATTGATGGAAAATCAGACTTGGGATTTGGTTCCTAAACCAAATAGCCAGAAGATCATAGGATGCCATGGTTTACAAGACAAAGAGATTTGCAGACGGAAGTGTGTCTAGGTACAAAGCTAGACTTGTTGTGAAAGGGTTTGCTCAAACATATGGTATTGATTATGATGAGACTTATAGTCCTCTGGCAAAGATGACAACTATCAGGACACTCATAGCAATTGCTGCATGTAAAGGTTGGAAATTGTGTCAATTAGATGTGAAGAATGCTTTTTTGAATGGTTACATTTCAGATGATGTTTTTATGGAGCAACCTCAAGGATTCAGAGATGGAAGATATCCAGATCATGTGTGTAAGCTCAAGAGAGCTTTGTATGGCTTGAAGCAGGCCCCAAGGGCATGGAACTATAGACTTGTAAAGTTCTTGAAAGAACTTGAATTTCAAGTATCAAAGGCAGATAGTAGCTTTCTTGTTAAAGCAAGTGATGATGGGTTTATTTACATGTGTATATATGTTGATGATATAATTCTTACAGGTACAGATGAGAAAGGCATTCAAATCCTAAAGAAGCAAATGGAGAAAGAATTCAAGATTTGTGATTTGGGAGACTTGTCATACTTCTTGGGCATGGAGATTTCATACACTCAACATGGAGTGTATGTGACTCAAGAAAGGTACTTGAGGAACTTGTTAATCAAGTTTAAAATGAATGATTGCAGGGTAGCACCTACTCCAATGGAGGTGAATCACAAATTGAGCAGATATGGTGGAGAAGAATTCAAGGACATGAAACAATATCAGAGTTTGGTTGGTAGTCTTATCTATGCTACTTTGACTAGACCTGATTTGTCATATGTAGTTGGGGTATTATCTCAATTCATGCATTGTCCTAGGAAAGAACATTGGATTGCAGGTCAAAGAGTATTGAGGTACATTAAGGGTACACTCAAAGAAGGTTTTTATTATGGTTTTACATCAGATACAAACATCAAGATTTATAGTGATGCAGATTAGGCAGGTAATCCAGATGATACAAGGTCAACTTATGGATACATGTGTTATGTGGGAGATAAGTTAATCTCTTGGTGTTCAAAGAAGCAACACACAGTTGCTTTATCATCTATAGAAGCAGAGTATAAAGGCATGGTTGAAGCTGCAAAGGAAGTAATATGGCTTAAGACTTTGATGAAGAGTTTTGACACTACACAGAGTACACCTATCATATGTGGAGATAACATGAGTTCATTATATCTAGCTGCTAACCCTGTTTTTCATGCCAGGACCAAACACATTGAGATTCAGTATCACTTTCTAAGAGAGAAGGTGATGAATAAAGAGATTGAAGTTATACATACTTCAACAAAAGATCAGATAGCTAATATGCTTACTAAAAGCTTGGATGGACCAAAGCTACAAAAGTTCAAAGACATGGCAGGCATAAAGAAGATACGAGAAACCTCAATTGATGATTGAGGGGGAGCTGTTGGTGCAGACCAATCAACAATTGAAGTTTTGGAAGACAAAGAATGGAGACAAGATCAATTCTTGAAGCATAGAAGATGGTTACATTCAGAGGTTGAAAGAAATGAACACATATGTACATTAGTTCAGATATAGGTCACTTATACTTTTGATTAGTCATAAGCTTGTACATATTTGCCTATAAATACTATGGAAAATGTCGGGGCAAGTATGAGAGAGTATGAGAATAGTGTATTGAGAAGTTGTAAGAGTCATTAGACCTCCTAGGAATGAGTTGAAAATCTCTCTCATCACTTAGTTGTAATTTTTTGAGAAATAGAAAAAAAGTTACGCCCGATGTTTCTGTGTTTCCTCCTTCTCTGGTAGATCTTTTGTGAAATGCTTTTGTACAAGTCTAATTCTATAGTTGATCGACCTCTGTACAAAGTTTTAGCTTTCAATTGTGATCAGGCTGTGAGAATTATGTGTAGGAACATTCATATGTGAAGAAGTGTTCACTGATTTCTGAAAGAGGCGCAAAATTTGATCTTAATGTTTTGGTCAGTTCTCTCTCCACAGTTTAAAGTTTTGTGCAAGCAAGCACTCAATCTTTAAGTTGGAAGGTAAGCTACTCGTGGCTAAAAGCATTTGCTTAAACGGGTTCTAGATTGAGAGAATCATGTGTTAAAAGTTAGGGGTGTCCAAATCGACTTCTCAAAAGTGCAGATTTAGACATAGGTAACTTGTTAAGTAGATTTCTCAAGATCTACTCAGTCTTTTGAGGTAATTCAACTTGGAGAAGGTGCGCAATCTTTAGGCGACACCTTGTGCAAAGTTTATCAAAAAATTTACACATTTATTCAGTCAATGAGTGAATTATGTGCAGCAGACTTTCTGAGTAATCTCCTTCTTCACAGTTTGTTCAAGAATTTGATAGTTGGTCATTGATCCTTTAAATTGGAAAAGGTTTTGACTTACTCTTGATATAGAGGTGTTCTAATTTCAAGATTAGGTTGTTATTTTGGAGATTAACACTCTCCATCAGGAATCACGTCATCAGGAATACTTGAGTATTTGTTGTATTTTAAGTTGATCGTTCCACTTAAGTTCTTTTCCTTTAAAGTTCTCGGTCACACACAGGTTATCTCTTGAACTTGATTTCTTAGATAGTCTTTGACTTGTTTTGCGCCTATCGTTGTCCTGACTTCCTCCTATCACTACTCGAGCTTAGCCTAAGCTAAGAATTGACAAAGGGAGTTGAGAGTATTCCGACCTTTCTTGTTGATCCCTTGCTTTATGATGCTCAAGAACCCGGTTCTCAAGCTTGCAAAGAAATCCTTGCTTTGGACGCTCTCAATTGCTCTTAATGGACCTGTGAAAGTCCCAAAAATTAGGTCACGACTTAAATTCAAATGACAGACAGATCACGTTCATGCATGTAATTTGGATATCAATTATGTCCCCTATCTCTATTGCAAACAATTCTAGGTGTCCCTTGGTTTTGCTCCCTCTAGGTATGGTAATCAATACACAGGATTTTTTTGTTTCTCAAGACACACTTGTAGGGACCTCACAGATCACTTATTGCTAGACCAATATGCTCAAAAACTATACCCAAATCTTGAAAAAAAACCCTAATTTTTTTTTTGGCCGAAAAGCCTGTCAATCGCGATCGACAGGTCTGTCAATCACGATTGACAGAGGTGTCCGTCGTGGCCTGTTGGTCGCGATCGACACGTCAATCGTGATCGACAGTGTCAATCGTGATCGACAGAGTCGATTGTGAGTCCTGTCAATCGCGATCGACACGTTTTCCGAGTTTTACGTCGTAAATTCAGTCGATCGGGGCTGTGTCCGTCGCGATGGACACGTGGCTACGCGAAAAAGTCAATCAATCGTTGAAATTCAGTCGGTCGCGATCGACGGTGTCAATCGCGACTGACAGAGGTGTCGGTCGTGGCTGTCGGTCGCGATCGACGGTGTCAATCGCGATTGACAGGGTCCTACGTGGCAGTCAATCGGTCGTGGGTCTGTCGGTCGCGATTGACAAGGTCTGTCGATCGCGATTGACAGATCTTGTCGATCGTGGCTGTCGATCGCGATCGATGGTGTCGATCGCGATTGGCAGAGAAACACGGAATTTTTCAATTTTGTTTAGTGATTTGGAATGTGCTCTTTGTGCTTGTCCTAGTGGTGCACTTAGTTTTACCAATTGGTCGAATTTTTTGTCGATCGCGATCGACAGAGGTCGGCGACACAGAGACAGTTTCTGAGTTTTTTTGTACCTGCACAGCGTGCTGGAGGGGATGATACAGCTGGATCCTGCAAGAAAACAATGCAAAAACAATGCACACAATATTGCTCTCTCGCTCTCTCTCACAAGTGGAATGAGGGAAATGAGGTGGAGAAGGTGATATGATCAAAACTGAGAATTTTTGCGATGATGGAGATGGAGGTGGGAGATGGTGATGATGATGATGGTGATGATGGTGGTGACGTAAGAAAGAGAAAAATAAGAAGAGTGAAGAAATTACCTACAACACCAACGTCTCAAATCTACGTCTTACCATCACACGCTCGTCCTCAAAGCTTGATCCCCGGCAACGGCGCCAAAATTTGGTGTAGCTCAGTGATGAGTAACACCTCCTTTAATGTCAATCCGGGAAGACGTGAGGATGGTATGAAGACCTCGAGCAAGTGAAGGCACAAGTGCCTGAGTGAGAAGCACACTAGCATGCACACACATACACACACACGCGCACACACAGCAAGACAAAGAGTGAGAAACAATGGAGTTCTTCGATCACTTTCAAAAAGCTCTTACAAGTTCATATCAATTACAAGCCAACCTCAAAAATGAGCTCTCTAGCTCTATTTATAGTTTTTGACTAGGTTCTGGTCGTGTCCAGACCTAGTGTCCGGCCTAGTTAAAAATTAGGTTCTCTACCCTATTTGGAGGTTCAAACAAAGTCTAAAAAATATGAAAACTGACAGGTAGGTACTTCTAAAGCTCCTCAAGCTCAAGGACTCCTTGGCTTGCACAAAATGGAGCTACAAAAATATAAAATGGTATTTACAATGGTTTTTAGTGATGGAAATCACTATTTTTGTAGGGATTTCTACTAACAATTTCACATACATTTCCTGGAGCTCCCTACTTGCTCCTTCTCCTTGTGTGTCCACCTCTTTGATATGCATTAGTGTCCTGAAAAAATATTATCCTACTTGCCCGATCGTCGTTGACTGCTCTGTCTGCTTGTGCTTTCTCTTCTCTCTGACTCCCTTCGTAAGCTTCCTTGCCTTGTGAGTCCTTCAATTCCAACAGGGTTCAAGAAGTTGGCTGGAACTAGTGGATGGAGGTAAAGGGCAGGATGGAGAAATGGTGGTGTGTGGTATAGTTTCACTAATGGCTATTACTGGTTGTTCAAGAATACTGGTAGTGAGGGTTTTGGAGGGCGGGATGGGAGGTGATGGTGGAGATGGTATCTGTGTATTTACCTCTGGTTCATCAATGTTAGTTGGGCTGGCCATGTGAACATCTTCTTGGGTGGTGGTAGGGAACTTCCATTTGAATCATCTTCCCCCTTTGTGGTCGTGTATCGATCCTTCGTTGATCGTATTGAGGAGGGTTGCGATGTAACATGATCCGCATAGCTTATATAATCCCATATGTCTCTGCCAAAAGGTTCAATGATTCTACAAAGTGGGGATCTGCGTTCTCCGCTTGCAACATCTGGTTCACTAGTGCTCTATTTGCCTCTTTTGATAGCTTATGTCTTTTTTGTACCTGCTTGATTGTTTTGTAGAGCCTTTTAAGTTGTGCAGTGTAAGCAGGGGTTTCCTCCTGACTCTCCTCTAATTCATTCCTCTGCATCTCCTCTTGTTCATGTGTGCCTCCCGCCTGAGTGTGTTGTGCCTCATCTTCCCAATGTACCCTTCTTGCCTCACTCTGTGGCCGTTCTCTTTGGGATGATGATCCGGGACCGTCATTGTCAAAAAATAACTCACTCTTAGACAAGTGTGCTATTTGTAAGAAGCTTTCAAAGTCAAAGGATGGATCTGCTGCCAATGTAGCCATGGATGCAAACTCAGCATCTGTGGGTAGTGGGGGGGCTGATGGAGTGGGTTGTACCAAGTCTCTTGATTGTAGTCCTTGGAGATGGATCGTGAAAGGGGCTACTTGTTCTTCTTCTCTATAGGAGGTCTCTGTGGCAATTTCGCGAGGAATCAGAACCTGTGAAAGTGATCCACGCATTCTTTTAGTGGGTTGAACCCCTGATTTCCACCCCTGGAAGAATTCCAATTGTGAGTACTTGAGGGCTCGTGCAATTGGCACATCATAAGCCAGGCATCTGTAGATGATTCTTGTAATGGCGCAGCAGCCATTCAAAGTAGGCTTCCTCACTCCTCGCTTGCCTGCTTCATATAACTAATCAAGGATCCATACTGGCATTTTCATAGGTAAGCTCCCGGTCTCTGCTAGGTATAACCCATACCAGATCTTCTTATGAGGCTGGGTGAACCGGTCTTGCGCTAGAAATGCGAAGTGTTGAAGGCACATCTGCAGTGGTATGGCGATGTTGGGGGTGAGGGCACACATTTCTTTCAACTTCTTGATTTTGTTGTTCTTCATCGACTCTGGTATCAAAGGATCTCGATCGGAGGGTACATGGGTGCCCTACATCTGAAGGGCCTCCCTGATTAAAGTGATATTCAACTCAAACTTCTTCATTTCTTCCTGGTTTGATAGAGAGGGCACCAGGAATGTGCCTGAATGATCTTTGTCTCCTGTCTCCTTGAGAGTTGCAATCAAGTAGTAGCACCGAAGAAAATCAGGTCTATGCAAGGCTGCACTAAAATAATCTTGCAATCCCGCTTTTTGCCAAATATCTTGAAGAGGAGCAACATTTTGCAATGCTTCAAATTCTCGTGAGAAGAACTGAAAGGTCCACCACACTCCTCCACATTCCAACTTGGATTCCCAGATATGATCTGCGTCTCCCAAATCTCCTGGCATCTCATTGAACCAATGAGAATGCCCCTTTACTCTTTCTGTCAGGCCACCTGGCGGATCCGGAATGGGAATTCTTCTCACATTCAAAAGCTCTTCAGGCCTTGCTGTCAGTGGGGCCTCCACACGCATGGTATCCCAATTGCTTTGAGTGCTAGTGCCTCCCTGAGAGCTCGTGCCTGCTGTTGCTGCCATGGGAATCGGGTGCTTATCTGCTAGAAGAAGAAAGGCACATTAGTGTTGCATAGGAAACAGGATGTAATGGTGTTCCCTCCACAATACTAACATGACAATCCAGATGGTTAGTGGTTAGAGATGAAGTGTTTGTGATAGATGTGAGTGGGGATTAGTGGTTAGTGTCATTCTAGATGCATACTTTGGATATGCAAGGTACTCAGAATGCATCTACTTCAGAGTGGATGGATTTACAAAATGGGTCTGGGGGTTTGATACAGGGTTTAATTCTCCAGACTTTGTTTGAGGATTCGTGGCTCCTTGAGCTGATGACGGTTAAAGGTTCATGGACTAGATTGTGTTGGATTTGGGACCTTTTGGGTACCCATTTCCAGACATTCCTAGGTTTGACCGAGTGCGTGTTAGAGTGGGATGTAAGTAGAGTTCCTGAGTTGTTTGCCAAGAGGACTTGTGAGTGTTGAATTGTGCTAGTGACTAGAGTTGGAGCTATTTGGGCTCCTAAGCAGGCCATGGGTACCCATATCTGCCTAGCATTGGGGCTAGCCTTCATTGACTGCTTAGGGACCCAAATAGACAAGGTATGCCTAGAGTGTTGACTAGGGATCTCCTTCGTTTTAGTCCTTGACAGTGTGGCTTGCTTGATGCTCTTTTGAGACCCTGTCTTTGGGGCCGTGATTTTTTCCCCCTTGCGTATCCATATCTGTTTCATGCCACGAGGCACTTCATACTACCGAAGTTGGTGCTCATGCTTCTTGTTCATCGGTCTCCTCAGTGTCGGGTGTTGCTGGGCCTTCCCCTTGAGATTCTTCTCTAGAACAGATGGGAGTTCCTCCTTGACTTCTGTACCTTTGGCAAGCGTGACAATGCTCTGCACCATAGAACTTTGGACAAGAATAACATTATCTTCATGTGGGTTCCTGGAGGCACCAGGAGTTGGTGCCTGTTCTAATGGTTTGAGTGCTTGCTTTTCTAATTCAATCGTAAGGTGGATTTGGCCTACCCAAGCGTGAAGAAGTACACTTCTTAGGTTGAGGTTGACTGTGTGATCATAGATCCAGTCTTGGCCCAGGACGGGAGGTTCGGTAAGATCCTCGTCTTCACATACTAGTACTTTTGCTGGCATGAGGACCTCTTCAATGTAGAGGGGAAGTTCCACCTCTCCCATGCAAGGGGTTTCAACACCTCCTAATCCTATCAGATATGCTTCTAGGGGTTTTACCTCCAATTGCAACTGTTGGCAATACGAAAGCCGAACTGCACTAGTGGCCGCTCCTGAATCAATTAAAGCTCTCACGGTCCTTGCACTCTCTCCTTGTCCTACTTCTACGGTCACAAAAGGGCGTCAATCAACTATCTTACGGGCCAGTTCACTCGAAGCCTCGCACATGGCCATGTGATAACCTAGAGCTTCATGAGCATCAGTCATGAGTTGATCTCTACCTTGCCTTCTCAATTTCATTTGTCGAATGCATTCTAAAGCTTCAGCCTGTGCTTCTTCTCGAATTCTCTTTTCATCATCCTTACGTTTCTTTGCAGTAACGAGTCGATTGAGCATTTCTTCCATTAGGGGTTCTTGATATAACTTGACTCTACATCCGCTTATGTAACTTGGTAGTATGTCACCCTCTAGAGTGGCTAGTTGTACTGCTCCACTTGTGGAGATCCTATTGATAATCATTGGTCCATAGCCTCTTTTCTCTAATTTTCGTGCATGTTGCTTCAATGTGTAGATTAAGACAAGGTCTCCTGCTTTCAAGCCTTTATCCTTCACATGTGTATCAAAATACGCCTTTTGCCTCTTCTTCGCTGCATAGATTCCTGCTGCAGCTCTCAATCGTGTCTCACCTAGACGCTCAAGATCAAAGATTCGAGAGGAGATTTCATGGCTTGTCCAATCATGATCTTGTGCTACTTTCAATGTAGGTATCAAAAAGTCCAAGAGTAGCACCACATTCTGACCGAACACCATCTGAAAGGGTGTGGCTTGGAGTACCATTTTATAGGCAACTCGGTATGCCCAAACAGCGTGGTCTATTTGTTTGTCCCAATCAGAGCATTTGTTATCCACCAATTTAGTCAGCACATTGCATAAGATCTTATTTGTGCTCTCGGCCTGACCATTAGCTTGTGGATGATAGGGAGCAGACTTCTTATGTATCACCAAGAATTCTTGGAGAAGGTTTTCTATGACTTCATTCAAGAAGTGTATGCCTCTATCACTCACCAACTCTATTGGCAATCCGTACCTCGTGAACACATTTTCAAGTAAGAACTTTGCTGTCGTTTGAGCATCATTTTTTGTAGTGGCTTTCACTTCTACCCACTTGGTTAGATAGTTTGTGGCCATGATGATATACTCAGCATGTGAACCCTTAGCTGGGGGATTAACAGGACCCACAAAGTCTATTCCCCACTTAGAGAATGCACGTCCACCCATCATAGGTTTCAATGGCATCTCATCCTTGCGTATGGGATACTGAGTGCGTTGACAAACCTCACACCTCCTCACATAGGTATGTGCGTCCATGTGAAGAGTTGGCCACCAAAGACCTGCAAACAAAATTGCTTTGAACACCCGATCTGGACCAAAGTGTCCTCCTCCTACACCTTGGTGAGCAGTCTCTAATATCTTCAGATATTCGCTCTCGTGGACACACAATCTAAGATACCCATCTTTTCCT
The DNA here is from genome assembly GCA_020310875.1 of Ceratopteris richardii. Taxonomy (NCBI): domain Eukaryota; kingdom Viridiplantae; phylum Streptophyta; class Polypodiopsida; order Polypodiales; family Pteridaceae; genus Ceratopteris; species Ceratopteris richardii. The sequence goes on from CM035422.1 coordinate 145,232,138, forward strand.
CGTCTGTATAGATTATCTCCAATGAGAACATAGTCTAGCACCTCTTGTTCTAAGCTCCTTTATCTAACCAGAGTCATTTCTTGAGGGAATGTTTTCGTCCTCAGAAAGGCCACTAATGGCTCACTCCAATCTGGCACTAGAGACAAACGATAAAGGGTGGCATGTTCCACTGGTGGCTTAGTGCGGCAAATTGGGCATTCCTTGCACATCCTATGAACATCTGCTTCCATAGTTGGCCAGTATACACCAAGTCTCCTCAATGTTTGTAGGGTTCGTTGTTTTGAGTAGTGTTGCTCTAATGCACCTACATGTGCTAATTGCAACCACTTCGCGTACTCGTCCTCTTCCACACAACAGGCTAATACCCCGTGATCTGTATGTTTGTACACACTTCCTGCCATGATATGATACTTCTGGGCTTTTACTATCTCCCTATCTTGTGTGTTTATTATTGGGTGGTTAGGCCCATATGTCAATAATGGCACTAATGGCTTAGCCCACTGAGGTACAACTTCCAAATTAAACAAGTAAGCATCAGGTAAGTCATCTGACACTCCTTGTGGGGCCTCTCCAGATGTGAGCCTAGAGAGATGGTCTGCTCTCAAATGAGTCCCGCCTTTCCTCACTACTACCTCAAAGTCATATTCCATTAGTAAGAGAAACCATCTTACTAATCTGCCTGTATTACATGGCTTGTTTACCAGGTACAGTAGAGCTTGGTGATCAGTAAAAAATTTGAATTTATTTGCAAGCAAATAGTGTCTAAACTTTTTAACCGTGTATACCATGCCTAATCCTTCTCGTTCGGTGGTGGTATAGTTCTGTTCAGCTGCATTTAACTGTCTACTAGCATAGGCGATTCGAAGATCCATATTACCTTCACCTGTAGGTTGTGCGAGTACACATCCAATAGCATAATTGGATGCATCTACATGAACATGAAAAGGCTTATTTCAATCTGGTGTGGTCAAGATTGGTGCTGAACATAATCGCAGTTTAAGCTCATTGAAGGAATTCTCACATTCATCAGTCCACTCAAAGTTAGTTAGAAGTCCGTACATGGGCTTTGCAATGACAGCATACATGTGAATGAACCGGCGGTAGTAACCACAATGCCCCATGAAAGCCTGTACTTCCTTGATGTTCTTTGGCCTAGGTAGTTCTCCGATGGCTCTCACTTTCTCTTCATCAGTGGATATGCCGTTCTTAGACACTATGTGTCCTAGAATTTTGCCTTGCCTGACCATGAAAACACACTTTTCTGGGTTCACGTAGACTTGATATTCTCTACATTTATCAAAGATTTGTCTGAGTTCAGGTATATGGGTCTGTCTAATGTTGGAATGAGCACAAAGATCATCAACATAGACTTCCAAATTCTTCCTCAAGAACTCTTTAAACACGTGACACATTAATCTTTGAAAGGTAGCAGGTACATTGGTAAGCCTGAATGGCATTACCCGAAAGGCAAATATGCCCCACTCTATGGCAAAAGCCGTCTTATGCTGATCTTCTGGTGCAATGGCTACCTGATTGTAGCTAGAGAATCCATCCAGGAAGCTCTACACTTCCTTGCCTGCTACCCTTCCTAATAGATGCTCAGTAATAGGAAGCGGATAACTGTCTCTAATCGTGGCAGCATTAACTTTTTTAAGGTTAATACGCACACACAATTTTCCATTCTTCTTGGGCACAACCACAATGGGGGATACCCATTCAGTGTGCTCAATCTCATAGATAAACCCAGCTTCTACCAATCTATCTATCTCCTCCTTGATCTTAGTAGCGTAGTTATCATTGTCTGTATAGGGCTTCTGCTTAGATGGTCTTGCATCTGAGGTCATGGGAATCGTGTGTGAGCATATGTCTGGGTCGACACCTTTCAGGTCCTTGTAGCTCCAAGCGAATACATCTCTGTACTCTCTTAGCAAAGCTACCAACTCTTGCTCTTCTTCTTCCGTCAGGTCATGCCCTATGTAGGTGCATCTTTCTTCTCCCTCTTCTATGGCGACAACTATTTTCTTGGTAGTTTCCTTGCTATCATAGGCCTCTCCTGCTTGTGCCTCACGTTTAGGCATTCTTATCATGACTCTCCTATCGTCTATCTCATATTTTTTAAAGTTTTCAGGGACCTCAAACAAGGATTCTTCTACCTCCAGAGTGACTTCCTTCTTCTTTCTTTTCTTTCCTCCACTCTTAGTGGCTACTTGTGTGGCTAACCTCACATCATTCATGATTTCTCCGTGTCTCTAGGGGTAAGCTTCAACTTCATAGAAGTATTCTTCATTTGATGTAAAAGGTGGGTCCATAATGATTGACTCTAAGTTGGAGTCACTTGCATCCTCAAATGTATCAGGGCTAGGTTCGCATTCTTCTAAAACTGCATCTCCCATGATTGGCTCATTGAGAAGACTGAAATGTCATAGCCATCCTCATCATAGTGGGGTGTCCATTGCTCTCCATTGATGGCTACATCCATTGTTGCTAAAATTTCTGCCCAGCCGTGAGGTTCAAACTCTTCATCGGGAAATACTACAAGTGCATAGGCTGGGTCTTGAATTGATCTATGTGTCTCTTTCGCACCTACCTCTCTGGCTTTTTCTCTTTTCTCTTCTTCTACTGCCACTTTGCACATCCATAAGTGGGTGTCTTCATGCATCCATGAGGATCCTAATCCTATGGAATGCACTAACTCCGTGTCATCCTTGGCTCTATGGATGGGATTCCATTGAATGGGCGGTACATCTCTATGAGAGTAATCCTTGAGATTGACTTTGGTTGTAGCACCTAAGTGTTGCAAGTATAAGGAATTGGTTCCCCAGTCCTGTACTACTTGCAATTGTCGCATAAATGGTCTTCCCAAGATCATCTCATAGGCATGGTTTTTGCTAAAGTCGCATATGGCAAAAGTGTGCTCGAATTCAACACCACATGTAGTGAGAGTTATGCCTTCTAGCAATCCCAAGGGCCTCTCAATATGGCCATCGGCCATCTGCAATTTCATTCTCGTCGGCCGGAGTGCTGGCTTGCCCCAATGCTTCCATAGGGAAGTGGTAGCAATTGCAACTCCTGCACCTGAGTCCAAAATTGCCTTGGTGGTGTATCCCTGATGGGTAACTGGGAGATAGGTATTTCCTTCTTCTCCTTCACTCATATCTCCTATCTTATCCAAGGGTATTTCTGGTACTGTTCTGTGGGATCCAACCTGGGAACAAGATTTCGCTATGTCTCGCACTTGTTTGGCTACGTGTTTCCACACTTCTGGCTTAACTTTGAGTAGCTCTTCTAAAGTGAGATTGCACTGCACTTTAGTGTTCTTTACTACCTCTGTATTCCTAGGTATGATTGAATCTTCATTTCTTATCATGACTGTGGGTGCTCTCAGGCAAGTAGACTTGGTTTCCCATGGGCCTGTGAAATGTGGTAACTCTTGCAAGGAATTAGACTCAAAGTCTAACCTCTCATGAGAGTGGGCACTTTCCTGTTCTTCATAAATAGAAGGGATGTCCTGTGGGAACTAATCATGTGCGTCATCCACAAGTTCAAATGGGAGGAGAGACTTCACTCTCCTTTGCCCACTTCTCTTCTTGAATCTCTCTCAGGAACTCTGGTGAATACCTATTCATAGAAGAAGAGGTGTCTGGTTTAGTGGAGTTAGGCACATAAGCTCCCTGGGGAGGAATGCTTATTCTATCACTTGCCCTCTCCTTAGCCTGGGAGGTGGCTCCTTTTCTAGACTTTGCAAGTAACCTCTCCAATCTATCCAATAGACCATCAAAGTGCAATGGTGTTCTGATGGGGTTAGAGCCATTGAACAAGCGACTGGCTTCAAACATGGCTTGCGCCAATTCGACCATTTTAGCACAAAGCTTTGTTTGCTCTATCTCTAGATCGGCTCTAGGGTAACATTTCTCATGATCTGTTACATTGGACCCTTCTTGGATTCTGGCTTGATATCCTTTAAGCATCATGTCTAGATCTTCAAGAGTGGGATCGGCTAGGACTGATCCTACTCTGGGTGGTGGGTGGGTTAAGGGTGGTGTATTGAAAGGTTGGGGAATGGAAGAAGATGGATTGGCAGGTAAAGGGAAAGGTGGTGGAGGGGTGGTGTGAGAGTGGTTTTGAGATGCGAGTTCACTTATCTTTGCTTTGGTTTCTCTCAAGCATTCTTCAAGTTCGCTCATTTTTTGTGACCATTGTCTTTTCATTCTCTCCCGGCTATCTCTCCATGCTCTTGTCCTTTTGTTGGTTATACTCTCTATATCACTAACCTCAGAACTCTTTTCCTACCCTACTCCTTGAGTTTGCTGCAAGGCTTGGGCTCTAGTGACCACATGCACTGGGGCTGTGGAAGTTATACTTCTCGTAGAGTCTACCACTAACCCAATGACATTGATAGGAGTGATTTTAGGCATGTTATTAGGGTTCTTTGGGCAATCTCGTAGGGGATGCTCTTTTCCACAGTCTTGACAGAAACCCTGAATTGTCACTGGTTGGGGTTGTGTAGGGGCAGGCAGTGGACAATCACGTATAAGGTGATCTCCCTGACATCTGAAGCATGGTCCTCTAGGAAATGGGGGTCGTAGCTGCCTAGGTTGAGGTCTAGAGTTGGGGTTTGTGTACATGACATTAGCATACTCAGGCTCCCCACTATTTTCACTTGGGTCCTCATAATAGTATGACTCGTTATGCTCGGGTGACTGCATGTAGTAAGCCTGTGGGCTATCAATATGTGTGGAGTCAAAACTATGGTCACTTGGATCACTGTCTGATAGCAATGGGGTGACTGGGACTATGGCTCTGTTCGGATTTTCTTCAGCAGATGCATATTTCACTGGGATCACATTGGTTGGAGCAGGGGGTTGCTGCACTAGGACTCGTTGAGGTCTCTGTTGCCCTTGATAAGGTGGCTGATAAGGTTGTTGTGTATGTTGTATTGTTGTGGTGGGTACTGATTCTGGTATCTACCCTGTTGTGGATATGGCTGAGGGTAATTTTGCCTAACAATTTGTTTGTTATATGGGTAGTCCTGTACAGTGTGGTTGGTGTACCTTCGCTCTATGGTGTAGTACTGGCTACTAGGATTCACCTGGGGTTGGGCCATAATGGGACATACATTTGCCATATGGTCACCTCCACAAGTGTAGCACTGCTTAACTGGGGCAATCTTGGAATTTGTTTGCTAGAGACACCTAGTTTTTGAGCTACCTTCTCTGCAAGTTCCTCAATGGATGCGGAATGACCAGATGTGAGACTACTAGAGCTATCCGAATCCTTATAGATTTTTGATAGCTCTAACTCCTCGCCTAGATTATCCTCAATGTCTATGCACATGCGCACGCATTCTTCTATAGTTCTGGGGTCCTTCAAATACACATATGACCTAAGCTTGGTGCTCAACAAGCCATCTAAGAACAAAGCCACTTGCTTGGCTGGTGTAGGTAACTCAGGCATCGGGCACCTCTCTAGGTATTGCCTAAACCGTCTTCCTGCTAGTCTGACCCTCTCTTGAGGTGTTTGCTTGAAGCTATGAATTAGTGAGGAAGTGTTGTGCCTTATGCCACTCTTAGAAAACTCAATGATAAATGCCTCTAGGAGCTGGTCTATGTTTCTGAAATGCCTCTCGTTCAGTGGTTGAAACCACGTAATGGCGATGTTCCTAAGGGTTAGACCAAAAGCATTATATTGTGTGAATAGGTCCTCTACCTGTTGAGCTTTCAAGACCTGCCTAAATTCTGCCACATGGTCATAAGGGTCTCCAGTGCCATCGAAGTAATTATTCATGGACTTCACCAGTTGAGTTGGCCTCAGGGTCCTAGTGTGTTCTCTCGACCTTGGCAAAGGAAAATCATCAACATTTCTTTGGTTCCTTGGGTCTCTAAATCTCTCGGTTTCTTCTCTATCCGTCCATGTTCTCATCCTTTCTCTTCCTAGGGAGTTGGCAAAGCTTACCTCAGGTCTGTCTCTACTCCTATCTCTTTGAGCTCCATGAGCTTGGGAGGTCTCAGCTCCTTGGTGACTCTAGGACACATTGAACCGTGGTTGGGGAAAAACAAATTCACCCTTCCATGTGTAGGCATGTCTGCCATGCTCGGTGACCACGAAGATCCTCTCTGATGTATTGTCTAGGTAGGTTACTTTGCCTGGGCTATCAGGGTCTTTAAACTCATAGATTGTGAGAGCACTTACTTCTTGAGGTTGGGCAGGTTTATATCTCCAAAAAGCCTCATCGGTTTCCCGGTTCAAAAGCAAATCTATGCTTTTATTATCCTGTGGAATCCACTCTGGAGTCATGATTCTGGTCAAGACGGATTTACCACGGGGAGTTCTTGGCTCTCTCTAAGTTCCCTTGCTCTATATCACCCATGTCGGTCTTTGCAATCACATTTCCAAACTCGTCTGTTCTATCAGGAAGAGTGGTGACTACATAAATAGTCCCCTCTTTATCTAGGTATGCTCCATTTTCGAACTTGACTACCGGGTGTTCTAATCCATGGGGTTGATCGGGGTTCTGAATCTGGACCACAGATCTTCTCAAGCCATCTTCGTAGATGCGAGCACCTAGATGATTAGCCCTGATGTATTCCAATTGAGTCTTGTAAGGTCCTTCTGGCTTTTCTAGATAAGCCACCCTTGAACTACCTACAGGTCTCTCCATGTTATAGGACATCTCAGAATCACTTGTTTTTTATTGGGGAGTGTATGGGTAATCACTCAACGGCTGGGCCCAAGACCTAGTAGTGTGATTGACACTAGCTTCAAAAGATCTGAGGCTTTGTCTGTCTCGGCCTAAGTGTCTGCCTGACCTGAGGTTCATATGCCTAGTTTATCTACCCCCTTGGTCCTAAGTACACCCTCGTTACAGGTGAATTTGTATCAATCACTTTGTTCCTTTTAGTTGATTAATATGTTAAGCACTTGTTCAAGATAACGTCGTCAGGAATATTTAAGTGAAGTTCGCACTTGATAAGTGATCGATTTGAGTTTACTTTTCTTCCTTAGGGTTTTCGCACTTAAAACTTACTTAATGCTTGCACTTAGTTGATTAGTTCTCTTGGACTTGATTTGTGCCTAACGTTGCCCTAATTAATTACCACACCTAAGTCGTACTTAGCCTAGGCTAGGAATTGACAAAGGAGGGTTGAGAGAACTTCCAACCTCAATCCTCTGGTTGCTCAGACTGCAGCACAAGCCCAGGAAGCCTTCTCCCAAGCTTGGTACATACCCTTGCTAGCTTGCCTTGGAATGCCTTGCTTGCACACAATGTTCCTGCAAAAGTTCTCAAGTTAATATAGCTCCTTTACCACAATGGATTGACTAGCACACATCAGCAATTACAGGCCCCCCTTGGAGTAACTCACCGTACCCCCAAAATCTTATGACCACCTAATTCTACCGAATGGCCAACTTAAAAATACATGTTCTAAAACTCCACGTATGATTTTTACAAAAACCACTCAAGCTCCACGTAGGATTCTCAACAAGCTTTCCAACGAGACCAAAAGCTCATCAATCGGAGTTCGTATGGTGAAGTTATGACCATTCAGGCACTTAGGGGTCAAAACAGGCTCTCAGGGTTCAGGAAATTCCTCCCTGGTTTCTAGGTCTTTTGCCCACTCCTAAGGCTCTAATGTTATCCCAATGTGTCCGAAATTAAGCCCAAATATACCTCAATTCACTCAATTAATTCACTCTAAAATTTTATGTGTTGAGCCCATGTATCACGATAGGTCGGGTTGAGGTGTCGTGATAGGTTGAGGTGTCGCGATACTTGGGAGTGTCGCGATAGGTCGAGGTGTCACGATACTTGGAAGTGTCGCGATACCTAGGAGTGTCGCGATAGGTCGAGGTGTCGCGATACTTGGGAGTGTCGCGATACCTGGGAGCATCGCGATAGGTTGAGGTGTCGCGATACTTGGGAGTGTCGTGATACCTGGGAGTGTTGCGATACTTGGGAGTGTCGTGATAAGTCGAGGTGTCACGATACTTGGGAGTGTCGCGATACCTGGGAGCGTCACGATAGGTTGAGGTGTCGCAATACTTGGGAGTGTCACGATACCTGGGAGTGTCGCGATACCTGGGAGTGTCGCGATAAGTCGAGGTGTCGCGATACCTGGGAGTGTCGCGATAAGTCGAGGTGTCACGATACCTGGGAGTGTCGCGATACCTGGGAGTGTCGTGATACCTGGAGGTGTCGCGATAGGTCGGGATATGGTGAATTTTTCTGTTCTGTCTAGTGATCCTAGGAGCTCTAGGGCTGCGCAATGTCGTGGTGCACTCAAAATCGTGATTGGGGCAACTTTTCGGTGTGTCGCGATAGCTCGAGCTCGACGCCTCGGAGTTTGCACAGACAGAAACCGTACCTGCTGAGCTTGCTGGAGGTGATGATGAAGCTGAAACCTGCAAGAAACATGCAAAAACACACACAAACAAGAACACACACTCGCTCTCTCTCAAACTCGCACAAAGCAAATGAGGGAAATGATTTGGAAGTGGGAATATAAGGTGGAGAAGGAGATGAGGATGGAGATGAAGATGGAGACGGAGATGGAGAAAAATCAGAAATATACCTACTACTTACCATTCCAACGCGTCCTCTCTACGTCTTACCATCACACGCTCGTCCTCAAAGCTTGAATCCCCGGCAATGGCGCCAAAATTTGGTGTAGCTCAGTGATGAGTAGCACCTCCTTTAATGTCAATCCGGGAAGACATGAGGATGGTATGAAGACCTCGAGCAAGTGAAGGCACAAATGTGTGAGTGAGAAGCACACAAACATGCACACACATACACACACATGCACACACACGACAAGAACAAAGAGAGTAAGACAATGGAATCAGTTCTATTATAACCAAGTTCTCATACAAGCTCAAAACTACAAGAAGCTTGCCCCAAAAATGAGCTCTCTAGCTCTATTTATAGTTTTTGACTAGCTTTGGCCCTGTCCAGACCTAGTGTCCGGCCTAGTTAAAAATTAGGTTCCAGGGCTTATTTGAGGGCTCAAACGAGATCTAAAAAATATGAAAATTGGTAGGCAACTACTTCTAAGGCTCCTCAAGCTCGAGGACTCCTCGGCTTGTACAAAATAGAGCTACAAAAAGGTGAAATGATATTTACAAGGGTTTTTAGTGATGAGAATCACTTTTAAAATGATGTAAGGTTTGCAAAAATTTAATGGGTTGCCTTAGTGCTACATCTGCATGTATGCCGTACTTGCTTCTCCCCATATGATGCCAACATAGGTATACCACCTTTCTAGGTGTATCTGGGTCCTTGAACTCATAAACCATGATGGAGCCTACCTCACTAGGTTGTTCCGTTCTGTACCTCCAAAATGCTTCGTCCGTTTCTTTATTAACAAACAACTCTATGCTTCTATTTTCCTGAGGGATCCCCTCTGGGATTAGTACTCTGGTTAGCACAGATTTCCCTCTAGGTGTCCTAGGTTCTTCGAATGGTTCTTTTCCTTGTGCTCTCGCTTCCCTCTCTAACTGAATTACGCCAAACTCATTGGTATTGTTTGGCTATGTACTTAAGATGTACATTGTTCCTTCCTTGTCTATGTACGCATCTCTCTTGAATTGCCTATTTAGAAAAACCAGAAGGACCCTATAGAACGCAACTAGAGTTTCTCCGAACCAACCGATTAGGTGCTCGCATCTATGAGGATGGTTTGCGAAGGCAAGTGGTGCAAATGCACAACCCCGATCAACCCATTGGATTGGAACGTCCAGTGGTGAAATTCGAGAGAGACGCGTACATAGACAAGGAAGGAACGATGTACATCTTAAGTACGCAGCCAAACAATACCAACGAGTTTGGCGTGATTCAACCAGAGACGGAAGCAAAATCTCAAGGAAAGGAACCATTAGAAGAGCCTAGAACACCTAGAGGGAAATCTGTACTAACACGAGTACTAATCCCGGATTGGATCCCTCAGGACAACAGAAGCATAGAGTTGTTTGTAAATAAAGAAACTGATGAAGCCTTTTGGAGATACAAGATAGAAATACTTAGTGAGGTAGGTATCATCACTATATACGAGTTCAAGGACCCGGATACACCTGGAAAGGTTGTATACCTGGATGAGACTTCAGAAAGAGTCTTTGTGGTGCCTGACCGCGCTAAAAACACGTACACATGGAGAGGTGAATTGGTATTCCCTCCATCTAGAACGAACATGAATACAAGTCAACAAGGGGCAGGAACATCCTCAGCCCATGGAAATCAAAGAGAGGGAAATAAAGAGAGACCGGAAGTAAGCTTTAATCACCCTATAGGGAGAGATAGAACAACCACAGACACTAATAGAGCGGATAGACAAAGAGATCATGGAGTACCGGGTGGTAGAGATGATTTTCCTCTACCTAGACCACGTGAACACGCAAGAATATTGAGACCCACACAGCTAGTAAAATCCATGAAAAATTACTTTGATGGGACAGGAGATCCCTATGACCACGTCGCAGAATTCAAGCAAGTACTAAGAGCCGAACAAGTTGAAGACATGTTCACACAATACAATGCATTTGGGCTAACGTTAAAGAATACCGCTTTAACTTGGTTCCAACCGTTGCAACAAAGGCAATTTAGAGACATCCATCACTTTTTAGAGTCATTCATCACCGAATTCTCTAAAAGTGGGATTAGACATGACACGTCCTCGTTGATTCATAGTTTTAAACAGACCCCTCAAGAAACAGTAAGACTGGCAGGACGTAGGTTTAGACAATATGTTGAACGATGTCCAATGCAAGAGCTACCCTCACAGGCTAAGCAAGTGTCATTGTTTTTAGATGGCTTGTTGAGCTCTAAACTACGCTCCTACGTGTACCTAAAAGAACCCAGAACGCTAGAGCAATGTGTAAGAATTTGTATAGACATTGAGGACAACTTAGGAGACGAGTTGGAACTCTCGAAGGTCTATAAGGACTCAGACTGCTCATCTCTAGCATCCACAAAATTCTCTAGCTCAATAGAAGACCTAGCAAAAAAAGTGGCCCAGAAACTAGGAGTTTCTAGTAAACCTAGGGTGCTAACAAACAAGCATTGTTACAACTGTGGTGGTGACCATATGGCAAATGTGTGTGCCAATGCACCACAACCACAAGCCAACCCTAGTGGCCAATACTGCACCATTGAGAGAAGATACACGAATCATACGGCTCAGGACTGCCCATACAACAAACAAACTGTGAGACAGAACTATCCGCAAGCATACCCGCAGCCAGGTAGGTATCAAGGCCAATACAATGCTCAGCCCTATTACTATAGGCCTCCTCAGAACTACCCATACCAGGCTCAACAGAGACCTCAACCTGTCTTAGCTCAGCAGCCACCCCCACCAGCGAATGTCATCTCAGTCAAATACGCTGCTGCAGAAGAGAATCTAAGTAGGGCCTTAGTGCCTTCTTCACCTTTGATCACAGAGGGTGACCCGAATTTGAACAGTTTTGACTCCACTCATGTAGATAGTCCACCCGCCTATTACACGGAGTCACCAGAACACATAGAGACATATCATTACGATAGTCCACCAGTGGAACCTAGTTGGGAGCCAGACTACGCTAATGTGATGTACACAAACCCAAACCCACGGCCCCAATTAAGACAATAGAGACCACAGGGCCCTAGAGGACCATGCTTTAGGTGCCAAGGAGACCATTTCATAAAGGATTGTCCACATCCCCCGATAGCAGGACAATCATAGTACTATAACATCCAAGGCTTTTGTGCCGATTGTGGCAAAGAGCACATAATCAAAGATTGTCCTAAGAACCCTGTTAATGCTACAAATGTGACACCGATCAACGTGATAGGTATTGTAAATAACGCAGATGGATCCAACCCTACATACGTGCCTATCCAAGCTATAACAAGAGCCCAAGCGCTCTTACAAAACTAAAAGCTTAATCAGGAGAAAGTAGTCGGAAGTAGTGAAGTTGCAGAATCTAGCAGTAAAAAGACAAAATCTTGGAAAGATTCTAGAGAAAGAATTAAGAGAAAGTGGAGTAAAAAGATAAGTGAGTTGGAAGGAAGTTTGAAGGAATCTAGAGCCAAAATCCAAGAATTGACTTCACAGGAATTGAATCAAGAGAATCCAGCTCAGAAATCAGGATCAGTTTTAGCGGAACCCATACCAGAGAATCTATACATGATGTTTCGTGCATATCAGGCTAGATTAAAAGAGGGACCTCAGGTAGCTGAAATGAGCAAAAACTATCCTCGAGCTGATCTAGAAATTGAGAGAACTAAACTTTGCATGAAGATGGTAGAACTAGCACAAGCTTTGTTCGACGCCTCTAGATATCTCAATTGGAATAACATGGCAAAACCGGAATTACACTTTCAAGGACTAATGGAGAGGCTAGAATATTTGATAGAGAGCGAAGAGAAAAAGGATTAGCATAGGAACCCTATTGTCCCAGAGACACAGGAAAGGAATGCACCATCCCTGTCTCAAGTACCCAACACAGAAAGTCAAGACAACTTGTCTTCCATACATAGGTACTCACATGAATTTTTGAGAGAAATACAAGAAGAGAAATGGAGAAAGGAACAAGGAACCCATCCTCCTATTCAAGAAATAGACGACTTGCAGGAACAATTTCCCCAAGACATTCCCTCTATATACGATGAGGTAGAGGAAGAACAACGAAGTGAACACACAGGATTTGAATCTAATTCTTTACAAGAATTACCTTAGTTCACAGGACCTTGGGAAGCAAAGTCTATTAGTATGAGAGCACCCACGATAATAGTGAGGAATGAAGAATCAGTAATCCCTAGAAACACGGAAGTGATCAAGAATACTAAAGTACAATGTAATCTCACTCTAGAGGAGTTGCTGAAGGTAAAACCAGAATTGTGGAAACATGTAGCAAATCAAGTCCCCGAGCTTGCTACTACTCCCTCACAAATAGGATCACATAAGAAGGTACCAGAAATACCCGTAGAAAAGATTGGAGATGTAAGCGAAGGAGAGGAAGGTAACACTTATCTTCCCATAACCCATCAGGGCTACACCACGAAAGCCATCTTAGATTCAGGAGCCGGAGTAGCCATAGCTACCATCGCTTTATGGAAACGATGGGGTAAGCCAGCATTGAGACCCACCAGGATGAAGCTACAAATGGCTGATGGACACATAGAAAAACCATTAGGCTTACTAGAAGGCATATGACTCACCACTTGTGGTGTAGAATTTGAGCATACCTTTGCCATTTGTGACTTTGCAAAAAATCATGCTTATGAGATAATATTGGGATGACCGTTCATGCGTCAGTTGCAAATTGTACAAGATTGGGGAACTAATTCGTTGTACTTGCAACATTTAGGAGTGACTACCAAAGTCAATCTTAAAGACTATTCACATCAAGATGTACCCCCAATACAATGGAATACCATCCATAAGACACCAGTAGAGACGGAATCCGTGCACTCATTAGAATCAGATCCTTCTTGGTTGCATGAGGATACTCATTTATGGATGTGTAAAGTAGCCAAACAAGAGGAAGAAAGTTAGAAGCAAGGACCTTAGGTGCAGAACAACATCCACGAACCCTTCAAGATCCAGCCTATGCACCTGTAGTATTCCCAGACGAAGAGTTTGAACCCCATGGTTGGGCAGAAATCCTAGCAACCATGGACGTAGCCATCAATGAAGAACAATGGACACCCCACTGTGACGAGGATGGCTATGACATATCAGTTTTCACGATAGAGCCAATCATGTGCGATGCAATTTTAGAAGAGTGTGAACCTAACACTGATGCATTTGAGGATGCAAGCGATTTTGATTTAGAATCAATTATCATGGACCCACCCTTTGCATCAGAGGAAGAATATTTCTACGAAGTAGAGACTCACCCTCAGAGACACGAGGAAATTACGAATGAGGTGAGGTTAGCCACAGAAGTGACTACCAAGAGTGAAGGCAAGAAAAGAAAGAAGAAAGAAACCATGTCAGAAAAAGAAGAATCTTTATTTGAAGTACCCGAGAATTTTAAGAAATATGAAATCGAAGATAGAAGAATCATGGTACGAATGCCTAATAGAAAAGCGAATGACGGACAAGTATATGATAACCGAGAGAAAACCAAGAAAATAATAGTTGCCATAGAAGGAGAAGAAGAAAAATGTACATACATAGGGCATGATTTGACGAAGGAAGAAGAAGAAGAATTAGTTGCCCTATTGCGCGAATATAGAGATGTTTTTGCGTGGAGTTACAAAGATTTGAAAGGAGTAGATCCAGATATATGCTCTCATAGAATCCCTATGACTCCAGATGCAAAACCGACCAAACAGAAACCGTACACGTATAATGATAACTACGCTGCGAAGATTAAAGAGGAGATAGATCGCTTGATAGAAGCAGGATTCATTTACGAAATTGAGTATACCGAATGGGTATCCCCCATTGTGGTTGTGCCCAAGAAGAATGGAAAATTGTGTGTGTGTATTAACCTTAAAAAAGTTAATGCCGCAACAATTAGAGATAGTTATCCTCTTCCTATCACAGAACATCTATTGGAAAGAGTTGCGGGCAAGGAAGTTTACAGCTTTCTTGATGGATTCTCAGGCTATAATCAAGTAGCTATTGCTCCAGAAGACCAACACAAGACGGCATTTGCCACTGAATGGGGCATATTTGCATTTCGTGTGATGCCATTTGGCTTAACAAATGCACCCGCCACTTTCCAGCGACTCATGTGTCATGTTTTTAAGGAATTTTTACGCAAGAGCTTGGAAGTTTATGTCGATGACTTATGTGCACATTCAAATGTAAGACAGATGCATATCCCAGAGTGAAGACAAATATTTGACAAATCTCGAGAATATCAGGTTTGTTTGAACCCAGAAAAATGTGTTTTCATGGTGAGACAAGGCAAAGTTCTAGGACACATTGTGTCAAAAAATGGAATCTCTACGGATGAAGAAAAGGTGAAGGTAATTGCAGAACTACCTAGACCAACTAATGTGAAAGAGGTACAAGCATTTATGGGCCATTGCGGTTATTATAGGAGATTCATACACATGTATGCAATCATAGCCAAGCCTTTGTACTCTCTTTTAACCAATTTTGAATGGACAGATGAATGTGAAAATTCATTCAATGAACTTAAACGACGTTTGTGCTCAGCACCTATATTGACTACCCCAGATTGGAGTAAGCCAAGCGAGGTTATGGACCTATGATCATTAACAGACTCTCAACAAGTGGAGCAGTACAGTTAGCCACTTTAGAAGGAGATATAATGCCTAATTACATTAGTGGCTGTAGAGTCAAGCTATATCAGGAACCTCTTACTGAGGATATGCTTGGACGACTCACGTTGGCAAAGAAGCGTAAGGAGGAAGAAAATAGAATACGAGCGGAAGCTCAGGCAGAAGCAATAGAACGCATTAAACGCATGAAGTTAAGAAGACAAGGACTAGGGAGAGAACATTATAACCATCTGGAAACTACACCCAGATATCCCATGGCTATGTGTCAAGTAAAATCACCCACTCATCCTAGTATAGTGGACAGGAGACCATTTATTACAGTTAGGCTAGAGCACGGCAACCCTTGCCAAGAGCTCAGGGCTTTAATTGACTCAGATGCTGCGACTAGTGCTATTAGATGGTCCCACTATAAGGATTCAGGAATAGAAATGCGGCCAATTGAGGCATACCTCATAGGCCTAGGAGGCATGGAAACCCTTGCATGGGTGAGGTGGACCTTCCTATCCTCATTAAGGATGTGACCATGACAGCAAAGCTACTAGTGTGCCATGATGACGACTTGATAGAACCCCTAATCCTTGGCCAAGATTGGCTATACGATCACTCAGTGGACCTAAATCTTAGACAAGGCTCCTTACAGATTGGAACCTTAGAACAGAAGCGAGTGATACCGCTGGACTTCCCTAACGGCATTCCGATTGAGGTTTGTAACCCTAGACCCTATGAAACGCATGCGACGGAAGACCGGAAGATCTTGGGTCAGACCAGTCACGTTACGTCTACACCAACCCACTCGGGCTTGGCTATGGACAGTTGTCAATCAGAAGGACGACAGGAGATCTTCCCTGGGGCTTCCTGCAAACTAGAAGGGGCAGCTACCCAACCGCTAGGGCAGATGAACACAATCAGCGGTCAGGTGGGTTGCATCAGCAATCAAATGAGCACAACACCCTGCGGTGCTCATCCTTCCAAACTTGCTGCGGACTGGCCTAGATTAAAGATAAAGAACGAATCACTTCCTAATGGGCAGGTCACGCAAGTGTTGGATCTCCCTTCTTTTCCAAAGCAGAGCATCCAATGGACCTCTCAAACCCAACCACGAATGAGTCAACCACAACAGAGGAACCCAGATTGACGACACCACCAGATAAGGCAAGGAAAGCAGCAGTATCAACATAACAGAACAAGTGGCACGAAACAAATATGGGTGCGAAAAGGACAGCAACCACAGGCTATTGGCAACACTGCAGATGAGAACAGGATAAAGTTGCAACAGAAGCAGAGTTCGCATCCAAAGTCCCCTCGATCTTCTTCTACACGTACCAGTACTCGACACATTTGGATCGCCAAGAAATATCTTATCCATAGACCCACACCCATGCAGATTTGGGTACCCAAACAATGTATTATAGCCCAACCCTCTAGCCATGTAATATATACCCCTCAGAGATCTTTCCATCCTTCAATACCACCAAACCCGATACCACTCTTTGTCCCTCAGTAGAAACACACCACCCACTCCAAGACTCTTAGGAAATGGATACCGAAACGTATCCAAACGTCTTCTTGTACCCCATTATCTAACAATTGTCCCACCCCATTTCAACTCCACCCTTGTAATAATTCACCCTCAACCAAACCTTGTATAAATTCATACACCAAAACCCCACATCATGCGTAATAGACGCTCATCAAGAAATGTATGCATAATCTGAAGCATGTAGGCATCCAGAGACCTGCATTAGTTTTGCAAATAATCATTGCATTAATCACTTCACGACACTTGGCTACACGGGTTACACATCGGTTATGGAAAGGGATTGCGGTCTCACCTTAATGGGATCATAATTAATTTCCATACTAATGTGTTAATCTTTTGTAGCAGATCTTTTCCATTAGCTCATCAGCCATCATGCAAACCGAAGCAGGACCATCGGAAGCAGGCCCCAGCGTGGCTGCGGTGCCCCTCAATGTTTTACGCGCAGAATCCCACCCGACCGCTCCACCGCCAGAGTTCCAAGGATTTCTGGGACCCATGCCAATGGATAACCCACCTATGGGATACACAGAGAAGATACACCGTAACTGTCATTGGTTCCAAGGCCTAGCAGGACCATTAGCTGATGCTGACTTCATTTTTGAAGCAAATATGACATTTGATGACCGCACATGGGGGAAGTATCAGTTCTTCTCAAGAGAATTCGAAGGCCTACAGAACACCCAGGACTTAACTCATGTTTGGGCCAGAGCCGGCTTCACGGAGTATTTCAGTGATCCTCTGCCCAAACCTGACTTTTATAGGTGTTATTATTTAATCACCACTTTGCTGGCCTCAGAGAATAAAGACATCCCAGGAACCTTTATTTTGCCTTCTTTAGTGGATGATCCACCTTACAAAAGATTTTATCTTTCGAAGGATTTAATCAGAGCCGCCATCAAGATTCATGGAACACACACTCCAACGGAGAAAGAACGGCTAGTCCCAGAGCAGATGAAGCGTGGTGACGTAACTAAGTGGGAGGATATTTCTACTATAACACCTGAGCTATCTAAGCCATTACGGATATGCATGCAGCACTTTGCTTTCCCAGCTCAGGATCGTTTTACCATGCCCCACAAGAGAATCTGGTTTGGATTATACTTAGCATGTACTGGACCGCAAACAGTTGATCTAGCCAGCTGGATCATTGATCAGCTCTATTTGGCACAACATCGATGGGAGCGAAAGAAGGTAATCAATGGATGCTGCACCCTCACCAGAATCATATATATGTGCTTGGCATATGACTTACCCATAGAGCGTGCCATGACCAGTGAGGAACTGAAGGCATTTAAAGGCAACACCAGGAAGGCTAGAAAGTCTAGCAAAGGCAGAGCCGGAAAGCGGATGAGAGGTACTATACCGTGCCTACAAGTCCCAGAATCACCCTCTCCACAACCATCTCCAGAGCAGTCACCAACATCAGCCACTCCCACAGTACAACCTATTCGCATAAGGTTATCTAGACCAGTGGTAACGGAGGGCACCACCAGTTCCGTTGCACCGCCAGCAGCCACAACCGTAGAACCTATCACCACAGCAGTTGAACTTCCCACCACTATCGGTGCGGAAGCTTTCTCTTTTCCAATACCGCATTTAGAACCAGGACAAGCAGAGCCACTGGACCAAACCTTTGATTTTGAGATG
The DNA here is from genome assembly GCA_020310875.1 of Ceratopteris richardii. Classification (NCBI taxonomy): domain Eukaryota; kingdom Viridiplantae; phylum Streptophyta; class Polypodiopsida; order Polypodiales; family Pteridaceae; genus Ceratopteris; species Ceratopteris richardii. The sequence goes on from CM035422.1 coordinate 145,250,560, forward strand.
CCCGATGCATTCTCCAATCAGTTCCAGTATTCAGAAGGACACTTGTTTTCTCAAGAATTTGAAAGGCCTAGCTACCCTACTACGCCCAGGGATCAGCCACAAGGACAGATCGTGTCCAGCTCTGATGATGAAAGAACAGCAACCGATGACGATGAAGGAGACGACGAAGCTAGCCAGGGAACACACGAATCCCAAGAGCAGGAACAGACAGATGGCCAAGGCCAACAAACAGACACACATGGCGATACAAGTACCCATGAAGACGAAACTTACGAAGCAGCAGCTTACACACTGGCTATCAAGAAGTTGTATAGAACCATGGAGAAAGTTTGGGCACGCAAGAAGCTAACAGAGGAAGAGAGCCAAAAAATAATAGAACAAGAACTTGTCACAGGCAGATTCGAAGACGCCTATATCAAAGGATTCAAAGAATTAGTCCAATCAGTAGGCTCCAACGAGGCACTCAGGTACTTGCAACAAAAGCCACTGCCACAGTTTGACCCCCGCAGAGTACGATTACTTTCAAAGCCCGGCGAATACATTCGTGTACCAACCGGAGCACAATCTTCAGAACAAGCCAGGGAGGCACGCCTCGTCCCCGAAAGTTCGGTGGCGGTTGAAACCATCTTTGTAGATTCCCCGCCCCGCGCTCCAACTGTACCTACCTCAGTAGTCACTGAAGTACCGACCACCCCAACCGCTCCTCTCTCACCACCCGTCCATTCAGCCTCCCCTCTTCACCCTCCTTCCCCCAGACCCACATCTTCATTCGCCGGTGGTGTTGCAGAAACCGTCTTTACGACCACTCACCCCACAATTCCCGTGCCCATTAGCCCTAATCTACCCCTTCCCACACCCACCTTTCTATCCAACCCATTCCTTCATCAATCTTTTCCATCTTTCCCCACAACTCAAGGACCCCTTTTCCCATTCCCCGCGCCATTAACCTTCTCCCCCGTCTCACCTCCCCGACCCACTGTAACCCCTCTTTCCCCTTTCCACCAAGCTGCTCCAGCCAGCCCCCCTGTAAATTACCCCTCAACATTTGTAAATCCCGTATTTACACCAGCAGGAGCACCCACGATCACACCCATATTCACGGTCACCGCACTAGATACGTCCACTGACATGGACATCTCACCACCCACTGCACCATCACTACCTTCACTCACGGCACAAACATTTTTAGGCACATCACAATTTTCAACAATCACTACATCATCCACCTTCCCATCCCCATTCCCCGTTCCCGTTGCATCTACACCAACTGCATCTTCATTTAGCACCCCGTTAATACTATCACCCACTGTAGATAATGCATTCCGACAGATGTTCATGTGTATGACGCAAGTCAGAGATGAGTTCACATCTCTTGGTGATAATTATCAGCAGCTGCAGAGGACAACCAATAACTTACAGTCGCAGCTTAATTTATTGTCCATTGAGAATGCCTCTCTGAACACCCACTACCAGGAATTAAGCGAGGCATATCACAAATTGGAACTAGAAAGTGAAGAAAAGACCAAGGAAGCTACTGCTAACTTGGATAACTTATTAAGAGCCCAGACAATCCGCAATGCAACGCTAACACGAAACATGGGCTTACTAAGAAGACACCTAGCCGCAGCAAAAGAGGAGAACCAGAGACTCCAAGAGCAGAATAGAGAGAATTTGGAAGCGGCATTGGACCATCCAGAACAACCCTTAAGTCCTAGCAGATTCAAGGCAATCCCATCCGAAGCAATGAAGATGTTGCTAGAAGACCATGTTAGACTGCTCGAGGACTATGATCGGATGAACGAAGAGCATCAGAAGTTAAAGGACGATCACAAGCTACTACAGCTCAGAGAACCGGCAACACAACAAGTACAAGTAGCGGCAGAATTACCGGCACCTGTGGACCCCTCTCCTGACCTCCTAGAGGAACTCAACTCATTACGGGCCCAGGTAATCACTCTCCAGTCCAGAATTGACGTATATGAAGCGCCACCACGGCCAGACTCCCCACTGGAGATCCCAGCTGACGACGAGAACATAACTATTCCGGTGGAGGAAACATTTGAAGAGGCGTATGAGCCACAACCCATCCCAGGCGGACAAGTCACGGTCGAAGGCCAGATGACGTACGAACTTCCGACCCCCGCATGGATGAAGACTATTGAGGAAATTGGAACAACGCACTCAGCTAGAGTCGAGGCCCAGCTACATGCTATGGCCATGATCGAAGAAAGAATTTTGCAATCTCCCTACTTTGCTCAATTGGCCCCACGTAGGTACATATCCGGGCATGAGCTTCAATACAAACCTTACTTCATGCTACTGGCCGAATACCAGCTGGCCATAGAGAAGCGAACTGGCAAGAAACCATCACATGCAACTCAATTCGAGCCTGAAGACTTGCCACTGGATGCGCAACAAGGCACTATTTATCAACCAGATTGGCGTACACGTCTTTTACAGGAGTACCCTGAAATGATGAGCACATGGGTTAAGGCACCTTTACATTTAAAATACAACCCGTGTTGGGGACCAGTGCCACGACGCCGCTCATGGACTGCCTTTGCTATTAAGGTACAAAACAATAAGCAGTGCCAAGACTGGTTGAATTACCCCTATTTTAAGCCACCCATTGAGTTACCAACTGTTGGCTACATGATGGCTACAATTCGCCACTGGCTCCCTAGATTAAAGCATATAAATGATATAGCAGCGCATATGACTGTCAAAATCTTTGACATGATGCAAATGATTTTTAAAGTCTTCCGACGAGTCAAAGCACCACATGTTAATACCCCGGGCTTTGAGCATGGCAACTTGGATCTCGCATATGACATGAGTACGACGCCATCGCTACGGGTGTGTTATGCCTGGCACTACAGAATAAAGTACCTCCCGGCGTGCTACAAGCAGACATTCGAAGAGATGTTCACAACCGGCTTCTGGGAATACCATTCAGAGGTATTCATAAGCAGGCCTACACATTTATTACAATTATTTGCCTGTGAACGAATGGTCTATTCCACACATTATCAGCTCCCGCCACCGGAAGAACCGCAACCAATCGACTGGGAGAAACTCGAGGCAGACCTGGCCCGAGGCATTCGTATCTCCGAGCACACCCTCGCTCAAGACCTCCTACAGAACTATATCCGACAGACCTCACAGCAAGGTTCTGTCAGGGACGACAGAAGCGAGAGGGAGGGGGGTGTTGGAAGCAGCCAGAGGCACAGACGACACGGAAGCATGTAACGACAAAGCAGGGAGCCAATCGAATCGTTTTTCAAATAATTATGTTTTCAAATACTTTCCAAAAACCTCAAACAATGATTTTTATCACTATTGTAACATATGTAACATAGAAAACCCCATTTTGTAATCCATAGCTCCATTTTGTGCAAGCCGAGGAGTCCTCGAGCTTGAGGAGCTTAGGTAGAATGCGCGTACCAATTTTCGTTATTTTTAGACATCGTTTACCCTTCCAAATAGCATCTAGGACCTAATTTTTAACTATGCCGGTCACTATATGTGAAACGGGTCAAAACTAATCTAGAAACTATAAAAAGAGCTAGAGAGCTCATTTTTGAGGGGGGTTCAGGTTAGCTTGTTTGAGGTTAGAGTTCTTTTGAGCTTGTAATAGTGATCTTGAGTAATAGAGCTAATTTCTCACCTTCCATTGTGTCTTGCTTGTCTCTTCGTAGTGTGTGTGTATGTGTGTGTGCATTTCTATGCTTCTCACCTTCACTCTCACTTCATCTCACATTCATGATCTTCATATCACTCCTATCTCTTCCGCGGATTGACATTAAGGAGGTGGAGCTTCTTAACGTGGTTCTCACCATTGTGCTAGAGCAACAGATGGTACAGTTGACAGGTATAAGGCTAGGCTTGTTGCAAAGGGTTATGCACAGGAAAGAGGCATTGATTTTGATGAGACCTTTGCACCCACATGTCGTATGACTACTGCTCGGAGCATCTGTGCACTTGCAGCCCATCATGGTTGGAATGTACATCAGTTGGACATTAAAAGTGCATTTTTGAATGGTGATTTGCATGAAGTAGTGTGTTTAAAGCAAGCACCACGTGCTTGGTATGAGAAGATACATGCCTATCTGATTGCACATGGTTTTGAGAACAGTCCAACTGAAAGCACCTTATATGTTAAGCGTGCTAATGATGTGCTTCTAATCATTGTTGTCTATGTTGATGACATGTTGCTCATTGGTCCTATTGAGACGCATATTGCTAATTTTAAGGCTGATTTGCATGCCTCATTTGAGATGTCTGATTTGGGACATTTGCATCACTATTTGGGCATTCAGTTTATGCACGTTGATGGTGGAATGGCTTTGTGTCAAACGAAATATATTGACACATTATTGCAGCGTTTTGGCCTTGAAGACTATAAGCCTATTGCCACTCCTATGGAGACATGTTTACGATTGAGTCTTCATGATGCTGGAGATGCATTTGATGTTGTTCTCTATCAGCAGGGTGTTGGATGCTTGATTTACTTATGCATTACTCGGCCAGATATTCAGTTTGCTGTCTCACAGATGAGCAGGTTTATGCATTGCCCAGGAGTCACACATTGGAAGGCCGTTAAGCGCATCTTTTGCTACTTGAGTGGTACTCAGCTACTTGGGTTGTTTTATCCCAAGGGGGATCACTACCACCAGATTTGCATGCTTTTTCTAACTTAGATTGGGCTGGTTGCTATGACACTCGTGTGCCCACCAGTGGTTTTTGCTTCATGCTTGGTAGCTCATGTATATCTTGGTTGAGCAAGAAGCAGCCTATTGTGGCCACTTCCAGTTGTGAGGCTCAGTATAGGGCAGCTTTCACAGCGACCGTTGAGTGTGTGTGGCTCATATGCCTTATGGATGATTTGGGTGTTGGCCAGTCTTCTGCCACCACCATCTTCACTGACAGTCAGAGCGCATTGGCAATTGCGAGAAACCTGTGTTCCATGCTCGCACTTAGCACATTGAGGTGCATTATCACTATGCCAAGGAGAGGTTCTCTGCTGGGGAGATCAGCTTGGCATATGTGCCCACACAGGAGAACATTGCAGACCTTTTCACGAAGGCTCTGCCTAGGGAGAAGTTTGAAGCTTTCCGCAAAGCTTTGGGCTTACTTCCTTTTGTGGAGTGATTTCCACATGGCTGGGCACTTCCTTATACATGAGTGCTAGCTCCTTGTTCACCGCATCACTCCAAGGGGGGCTTTGTTGATATATTTAGGTAGTGATATATGTGAACACACTAGGACCATCGGGGCACTTTTTTCCCTCTTTAGGAGGTTTTTTTCCCCTGACTTGTATATATGCCTATTGCCCTAATGGGCTACTTATCTTTGTACATTCTCTAGTAATACATTTAGTATTGTGTGTTTGTGCTCCAAGCTTCTTCTTCTTCCTTGTGTTGTTCGTGTGCTTCCGCAGGCATCTATCTCCAACAATTGCTCCAAAAGATCAGCATAAGACGGCTTTTGCCACAGAGTGGGGCATATTTGCCTTTCGGGTAATGCAATTTGGACTTACCAACGCGCCAACCACTTTTTAGAGGCTGATGTGACATGTGTTTAAAGAATTCTTGAGGAAGAATTTTGAAGTTTACGTTGATGATCTCTGTGCTCATTCCAACATTAGACAGACACATATATCTGACCTCAGACAAATCTTCGACAAATGTAGAGAATATCGTCTGCTTGAACCCAAAAAAGTGTGTTTTCATGGTCAGGCAAAGCAAGATTCTCGGACACATAGTGTCGAAGAATGGCATATCCACGGACGAAGAGAAAGTGAGAGCTATTGCAGAGTTACAGAGGCCAAAGAATATCAAGGAAGTATAAGCTTTCATGGGGCATTGTGGATATTATCGACGTTTTATACACATGTATGCCATCATAGCAAAGCCTCTCTACTGACTTCTGACAAATTTTGAGTGGACGGACGAATGTGAGAACTCCTTCAATGAGCTTAAACGGTGGTTATGTTCAGCATCAATCTTGACTACACCAGATTGGAACAAGCCCTTTCATGTTCACGTGGATGCATCCAATTATGCCATTGGATGTGTACTTGCAAAACCTACGGGTGAAGGTAATATGGATTTTCCAATTGCCTATGCTAGTAGACAGTTGACTACAATGTTAACATGTGTTTCTATATCCTCAAAAAATTGACAAGCAGTAACATGGCAGAAGCAAGAGGCACCAGTTCCCAGGCAGGATCCAACGCCCAAATTGTGGATATTGAAATTCTCCTCCTTGAACCACAACTCACCGAGAGGCCTCAAGAACTCAGGGCGGTGCATGTCTTCCCAATTTAGAACCCTCCACAAGGGCACACATTACAGGTTGGAGAACATGGACACTGGTTCAGTGATGTCGCAGGGCTGTTGGGTGAGGGCACCTACTTTTGGGAAGCAGAAATTGAATTCAATGGCAAGTGGGAGAGGTTTCATTTCTTCACCCGTGAATCCGAGAAATATCAGGATGCAGAAGTAATGAGATCTGTATGGACGAAGGCGGTTTTGGACAGCTATTTTAGAGCACTCTTGCCTAAGCCTGATTTTCTATGCTGCTCCTACTTGATTAGCACAATCACCCCTAGTAGAGCCAAAGGGGGAGATAGTACATTTGTTTTCCCATCTCTCACACCACACCATGAATTGAAAAGATTTAAACTTACCCTCAACCTAGTACGGGGAGCCTTGGACATGAATGGCATGCACATTCCCACAGAGAAAGAAACATTGATCCTTGGAAGAATGAAACACAAAGATCTTAACAAGTTAAAGGATATGGTTGCTATGACACCTACCATTGCCCTCCACCTATGCACAATCATGCAACACTTCGCCTTTCCTGCCCAGGAGCACTTCACCATGCCACCCAAAAGAATTTGGTTTAGCTTGTATTTAGCGGAGACAGAAAGCCTCACAATCAACCTACCCCACTGGATCATAGATCAAATCCACTTAGCACATCACCGTTGAAATAAAAAACATAAGAATGTGCTTCATGGATGTTGTGCGCTGACAAGGATCATTTACAGGTGCTTAGCATATGATGTGTCTATTCAAAGAGCACTAGTGTGGTCCCGAGTGCAGGAATTCCAGAGACGGCTATCAACAACAGGGCCACCATCGAAGAAAATGAGGGGTGCAATTCAAATACCCTGTGCACAAGCAAGGGGTGCCACCCTGTTGGCAGTAGTCAGAGGCATAGAAGACGTGAAAGCATGTAAAGACAGAGCAAGGATTCAGTCGAATCCTTTTTTTCAAAGACTTATATTTTATAAATACTTTTTAAAACCTCCAGCAGTGATTTTCATCACTTTTGTACCATATGTAACATAGAAAAAAGCTTTTTGTAATTTACAGCTCCATTTTGTGCAAGCTGAGGAGTCCTCGAGCTTGAGGAGCTTAGGTAGAATGAGCGTATCAATTTTGGTTATTTTTAGACACCGTTTACCCTTTCAAATAGCACCTAGAACCTATTTTTTAACTATGCCGGACACTAGATGTGAAACCGGTCAAAACTAGTCTAGAATCTATAAAAAGAGCTAGAGAGCTCATTTTTGAGATTAACTTGTTTGAGTAGAGAAGAGCTTAGAGCTATTTTGAGCTTGCAAGAGTGTTCTTGAGCAATAGAGTTGATTTCCTACCTTCCATTGTGTCTTGCTTGTCTCTTCATGGTGTGTGTGTATGTGTGTGTGCATCTCTATGCTTCTCACCATCACTCTCACTTCATCTCACATTCAAGATCTTCATATCACTCCTATCTCTTCCGTGGATTGACATTAAGGAGGGGGAGCTTCTTAACATGGTTCTCACCATTGTGCTAGAGCAACACCAAATTTGGTGCCATTGCCGGGGATCGAGTCTAGGACGAATGTGTGATGGTAAGAGTATAGCAAGAAGTGGTGTTGGAAGGTAAAACATTTAGTTTTTGTTGTTGTTTTTACTTATTTTTTTGTGTTTTTTACCTCCCCCACACTCCATCTTCATCACCGCATCATCATCTTCCACTCCAAAAAAATCAAAAAATTCACCACATCTACCCATTCTCCTCATTTCCCCTTGTAGCTCAAGCGTAAGCACCACCTCCTTTACTTGTCAATCCGCGGAGACGTGAGGACCGGTATGAAGACCACGAGCAAGTGAAGGCACAAGTGCGTGAGTGAAAGCACACAAACATGCACACACATACACACACACGCGCACAAAGTAAGATCAAAGAGAGGAACAATGGAAGGATTTTGATTACAAAAAGAAATCTATTACAAAACTGAAATCTACAAGAAGCTAGCCCAAAAATGAGCTCTCTAGCTCTTTTTATAGTTTTTTGACTAGTTTTGGCCCTGTCCAGACCTAGTGTCCGGCCTAGTTAAAAATTAGGTTCCAGGGCTTATTTGAGGGCTCAAACGGAGTCTAAAAATTATGAAATTTGGTACGATGGTACTTCTAATGCTCCTCAAGCTCGAGGACTCCTCGGCTTGCACAAAATGGAGCTACCAAAATAGAAAATGGTATTTACAATGATTTTAGTGATGGAAATCACTATTTTTGTAGGGGATTCTTATGAAAAGTTGACAGTTACTTCATGGAGCTCCCTACGTGCTCCTTCTTCTTGTGTGTTTCCACCTTTCTGATGTGCTTCCATGCTTGTGCTTGACTTTGAGTTCCAACACTCCCCCCCCCTCTCGAGTCTGTCGTCCCTGACAAACCCTTGTTGTAGTGGTTGTTCCATGTAGTGCTTTGAGGGGTAGTAGCCATTCTGTATGAACGAGAGCCGTCTATCTTCCAAATTTGATAGTGTTGGTTGTCCGGTTCTTCATGTGTCACTGCAAGCCTTTACAAGTCGTCGTCCCTTGGTATGTGCTTCTTTCATGAATTGCAGCATGAATGCGTCGTTGTGAGCTCTCAAAAATCGCGAGTTGCTCAAAAGAGGTTGTCAAGATCGAGTTAGAGCAACTACTAGCTTCGAATTGCTTCCTAGGTATGGATGTTGTTCCCAACCGCTAGCTCTTCCAAAGATGATGTTGAGAGCAGTCATGCCAACCACTCATAACCCATAATGAATAATGGGTAAGTGTGTTCGTGCCTGGGTTGAAAAAAGTATGTGCCTTGTGCACGGCCTTGTAATGTAGCCCTACGCATGCGTACTTGGAAAATGCATTGGAAGAAGTATGGTGCAAAAATTGCAGTTCTTGAGCTAAGTGCTCAAGGGTATGCTGACGAAGAGGTTTCCTAAACTATCATGGTTATGCTGTTTCCAGAGTAAGGATACTTACCATGGAGAAGGTTGATGGATGCTTTGTCCCTTCGTGTTGTACTCTCGGCCTTTGGGATGGAACCTTGTTGATGAATGTCCATGTTGATTGTCCACTGATGAGATCTTTTGAGTGGTGGATCCCCTCTCCTCTTTTCAAAGCAACCTTTGTCACTAACAATGTGCATTTCTGAGCTTGGGCTCATGCGCGTTCACTTCCCTATATTGACACTCAGAGGAATATTGGACACGTGCCGGTTTCTAAGAGATTACCATGCTGATTGACATAGACCATTCACCAGTGCTACTGTTCCATACTGGTTCAGGAAATATTGAGAATTGAATTGCTTTATATTCTTTGGCAAGCAACATCGGGTAACTACACCAAGCTGAGTTTCACATATTCTCTTTAGCTCACCATATGCAGGAATCTCCTCCTCCAGAACAACCTTGTGCAGATATCTCCTTGAATGCTCTAGTACATGAGGTAGTTAAGCATCCCTCAAGTTGCGGACCTTCAAGCTCTTCACTCCCACCATAGTAAGAGGAAACCATAGTTGTGGATGCCCTGCTCATGCTAAGTTCTTGACATTTATGAGATAAGGCAGCAATTAAATCATCTGCAAGCCAAGACACACTTCTATCCAAACTGATAAATTCCCAGTAATCGATGGTTCAATCTTCAACTAAGCATGACTCATTCATGTTCCATGAGCAAAACCTGGGAACAAGTTCTTCCTCTTTTTTTTTTTTTTTTTTTTTTTTTTTTTTGGGAAGAATTATCACAAAACAAGAACACAAAAGTTAGTATCAGTAGAAAAAATTTGACATATGTCAATGTGCTCTTGTGCTTGGGATTCTCAAGTGTGTCTATGCACGACCGTGTAATGTGGCCCTATAATGATGCATACTTGGGAAATGCATGACCTGAATGGTGCATAAGACAGGGTTGTGCAAAGGACACATGGTTGTCGCTCGTCGAGGTTTTCAATGTTATTTGCAGATATTGATGCCATCTTTGTTGGAGGTATCCATTGTATCTCGAGAGGACAACTGATCATTCCTCCTTATCGGGATCCATTTGAGAACAGTCTGCAACTGGGTAGAGATCACCTTTGGCCACTTCGTGTTTGAATGATCTCCTGAGGGTTTGATCCATCGTGGCTGGTTCTTTATTTTGGTGGATGCTATCGGTACTTTTGTCTTCCAAACCCTTATCCTTGCAGAAGAGGTTCTTTGATCTGTATTGGAGCTCTGTGCTTGATTCAGTTCTTTATCTCGCCTTAGTGTCTTTGTTGTGCAGGTTGGTGCCTTAAAGTCCCTCCTTGGATTTTGTCTGAGCTTAGGCTTGACTGCTTGGGATCCTTTGATTGGAAGTGGTCTTTCTTGAGGATAAGTCGTGGTAGGCCTAGACCATAGATTTTGAAGTCTAGTGTGAGGGGACTGATTTTGTGCCAGGGCTTTCTTTGGTACCCATATCATAGTGCGATTGGGTTGGGCTCTAAGTAATTTCTTGGCCACCCAAATTTGCTTGACATTACCAAAAAAATGTGATTCCTGTTTCTTGATGTAAGGGTCTTTTGGGCCTTCTATGTGAGTTTTTTGACAAAACTCATCTTTACATGGGAAGTGCAACAAGGGTTGATCTTCTATACCTACATCAGACTCATGCAAGGGATCAATGGGCTGTGTGGTTTGAGATTGATCTAGAGATTCATCGAGACATTTGTCCTTATTACACATAGAATCCCTAGGTGTACAAATGGGTGATGGATTGTCATGATTCACCCTAGAGTCGACCTCCTTTTCCACATAAGTGATACACAACAGTGGTTGATCATCTCCTTCTTGACCATCTGAGTGCAGATCATCCCTACTTATGGCTTCATGAGGGGAATCCAAATTTACAGGAAGAGAGGGTCCTTCCACATCCCCCAAACACTTGGAGTCCTCCATATCTCCATTCTCTAAGGTTTCCTGTGATTTACTCAAAGAAGGATCAGATTTGAAAACATGAGTAGAAAGAAAAATTTTCTCATTAAAAGCACGCTCTGTGAAAAGATGATTTTGCCCCCAATCATCATAAGGTGGATAGTCATTAGGATTTTCCATAGACATATATGTAGAAGCACTGATAATAGGTGGAGAAGGCACCTCAATTTCTTGATGATTTTGTGTAATGAACCTTTGGGTGCCAATGATCAAGTCTTCATCTATGCAATCCATGACAAAGAATGTTTCCGAAAATTGCATATCATTCACCATAACTGGCAACACAACTTGACCCATGCATTCATAATGTTCATCATCCATGAGGATAGAAGAATGAGTTGTTGGTTGTATGTTCTCAAAAATAATGGTCAAGAAGTCAATATGAATCAAATTCCACTCACAATGAGGATTGATATATGCACTCAACCTTCTACATTCATATCCTATTCTTATATCCACCAACATATTGTGATATTCTCTTGTTGCAAATATGGATCCGACCCCCCTAGACATTTCCTCCTTTTCCTTGACTGCTTGCAATTTTTCTCTAGATGTTTCATCTTTATGTGATATTATCTCATGTATTTCATGTTTATCCCCCTCCTTTTTTTCAACCTTAGCCCCTTTTCTTCTATCTTTTGCTTTTTTCTTTCCCATGACACAAATTTCTCCCCCTTTGTATTGCTCAAAAATCCTTGGGAGCCCCCCTGGTTTCCTAGTCCCACTTGAGGGTCAACTTCAAATTATCCTATCTCAAAATCAACGCATTATTCTTGAAAAAAACAGTTGAGATCGTGTAGGATTTGAAACGAGCTTTCCAACAAGCTATAGAGCTCAAAAAATGGACTTTGGATGAAAAAGTTATGCCAAATCAGGCTCCTGGGGGTCAAAACAGGCAAACAGGACCTTTGGAGAAAATCGCGATTTTGTGAACTTTCTGAAAATCGCGATGCTGTGAAGTCAAAAAAAAATCGCGATGTTGAGCACAAAATCGTGTTTTTGAAAATCGCGATTTTGAGCAGAAAATCGTGATTTGAAAATCGCGATGTTGATCACAAAATCGTGTTTCAGAGAATCGCGATGTTGATCACAAAATCGTGTTTCAGAGAAACGCGATGTTGATCACAAAATCGTGTTTCTGAAAATCGCGATGTTGATCACAAAATCGTGTTTCTGAAAATCGCGATGTTGATCACAAAATCGTGTTTCTGAAAATCGCGTTTTTTTTTACATGAAAATCGCGATGTTGAGCACAGAATCGTATTTTTGAAAATCGCGATTTTGACTCAGAGAATCGTGATTTACAAAATCGTGTTTTTCTCAAAATCGTATTTTTGCTGAAAATCGTGATTTATGAGAATCGCGATTTTGAGCAGAAAGTCGCCTTTTTCACAAAATCGTATTTTTCGCTGAAAATCGTGATTTGTGAGAATCGCGATTTTGAGCAGAAAGTCGTGTTTTTCACAAAATCGTGTTTTTGCTGAAAATCGTGATTGGTGAAAATCGCGATTTTGAGCAGAGAATCGTGTTTTTTGAAAATCGCGATTTTGAGCAGAGAATCGTGTTTTTTGAAAATCGCGATTTTGAGCAGAGAATCGTGTTTTTTGAGAAAAAACACAGAATCACGATTCTTTTCAACCAACTTTTAGGCGGGAAAACTGAAAATCGTGATTTTTCAAAAAATTTTGAATTTTCACAGAATCGCGATTTTCTTCACAGAATCGCGTTTTTTGGCGGGAAATTCAAATTTCTGAGCGCCGGCTATGGCGAGCTCCCTATGAGCAGAAAATCATGAAAAAAACACAGCGCTTGCTCTCCCTTGCTTCTCCTAACTCCTTCCCACACAATAATGCATGAAAAATGGTATGAAGATGGTGAAAATGCACTAAGAAACAAGAATTTTCTATGAAGAAGAAGATGGAAGAAGGTGGAGATGATGATGATGATGAAGATGAAGAGGAAAAAACAGAAAATGAACTGAAATGACAGTTTTTTTACCTTCCAACGTCGCAAATCTACGATCTTACCATCACAACGCTCGTCCTCGAAGCTCTCTCCCCGGCAACGGCGCCAAAATTTGGTGTAGCTCAAGCGTAAGCACCACCTCCTTTACTTGTCAATCCGCGGAGACGTGAGGACCGGTATGAAGACCACGAGCAAGTGAAGGCACAAGTGCGTGAGTGAAAGCACACAAACATGCACACACATACACACACACGCGCACAAAGTAAGATCAAAGAGAGGAACAATGGAAGGATTTTGATTACAAAAAGAAATCTATTACAAAACTGAAATCTACAAGAAGCTAGCCCAAAAATGAGCTCTCTAGCTCTTTTTATAGTTTTTTGACTAGTTTTGGCCCTGTCCAGACCTAGTGTCCGGCCTAGTTAAAAATTAGGTTCCAGGGCTTATTTGAGGGCTCAAACGGAGTCTAAAAATTATGAAATTTGGTACGATGGTACTTCTAATGCTCCTCAAGCTCGAGGACTCCTCGGCTTGCACAAAATGGAGCTACCAAAATAGAAAATGGTATTTACAATGATTTTAGTGATGGAAATCACTATTTTTGTAGGGGATTCTTATGAAAAGTTGACAGTTACTTCATGGAGCTCCCTACGTGCTCCTTCTTCTTGTGTGTTTCCACCTTTCTGATGTGCTTCCATACTTGTGCTTGACTTTGAGTTCCAACACCCCTCATTTGTGCATGCGAGAGAGAGAGAGAGAGCTTTTGTGCTTGCATGTGCTATTGTGTTTTTGAGTTTTCTTGCAGGTACAGTGCTCCAGAGCATCAGGAAAGCTGCAAAAAGGTAAGAAAATCACTTTCTGTTAGAAAATGCCGACTGTGTCAGACCATCACGATGGTCTGCCAAGTTCAAAATTTGAGGTAAGCGAGTTCACCACGCTATAGAGCATCCTTGCGCATATAGGAATCCATACTTGCATTTGCAAAATTTTGATTTTGGTGGACCATCACGATTGGCTCACGCCATTGCGACGGCTCGGCCGGACCACTGAGACGGTCTCACGCCATCGTGATGGTTCACTTGAACCATCGCGATGGTCCTTGACCATCGCGACAATCCCATTGACCCCATGCCATCGCGATTGGCTCATGCCATCTCACCAATGCTTCCATGTGGTAAGCTAGACCATCGTGACGATACCCTCAGACCATCACGACGACTCAAAATTTGAACCATCACGATTGGCTCATGCCATCGTGCTTTGTGACCATTGCGATGGGCTCACGCCATCGCGATTGTCCCGTTGCCCATTGACCGACGCCATCGCGATTGCTTGTGGATTAGACCATCGCGATTGTTCATTCGGACCATCGTGATTGTTCACATTTTGCCATCGCGATAGTTCGCTCCTTCGGACCATCGCGATTGTGCCACGCCTTTGCGACGGTTCACCTGGACCGTCGCGAGGATCCTAGACCATCGTGATTATCTTAGACCATCGAGATTGTCCACCCCAAATGCAATTTTTAGGGTTTGATTTTTTTGACCAATTTTGGGGCTATTTTTTGCAAATTTTTGGGTGATTATACTCATAGGAGACCCCTTAGCTCATATTTGGAGAAAAACCTAGTTGTTAGTTTTCACCCCTGAGGACCTGAACGGTCATATCTTTTTCATCTGAAGTCCGTTTTTTGAGCTTTATAGCTCGTTAGAAAGCTCTTGTTTGAGGTTAGAGAGGATAATTTGAGGTTAACATTGTTGGGACTAGGAAAGCCAGGGGGCATTGAAGTTGTTGGGAAAAAGGGAAAGGACCATTAAAAGTGTATATACTCAAGTGCTTGATCATCCATTTGAGAATTGGTCTAAACATTGAATTTTTACAGGTCTAGCAAAGACAATCAAGGACACTCAAGGCAAGGCAGTGCAGAATGCAGGGCTTGGGAAGCACGGCTTCTTGGGCATCAGAGCAACCAACAAAGCTGACTCGAGGTTGGAAGATTACTCAACCCCCTCAGTCAATTACTAGCTTAAGCTAAACATTAGCATTGTGGATTAACGACGATAGGAACACTTCAAGTTCAAGAGACTTAATTTGTCAAGTCCAAGACTAACCCTCCTTCTGGTCTTTCTGTGCTAAATGCCATTTCTGAATCACTAGTATCTGAGCTCTCGTAGGGATAACTAGTGTTCAATTGTTGAGCCCACGATCGTGCAGTAGTTCTTACACTTGCCTCTGATGATCTAAGGCTTCGTCGGTCTGACTTACCTATATGTTTGCCCGATCTAAGGTTCATTAATTTTCTTCCTTGCACACTCGGTACTCGCTCAGATCGTCAATGATTCTTTGTTACTATTGTCTTGATTCTTTTTCAATTTCTTTAGATTCTTGTCTTAATGTATGCGTCAGGAATTCCACTTTCCGTTATAATTTTGAGTTCTCGTTCGGTCAGACTTAGGTTCTTTCCTTTAGGTTTTCGTGTCACACACCTTTACTTGTAGTCTTAGACTTGAAAGAAATAAATATCTTGAACTTGAGGTGTTCCTATCGTCGTTAATCCACAACACTACCGTTTAGCCTAAGCTAAGAATTGACTGAGGGGGTTGAGTAATCTTCCAACCTCGAGTCAGCTTTTCTGGTTGCTCTGATGCCCAAGAAGCCGCGCTTCCCAAGCTTTATGTCCTTCACTGCCTTGCCTCGGTTGCCTTCGATTGCCCTTGCTAGACCTGGAAAAATCCAATATTAGACCAATTCACAGTTGGATGATCAAGCACTTGAGTATATACACCTTTTAAGTCCCTTCCCTTTTGCCCAACTTTTCAATGCTTGCCCCCTGGCTTTCTAGTCCCAAACTAGGTCAACCTCAAAATAGCTTATCTAAAAATAGTACTCGTAAAGAGCTTTCTAACGAGCTATTAAGCTCAAAAAACGGACTTTGGATGAAAAAGTTATGACCGTTCAGGCCTTGGGGGGTAAAAACTGACAAACAGGTTTTTCTCCAAATATGAGCTAAGGGGTCTCCTATGAGTCTAATCACCCAAAAATTTCCCAAAAATAGCCCCAAAATTGGCCAAAAATTGAAACCCTAAAATTTGCGATGGGGGTGCACAATCGCGATGGTCTGAGATGATCGCGATGGTCTGGGACCGTCGCGATGGCGTGAGGGTGCACAATCGCGATGGCGTGAACTGGCGAACAATCGCGATGGTGTGAAAGTGCACCGTCGCGATGGCGTGAAAATGGGACCGTTGCGATGGCGTAAGATTGCACAATCGCGATGGACTGAATTTGCACAATCGCGATGGTCTAAAAGTGCACCGTCGCGATGGCGTGAAAATGGGACCATCGCGATGGCGTAAGATTGCACAATCGCGATGGCGTCAGTCAACGGTCAACGCGCGATGGCGTGAGCCAATCGCGATGGTCTGGGCGCGATGGCGTGAGCCAATCGCGATGGTCTGAATTTTTGAAGTGTCGCGATGGTGTGAGGGTGTCGTCGCGATGGTCTGAAGTGCACGGTCGCGATGGTCTAGATTGCCACGTGGCACCGTCGGTGCGATGGCGTGAGCCAATCGCGATGGTGTGACACAATCGCGATGGTCAGAGACCGTCGCGATGGTCCACCAAACTGTGATTTTTTGAGATGCAGCTATGGATTCCTACACACGCAGGGGTCGCCTACACGGTGGTGAACTCGCCTTCCTCAAAATCCGAACTTTGCAGACCATCGCGATGGTCTGACACAGTCGGAAATTTCTGACAGAAACTGAAAATTTTACCTTTTCCAAGCTTTCCTGATGCACTGGAGCTCTGTACGTGCAAGAAAACTCAAGAAAACAAAAGTACACACAAGCACAAAAGTCCTCTCTCACTCTCTCGCATGCACAAATGAGGGGAAATGAGGAGAATGGGTGGATATGGTGAATCTTCTGATTTTTTTGGAGATGAAGATGATGATGCGGTGATGAAGATGGAGTGTGGGGGAGGTGAAAAACACTAAAAACTAAGTAAAAACAACAACAAAAACTGAAATTTTTACCTTCCAACGCCACTTCTTGCTATACTCTTACCATCACACATTCGTCCTAGACTCGATCCCCGGCAACGGCGCCAAATTTGGTGTTGCTCTAGCACAATGGTGAGAACCACGTTAAGAAGCTCCACCTCCTTAATGTCAATCCGCGGAAGAGATAGGAGTGATATGAAGATCGTGAATGTGAGATGAAGTGAGAGTGAAGGTGAGAAGCATAGAAATGCACACACACATACACACACACTACGAAGAGACAAGCAAGACACAATGGAAGGTGAGAAATTAGCTCTATTACTCAAGATCACTATTACAAGCTCAAAAGAACTCTAACCTCAAACAAGCTAACCTGAACCCCCCTCAAAAATGAGCTCTCTAGCTCTTTTTATAGTTTCTAGACTAGTTTTGACCGGTTTCACATCTAGTGACCGGCATAGTTAAAAATTAGGTCCTAGATGCTATTTGGAAGGGTAAACGATGTCTAAAAATAACGAAAATTGGTACGCGCATTCTACCTAAGCTCCTCAAGCTCGAGGACTCCTCGGCTTGCACAAAATGGAGCTATGGATTACAAAATGGGGTTTTCTATGTTACATATGTTACAATAGTGATAAAAATCACTGTTGGAGGTTTTTGGAAAGTATTTGAAAACATAATTATTTGAAAAACGATTCGACTGGCTCCCTACTTTGTCGTTACATGCTTCCGTGTCGTCTGTGCCTCTGGCTGCTTCCAACACCATCCGATTTACGCTTCAGCTTGTATACCCACTTAGTGCCAATGGCCTTCTTGTCAGGAGGCAAGTCACATAAAGACCATGTACCATTCTTCATTATATCATCATATGCAGATTGCATGGCAGCCATCCAATTTTCTGAATTTTGTGCTTCATCAAAAGAAATAGGCTCATTCTCATCTCAGAGACTAGACGCAGCCATAGCATAGCAATCTGATGCAAAGGAGGCACTATGAGAGCCTGAAAGAGTACGATATGACAAAGGTTCATCTAATTTGCTATCACGCAAAGTCTGCACCAGCCATTTTGGCATAGTTTTTGCCTGCTCAATATCAGCTCTCTCATCAACAAGTGCATCATGTAAATCTGCATCAGAAATGGAATGATCTTCATCATCATATGAAGCCTGCAAAGGTTGAGAAGTTTCCTCATTAGGACCAGCACTAGACTTTCCACCTGTAAAAAGAGGCATCAAAGTATCATACATGTCTTTGGAGCTCACAGATGTCTCCTTAGTACATGAAAACAATGGTTGAATTGCATCTTCCACAAAAACAACATCACGGCTAACCAGAATGCGTTTTGTCTGTGGATGATACAGACGATAGCCTTTACTTTCAGAATTGTACCCAACAAAAATACATTTTATTGCTTTATCATCCAATTTTTTGCGATGTTGTTCAGGCACTAGTGCATCTGCCAAACAACCAAAAACACGCAGATGAGCAGCAGATGGCTTACGGTCATGCCAAGCCTCATATGGAGTGATAGACTGCAGCGCTTTAGTGGGACACCTGTTCAGTACATATGTTGCACACATGACAGCCTCAAGCCAGAAACTATGTGGTAAAGCTTGACTCTTGACCATGCACCTTGCCATCTCCATGAGTGACTTGTTCTTTCGTTCAGAAACTCCATTATGTTGAGGTGTATACGGCACTATACACTGGTGTTTTATCCCACGTTCAGCCAGAAATGCATTAAAATCAGAAGACATATATTCCCCCCCTCGATCAGAATGGAGGGTGCCCATTTTACATGTTGACAGATTTTTAGCCGAAACCAAAAACTGTTTAAAGCACATGAACACTTCGGACTTTGCTTTGAGTGGATATACACATGCATGCCTGGAAAAATCATCAATGAAAGTCACGAAGTAAAGGTAATTTCCAAAAGAGGGTGTCTGCATAGGACCACAGACATCACTATGAACAAGCTATAATTTCTGCATAGCCCGAACTGAACCATATTTTGGAAAGGATAAACGCTACATTTTGCCGAAAATACAGCACTCACAAACATGTTTTCTAGGTGCCTCAAGTTTGGGCAAAGAGGACACCATTTCAGATTTCTGCAGGCGTAGCAAACTAGCAAAATTCAGATGACCAAAGCATGCATGCCAAAGCTTTGCATCTGACATAGCTTGAGAATCATGAACTGCACATGTTGAATCATTCAGAGATCTTTCATAGTCTATGAGCTTATACAGCCCACGACATAAAATGCCAGAAGCAATAATGACATCGCCATTTGATAGATCATGAATTGTACATCTGTCATCAACAAATTTCACAACCAAGCCAATCTTGGCTAATGCAGAAACTGATAACAGATTCTTCTTGATCCCGGACACAAATAAAGCATCTGACAAAGTGAAAGAACTACCATGAGCAGTAGTCAAAATGATCTTACCAACTCCCATAACAGGATAAGAGGAGTTGTTGGCGCATGTAACAGTATTCCCTGTAGGGGCAGGCTCGAGTGAACAGAAGAAACTGCGTTGCGAGGTAATATGTTTGGTCGCCCCACTGTCAAAGTACCAAACATCTGAGTCTACTGTAGACATGCACTGATCATGAGAAGATGGGTCAAAACTACAGACAGTAGTAAATGCCCATTCTTCTTCCTGCACAAGATTTGCAGATTTTGTTTTTGGTGTAGAGGCCTCTGCAACAACCATTCCAGCCTCTTTCTTCTTTGCCTCTTTTGTAGCCAGTTTTGGACAGTTCTTTATGATATGATCATTTCCTTTACAGTACTTGCAAAACAATTTCTTCTTTTCTGATTTCTTCTCATCTTTATCCTGGTTCTTCGATTGTGCAGCATTTGCAGATTTCTACTTACTAGTAGAAGAGCTCCATTTTCCTTTGCCCTTCTCTAGCTCAAGCGTAAGAACCACCTCCTTTACTTGTCAATCCGCGGAGACGTGAGGACCAGTATGAAGACCACAAGCAAGTGAAGGAACAAGTGCGTGAGTGAAAGCACACAAACATGCACACACATACACACACACGCGCACAAAGTAAGATCAAAGAGAGGAACAATGGAAAGCTTAGATTGCAAAAGAGTTCTCTTAAAAAAGCTCTATTCTCTAACAAGCCACCCCAAAAATGAGCTCTCTAGCTCTTTTTATAGTTTTTTGACTAGTTTTGGCCCTGTCCAAACCTAGTGTCCGGCCTAGTTAAAAATTAGGTTCCAGGGCTTATTTGAGGGCTCAAACGAAGTCTAAAAATTATGAAAATTGGTAACGATGGTACTTCTAATACTCCTCAAGCTCGAGGACTCCTCGGCTTGAACAAAATGGTGTGATAAAAATAGATAATGGTATTTACAATGGTTTTTAGTGATGAAAATCACTATTTTTGTAGGGGATTCTTCTGAAAATTTGACATACACTTCTTGGAGCTCCCTACTTGCTCCCTTTCCTTGTGTGTCCACCTTTTGATGTGCTTCCATGCTTTGTCCTTGACTTTCAGCTTCAACACTCCCCCCCCTCTCGAGTCTGTCATCCCTGACAGACCCTTGTTGTAGTGGTTGTTCCAAGTAGTGCATTGAGAGGAAGTGTCCCTTTTGTATGAACAAAAGTCGTCTGACTTCCAAATGTGTCTGGTTCTTCATCTATCACTGCAAGTCTTTGCAAGTTGTAGTCTCTTGGTATGTGCTTCTTCCTTGGATTCCAGCATGACTGTGTTGTTGTGAGTCTCCGTTAATGACCTCAAATCTTCCAAGGATGATGTTCATAGTAGTCATGCCAAGTACTCATAACCCATAATGGATGATGGGTAAGTGTGTTCGTGCATGGGTTAAGGAAAATATGTGCCTTGTGCACGGCCTTGTAATGTAGCCCTATGCATGCTTACTTGGAAAATGCATTGGAAGAAATATGGTGCAAAAAATTAGGGGTCTTGAGCTAAGTGCTCAAGGGTATGCCGACAAAGAGGTTTCCTAAGCTATCATGGTTATGATGTTTCCAAAGTAAAGATTCTTACCATGAAGAAGGTCGATCGATGTTTATCTCGTCGTGTTGTACACTCAATCCTTGGGATGGAACATTGTTTATGAATGTCCGTGTTGATGGTCCACTGATGAGATTGTGTTGTGAGTGCCTGGTTCTGTCTCCTCTTTTCAAAGCAACGTTTGCCAAATACTGAGAATTGAATTTCTTTATATTCTTTGACAAAAACCTTGGGTAATTACACCAAGCTTAGGTTCACATATTCTCGTTAGCTCACCATAAGCAGGAGTCTTCTCATCCAGTATACATACAAAGATTTGCAGGGTACCGGAACTACCCCCTGCACATATCTCCTTGGATGCTCTCGTACATGAAGTAGTTAAGCATCACTCAAGTTGCGGACCTTCAAGCTCTTCATTCCTACCATGGTAAGAGAAAATCATAGTTGTAGATGCCATGTTCATGCCAAGTGCTTGCCATCTACTAGATAAGGCAGCAATAATATCATCTGCTAGCCGAGACACACTTCTATCCAAACTGATAAATGCCCAGTAATCAATAGTTCCATCTTCAACTAAGCATGTCTCATTCATGTTCCATGAGCAAAACCTGGGAATAAGTTTTGACTTTTTTTTTTTTTTTACAATGTCACACACAAGAAGAGAGATGTTAGTATCAGAAAAAATAATTGACATATGTCAATGTGCTCTTGTGCATGGGACTCTCAACTGTGTCTATGCACGGCCATGTAATGTGGCCCTATATTAATGCATACTTTGGAAATGCATGACCTGAATGGTGCAAGAGACTGGGTTGTGCGAGGAGCACATGGTTGTCACTCGTCAAGGCTTGATGTCATTTGCAGATGTTGACTCCAGCTTTGTTGGAGGTATCCATTGTATCTCAAGATGGCAGTTGATCATTCTTCCTAATAGGGATCCATTTGAGAACAGTCTTCGACTGTGTAGCGATCTCCTTTGGCTGCTTCATGTTTGGATGGTTTCTTGAGGGTTGGATCCTTCGAGGTTGGCCCTTTGGTTCTCTGGGGCCTACCGGTGCTTTTGGCTTCCATACCCATACCTCTATGGCTGGTCGTTTGACTTGCGTTGAAGAGGTTAGGTGGTCCACTTTTGTTCTTGGTGTTTGGTTCTCACCTTTGCCTCGCCTTGGCTTCTTTGTTGAGACTTTTCGCGTATGGGAGAGCATAGGTTGTTGCGGACGTAAGAGCTCCCTGGGTACCCACATGTGTAATCGCCCTTGTTGAGCTGCAACTAATTTCTTAGGCACCCAAATTTTTCGAAAATCTTGTGGTTGAGCTTGTCCGAGCTTCTTCCTTCGTTGTCTAGCCTGGTTGGATTGCCTGGATGGGGTTTGTGAGGGCAAGGCTGGAGGTTGCTCTCCTTTGCATACCCAGATCTGCGTCATGCCCAGAACTACTTTCTTGTTGAAGGTTGTCTTTCTATTTGCTTTAGCAGTTGTCGTGAACAGTTGTGTTTGTCTTTGTGGTGGAACTACTGTGGTCACAAGAGTCTTTGGAGAAGAAGAAAGATCCACCTGTCTTCGAACCTGTTCTTCCACGATTGACTCCTTCTGCATCATAGAGCTTTTGACACATACAACATCTTCTTCTATACGATTAGTCTTAGAAGAACTAAGAGAGTGTGTGGTGCCATGATCTGTGAGCATGCAGCTCTCTAATTCTAATGTAATGCATTGTTCATGTACCCATACTTGAAGAATTTGACTTCTTAGGTTTAAGTTAAATGCATGGTCATAGATCCAATCTTGACCCAAGACAAGTGGTTCTGTAAGGTTCTCATCTTGACATACTAGCGCTGTCGGGAAGATTTGCATCTTCCAATTGATGACCCGAAAAATTAAAATAGTTATTGGTGAATTCTAAACCTCTTTTATATCACTGCTGATCAATTGTGTGGATTGGAGTTAACTACCTTGAAAGTGTTTACAGGTACAAATGATGATGAAGATTCTATGTTCATATTAGGCTTTACCCTAATTACTCATTTAATGAGAATTTCCTATTTTTACATTCAAGAATTATGGGTATTCAGCCTAGGGTTTCTTGAATTCATGTGTTGTTTATAAGATTTGGTTAATGTTAAGGGTTTAGATGATTTATAATGGGTTAAAGCTAGGGTTCAGAAGGATTTTAATGGTCTAACCCAGGGGGTTTTATGGGTTTCCAATAGGTTTTCTAGGATTTACTATATTTAAAGGGTTAACAAAGATGTTATTCAAAAACATTAATATCTAAATTACATATTTATGTATTAAACATTAAACTATGTCATTAAAAATTACTTTAATTAAATATGTGTATTTAAATACTAAGGTTCTAATTAATTAAACCCTTAAACTAAGCTTAAATTAATTGATTTATTTAAATAAGAAATGTAGGCTAATTAGATTAAAATGATTAATTAAATGGATAAATAACTAGTGCTAGGAAAAAGAATGGCTTATATAAGTTGTGTAACTAAAGAGATTTAAGGAGTGGTCTCAATAGAAGATGCACTTAAAGAGAAAAAAGTTGGTTAAGAAAAAGAGTGGAGAGAATTAGTGAAGATGAAAAGAGAGGAGTAGAAATTAAGTGTAATTAAAGTAGAAAAGTTAAACTGGAAAGTGTGGTGGAAGTAAGGAGATTAAAGTGTGGTTGTAGATTAAAAGTTAAAACTAAAAAGAGTGGTTTAGAAATGACTTGTGTATGTATTTAAATGAGTGCTGAGCTCAAGTTTCTCATAATGTTTCTTTGCAGGTACTTTCTCCTGCTCTTTACTTTCTTCTGTTTTTCCTTCTTTCTCATTAGACCCTCCTCGTGCTCGGGATATTAAGCCATCATGTACTGCTGTGTATGATGACCTTGATGTTGATTGTCCGGCTGGAAGCATGCCCATGCCTATTCCATGGCTTGGTCTGGGTCCCTGCAGCAGTGTGTGTGTGAAGTGTATGTGTGTATGTGATATGTGTATGTGTGTGTGATGAGGTGTGTGTGTGTATGTGATGTGTGTATGTGCGCGTATATGATGTGTGTGTGATGTGTGTGTGTATGTGATGTGTGTATGTGCACGTGTATGAGGTGTGTGTGTGTGATGTGATGTATGTGTGATATGTGTGAGAGAGTGACTCTCCCCCCCTCCTCAGCGCTGCGCGCTGCAGCACCGAAGAGAGAGAGAGAGAGAGAGAGAGAGAGAAAGAGAGAGAGAGAGAGAGAGAGAGAGAGAGAGAGAGAGAGAGGTTCCCTCCCTCCCCCTGCAGAACTACGCGCGGCAGCACGCAGAGAGAGAGAGAGAGAGAGAGAGAGAGAGAGAGAGAGAGAGGTTCCCTCCCTCCCCCTGCAGAACTGTGCACGGCAGCATGCAAAGAGAGAGAGAGAGAGAGAGAGAGAGAGAGAGAGAGATCGGCGCAGAGAGAGAGAGAGAGATCGGCGCAGAGAGAGAGAGAGAGAGATCGGTGCAGAGAGAGAGAGAGAGAGAGAGAGAGAGAGAGAGAGAGAGAGAGGTTCCCTCCCTCCCCGTGCAGAACTGCGCGCGGCAGCACGCAAAGAGAGAGAGAGAGAGAGAGAGAGAGAGAGAGAGAGAGAGAGAGAGAGAGAGAGAGAGAGAGAGAGAGAGAGAGAGAGAGAGAGAGAGAGAGAGAGAGAGAGATTGGCGCAGAGAGAGAGAGAGAGAAAAAGAGAGAGGGGAAGAAAGAGAGAGAGAGAAAGAGAGAGAGAAAGAAAGAGAGAGAAAAAGAGAGAGAGAGAGAGAGAGAGAGAGAAAGAGAGAGAGAGAAAGAGAGAGTTAAATTGTTAAGTTAATTTAATTATCTTATTGCATAAATCATTTTTTTTAGGTATTCAATGTGTTAATTATTATGGAGTAATACTTAGAGAATATGAAAACATTAATTGGCTTAGCTAGTTACTTATGAATGCATGAGTTAGAAGTATATATGAGATATACCTACATTTATTATAATTATTTAGTGAGTTTGTATTCATAATAGAGCTCATGGATGTGTTTGTATGCATACATCTAAGTGCTAATATGCATATGATTTTGTATTAAAAGTATGTTTTCAAAAGTGCAAGTGTGTATGTGCATATTCATGTGAGGTAATGAATGTGTGTATGCATGTTAGTTCATATTAATTCTACATTTGCATGATTATATGTATTCCAAAAGAAGTGATGTATATGTATTTAGAAGTGTGTGTAATGTATGCATGCATGTGTGCTAGTATGTGAGTGTATTAGCATATATTAGTATATTTGTAAGCATGCATGTAAAGTTCATTAGTATGCATGAGGAATGAATGCATTAGAGTGCATGTGAATGCTTTAATGTATGCATGAACATATACA
Organism: Ceratopteris richardii; assembly: GCA_020310875.1. Taxonomy (NCBI): domain Eukaryota; kingdom Viridiplantae; phylum Streptophyta; class Polypodiopsida; order Polypodiales; family Pteridaceae; genus Ceratopteris; species Ceratopteris richardii. Next base: position 145,276,154 of record CM035422.1, read on the forward strand.
TGTGTATGGAAATATTGTGTGAATTATATTTTATGTTTCTTATTAATTTTTTGTAATATTACTAATATAATAATGTTTCTTTGCAGAAACATTGGTGAGTTCAAGCTAATGAAGTGAAGTAAAGAGAAGCAGCAAGATTGAAGATTCATTTAAATCTTATTTTCCAATTAGTCAACTATCCAATTGATTAGACATTTATTCCTTGATTTAAACCTTCCATTTGTATTAGAATTATTGATTTGAACCATTAGCTTATCAATTAATTTATTCAAGCAGATTTGCAACCCTGTAGATTCTAAACCACAGGATAGTGAGAACATATTTCCACCATCTCCAAATAGACGTATTCATTCCAAGTCCAGTGACATTGAAGTAGAGGAAATAATTAAAGATCAGATAACTGACGAAACCTTGACTTTACCATCCTATCAAGAAGCCATTGCTAGATTTAGAAAAGCATGTCCTTAGACCCTTAAGCCTGAGTCCGCTACAGACACCCTGCGTGTGCCGAACGATTTCACCAAATGTCGGGGCGTGAGGGATGCTCGGATGGTGGATCAAGTCATCTGCCAAAACCATTCGGCACACGCAGGGTGTTTGTAGCGGACTCAGGCTTAAGGGTCTAAGGACATGCTTTTCTAAATCTAGCAATGGCTTCTTGATAGGATGGTAAAGTCAAGGTTTCGTCGGTTATCTGATCTTTAATTATTTCCTCTACTTCAATGTCACTGGACTTCGAATGAATACGTCTATTTGGAGATGGTGGAAATATGTTCTCACTATCCTGTGGTTCAGAATCTACAGAGGAAAATAGTGTTAGAAATCTATTTAAACCATGTTCATAAGAGGTTAAGGATTCTGAAGTAATCTTATCTTTAATGAGGGGTGGTAAGGTAGGCTGACGTTCATCCAAAGGAATCACGTTGACCTAACCGTGTGACTGCACGCCGGGTGCTTTTACGTATGCCTAAGGCCTTCGGTTGCTTGTTGAGTGTTTTCAATATTACTGTACTCAGACTAAGAGCCGTAAGGATGAGCTTCTCTATATCTTTCTATAGCTTCTATTTGATAAGGTGAAACTAAGTTCTCATCGGTAATTTGATCTTTAACCATGTCATTTTCTTCAGTTTCAATTTGATCTGAGCTTGGTTTTTGAACTAATTTAGGTGGGAATAAATCTTCGTTGTCCTCCGGTTCTGGCAAAACTATAGTAAATAACGGTGACACTCGAGAAACAAGACGATCGTATTCTAACGTGCGTAAAGTCTCGTTAACTATTTTATCTTTAATAATTTCAGGTTCTATATTTTCGTTATTTTATGAATTCTCAATTGGAGATGGTAGCAATGTTCCTATAATTAAGTGTTCTAATTTGTGATTAATATCAGAATCATTTTTAGAACTACTGGTAGTTCCTATTTCTTTCGACATACGAATGAGAAATTAAGATCTCAATTAAGTTGCAGAAAAACAATATGAAGAATGTCAATATCAAACTATTTCAGCCTATACAAAGGCATAGATTCAGTGCTACTATAATCTTCTAATCCTATACAACTTAGTAAGTTTGAAATCGTGAAATCTTGTATGCTTGTTTTTTTTCGGAATCTTCTTTGTAATTTTCTCACTTCACTGCACTTCAATCGTCAATGTTTCTTTATCAGCACTCCTTGACATTTCGCAATGGTTTCTGCAAAGAAACATTAGGAACATCAGTATATCTTATAAAACACAATCAGATAGCTATGCATGTCACTGGCACACACATGCATACTCTTACATGCACACATCATCTTAAATGCACATGCACTCATCAATCATGCATATGTATACACTCATAGACATGCACATATACTCACATACTCATGCATTCAGACCATCATGCATTACTCTAATAAATACTCTTTTTGGCATAAGCATAATTACACATACTCATAACCATGCTAACGTGCATCCTCATATGCATGTTAACACACATCTATATATCTACATCATGTATATATCATGCATTCTCTTTCTTACCTTCATTGCATATGCAACTCGCATGGAAATGCACTCTTTTTTATGCATACACATGCATACATGTACCTAATATTATGCATACACTTCTACCTCATACATATAGATATGCACTCTTCACTCTTATACATACATGCATCACACCATTCATGCTCATGTATATTCTCACATATGCAACATACCTACTAACATGCATATGCATACACATTCATGCTAATGCACTTACCATACACATAAAACATTTATGTATGTGAATATTTCTATACCCATACATTCTTATGCATTTACATATACTAACACACATTTGTCATTATATAAATATGCATGCTAACACTTGTTCATATACACACATGCATCTACCTTATCTATATAGACTCGAATACAATTAGTTAGGTAATGTATACATGTGCAATTATACTAAATACACTTCTCATGATAACCTAAACTTTAGAATACTCATACATCAAGAGTATTAATTCATTCATGCATAAACTAATCACTTAATACTAAAATACTTAAACTAAAAGTAAACCAAACACTTAATACGATTAAGACATGAAACTAATTTTAATCATTCAATAATTAAATAAATAAATACAATCACTCTCACTATCTCTCTTTTTTTCCCCGTCCTCTCTCTCTCTCTCTCGTTCTCTCTCTTTCTCTCTCTCTCTCTCTCTCTCTCTCTCTCTCTCTCTCTCTCTCTCTCTCTCTCTCTCTCTCTCTCTCTCTCTCTCTCTCTCTCTCTCTCTCTTTCTCTTTCCCTCTCTCTCTCTCGTTCTTTCTCTTTCCCTCTCTCTCTCTCTCTCTTTTCCTTTCTCTCTCTTTCTCTCTCTCCCTCTATCTGTGCTTTCTCTCTCTCTATTTCTGCGCCTCTCTCTCTCTCTCCCGATCTTTTTATTTGCCGATCTCTCTTTCTCTCTCTCTCTCTCTCTCTCTCTCTCTGCGCTCTCTCTCTCTCTCTCTCTCTCTCTCTCTCTCTCTTCCTCTCTCTCTCTCTCTCTCTCTCCTTCTCTGTGCACGCTGTCGTGCTGCAGCACAGGAGGGGAGGGAGAGATTCATTTTCTCTCTCTCTCTCTCTCTCTCTCTCTCTCTTTCTCTCTCTCTCTTTTCCTTTCTCTCTCTCTCTTTTCCTTTCTCTCTCTCTCTCTCTCTCTCTCTCTCTCTCTCTCTCTCTCTCTCTCTCCCTCTCTCTGTGCTTTCTCTCTCTCTATTTCTGCGCCTCTCTCTCTCTCCCGATCTCTCTCTCTCTCTCTCTCTCTCTCTCTCTCTCTCTCTCTCTCTCTCTCTCTCTCTCTCTCTCTCTCTCTCTCTCTCTCTCTCTCTCTCTCCTTCTCTGTGCGCGCTGTCGCGCTGCAGTAGAGGAGGGGAGGGAGAGATTCATTTTCTCTCTCTCTCTTTCTCTCTCTCTCTCTCCCTCTCTCTGTGCTTTCTCTCTCTCTATTTTTGTGCCTCTCTCTCTCTCCCGATCTCTCTCTCTCTCTCTCTCTCTCTCTCTCTCTCTCTCTCTCTCTCTCTCTCTCTCTCTTTGCGCCGATCTCTCTCTCTCTCCTTCTCTGTCTGCGCACTGCTTCACTCAAACAGAGGAGGGGAGGGAGAGAATTTCTCTCTCTCTCACACACACACATACACACATCATACACACACACACATCGCACATACATACACTTCACACACACACATACATCACATCACATACACACACATCACACACACACATACATCACATACACACACTTCACATCACATACACACACACTTCACACACACACACACATCACATCACACTTCACACACACACATACATCACATCACATACACTTCACATCACATCACACTTCACACACACACATACATCACATACACATACACTTCACACACACATATCACATACACACATACACACCTCATACACGCGCACATACACACACTGCTGCAGGGACCCAGACCAAGCCATGGAATAGGCATGGGCATGCTTCCAGCCGGACAATCAACATCAAGATCATGATACACAGCAGTACATGATGGCTTAATATCCCGAGCACGAGGAGGGTCTAATGAGAAAGAAGAAAAAACAGAAGAAAGTAAAGAGCAGGAGAAAGTACCTGCAAAGAAACATTAGGAGAAACTTGAGCTCAACACTCATTTAAATACATACACAAGTCATTTCTAAACCACTCTTTTTAGTTTTAACTTTTAATCTACAACCACACTTTAATCTCCTTACTTCCACCACACTTTCCAGTTTAACTTTTCTACTTTAATTACACTTAATTTCTACTCCTCTCTTTTCATCTTCACTAATTCTCTCCACTCTTTCTCTTAACCAACTTTTTTCACTTTAAGTGCATCTTCTATTGAGACCACTCCTTAAATCTCTTTAGTTACACAACTTATATAAGCCATTCTTTTTCCTAGCACTCATATAGTTACCAAATGTCGGGGCGTGAGGGATGCTCGGATGGTGGATCAAGTCATCCGCCAAAATCGTTCGGCACACGCAGGGTGTCTATAGCGGACTCAGGCTTAAGGGTCTAAGGACATGCTTTTCTAAATCTAGCAATGGCTTCTTGATAGGATGGTAAAGTCAAGGTTTCGTCGGTTATCTAATCTTTAATTATTTCCTCTACTTCAATGTCACTGGACTTCGAATGAATACGTCTATTTGGAGATGGTGGAAATATGTTCTCACTATCCTGTGGTTCAGAATCTACAGAGGAAAATAGTGTTAGAAATCTATTTAAACCATGTTCATAAGAGGTTAAGGATTCTGAAGTAATCTTATCTTTAATGAGGGGTGTGAAGGTAGGCTGACGTTCATCCAAAGGAATCACGTTGACCTAACCGTGTGACTGCACGCCGGGTGCTTTTACGTATGCCTAAGGCCTTCGGTTGCTTGTTCAGTGTTTTCAATATTACTGTACTCAGACTAAGAGCCGTAAGGATGAGCTTCTCTATATCTTTCTATAGCTTCTATTTGATAAGGTGAAACTAAGTTCTCACTAGTAATTTGATCTTTAACCATGTCATTTTCTTCAGTTTCAATTTGATCTGAGCTCGGTTTTCGAACTAATTTAGGTGGGAATAAATCTTCGTTGTCCTCCGGTTCTGGCAAAACTATAGTAAATAACGGTAACAGTCGAGAAACAAGACGATCGTATTCTAACGTGCGTAAAGTCTCGTTAACTATTTTATCTTTAATAATTTCAGGTTCTATATTTTCGTTATTATATGAATTCTCAATTGGAGATGGTAGCAATGTTCCTATAATTAAGTGTTCTAATTTGTGATTAATATCAGAATCGTTTTTAGAACTACTGGTAGTTCCTATTTCTTTCGACATACGAATGAAAAACTAAGATCTCAATTAAGTTGCAGAAAAACAATATGAAGAATGTCAATATCAAACTATTTCAGCCTATACAAAGGCATATATTCAGTGCTACTATAATCTTCTAATCCTATACAACTTAGTAAGTTTGAAATCGTGAAATCTTGTATGCTTGTTTTTTTTTGGAATCTTCTTTGTAATTTTCTCACTTCACTGCACTTCAATCGTCAATGCTTCTTTATCAGCACTCCTTGACATTTCGCAATGGTTTCTGCAAAGAAACATTAGGAACATCAGTATATCTTATAAAACACAATCAGATAGCTATGCATGTCACTGGCACACACATGCATACTCTTACATGCACACACCATCTTAAATGCACATGCACTCATCAATCATGCATATGTATACACTCATAGACATGCACATATACTCACATACTCATGCATTCAGACCATCATGCATTACTCTAATAAATACTCTTATTGGCATAAGCATAATTACACATACTCATAACCATGCTAACGTGCATCCTCATATGCATGTTAACACACATCTATATATCTACATCATGTATATATCATGCATTCTCTTTCTTACGTTCATTGCATATGCAACTCGCATGGAAATGCACTCTTTTTTATGCATACACATGCATACATGTACCTAATATTATGCATACACTTCTACCTCATACATACAGATATGCACTCTTCACTCTTATACATACATGCATCACACCATTCATGCTCATGTATATTCTCACATATGCAGCATACCTACTAACATGCATATGCATACACATTCATGCTAATGCACTTACCATACACATAAAACATTTATGTATGAATATTTCTATTCCCATACATTCTTATGCATTTACATATACTAACACACATTTGTCATTATATAAATATGCATGCTAACACTTGTTCATATACACACATGCATCTACCTTATCTATATAGACTCGAATACAATTAGTTAGGTAATGTATACATGTGCAATTATACTAAATACACTTCTCATGATAACCTAAACTTTAGAATACTCATACATCAAGAGTATTAATTCATTCATGCATAAACTAATCACTTAATACTAAAATACTTAAACTAAAAGTAAACCAAACACTTAATACGATTAAGACATGAAACTAATTTTAATCATTCAATAATTAAATAAATAAATACAATCACTCTCACTATCTCTCTTTTTTTCCCCGTCCTCTCTCTCTCTCGTTCTCTCTCTTTCTCTCTCTCTCTCTCTCTCTCTCTCTCTTTCCCTCTCTCTCTCTCTTGTTCTTTCTCTTTCCCTCTCTCTCTCTCTCTTTTCCTTTCTCTCTCTCTCTCTCTCTCTCTCCCTCTCTCTGTGCTTTCTCTCTCTCTATTTCTGTGCCTCTCTCTCTCTCCCGATCTTTCTCTCTGCTGATCTCTCTTTCTCTCTCTCTCTCTCTCTCTCTCTCTCTCTCTCTCTCTCTCTCTCTCTCTCTCTCTCTCTCTCTCTCTCTCTCTCTGCGCTCTCTCTCTTTCTCCCTCTCTCTCTCTCTCTGCGCTCTCTCTCTTTCTCCCTCTCTCTCTCTCTCCCTCTCTCTCTCTCCTTCTCTGTGCGTGTTGTTGCACTGCAGCAAAGGAGGGGAGGGAGAGATTCATTTTCTCTCTCTCTCTCTCTCTCTCTCTCTCTCTCTCTCTCTCTCTCTCTCTCTCTCTCTCTCTCCTTCTCTGTGCGCGCTGTCGCGCTGCAGCAGAGGAGGGGAGGGAGAGATTAGTTTTCTCTCTCTCTCTTTCTCTCTCTCTCTCTCTCTCTCTCTGTTGCTCTAGCACAATGGTGAGAACCACGTTAAGAAGCTTCACCTCCTTAATTGTCAATCCGCAGAAGAGATAGGAGCGATATGAAGATCGTGAATGTGAGATGATGTGAGAGTGAAGGTGAGAAGCACCAAGATGCACACACACATACACACACACAATGAAGAGACAAGCAAGACACAATGGAAGGTGGGAAATTAGCTCTATTACTCAAGAACACTATTACAAGCTCAAAAAAACTCTAAGCTCACACTGGCCAACACTAACCACCCTCAAAAATGAGCTCTCTAGCTCTTTTTATAGTTTCTAGACTAGTTTTGATCGGTTTCACATCTAGTGACCGGCATAGTTAAAAATTAGGTCATAGATGCTATTTGGAAGGGTAAACGATGTCTAAAAATAACGAAAATTGATACGCTTGTTCTACCTAAGCTCCTCAAGCTTGAGGACTCCTCGGCTTGCACAAAATGGAGCTATGGATTACAAAATGGGGTTTTCTATGTTACATATGTTACAATAGTGATGAAAATCACTGTTGGAGGTTTTTGAAAAGTATTTTTAGAACATGATTCTTTGAAAAGAGATTCCACTGGCTCACTGCTCCGTTGTTACAGGCTTCCGCGTCGTATGTGCCTCTGGCTGCTTCCAACACCCCCCTCCCTCTCGCTTCTGTCGTCCCTGACAGAACCTTGTTGTGAGGTCTGCCGGATATAGTTCTGTAGGAAGTCTTGAGCGAGGGTGTGCTCGGAGATACGAATGCCTCGGGCCAGATCTGCCTCGAGTTTCTCCCAGTCGATTGGTTGCGGTTCTTCCGGTGGCGGGAGCTGATAGTGTGTGGAATAGACCTTTCGTTCACAGGCAAATAATTGTAATAAATGTGTAGGCCTGCTTATGAATACCTCTGAATGGTATTCCCAGAAGCCAGTTGTGAACATCTCTTTGAACGTCTGCTTGTAGCACGTCGGTAGGTACTTTATTCTGTAGTGCCAATCATAACACACCCGTAGCGATGGCGTTGTACTCATATCATATACCAGATCAAAATTTCCATGCTCAAAGCCCGGGGTGTTGACATGGGGTGCCTTGATGCGTCGGGAGACTTTAAAAATCATTTGCATCATGTCAAAGATTTTGACAGTCATATGCGCCGCTATATCGTCCATATGCTTTAATCTAGGGAGCCAGTGGCGAATTGTAGCCATCATGTAGCCAACAGTTGGTAACTCAATGGGTGGCTTAAAATAGGGGTAATTCAACCAGTCTTGGCACTGCTTATTGTTTTGTACCTTAATAGCAAAGGCAGTCCAGGAGCGGCATCGTGGCACTGGTCCCCAACACGGGTTGTACTTCAAATGCAAAGGTGCCTTTACCCATGTACTCATCATCTCTAGATACTGCTGTAGTAAATCTTTTCGCCACTCTGGCTGATAGATCCTTCCTTGCTGCGCATCCAGTGGTAGATCGGCCTCCTCGAATTGAGTCGCATGCGATGGTTTCTTACCTGTCTCTTTCTCAATGGCTAACTGGTATTCAGCCATTAACATAAAATACGGTTTATACTGTAGCTCGTGCCCAGATATGTATCATCGCGGGGCCAAATGAGCAAAGAATGGAGACTGTAATATTCTTTCTTCTATCATCGCCATGGCATGTAATTGTGCCTCTACTCTCGCTGAGTGCGTTGTTCCAAGTTCCTCAATAGTCTTCATCCACGCGGGGGTCGGAAGTTCGTACGTCATCTGACCTTCGGCCCTGACGCGTCCGCCTGGGATGGGTTGTGGCTCGTATGCTTCTTCAAACATTTCCTCCACCGGGATGGTGACCGTTTCTTCCTCAGCTGGAAGCTCAGGTGGGGAATCTAGCCTTGGTGGTGCTTCATATACTGCGATCCTTGATTCAAGGTGTGATACCTGGGCCCGTAATGATTTGAGTTCCTCTAGGAGGTCAGGAGAGGGGTCCACAGGTGCTGGTATGTCTTGGTGTGCCGGTTCTCGTAACTGGAGTAGTTTGTGATCTTCTTTGAGTTTCTGTAACTCCTCGTTCATGCGGTCATATTCATCTAGCAATCTTACATGATCGTCTTGCAGCATCCTCATCGAGTCTGAAGGAATGGCTTTGAACCTGCTAGGGCTGAGTGGTTGGTCTGGGTGGTCGAGCGTTGCTTCTAAGTTTTCTCGGTTCTGATCCTGTAAGCGCTGGTTTTCTTCCATGGCGGCTGCTAGGTGTCTTTGTAGTAAGCCCATGTTTCGTGTTAGCATTGCATTGCGGACTGTCTGGGCTCTTAATAAGTTATCCAGGTCAACAGTGGCTTCCTTGGTCTTTTCTTCGCTTTCTAGTTCCAATTTGTGATATGCCTCGCGTAATTCTTGGTATCGGGTGTTCAGAGAGGCATTCTCAATAGACACTAAATTAAGCTGCGACTGTAAGTCATTGGTTGTCCTCTACAGCTGCTGGTAATTATCGCCAAGAGATGTGAACTCATCTCTGACTTGCGTCATACACATGAACATCTGTCGAAATGCATTATCTACAGTGGGTGATAGTATTAATGGGGTGCTAAATGAAGATACAGTTGGTGTAGATGCAACGGGAATGGGGAATGGGGGTGGGAAGGTGGATGATGTAGTGATTGTTGAAAATTGTGATGTGCCTAAAAATGTTTGTGTCGTGAGTGAAGTGAGAGATGGTGCAGTGGGTGGTGAGATGTCCATGTCAGTGGACGTATCTAGTGCGGTGACCGTGAATATGGGTGTGATCGTGGGTACTCGTGCTGGTGTAAATACGGGATTTACAAAGGTTGAGGGGTAATTTACAGTGGGACTGGCTGGAGCAGCTTGGTGGAAAGGGGAAAGAGGGGTTACAGTGGGTCGGGGAGGTGAGACGGGGGAGAAGGTTAATGGCGGTGGGAATGGGAAAAGGGGTCTTGGAGTTGTGGGGAAAGATGGAAAAGATCGATGAAGGAATGGGTTGGATAGAAAGGTGGGTGTGTGAGGGGGTAGACTAGGGCTAATGGGTGCTGGAATTGTGGGGTTAGTGGTCGTAAAGACAATTTCTGCAACACCATCGGCGATAGAAGATCATAGTCGGGGGGAAGGAGGGTGAATAGGGGAGGCTGGAGGGATGGGCGGTGATGGAGGAGCGGTTGGGGTGGTCGGTACTTCAGTGATTGCTGAGGTATGTACAGTTGTAGCGCGGGGTGGGGAATCTACAATGATGGTTTCTACTGCCAACGAACTTTCGGGGACAAGGCGTGCCTCCCTGGCTTGTTCTGAAGACTGTGCTCCTGTTGGTACACAAATGTATTCGCCGGGCTTTGAAAGTAGTCGTACTCTGCGGGGGTCAAACTGTGGTAGTGGTTTTCGTTGCAAGTACCTGAGTGCTTCGTTGGAGCCTACTGATTTGACTAACTCTCTGAATCCTTGGATGTATGCGTCTTCGAATCCGCCTGTGACAAGTTCTTGTTCTATTATTGTTTGACTCTCTTCCTCTGTCAGCTTTTTGCGTGCCCAAACTTTTTCCATAGTTCTATACAGCTTCTTGATAGCTAGTGTGTAAGCTGCTGCTTCGTAAGTTTCATCTTCATGGGTACTTGTATTGCCATGTGTGTCTGTTTGTTGGCCTTGGCCATCTGTCTGTTCATGCTCTTGGGATTCCTGTGTTCCCTGGCTAGCTTCGTCGTCTCCTTCGTCGTCATCGGTTGCTGTTCTTTCGTCATCAGAGCTGGACATGATCTGTCCTTGTGGCTGATCCCTGGGTGTGGTAGGGTAGCTAGGCCTTTCAAATTCTTGAGAAAACAATTGTCCTTCTGAAAACTAGAACTCGTTGGAGAATGCATCGGGCATCTCAAAATCAAAAGTTTGTTCGAGTGGCTCTGCTTGTCCTGCTTCTAAATGGGGTATTGGAAAAGAGAAAGCTTCCGCACCAATAGTGGTGGGAAGTTCAGCTGCTGTGGTGATAGGTTCTGTGGTTGTGGCTGCTTGAGGTGCAACAGTACTGGTGGTGCCCTCCGGCGTAACTGGTCTTGATAACCGTATAAGAATTGGGGGTACCGTGGGAGTGGCTGCTGTTGGTGACTGCTCTGGAGATGGTTGTGGCGAGGGTGATTATGGGACTTGTAGGCATGGGATAGTGCCTCTCATCCGCTTTCCGGCTCTGCCTTTGCTAGACTTTCTAGCCTTCTTAGTGATCCCTTTGAATGCTTTCAGTTCCTCACTGGTCATGGCACGCTCAATTGGTAAGTCATATGCCAAGCACATATATATGATCCTGGTGAGGGCGCAGCACCCATTGATTACCTTCTTTCGCTCCCACCTATGTTGTGCCAAATAGAGCTGATCAATGATCCAGCTGGCTAGATCAACCGTTTGCGGTCCAGTACATGCTAAGTACAATCCAAACCAGATTCTCTTGTGAGGCATGGTAAAACGATCCTGAGCTGGGAAAGCAAAGTGCTGCATGCATATCCGTAAGGGCTTGGAAAGCTCAGGGGTTATGGCTGAAATATCCTCCCACTTAGTTACGTCACCACGTTTCATCTGCTCTGGGACTAGCCGTTCTCTCTCCGTCGGAGTGTGTGTTCCATGTATTTTCAGAGCTGCGCGAATTAAATCTTTAGACAAATAAAACCTTCTGAATGGAGGATCATTTACCAAGGATGGTAACATGAATGTGCCGGGTAGATCCTTGTTCTCTGAATCCGTTAAGGTGGTTACCAAGTAAAAACATCTGTAAAAATCAGGTTTAGGCAGAGGGTCACTAAAATATTCTGTAAATCCCGCTCGTGCCCAAACGTGCGTTAGATCTTGTGTATTCTATAGTCCTTCAAATTCTCTTGACAAGAACTGGTACTTGGTCCATGTGCGAAGATCAAATGCCAAATTGGCCTCAAATATGAAATCTGCGTCTGCTAATGGTCCTGCTAGGCCTTGGAACCAATGAGAATTACGATGAATCTTCTCAGTATATCCTCTAGGGGGATCATCGATTGGCATGGGTCCTGGAAAACCTTGAAACTCTGGTGGTTGCATCGTAGGATAAGATTCCGCGAGTAATTCTCCAATATTGGCCATTGGTGTGCTTGGGCCAGCTTCTGATGGTCCTGCTTCGGTTTGCATGATGACTGATGAGCTAATGGAAAAGATCTGCTACAAAAGATTAACACATTAGCATGGAAATTAATTATGATCCCATTAAGGTGAGACCGCAATCCCTTTCCATAGCCGATGTGTAACCCGTGTAGCCAAGTGTCGTGAAGTGATTGATGCAATGATCTTTTTGCAGAGCTAATGTAGGTCTCTAGACACCTACATGGTTCAGATTATGCCTACAATTCTTGATGAGCTTTTATTATGCATGATGTGGGGTTTGGGTGTATGAATTTATACCAAGTTTGGTTGAGGGTGAATTATTACAAGGGTGGTGTTTAAGCGGGGTGGGAGAATTGTTAGATAAGGGGGTACGAGAAGACGTTTCGGTATCCATTTCCTAAGAGTCTTTGAGTGGATGGTGTGTTTCTTCTGAGGGACAAAAAGTGGTATCGGGTTTGGTGGTATCGAAGGATGAAAAGATTTCTGAGGGGTATATATTACATGGCTTGAGGGTTGGGCTATGATACATTGTTTGGGTTCCCAAATCTGCATGGGTGTGGGTCGATTGAGAAGATACTTCTTGGCGATCCAAATCTGTCGAGTATTGGTACTTGTAGAAGAAGATCGAGGGGACTTTGGATACTGACTCTGCTTCTTTTGAAATTTTGTCCTCTTCTTGTCTGTAGTGTTGCCAATAGCCTGTGGTTGCTGTCCTTTTGGCACCCAAATTTGTTTCGTGCCACTTGTTCTGTGATGTTGATACTACTGCTTTCCTTGCCTTGACTGGTGGTGTCGTCGGTCTGGGTTCCTCTGTTGTGGTTGACTCCTTCGAGGTTGGGTTTGAGAGGTCCATTGGATGCTCTGCTTTGGAAAAGAAGGGAGATCCAACACTTGCATGACCTGCCCATTAGGAAGTGATTCGTTCTTTATCTTTAATCTAGGCCAGTCCGCAGCAAGTTTGGAAGGATGAGCACCGCAGGGTGTTGTGCTCATTTGGCCGCTGATGCAACCCACCTAACCGCTGATTGTGTCTATCTGCCCTAGCGGTTGGGTAGCTGCCCCTTCTAGTTTGCAGGAAGCCCCAGGGAAGATCTGTCGTCCTTTTGATTGACAATTGTCCCTAGCCAAGCCCGAGTGGGTTGGTGTAGACGTAACGTGACTGGTCTGACCCAAGATCTTCCGGTCTTCCTTCGCATGCGTTTCATAGGGTCTAGGGTTACAGACCTCAATCGGAATGCCGTTAGGGAGGTCAAGCGGTATCAGTCGCTTCTGTTCTAAGGTTCCAATCTGTAAGGAGCCTTGTCTAAGATTTAGGTCCACTGAGTGATCGTATAGCCAATCTTGGCCAAGGATTAGGGGTTCTATCAGGTCGTCATCATGGCACACTAGTAGCTTCGCTGTCATGGTCACATCCTTAATGAGGATAGGAAGGTCCACCTCACCCATGCAAGGGGTTTCCATGCCTCGTAGCCCTACGAGGTATGCCTCAATTGGCCGCATTTCTATTCCTGAATCCTTATAGTGGGACCATCTAATCGCACTAGTCGCAGCACCTGAGTCAATTAAAGCCCTGAGCTCTTGGCAAGGGTTGTCGTGCTCTAGCCTGACTGTAATGAATGGTCTCCTGTCCACTATACTAGGATGAGTGGTTGACTTTACTTGACACATGGCCATGGGATATCTAGGTGTAGTTTCCAGATGGTTATAATGTTCTCTCCCTAGTCTTTGTCTTCTTAACTTCATGCGTTTAATGCGTTCTATTGCTTCTGCCTGAGCTTCAACCCGTATTCTATTTTCTTCCTCCTTACGCTTCTTTGCCAACGTGAGTCGTCTAAGCATATCCTTAGTAAGAGGTCCTGATATAACTTGACTCTACAGCCACTAATATAATTAGGCATTACGTCTCCTTCTAAGGTGGCTAACTGTACTGCTCCACTTGTCGAGAGTCTGTTAATGATCATAGCTCCATAACCTCGCTTTTCTAACTTACGTGCATGTTGCTTTAGCGTATATACTAGAACTAAATCTCCTTCTTTTAAGCCTTTATCTTTCACATGTGCATCAAAATATGCTTTCTGTCGCTTCTTCGCTGCATATATTCCTGCTGCCGCCTTTAGCCTGGTTTCTCCTAATCGTTCCAAGTCCATTATTCTCGCTGATAATTCATGGCCGGTCCACTGATGTTCTTGTGCAACCTTAAGGGTCTGTATCAAAAAGTCCAAAGGAAGCACAGCATTCTGACCAAAAACCATCTGAAAGGGAGTTGCATTGAGTACGGTCTTGTAGGCCACTCGATATGCCCAAACAGCGTGGTGTAACTGTTTGTCCCAATCTGAACGTTTGTTGTTCATGAGTTTCGTCAGTACGTTACAAAGGATCTTATTAGTGCTTTCAGCCTGACCATTGGCCTGAGGATGATATGGTGCGGATTTCTTGTGAATCACCATAAAATCCTGTAACAAATATTCAATGACTTGGTTTAGAAAGTGAGTGCCTCGATCGCTCACTAACTCTATAGGCAATCCATATCTTGTAAAGACATTCTCAAATAAGAATTTTGCAGTTGTGTGTGCATCATTCTTTTTCGTGGCTTTTGCCTCTACCCATTTCGTAAGATAATCTGTGGCAACAATAATGTATTCAGCATGTGTACCTTTTGCAGGGGGGTTAATGGGTCCTACAAAGTCTATACCCCACTTAGAAAATGCATGTCCGCCCATCATGGGTTTCAATGGCATTTCATCTCTGCGAGTAGGAAACTGAGTTCTTTGGCACACATCACATCTCTTTACATAGGTATGAGCATCCATGTGAAGAGTGGGCCACCATAATCCTGCAAAGAGGATGGCTTTGATTATCCTATCGGGTCCAAAATGACCTCCTGCAACACCTTGGTGTGCAGTCTCTAGTATGCTCAGATAATCGCTCTCATGAACACATTGTCTTAGATATCCATCTCGTCCTCTTTTGTATAGGTTATCGCCAATAAGTGAATAGTCGTGAGCTTCCTGCTCTAGACTACATTGTCGAGCTAAGGTCATGCCTTGAGGGAATGTGTTCGTCCTCAAGTATGTCACTAATTGTTCACTCCAGTCTGGTGTGAGAGACACGTGATACAATGTAGCATGCTCTACTAGTGGTCTTTCACAACAAACATTGCATTCCTTACACAACCTGTAGACATCTGCTTCCATCGAAGGCCAATATACTCCTAATCTATGCAGAGTCTGTAATGTTCGATGTTTTGAATGATGTTGTTGTAGTGCACCTATGTGTGCTAATTGCAACCAATTCGCATGTTCTGATTCATCTACACAACAAGCAAGAATCTTTTGATTATCCTGTTTATATATGCTTCCTGCCATTATTTGGTATCTCTGAGACTTGGTAATCTCTCCCTCTTTCATCTTTATCCTAGGATTCTTGGGTCCGTACGTGAGAATAGGGACTATAGGTTTAGCCCATTCTGGTGCTATCTCAAGGTTAAACAAGTATGCATCTGGTAGATCATCCGCTACTCCTTGAGGAGCTTCTCCTGAGGTTAATCTTGAAAGGTGGTCAGCTGTAAGATGTGTCTTTCCTTTCCTGACTATGACTTCAAAATCATACTCCATGAGTAATAGAAACCAACGTATCAGTCGTCCTGTGTTACATGGCTTGTTGACTAAATACAATAGTGCTTGATGATCTGTAAAGAACTTGAACTTATTGGCCAACAAGTAGTGCCTAAACTTCTTTACTACGTAGATCATCCCTAATCCTTCTCGTTCCGTCGTGGTGTAATTTCTTTCTGCTGCGTTCAATTGTCTGCTCGCGTAAGCTATGGGGAGATCTATGTTACCTTCACTCGTGGGTTGTGCTAACACACATCCTATGGCGTAATTGGATGCATCCACATGTACATGGAATGGCTTACTCCAATCTGGGGTAGTCAATATAGGTGCTGAGCACAAGCGTCGTTTAAGTTCATTGAATGAATTTTCACATTCATTTGTCCATTCAAAATTGGTTAAAAGAGAGTACAAAGGCTTGGCTATGATTGCATACATGTGTATGAATCTCCTATAATAACCGCAATGGCCCATAAACGCTTGTACCTCTTTCACATTAGTTGGTCTAGGTAATTCTGCAATTACCTTCACCTTTTCTTCATTCGTAGAGATTCCATTTTTTGACACAATGTGTCCTAGAATTTTGCCTTGTCTGACCATGAAAACGCATTTTTCTGGGTTCAAACAAACTTGATATTCCCGACATTTGTCAAATATTTGCCTTAACTCTGGGATATGTGACTGTCTTACATTTGAATGTGCACATAAGTCATCGACATAAACTTCCAAACTCTTGCGTAGGAATTCCTTAAAAACATGACACATGAGTCGCTGGAAAGTGGCGGGTGCATTTGTTAAGCCAAATGGCATCACACGAAATGCAAATATGCCCCATTCAGTGGCAAATGCCGTCTTGTGTTGGTCCTCTGGAGCAATGGCTACTTGATTATAGCCTAAAAATCCATCAAGAAAGCTGTAAACTTCCTTGCCCGCAACTCTTTCCAATAGATGTTCCGTGATAGGAAGAGGATAGCTGTCTCTAATTGTGGCGGCGTTAACTTTTTTAAGGTTAATACACACACGCAATTTTCCATTCTTCTTGGGCACAACCACAATGGGGGATACCCATTCGGTATGCTCAATTTCGTAAATGAATCCTGCTTCTATCAAGCGATCTATCTCCTCTTTAATCTTCGAAGCGTAGTTATCATTATACGTGTACGGTTTCTGTTTTGTCGGTTTTGCATCTGGAGTCATAGGGATTCTATGAGAACATATATCTGGATCTACTCCTTTCAAATCTTTGTAACTCCAAGCAAAAACATCTCTATATTCGCGCAATAGGGCAACTAATTCTTCTTCTTCTTCCTTCGTCAAATCATGCCCTATGTATGTACATTTTTCTTCTTCTCCTTCGATAGCAACTATTATTTTCTTGGTTTTCTCTCGGTTATCATATACTTGTCCGTCATTCGCCTTTCTATTAGGCATTCGTACCATGATTCTTCTATCTTCGATTTCATATTTCTTGAAGTTCTCGGGTACTTCAAACAAAGATTCTTCTTTTTCTGTCATGGTGTCTTTCTTCTTTCTTTTCTTGCCTTCACTTTTGCTAGTCACTTGAGTGGCTAACCTCACCTCATTCGTAATTTCCTCGTGTCTCTTAGTGTGAGTTTCTACTTCGTGAAAATATTCTTCCTCTGATGCAAAGGGAGAATCCATGATAATTGATTCTAAATCAAAATCGCTTGCATCCTCAAATGCATCAGTGTTAGGTTCACACTCTTCTAAAATTGCATCGCACATGATTGGCTCTATCGTGAAAACTGAAATGTCATAGCCATCCTCGTCACAGTGGGGTGTCCATTGTTCTTCATTGATGGCTACATCCATGGTTGCTAGGATTTCTGCCCAACCATGGGGTTCAAACTCTTTGTCAGGGAAGACTACAGGTGCGTAGGCTGGGTCTTGAAGGGTTCGTGGATGTTGTTCTGCACCTAAGGTCCTGGCTTCTAACCTTTCTTCTTCCTGTTTTGCTACTTTACACATCCATAAGTGAGTATCCTCATGCAACCAAGAAGGATCTGATTCTAATGAGTGCACGGATTCTGTTTCTACTTGTGTCTTATGGATGGTATTCCATTGTATTGGGGGTACATGTCGATGTGAATAGTCTTTAAGATTGACTTTGGTAGTCACTCCTAAATGTTGCAAGTACAAAGAATTAGTTCCCCAATCCTGTACAATTTGCAACTGACGCATGAATGGTCGTCCCAATATCATCTCATAAGCATGGTTTTTTGCAAAGTCACAAATGTTAAAGGTATGCTCAAATTCTACACCACAAGTGGTGAGAGATATGCCTTCTAGTAAGCCTAATGGTTTTTCTATGTGTCCATCAGCCATTTGTAGCTTCATCCTGGTGGGTCTTAATGCTGGCTTACCCCAAGGTTTCCATAAAGCGGTGGTAGCTATGGCTACTCCGGCTCCTGAATCTAAGATGGCTTTCGTGGTGTAGCCCTGATGGGTTATCGGAAGATAAGTGTTACGTTCCTCTCCTTCACTTACATCTCCAATCTTTTCTACGGGTATCTCTGGTACCTTATTTTGTGATCCTATTTGTGAGGGAGTAGTAGCAAGCTCCGGGAATTGATTTGCTACATGTTTCCACAATTCTGGTTTTACCTTTAACAACTCCTCTAGAGTGAGATTACATTGTACTTTAGTGTTCTTGATCACTTCCGTGTTTCTAGGAATTACTGATTCTTCATTCCTCACTATTATCGTGGGTGCTCTCATATTAATAGACTTTGCTTCCCAAGGTCCTGTGAACTGAGGTAATTCTTGTAAAGAATTGGATTCAAAAGATGTGTGTTCACTCAGTTGTTCCTCCTCTACCTCATTGTAAATAGAGGGGATGTCTTGGGGAAATTGTTCCTGCAAGTCATCTATTTCTTGAATAAAAGGATGGGTTCCTTGTTCTCTATTTCCCTCAAAAATTCATGTGAGTACCTATGTATGGAAGACAGGTTGTCTTGACTTTCTGTATTGGGTACTTGAGACAGGGATGGTGCATTCCTTTCCTGTGTCTCTGGGACAATAGGGTTCCTATGCTGATCCTTTTTCTCTTTGCTTTCAATCAAATATTCCAGCCTCTCCATTAGTCCTTGAAAATGTAATTCCGGTTTTGCCATGTTATTCCAATTAAGATATCTAGAGGCTTCGAACAAAGCTTGTGCTAATTCTACCATCTTCATGCAAAGTTTAGTTCTCTCAATTTCTAGATCAGCTCGTGGGTAGTTTTTGCTCATTTCAGCTACCTGAGGTCCCTCTTTTAATCTAGCCTGATATGCACGAAACATCATGTCTAGATTTTTTGGTATGGGTTCCGCTAAAACTGATCCTGATTTCTGAGCTGGATTCTCTTGATTCAAGTCCTATGAAGTCAATTCTAGGATTTTGGCTCTAGATTCCTTCAAACTTCCTTCCAACTCAGTTATCTTTTTACTCCATTTTCTCTTAATTCTTTCTCTAGAATCTTTCCAAGATTTTGTCTTTTTACTGCTAGATTCTGCAACTTCACTGGTTCCGGCTACTTTCTCCTGATTAAGCTGTTGGTTCTGTAAGAGCGCCTGTGCTCTTGTGATAGCTTGGATAGGCACGTATGTAGGGTTGGATCCATCTGCATTATTTACAATACCTATCACGTTGATCGGTGTCACATTCGAAGCATTAACATGATTTTTAGGACAATCTTTGATTATATGCTCTTTGCCACAATCGGCACAAAAGCCTTGGATATTATAGTACTGTGATTGTCCTGCTATCGGGGGATGTGGACAATCCTTTATGAAGTGATCTCCTTGGCACCTAAAGCATGGTCCTCTAGGGCACTGTGGTCTTTGTTGTCTCAATTGGGGTCGTGGATTTGGGTTTGTGTACATCACATTAGCATAGTTGGGTTCCCAACTAGGTTCCACTGGTGGACTATCATAATGATATGTTTCTACGTGTTCTGGTGACTCTGTGTAATATGCGGGTGGACTATCTACATGCGTAGAGTCAAAACTGTTCGAATTCGGGTCACCCTCTGTTATCAAAGGTGAAGAAGGCACTAAGGTCCTACTTAGATTCTCTTCTGCAGCAGCGTATTTGACTGAGATGACATTTGCTGGTGGGGGTGGCTGCTGAGCTAAGACAGGTTGAGGTCTCTGTTGAGCTTGGTATTGGTAGTTCTGAGGAGGCCTATAGTAATAAGGCTGAGCATTGTAATGGCCTTGATACCTACCTGGCTATTGGTATGTTTGCGGGTAGTTCTGTCTCACAGTTTGTTTGTTGTATGGGCAATCCTGAGCCGTATGATTCGTGTATCTTCTCTCAATTGTACAGTATTGGCCACTAGGGTTGGCTTGAGGTTGTGGTGCATTGGGACACACATTTGCCATATGATCACCACCACAGGTGTAACAACGCTTGTTCATTAGCACCCTAGGTTTACTAGAAACTCCTAGTTTCTGGGCCACTTTTTCTACAAGGTCTTCTATTGAGCTAGACAATTTTGTGGATGCTAGAGATGAACAGTCTGAGTCCTTATAGACCTTTGAGAGTTCCAACTCGTCTCCTAAGTTGTCCTCAATGTCTATACAAATTCTTACACATTGCTCTAGCGTTCTGGGTTCTTTTAGGTACACGTAGGAGCGTAGTTTAGAGCTCAACAAGCCATCTAAAAACAATGACACTTGCTTGGCTTGTGAGGGTAGCTCTTGCATTGGACATCGTTCAACATATTGTCTAAACCTACGTCCTGCCAGTCTGACTGTTTCCTGAGGGGTCTATTTGAAGCTATGAATCAACGAAGACGTGTCATGTCTAATCCCACTTTTAGAGAATTCAGTGATGAATGACTCTAAAAAGTGATGGATGTCTCTAAATTGCCTTTGTTGCAATGGTTGGAACCAAGTTAAAGCGGTGTTCTTTAACGTTAGTCCAAATGCGTTGTATTGTGTGAACATGTCTTCGACTTGTTCTGCTCTTAGTACTTGCTTGAATTCTGCGACATGGTCATAGGGATCTCCTGTCCCATCAAAATAATTCTTCATTGATTTTACTAACTGTGTGGGTCTCAATATTCTTGCGTGTTCACGTGGTCTAGGTAGAGGAAAATCATCTCTACCACCTGGTATTCCATGATCTCTTTGTCTATCCGCTCTATTAGTGTTCGTGGTTGTTCTATCTCTCCCCATGGGGTGATTAAAGCTTACTTCCGGTCTCTCTTTATTTCCCTCTCTTTGATTTCCATGGGCTGAGGATGTTCCTGCCCCTTGTTGACTTGTATTCATGTTCGTTCTAGATGGAGGGAATACCGATTCACCTCTCCATGTGTATGTGTTTTTAGCGCGGTCAGGCACCACAAAGACTCTTTCTGAAGTCTCATCCAGGTATACAACCTTTCCAGGTGTATCCGGGTCCTTGAACTCGTATATCGTGATGATTCCTACTTCACTAAGTATTTCGGTCTTGTATCTCCAAAAGGCTTCATCAGTTTCTTTATTTACAAACAACTCTATGCTTCTGTTGTCCTGAGGGATCCATTATGGGATTAGTACTCGTGTCAGTACAGATTTCCCTCTAGGTGTTCTAGGCTCTTCTAATGGTTCTTTTCCTTGAGATTTTGTTTCCGTCTCTGGTTGAATCACGCCAAACTCGTTGGTATTGTTTGGCTGCGTACTTAAGACGTACATCGTTCCTTCCTTGTCTATGTACGCGTCTCTCTCGAATTTCACCACTGGACGTTCCAATCCAATGGGTTGATCGGGGTTGTGCATTTGCACCACTTGCCTTCGCAAACCATCCTCATAGATGCGAGCACCTAATCGGTTGGTTCGGAGAAACTCTAGTTGTGTTCTATAGGGTCCTTCTGGTTTTTCTAAATAGGCTACATTTGACCCTCCTTCTAGTTTTTCTGTGCTAAATGCCATTTCTGAATCACTAGTATCTGAGCTCTCGTAGGGATAACTAGTGTTCAATTGTTGAGCCCACGATCGTGCAGTAGTTCTTACACTTGCCTCTGATGATCTAAGGCTTCGCAGGTCTGAATTACCTATATGTTTGCCCGATCTAAGGTTCATTAATTTTCTTCCTTGCACACTCAGTACATGCTCAGATCGTCAATGATTCTTTGTTATTACTGTCTTGATTCTTTTTAGATTTCTTTAGATTCTTGTCTTAATGTATGCGTCAGGAATTCGACTTTCCGTGGTACTTTGAGTTCCCGTTTCGTCAGACTTATGTTCTTTCCTTTAGGTTTTCGTGTCACACACCTTTACTTTAGTCTTGAACTTGATAAATTTAACTCTCTTGAACTTGAGGCGTTCCTATCGTCGTTAATCCACAACACTACCGTTTAGCCTAAGCTAAGAATTGACTGAGGGGGTTGAGTAATCTTCCAACCTCGAGTCAGCTTTTCTGGTTGCTCTGATGCCCAAGAAGCCGCGCTTCCCAAGCTTTATGCCCTCCACTGCCTTGCCTTGGTTGCCTTCGATTGCCCTTGCTAGACCTGGAAAAATTCAATATTAGACCAATTCACAGTTGGATGATCAAGCACTTGAGTATATACACCTTTTAAGTCCCTTCCCTTTTGCCCAACTTTTCAATGTTTGCCCCCTGGCTTTCTAGTCCCAAACTAGGTCAACCTCAAAATAGCTTGTCTAAAAATAGACGTATCCTTTAAGAAAAAAACAGTTGAGGTCACGTAGTACTCATCAAGAGCTTTCTAATGAGCTATTAAGCTCAAAAAACGGACTTCAGATGAAAAAGTTATGACCGTTCAGGCCCTCGGGGGTAAAAACTGACAAACAGGTTTTTCTCCAAATATGAGCTAAGGGGTCTCCTATGAGTCTAATCACCCAAAAATTTCCCAAAAATAGCCCCAAAATTGGCCAAAAAATGAAACCCTAAAATTTGCGATGGGGGTGCACAATCGCGATGGTCTGAGATGATCGCGATGGTCTGGGACCGTCGCGATGGCGTGAAGGTGAGCAATCGCGATGGTCTGAAGTGCACCGTCGCGATGGCGTGAAAGTGGACAATCGCGATGGCGTGAGTGTGAACCGTCGCGATGGCATGAAAGTGGACAATCGCGATGGCTCGATCAGGCGGACAATCGCGATGGCGTCAGTCAACGGTCAACGTGAACAATCGCGATGGTCCAAAGTGAACCGTCGCGATGGTCACAGATGCGATGGCTTGAGCCAATCGCGATGGTCTGGGTGCGATGGCGTGAGCCAATCGCGATGGTCCAAAATTTCGGGTTGTCGCGATGGTGTGAGGTGCGAGCCGTCGCGATGGTCTAGCTTGCCACGTGGCACCGTCGGCGCGATGGCGTGAGCCAATCGCGATGGTGTGGGGTCAACCGAACAATCGCGATGGTCCGCGAACAATCGTGATGGTCCAAATGAACCGTCGCGATGGCGTGAGACCGTCGCAATGGTCCGGCCGAGCCGTCGCGATGGCGTGAGCCTATCGCGATGGTGTGACACAATCGCGATGGTCTGAGACCGTCGCGATGGTCCACCAAACTGAGAATTTCTGAAATGCGTCTGTGGATTCATAGATGCGCAAGGGTCGCCTACACGCCTGTGTGGTCGCTTACCTCAAATTCCGAAGTTTGCAGACCATCGCGATGGTCTGACACACTCGGAAATTTCTGACAGAAGGTGATTTTCTTACCTTTTTGCAGCCTACCTGATGCACTGGAGTACTGTTCCTGCAAGAAAACTCAAGAAAGCAAAAGCACACACAAGCACAAAAGCTCTCTCTCACTCTCTCGCATGCACAAATGAGGGGAAATGAGGAGAATGGGTGGATATGGTGAATTTTCTGATTTTTTTGGAGATGAAGATGATGATGCGGTGATGAAGATGGAGTTTGGGGGAGGTGAAAAACACTAACAACTAAGTAAAAGCAACAACAAAAACTGAAATTTTTACCTTCCAACGCCACTTCTTGCTATACTCTTACCATCACACATTCGTCCTAGACTCGATCCCCGGCAACGGCGCCAAATTTGGTGTTGCTCTAGCACAATGGTGAGAACCACGTTAAGAAGCTTCACCTCCTTAATTGTCAATCCGCGAAAGAGATAGGAGCGATATGAAGATCGTGAATGTGAGATGATGTGAGAGTGAAGGTGAGAAGCACCAAGATGCACACACACATACACACACACAATGAAGAGACAAGCAAGACACAATGGAAGGTGGGAAATTAGCTCTATTACTCAAGAACACTATTACAAACTCAAAAGAACTCTAAGCTCACACTAGCCAACACTAACCACCCTAAAAAATGAGCTCTCTAGCTCTTTTTATAGTTTCTAGACTAGTTTTGACCGGTTTCACATATAGTGACCGGCATAGTTAAAAATTAGGTCCTAGATGCTATTTGGAAGGGTAAACGATGTCTAAAAATAACGAAAATTGATACGCTTGTTCTACCTAAGCTCCTCAAGCTCGAGGACTCCTCGGCTTGCACAAAATGGAGCTATGGATTACAAAATCGGGTTTTCTATGTTACATATGTTACAATAGTGATGAAAATCACTGTTGGAGGTTTTTGAAAAGTATTTTTAGAACATGATTCTTTGAAAAGAGATTCCACTGGCTCACTGCTCCGTCGTTACATGCTTCCGCGTCGTATGTGCCTCTGGCTGCTTCCAACACTCTCCCTCTCTCTGTGCTTTCTCTCTCTCTATTTCTGCGCCTCTCTCTCTCTCTCTCCCGATCTCTCTCTCTCTCTCTCTCTCTCTCTCTCTCTCTCCACACACACATACACACATCATACACACACACACATCGCACATACATACACTTCACACACACACATACATCACATCACATACACACACATCACACACACACATACATCACATACACACACTTCACATCACATACACACACACTTCACACACACACACACACATCACATCACACTTAACACACACACACATACATCACATCACATACACTTCACATCACATCACACTTCACACACACACATACATCACATACACATACACTTCACACACACATATCACATACATACACACCTCATACACGCGCACATACACACACTGCTGCAGGGACCCAGACCAAGCCATGGAATAGGCATGGGCATGCTTCCAGCCGGACAATCAACATCAAGATCATCATACACAGCAGTACATGATGGCTTAATATCCCGAGCACGAGGAGGGTCTAATGAGAAAGAAGAAAAAACCGAAGAAAGTAAAGAGCAGGAGAAAGTACCTGCAAAGAAACATTAGGAGAAACTTGAGCTCAACACTCATTTAAATACATACACAAGTCATTTCTAAACCACTCTTTTCAGTTTTAACTTTTAATCTACAACCACACTTTAATCTCCTTACTTCCACCACACTTTCCAGTTTAACTTTTCTACTTTAATTACACTTAATTTCTACTCCTCTCTTTTCATCTTCACTAATTCTCTCCACTCTTTCTCTTAACCAACTTTTTTCACTTTAAGTGCATCTTCTATTGAGACCACTCCTTAAATCTCTTTAGTTACACAACTTATATAAGCCATTCTTTTTCCTAGCACTCATATAGTCCACTAGTTATTTATCCATTTAATTAATCATTTTAATTCTATTTACCCGCACATGAAGTTTATTTCAATTACATCTGGCAATGAAAACATATTAAAGTATAAAGGTAAACTATTAACCTTTTCAGTCAACAAACATTAGTTTACATTTTATCCATTTATAAACTATGTAAAGATTAGTATAAAACAGAATTCATTTTCATTCATTCAAATGCAGGTTTCGTCATATATATGCATTCACATATGAGCAATCAAGCATGCCAAAGAAATCTACTAAATCTACTTGTATGCCCAATTTTAATCACTAGATGTGTTTTTTCATAACTAGTTTTCTTCATATAAATATGATGTAAACTTGATATCGATAATAAATGTAAATACCTTTTTGGGGTGTAAGAAGGTATAACTTCCATGTCAATATTCTTTTTTTTTTTTCGCTACTTTTTTGTTTTAAAGGGGAAAGGCTTAACCCCTTAATCCGAGCTAAGGATCTAGCTGCATGGACAAGAAAGATCTAGGTTTTCACAGACATGTATCATGCAACAATATGCTCCTACATATATACAACTACTTTCGTTATCTAAATGAACTACAAATCCTTCTATTTTTAACAAATCTCACTTAATCTATAAATGTAAAAATTTAAATTATGTCTGTTTTCTTAATATGGTTAAATAGAGTCCTTTATAAATTAATATTCTTCATTCCAGTTTTTATCAATTAGTTTTATATGAATGCAAATAAAATACGTAAAACAAAATTTTAAGACAAAGAAAAATACGACCTAAAATCAATTTTATCTTCAATCTGCTTCATCTTCAATCTACTCTCTTTAAATTCATCAGAACTTTTGGCATAACATCTTCAATTGCTTTGATCAATGCATCTTCAGAACCTGTAATCACTTATAAAATAGAAGCTACAAAACAAGTAATCTTCATTATCATTTATCTTGCAAATATAAATTCATATATTCTATCATATCACAAATTTAATCATAAAAAATTCATATTGGTTATAATTGTCATAAATAATGCATTCTTAATTTTTTTTAAATAGGTTTTTCAACCTATGAAACAAAGTTCATAAAATTTAGGAAAAATCAAAATGTTCAAAGTTTTTAACTTGTATCTTTATAAATGAGCATCATTTTTTGATATCAATGAAAAATTCATATCTGGATTATAAAAGTTCCTCTTACTCATCATATGGTATATCAATAAAATCATCATCATATTGTAACATATTTTCATGTTCTTCATATTTATCATGATCATATTTATATCATATATATTTCTTTCTTTTAAAAGTATATCATCATAATTGTTGTAAACAAAGATCATTTTGTGCAAAATATTCATCATTTCATTATAATAATATTCTTCATAATTGTTCTTCATAATAGATTTCTTCTTATTTATGAAAGAAAAAAAAATCATAAATTTATCATAAGTTTAGGAAATGACAAGCATATTGATCAAAATTATTTGCAAGCATAATTACAAACATATTTTGTTTAATTTGAAACAAACTTTGTGTTTTCATATTTTAGAATTCTTTTGATTAAACAAATCGTAATGTAAACTTAATCATAAGTTTGTAATTAGCTTTTCAAACATTAAAACTTCATAAAACTAAACAATTTAGGTATATGTTTCTCAATTTTTAGGAAAACAACATATATGCAGCAAGCAAAATCAAAATTTGAAATGTTTTATCTTCAATAAACAATTCCATCACAATAAAACTATTCACTTAAATTCTTCTCCTTTTTCTTAACTTTAGATGAGTTTTTGATATTATTTTCAATCTTCCATATGGCTTCTTGTACTCATTTTCCCATATTCTTGTCATGTTCTGATTGAAGTTGAAGATTTTCGTCTTCAGATGTTTGTACTATTCTTTCATCATTGTTATTTTGATCACGTTTATTGTCAATTTCTATGACTTTAGGTTCTGTTTTAACCGCCTGTATGTCTATATTTCCATCAATTGATTGTTCATTTTCATCATCTTTTATCTTTACATCTTCTTCTTTCTTAAACTTTTTCAATGTATCTTGATCCTTAGATATAATTTGAAGATCAATGTTATTCATAGATTTAGGTTTAATAAGGTTTTGATCATTGTCCAAACATTCACATTTAGGCACAATCTTGGTGTTCATAGAATGTAATTGACATACATTGTTTTTCTCATTATGACTCTTAGGTTTCCATTGTTTTTGAAGTTTGGTTTTAGGACTAAATTTTTCTTGGTCAAAATAGTATATCATTCCTCCTCTACCTAAGTTTAATTTCAATGGTAGATGCGTTTGATAATCACATATTTTCTGTTCACTTTCTAATACCAATTGTTGGCTACATGCTTTCTCATAGGCCATACAATTCCCATAAGTATGACCTAGTTGGTCACACCAGAAGCATCTTAGAGTTCTCTTCGGTCTTTGATATAAAGCCTTAGGATCAACTTTTCTATGATCGGGTAAAGGATTTTGGTCAATAGAATACATAGATCTACTTTGAACTCGTACTTGATATCTATCTTTGCATTCACATGTAGCACTTTCGTGTATTTGATTGTTTAACCTTTCAATGTTCTCTTTTAAACTTGCAATTTCATGACCAATCGTTTTGAATGATGAAATTTCTTTTACATGATTTGCTATTGTTTCCATATTTTCATTCAAATTTGAGAGTTCATAATGAAGAATTCCTTCTAAATTCCTAAACTCGTGATCAAATTGAGTATCTATTGACTTAAGATTTGCATTAAAATTAGATACTACTGTAGTTAAGATTGAAAGAAACGAGTTTAAGGACTCAAACTTGGAATTAAGCTTTAAATCTATAGATGAAATTAATCGTGCTTCCATATCATGCAGAAGATTCTCTACATTAGATGTCATTTTCATTTAATTATGTGCAAGCAAAAAGAATCCAAATATAAATACCTGGAATCTAAATCGAGAAAGAGGCTTAAAGAGTGACTTGTAAATAAGTTTATACAATTTTTAATAGAATCAAAATCTAATACATCAGTTGCTAATGGATGATTGTGCAAACGTTCTTGCTTCTAATGTCGATGAAAGGGGTGGCGAGATGAGGATAGCTACTTGCCACTCTTCGTGGAGGTGCTCAGTTCCCTAGGGAATAGCCCTCAACCCTAGAAGAGTGCAAGGTCTCAAAGACAAAGCCATTGCCCACGGATGAAGAAGCTTCTACAATCCAACCTGTCGATATCATGTATGCACATGCACGGAAAATTTAAATTTTATACCTGAGCTGCAAGGCCGTTTGTTCACGTCAGGTTCACCAAATGTCGAGGCGTGAGGGATGCTCGGATGGTGGATCAAGTCATCCGCCAAAATCGTTCGGCACACGCAGGGTGTCTGTAGCGGACTCAGGCTTAAGGGTCTAAGGACATGCTTTTCTAAATCTAGCAATGGCTTCTTGATAGGATGGTAAAGTCAAGGTTTCGTCGGTCATCTGATCTTTAATTATTTCCTCTACTTCAATGTCACTGGACTTCGAATGAATACATCTATTTGGAGATGGTGGAAATATGTTCTCACTATCCTGTGGTTCAGAATCTACAGGGTTGCAAATCTGCTTGAATAAATTAATTGATAAGCTAATGGTTCAAATCAATAATTCTAATACAAATGGAAGGTTTAAATAAAGGAATAAATGTCTAATCAATTGGATAGTTGACTAATTGGAAAATAAGATTTAAATGAGTCTTCAATCTTGTTGCTTCTCTTTACTTCACTTCATTAGCTTGAACTCACCAATGTTCCTGCAAAGAAACATTATTATATTAGTAATATTACAAAAAATTAATAAGAAACATAAAATATAATTCACACAATATTTAAAATATAATTCACACAATATTTCCATACACATGTATATGTTCATGCATACATTAAAGCATTCACATGCACTCTAATGCATACATTCCTCATGCATACTAATGAACTTTACATGCATGCTTACAAATATACTAATATATGCTAATACACTCACATACTAGCACACATGCATGCTTACATTACACACACTTCTAAATACATATACATCACTTCTTTTGGAATACATATAATCATGCAAATGTAAAATTAATATGAACTAACATGCATACACACATTCATTACCTCACATGAATATGCACATACACACTTGCACTTTTGAAAACATACTTTTAATACAAAATCATATGCATATTAGCACTTAGATGTATGCATACAAACACATCCATGAGCTCTATTATGAATACAAACTCACTAAATAATTATAATAAATGTAGGTATATCTCATATATACTTCTAACTCATGCATTCATAAGTAACTAGCTAAGCCAATTAATGTTTTCATATTCTCTAAGTATTACTCCATAATAATTAACACATTAAATACCTAAAAAAATGATCTATGCAATAAGATAATTAAATTAACTTAACAATTTAACTCTCTCTTTCTCTCTCTCTCTTTCTCTCTCTCTCTCTCTCTCTCTCTCTCTCTCTCTCTCTCTCTCTTTTTCTCTCTCTTTCTTTCTCTCTCTCTTTCTTCCCCTCTCTCTCTCTCTCTCTCTCTCTCTCTCTCTCTCTCTCTCTCTCTCTCTCTCTCTCTCTCTCTCTCTTTGCGTGCTGCCGCGTGCAGTTCTGCAGGGGGAGGGAGGGAACCTCTCTCTCTATCTCTCTCTCTCTCTCTCTCTCTCTCTCTCTCTCTCTCTCTCTCTCTCTCTCTCTCTCTCTCTCTCTCTCTCTCTCTCTCTCTCTCTCTCTCTCTCTCTCTCTCTCTCTCTCTCTCTCTCTCTCTCTCTTTGCGTGCTGCCGCGCGCAGTTCTGCAGGGGGAGGGAGGGAACCTCTCTCTCTCTCTCTCTCTCTCTCTCTCTCTCTCTCTCTCTCTCTCTCTGCGCCGATCTCTCTCTCTCTCTCTCTCTCTCTCTCTCTCTCTCTCTTTGCGTGCTTCCGCGTGCAGTTTTGCAGGGGGAGGGAGGGAACCTCTCTCTCTCTCTCTCTCTCTCTCTCTCTCTCTCTCTCTCTCTCTCTCTCTCTCTCTCTCTCTCTCTCTCTCTTTGCGTGCTGCCACGCGCAGTTCTGCAGGGGGAGGGAGGGAACCTCTCTCTCTCTCTCTCTCTCTCTCTCTCTCTCTTTCTCTCTCTCTCTCTCTTCTGTGCTGCAGCGCACAGCGCTGTGGAGGGGGGGGGGAGAGTCACTCTCTCACACATATCACACATACATCACATCACACACACACACACCTCATACACGCGCACATACACACATCACATACACACACACATCACACACACATCATATACGCGCACATACACACATCACATACACACACACACACCTCATCACACACACATACATATATCACATACACACATACACTTCACACACACACTGCTGCAGGGACCCAGACCAAGCCATGGAATAGGCATGGGCATGCTTCCAGCCGGACAATCAACATCAAGATCATCATACACAGCAGTACATGATGGCTTAATATCCCGAGCATGAGGAGGGTCTAATGAGAAAGAAGGAAAAACAAAAGAAAGTAAAGAGCAGGAGAAAGTACCTGCAAAGAAACATTATGAGAAACTTGAGCTCAACACTCATTTAAATACATACACAAGTCATTTCTAAACCACTCTTTTTAGTTTTAACTTTTAATCTACAACCACACTTTAATCTCATTACTTCCACCACACTTTCCAGTTTAACTTTTCTACTTTAATTACACTTAATTTCTACTCCTCTCTTTTCATCTTCACTAATTCTCTCCACTCTTTTTCTTAACCAACTTTTTTCTCTTTAAGTGCATCTTCTATTGAGACCACTCCTTAAATCTCTTTAGTTACACAACTTATATAAGCCATTCTTTTTCCTAGCACTCATATAGTCCACTAGTTATTTATCCATTTAATTAATCATTTTAATTTAATTATCCTACATTTCTTATTTAAATAAATCAATTAATTTAAGCTTAGTTTAAGGGTTTAATTAATTAGAACCTTAGTATTTAAATACACATATTTAATTAAAGTAATTTTTTATGACATAGTTTAATGTTTAATACATAAATATGTAATTTAGATATTAATGTTTTTGAATAACATCTATGTTAACCCTTTAAATATAGTAAATCCTAGAAAACCTATTGGAAACCCATAAAACCCCCTGGGTTAGACCATTAAAATCCTTCTAAACCCTAGCTTTAACCCATTATAAATCATCTAAACCCTTAACATTAACCAAATCTTATAAACAACACATGAATTCAAGAAACCCTAGGCTGAATACCCATAATTCTTGAATGTAAAAATAGGAAATTCTCATTAAATGAGTAATTAGGGTAAACCCTAATATGAACATAGAATCTTCATCATCATTTGTACCTGTAAACACTTTCAAGGTAGTTAATTCCAATCCACACAATTGATCAACAGTGATATAAAAGAGGTTTAGAATTCACCAATAACTATTTTAATTTTTCGGGTCACCAATTGGAAGATGCAAATCTTCCCGACAGTGCTTTGACTTTCATTGGAACAACTTGAAGGTAGATGGGAAGTTCCACCTCGCCCAAACAAGGGGTTTCCACACCTCCCAATCCTATGAGATAAGCTTCTATGGGATTGATGTTCAACTGCAAGTCTTGGCAGTAGGAAAGTCTAACTGCACTACTTGCTGCACCTGAGTCAATCAATGCTTTCACCGTCCTTGCACCCTTCCCTTTTCCTATCTCTATGGTCACAAAGGGTCTTCGGTCAATGACGTGAGAAGTCGCTATGCCTGACTTTTGGCACATATCCATGTGATATTTTGGGGCTTTTGAGTTGACATCTAGGCCTAATCACCTTAACTTATTTCGCCTAATACGCTCTCTGGCCTCTGCCTGTGCTTCTTCTCTCACTCTTAACTCTTCTTCTTTTCGCTTCTTAGCAGTGTTGAGTCTCATTAGCATATCCTCAGTAAGAGGTTCTTGATATGGCTTGACTCTACATCCACTAATATAGTTTGGCAAGATATCTCCTTCTAGAGTGGCCAACTGAACCGCGCCGCTAGTGAAAATTCTGTTAATGATCATGGGTCCATATCCTCGTTTTTCCAACTTACGGGCATGTCGTTTTAGTGTGTAAACCAACACTAGATCTCCCTCTTTCTGTCCCTTATCCTTAATGTGTGCATCAAAGTATGCCTTTTGCCTTTTCTTTGCAGTGTAGATGCCTGTAGCCGCTCGTAGCCTTGTCTCACCTAAGCGTTCTAGATCAAAGATCCTAGATGACAATTCATGTCCATTCCACTCATGCTCTTGTGCTACTTTTAAAGCAGGGATTAAGAAATCCAGTGGTAGCACCGCATTCTGTCCAAAGACCATCTGAAATGGGGTGGCATTGAGTACCGTTTTGTAGGCAACTCGGTAAGCCCAAACAGCATGATGAAGTTGTTTGTCCCAATCAGAGCGTTTATTATTTACCAATTTTTTCGATACGTTACAAAGGATCTTATTGGTACTCTCAGCTTGTCCATTAGCTTGTGGGTGATAGGGGGCAGACTTCTTATGTATCACCAAGAATTCTTGGAGAAGATTTTCAATGACTTCATTCAAGAAGTGTGTGCCTCTATCGCTCACTAACTCTATTGGTAGCCCATATCTCGTGAACACATTCTCGAATAAGAACTTAGCTGTTGTCTGAGCATCATTCTTTGTGGTGGCTTTGACTTCTACCCACTTTGTAAGGTAATCTGTGGCTACAATAATATACTATGCATGGGAGTTTCTAGCTGAGGGGTTAATAGGACCTATGAAGTCTATGCCCCACTTCGAAAATGCACACCCTCCCATCATTGGCCTCAAAGGCATCTCGTCTTTTCTAACTGGATATTGTGCACGTTGGCATGTGTCACATTTCTTCACATAGGTATGTGCATCCATATGAAGAGTGGGCCACCAAAGTCCTGAGAATAGAATGGTCTTGATCACTCGGTCAGGACCAAAATGTCCACCTGCAACACCACTGTGTACAGTCTCTAAGACCTTTAAATAGTCTGATTCATGAACGCACAGTCTTAAGTAACCATCTTTGCCTCTTCGGTATAGGTTCTCTCCTACAAAGGCATAGCCTTGAGCCTCTTGCTCCATGCTTCGTCTTCTTGCTAGACTGGCCTCTTTGGGTAATCTTCCCGACCTCATAAACTCTACCAATGGAGCACTCCAATCTGGAATTAATGACACTTGATAAAGGGTAGCATGCTCCACTGGTGGTCTCTCTCTGCACATTGGACAATTCTTAATCCACTCATGTATTTCTTTTTCCATGCTAGGCCAATACACTCCTAAACGTTTCAGATTTTGTAATGTGCGCTGTTTAGAATAATGATTTCCTAGCAATCCTTCATGAGCTTGTTGCAACCAACTACTATGTTCATCGTCCTCAACACAACAAGCTAATACACCCTCAGTGTCTTGTTTGTACATGCTTCCTACCACTATGTGATATTTTTGTGATTTTACAATTTCTTCTTGCGATGTTTTCACATTCTTATTTGCAGGGCCGAAGGTTAGGACTGGTACCAACTTATTTGCCCATTTAGGAACAACTTCTAAATTGAACAGATAAGCATCGGGTAATTCATCAGACACTCCTTGTGGTGACTCTCCTGAAGTGATGCGAGAAAGGTGGTCTGCTCGAAGGTGGGTTTTACCTTTCCTGACAACAACTTGAAAGTCATACTCCAATAGTAAGAGGAACCATCTTACTAAGCGTCCAGTATTGCAAGGTTTATTGACCAAGTATAACAAAGCTTGATGATCAGTGAAAAACTTGAACTTGTTGGCCAATAAATAGTGTCTAAACTTCTTCACAGCATATACCATGCCTAACCCTTCTCGCTCGGTTGTGGTATAATTTCTTTCGGCTGGGTTTAGTTGTCTACTAGCATATGCTATGGGCAAATCTAAATTCCCTTCACCTGTGGGTTGTGCTAGCACACATCCTATGGCATGATTGGATGCATCCACATGGACATGGAATGGCTTATTCCAATCAGGAGTGGTCAGTATTGGTGTTGTGCACAAACGTTTCTTCAGTTCATTGAAAGAATTCTCGCATTCATCGTTCCACTCAAAATTAGACAACAAGGCATAAAGGGGTCTAGCTATGATCGCGTACATGTGGATAAACCTACGGTAATATCCACAATGGCCCATAAAAGCTTGAACCTCTTTAACATTCTTCGGCCTTGGCAGCTCCGCTATGGCTCGTACCTTATCTTCATCTGTTGAGATTCCATTCTTAGAAACATTACGACCTAAGATTTTACCTTGACGCACCATGAACACACACTTTTCTGGGTTCAGACACACTCGATATTCTCTACACTTGTTGAAGATCTGTCTGAGCTCAGGAATCTGGTATCTTCTTTCTTGGGAATGAGCACATAAATCGTCCACATACACTTCTAAGCTCTTTTGCAAGAACTCTTTGAAGACATGACACATGAGCCGTTGGAATGTTGGAGGTGCATTTGTGAGCCCGGATGGCATCACACGAAATGCAAAGATTCCCCACTCTATGGCAAAAGCTGTTTTGTGTTGATCTTCTGGACAATGGCTACTTGATTGTAACCTGAAAATCCATCAAGGAAGCTATAAACTTCCTTGCCTGCAACACGCTCCAAAAGGTGTTCTGTGATTGGAAGTGGATAACTATCTCTGATAGTAGCGGCATTAACTTTTTTAAGGTTAATACACACTCGCAACTTTCCATTCTTCTTGGGCACCACTACAATGGGGGACACCCATTCAGTATGCTCAATCTCATAGATGAATCCAGCTTCAATCAACCTATCAATTTCTTCTTTTATTTTGGTTGCATAGGTATCATTATATGTGTAGGGCTTCTGTTTGGTGGGCTTGGCATCAGCAGTCAT
Source organism: Ceratopteris richardii (assembly GCA_020310875.1). Taxonomy (NCBI): domain Eukaryota; kingdom Viridiplantae; phylum Streptophyta; class Polypodiopsida; order Polypodiales; family Pteridaceae; genus Ceratopteris; species Ceratopteris richardii. Next base: position 145,311,527 of record CM035422.1, read on the forward strand.
GGGGATAGTATGAGAGCAAATTCTTGGATCTACCCCTTTCAAGTCTCTATAGTGCCACGCAAACACATCCCTATATTCCCTTAATAGAGCTACAAGCTCCATTTCTTCTCTTGCACTTAGGTCATCTCCTATATATGTGCATCTCTCTTCGTTCTCTTCGATGGTCACTACAATCTTCTTGGTCTTTTCTTTATTATCATATGATTCTCCTATGATGGCCTCTCTCTTAGGCATTCGTACCAAAATATTGCGATCGTCAACTTCATATTTCTTGCAGTTTTCTGGTACTTCAAACAATGATTCCTCTTCTTCTTGTTTCACTGCTTTTCTTTTCTTTTTCTTTTGACTGCTCTCACTTCCATCCTTTGAATTTACCATTTTAATACTTGTGAGAGGTTCTTCTTCTTTCTGGGTGAACACTCCTATATCTTCTAGATAGTGCTGTTGTGAGTTAAAGCAACTATCCATCACAATGGACTCTATATCATCGTCATTCTCTTCTTCTTCTATGACATCACTAGGGTCACATTCTTCTAGCAAGGGCTGACACATGAACACTGAGATATCATAACCCTCCTCATCACAATGAGGTGTCCATTGTTATTCATTGACAGCAATGTCCATGGTGGCTAAGATTTCTGGCCAGCCATGAGGCTCAAATTCCTCATCTGGAAAGATCATCGGTGTATAGGCTGGGTCTGTAATTGGTCTATCTCCTGGCGAAGTTCCTTCTTCTCTTGCCTTTAAACGTTTTTCCTCTTCCTCTACGACCTTGCACATCCACAAATGAGTATCTTCATGCAGCCATAATGGATCAGGTGAACTTTCAGAATGCACAGAGATGGAATCTTCTTTCGCTTTGTGGATAGAATTCCACTGTAGGGGTGGTACATCTCTGAAGGTGTAATCCTTCAAATTGACCTTCCTGGTGACCCCTAAGTGCTGTAAGTATAAGGAGTTAGTTCCCCAATCCTGTACTATTTGCAATTGTCGTAGGAAGGGTCTTCCTAGGATCATCTCATAGACATTATTTTTCTCAAAGTCACATATAGCAAATGTATGTTCAAACTCCACACCACAAGTGGTTAGAGTTATCCCTTCGAGCAATCCTAGAGGTCTTTCAAAATGACCGTCAGCCATTTGAAGCTTCATTCTAGTTGGTCTTAATGTGGGTTTGCCCCATTGCTTCCACAAAGAGGTGGTCGCAATGGCAACACCAGCACTTGAATCTATGATTGCTTTGGTTGTGTAACCTTGGTAGGTGATTGGAAGATAAGTATTACCTTCTTCACCCTCACACATGTCTCCTATTTTGTCTAGAGGTATCTCTGGTACCCTTTGCTTAGAGCCTGCTTTTGGCATGTTGGAATCAAGTTCTGGAACCTGATCCTTCACATGATTCCATAGCTCAGGTTTTGCTTTGAGCAGCTCTTCTACAGTGAGATGGCACTAAACCTTAGTGTTCTTCACGACATCCGTGTTCCTTGGAACCACTGAGTCTTCATTTCTTACTAGTATTGTGGGAGCTCTAATCTGGAGAGATTCAGATTCCCATGGGCCTAGAAATTGAGGCAATTCTTCTAGGGTATTAGATTCAAAATCTAACCTTTCATCTTCTTGTTGTTCTGCTTCATCTCCATAAATAGATGGAATGTCTTGAGGAAATTGATCATGAAGATCATCAATCTCAGGAATAGGAGGGGAATTACCCTTCTCCTTGGCCCATTTCTCTTCTTGTATTTCCCGCAAGAACTCTTGAGAGTACTGTTGAATTGAAGGAGGTGTTCCAGCATCTGTGGAATTAGGAACATAAGCTCCCATTGGTGGTGAGCTTCCTCTTTCAATAACTGGTTGAGCCTGTGGAGGTAAAGAAACTTGTGGTTTGTTTACCAATTGCTCCAATCTTTCTAGTAAGCCCTGGAAATGCAAATCTGATTTGATAGAGTTTGTCTGATTGAACTTTTGACTAGTCTCAAGTATGGCTTGAGCTTGTTCTACCATTTTCATGCACATTTTCATCCGTTCAATCTCTAAATCTGCTCTAGGGTAGCTCTTGTCTAGGTTTGCAGCTGTAGGCCCTTCTTGAAGTCGAGCTTGGTAGGCCTTGAACATCATGTCTAAGCCTTCTGGGGTTGGATCTGCAAGAACAGACCCTGGTTGTGGTCTATTTACAATGGGTGGTGGGGTGGGATGAGGTGGAGTGGATGGAGTTTCGGCATGTGAGGGGCTTTGAGATGCAATGTCTTCTATTTTTGTTTTCGCTTCTTTTAAGCTTTCTTCTAGTTTTGATAACTTTTTATTCCACTTGCGATTGGCCTTCTCTCTGGTATCCTTCCATGTTCTTGTTTTCCTCTTACTAGGCTCTCTTGATTCACTCGACTCTGATTGTTCTGCTGGTTTATCCTGTTTTAAGGCTTGTGCTCTGGTGACAGCTTGTATAGGAGCCACATTGCTACTACTTGAACTTGAATATGCCACTAAGCCTACCACATTAATGGGTGTAATCTTGGGTGCACTAGAGGGGTTTCTCGGACAATCTCTGGGGAGATGGTCTTTGCCACAATCAGGACAAAAAGCTTGTATTGTGATAGCTTGTCCCTGACTCGAAGCTGGTGGGTGGGGACAATCACGAATGAAATGGTCGCCTTGACATCTGAAACAAGATCCTCTAGGGGCTTGTGGTCTCATTTGTCTCAATTGGGGCCTAGGGTTAGGATTTGTGTACATGACATTGGAGTATTCTGGCTCCCAATTTTGCTCCATAGGTGGTGCCTCATATTGATACGAGTAAATCTCACTATGTTCAGGTGACTCTGTGTAATAAGCATGTGGACTACCTTCATGGGAATAGTCTGAACTATGAGCATGAGAGTCATTATCTGGTATCAATGGGGTTAGTGGCACCAATGCTCTATTTGGATTTTCCTCTCCCACAGCATATTTGACTGGAATCACGTTGGCAGGAGTTGGTGGTTGGTTTCCCAAGACTGGTTGTGGCCTATATTGTGCCTGATATTGCTGATGTGGTCGATAATATGGCTGTTGGTATTGGTTCTGATATCTACCTTGTTGGAAAGGTTGTTGATAATTCTATCTAACAGCCTGCCTATTATAGGGACAATCTTGAGCCGTGTGATTCGTATATTTTCTCTCAATAGTGCAATATGGAGCATTCCTTTCTCTCATGTTCTGGTTGTGCAATGGGCATACATTAGCCATGTGGTCGCCTCCGCAAGTATAACACCGATTCAATGGAGTGACTCTCTGTGTTTGTTTATTTTGGACTCCCAGCTTCTTGGCAACTTGCTCAGCTATCTCCTCTATTTTCATGGAGATTTTTGAAGTATGACTAGTAGAACTATCTGAATCCTTATAGAGTTTGGATAATCCTAACTCCTCACCCAAGTTATCTTCTATGTCAATGCATGTCCACACGCACTCTTCTATGGATCTAGGCTGTTTCAAGTACACATATGATCTTAACTTTGTGCTCAGTAAGCCATCTAAGAACAAAGCCACTTGTTTGGCTGGTGTGGGTAACTCTAGAGCAGGGCACCTTTCTAGATACTGTCTGAACCTTCTACCTGCTAGCGGCACTGTTTCTTGGGGTGTCTGCTTGAAGCTGTGGATCAAAGATGATGTGTTATGCCTAATACCACTCTTGGAAAATTCTACAATGAATTCATCTAGCAGTTGACCTATATCGCGATAGTTGCGACTACTCAGTGGTTGAAACCAAGCTAAGGCAGTGCCCTTAAGAGTCAAACCAAATGCCTCGTACTGGGTGAACAAATCCTCAACCTGTTCAGCTCTTAACACTTGTTTGAACTCGGCCACATGATCATAAGGATCTCCTGACCCGTCAAAATAATTCTTCATTGCCTTGATCACTTGAGTGGGTCTAAGAGTTCTTGTGTGCTCTCGGGGTCTAGGCAATGGAAAATCATGTTCATCTCTTTGTTGCCTATGTGCTTGATGTCTCTCTCTTTCAGGTCTTTCATTTTCAAATCCTGCTCTATTTCTGCCCACCGTGCATGCAAAACTTACCTCAGGTCTCTCTTCTAGTTCTTTCTCTCTGGGCTTCATGAGCGTGGGATGATCCTACTCCTTGGAGGCCATGGGAAACATTGGATCTTGGTGGAGGAAAAATCAATTCACTCTTCCAAGTATATGCATGTCTATCATGTTCTGTTACCAAGAATATCTTCTCTGATGTGTTATCCAGGTAGACAACTTTGCCTGGTATCTCCGGATCTTCGAATTCATAGATGATGACTATGCCCAATTGGCTAGGTTGATCTGGCTTGAATCTCCAAAAGGCTTCCTCTGTTTCTCTATTCAAGAAGAGTTCTATGCTTTTGTTGTCTTGAGGGATCCAATCTGGTGTGATCACTCTGGTTAGAACTGACTTACCTCTAGGAGTCTGGGGTCCTTGTCCTACATTTCCTTGTTCTAGGTCTCCTATCTCATTCTCATGAATGACATTTCCAAACTCATCGGTCCTATCTGGTAGGTTGGTGACCACATACATGGTTCCTTCCTTATCAATGTATGAACCCTCTTTGAACTTGACCACCGGGTGTTCAAGTCCAAAGGATTGATCTGGATTTTTGAGTTGGACCACTGATCGCCTCAGGCCATCCTCATAGATGCAAGCACCTAATTGGTCCGAATATATTCCAACTGTGTCTTATAGGGACCTTCTGGTGTTTGTAGATGGGCAGTCGCTGAGCCACCTGCAGGTTTCCCCATGCTAAAGGACATTTCTGAGTCACTTGTGTCTGAACTTAGTCCGTAAGGATGACCACTTAGTTGTTGTGCCCAAGACTTAGTTGTATGGTTGACACTGGACTGAGAAGATCTAATGCTTTGTCTATCCTTTCCTAGGTGTCTACCAGATCTCAGGTTCATAAGCTTTGGCTAAGAGTCCAAAATTTCCCCTTGGTATGGTTCACAAATCCTTTGGAGTCCCCTTGGGTTCCTGGTCCCACCTGAGGGTCAACTTCAAAACATCCTATCTGAAAATCAACACATTATTCTTATAAAAAAGAATTGAGGCCATGTAGGATTCGAAACGAGCTTTCCAACGAGATATAGAGCTCAAAAAATGGACTTTGGATGAAAAAGTCATGTCAAATCAGGCTCCTGGGGGTCAAAACAGTCAAACAGGACCTTCTGGAAAAAATCGCGATTTTGGGAACTTCAAGAGAATCGCGATTGTATGAAATGAGAGAATTGCGATGCTGTGAAGTCAAAGAATCGCGATGTTGAGCACAAAATCGTGTTTTTGAAAATCGCGATGTTGAGCACAAAATCGTGTTTTTGAAAATCGCGATGTTGAGCACAAAATCGTGTTTTTGAAAATCGTGTTTTTGGCTGAAAATCGTGATTTATGAAAATCGCGATTTTGAGCACAGAATCGTGTTTTCACAAAATCGTGTTTTTGGCTGAAAATCGTGATTTGAGAATCGCGATTTTGAGCACAATCACAAAATCGCGATTCTGAGAATGACCACAGAATCATGATTCTTTCAGCCAACTTTTAGGCGGGAAAACAGAAAATCGTGATTTTTCAAAAAATTTTGAATTTTCACAGAATCGCGATTTTCATCATAGAATCGCGTTTTTTGGCGGGAACTTCAAATTTTTGAGCGCCGAGCAATGGCAAGCTCCGTATGTGCAAAAAATCATGAAAAAACACAGCGCTTGCTCTCCCTTGCACCTCCTAACTCCTTCCCACACAATAATGCATGAAAAATGGTATAAAAATGGTGAAAATGCACTAACAAACAAGAAAATTCTATGAAGAAGAAGATGGGAGAAGGTGGAGATGATGATGATGATGAAGATGAAGAGAAAAAAACAGAAAATGAACTGAAATGACAGTTTTTTTTACCTTCCAACGTCGCAAATCTACGATCTTACCATCACAACACTCGTCCTCGAAGCTCTCTCCCCGGCAACGGTGCCAAAATTTGGTGTAGCTCAAGCGTAAGCACCACCTCCTTTACTTGTCAATCCATGGAGATATGAGGACCGGTATGAAGACCACAAGCAAGTGAAGGCACAAGTGCGTGAGTGAAAGCACACAAACATGCACACACATACACACACACGCGCACAATGTAAGATCAAAGAGAGGAACAATGGAAAGCTTAGATTGCAAAAGAGTTCTCTTACAAAAGCTCTATTCTCTAACAAGCCACCCCAAAAATGAGCTCTCTAGCTCTTTTTATAGTTTTTTGACTAGTTTTGGCCTTGTCCAAACCTAGTGTCCGGCCTAGTTAAAAATTAGGTTCCAAGGCTTATTTGAGGGATCAAACGAAGTCTAAAAATTATGAAAATTGGTACGATGGTACTTCTAATACTCCTCAAGCTCGAGGACTCCTCAGCTTGAACAAAATGGTGTTATAAAAATAGATAATGGTATTTACAATGGTTTTTAGTGATGAAAATCACTATTTTTGTAGGGGATTCTTCTGAAAATTTGACATACACTTCTTGGAGCTCCCTACTTGCTCCCTTTCCTTGTGTGTCCACCTTTTGATGTACTTCCATGCTTTTTCCTTGACTTTGAGCTTCAACACCTTCTGACTAGCCAAGAAAGCTTGATCTGCAACACGCATAACGGACCTGTTCTGCCTGGATTGATCTTCTTGCAACAGAACAGAGACTAACTCCTCAAATGACAAGGCATTTGGATTGCCTTTCATCATCAATCGAAGAGTAGAGGCAAAACTTTGATATGAATCAGGAAGACCATTCAGAACTGTCTACACAAGTGAGCTATCTGGTATAACCTCATCAGCAGAAATCAATTGTTCCTTCAAGTCTTTGATCTTTGTGAGAAAACTGTACATAGAATCACCTTCATTCATGTGCTCACTCTCCAACTGTTTTCGCAGGTAAACAACATGAGCCTCATTCCTAGCCTGGTACAAAGTGGTAAGTGTATCTCAAGCATCCTTTGTTGTTCTACAAGATCGAATGTGAGAAATAATAGCACGTTTGACAGACAAAGCTATCAATGCATGTGCTTGAGCATCTCTGCCATCCCAACGAATTTGCTCTGCAGTAGGTGCAACAGAAACAGCAGCACGAACAGGAATCTGCGGAATATAATCTTCGACATCATATTCATCAGCTCCAGCACCTGTATTTGCAGTAGCTGTTGTTACAGGTGTAACAGGACGTCTTTCAACACCCTGCACAATGTTCCACGGTCCTTTTGCAACCAATACATGTCGCATCATATAAGCCCATAATGGGTAGTTGGTACCATCCAACTTATCCTCAACAGCCAACATATGGAATACATCACTACTTTCAGCCATGGCTGATAACTAAAATGCCTTGATGCAGAAAATTGACTGTATCTCAAAAAGTTGAACGAAACTGCCCAGACGAGTTCTGCTAGACCTGTAGCAGACTTCAAGACGCTTAAACTGGCGAACAAAAACTGGTATATACCTTTGGCATAAAAAGAAGAAATAGCCTGCACAAGCACTGCGATAGTGCATTCGGAGGCCGAAACGAGCTCAGATTGTGATTTCGGCACCACAGAGCGAAGATGTTTTGAGCTCGGAAACACGCTGAGTATGCTCACCAAAATTCGTGCAATTTTGGGACTACAAACAAAGGAGTGTCGACGGCACCCTAGATGAAGCAACGACCTACTCTGATACCAATTGTTGGAGATAGACACCTGCGGAAGCACGCGAACAGCACAAGGAAGAAGAAGAATCTTGGAGCACAAACACACAATACTGAATGTATTACTAGAGAATGTACAAAGTTAAGTAGCCCATTAGGGCAATAGGCCTATATACAAGCTGGGGGAAAAAAACCTCCTAAAGAGGGAAAAAAGTGCCCCGGCGGTCCTAGTGTGTTCACACACATCACTACCTAAATATATCAACAGGAATGGCTACCTGATTGTAGCCAAAAAATCCATCAAGGAAGTTGTACACTTCCTTGCGTGCTACTCTTTCTAGTAGGTGCTCAGTGATAGGAAGCGGATAGTTATCTCGAATAGTGGCTACATTGACCTTCTTCAAGTTAATGCATACACGTAACTTCTCATTCTTCTTGGGCACCACTACAATGGGGGATACCCACTCAGTGTGCTCAATTTCATAGATAAATCTAGCTTCAACCAAGCAATCTATCTCTTCTTTGATCTTGGCAGCATAATTATCATTGTATGTATATGGATTCTGTTTAGAAGGTTTGGCATCCGAGGTCATGGGAATCGTGTGTGAGCATATGTCAGGGTCTACACCTTTCAAGTCCTTGTAACTCCATGCAAACACATCTCTATATTCTCTTAGTAGAGCTATGAACTCTTGCTCTTCTTCTTTTGTCGGGTCATGTCCTATGTAGGTGCATCTTTCTTCTCCTTCCTCTATGGCTTTGACTATTTTCTTGGTGGTTTCTTTGTTATCATAGGCCTCCCTTGATTGCGCCTCACGTTTAGGCATTCTTATCATGACTCTCATATCATCTATTTCATACTTCTTAAAGTTTTCAGGGACCTCAAACAAAGATTCTTCCTCCTCCGGTGTGACTTCTCTTTTCTTTCTTTTCTTTCCTTCATTCGTAGGGGTCACTTGCGTGGTTAACCATACATAAGTTATGAGCTCTTCATGTTTGAGGGTGAACTTCTACTTCACAGAAGTATTCTTGATCTGATGCAAAAGGTGGGTCCATAATGATTGACTCTAGATCGGAGTCACTTGCATCCTCGAATGCATCAGTGTCACTTGCATCCTCGAATGCATCAGTGCTAGGTTCACATTCTTCAAGAACTGACTCACCCATGATTGGCTCTATTGAGAAGACTGAAATGTCATAGCCATCCTCATCATAGTGGAGTGTCCATTGTTCTTCATTGATGGCTACATCCATTGTTGCTAGAATTTCTGCCCAGCTGTGAGGTTCAAATTCTTTGTAAGGAAATACTACAGGTGCATAGGCTGGGTCTTGAATTGATCTATGGATTTCCCTAGCACCTATCTCTCTATCTTGTTCTCTCTTCTCTTCTTCTACTGCTACTTTACACATCCACAAGTGAGTGTCTTCATGCATCCATGAGGATCCTTATCCTATGGAATGCACTATTTCTGTATCATCCTTGGCTGTATGGATGGGATTCCATTGGATGGGAGGGACATCTCTATGAGAGTAATCCTTGAGATTAACTTTGGTTGTGACACCTAAGTGTTGCAAATACAGAGAATTGGTTCCCCAATCTTGTACCACTTGCAACTGTTGCATAAAGGGTCTTCCCAAGATCATCTCATAGGCATGATTTTTGCTAAAGTCACATATAGCAAAGGTATGCTCAAACTCAACACCACATGTAATGAGAGATATTCCTTCTAGCAGTCCCAAGGGTCTCTCAATGTGACCATTGGCCATATGCAATTTCATTCTCATGGGGCTAAGTGCTAGCTTGCCCCAACGCTTCCATAGGGAAGTGGTAGCAATTGCAACTCCTACACCTGAGTCTAGAATGTCTCCTATCTTGTCCAAGGGTATTTCTGGCACAGCGTGATGAGATCCTACCTGGGAACGAGGTTTTGCTACTTCTGCCACTTGATTGGCCACATGTTTCCACAACTCTGGCCTAACTCTGAGTAGCTCTTCTAAAGTGAGGTTGCACTGCACTTTAGTGTTTTTCACTACCTCTGTGTTCCTAAAGATGACAGAGTCTTTGTTTCTTACCATGACCATGGGTGCTCTCATGCAAGTAGACTGAGTTTCCCATGGGCCTCTGAAATGGGGTAGTTCCTATAAGGAATTAGACTCAAAGTCTAATCTCTCATGAGATTGGTCACTCTCCTGCTCTCCATAAATAAAAGGAATTTCTTGTGGGAATTGATCATGCACATCATCCACAAGTTCAATGGGAGGGGGACTTCACTCTCCTTAGCCCATTTCTCTTCTTGAATCTCTCGCAGGAACTCTGATGAATACCTATTCATAGAAGAAGAGGTGTGTAGTTTGGTGGAGTTAGGCACATAAGCTTCCTAAGGAGGAATGCTTATTCTTTTGCTTGCCTTGGCTCTTCCTTGGGATATGGCTTCCTTATCAGATCTTGCAATGATGCTCTCCAACTTCTCGAGCAGTCCATCAAAGTGCAACTGTGCCTTAGCTGAGCAAGAGTAGTTGAAGAGGCGACTGGCTTCAGACATGGTCTGAGCCAGGGCTACCATTTTTGTGCAAAGCTTGGTCCTTTCTATCTCTAGATCAGCTCTAGGGTAGCACTTGTCATGATCTATCACATTTGGCCCTTCTTGGATTCTGGCATGATAGGCTTTAAGCATCATGTCTATGTCCTCTGGAGTGGGGTCAGCTAATACTGATCCTACTCTAGGGGGTGGTGGAATTGTATGAGGAGGGTTGGAATTTGGTTGTTTAGGTGGTGATAGGAATGAAGGTGGAGGTGGTATGTGAGAGTATGTTTGAGAGGTAAGTTCAATAATTTTGGCTTTTGTTTCTCTTATGCTCTCTTCTAAATCATCCATCTTCTTAGACCATTGTCTTTTCATCCTTTCCCGACTATCTTTTCAAGCTCTCGTCCATTTCTTGGTTATGCTCTTAGTTTCACTAACTTCGACACTCTTTTCTTGGCCTAAACCTTGGTTCTGCTGCAATGCCTGAGCTATGGTGACCACTTGCATAGGTGCAGTGGAAGTTACACTTCTTGTTGAGTCTACTACTAATCCAATAACATTGATAGGAGTGATCTTTGACATATTATTGGGGTTCTTTGGGCAATCTCGTAAGAGATGCTCCTTTCCGCAATCTTGATAAAAACCTTGAAGATTGGGGTTGTGTAGGGGCAGACATTGGGCAATCACGAATGAGGTGATCTCCCTGACATCTGTAGCATGGGCCTCTAGGAAATGGGGGTCTCACCTGTCTAGGTTGGGGTCTAGAGTTGGGGTTTGCGTACATCACATTTGCATATTCTGGCTCCCAACTAGGTTCACTCGGATCTTCAGAATAATATGACTCATTATGCTCAGGTGACTGCATGTAGTAAGCATGTGGACTATCCATGTGAGTAGAGTCAAAACTATGATCACTCGGGTCAATTTCTGAAGGCAATGGTGTCATTGGCACTATGGCTCTATTCAGGTTCTCTTTTGCAGCTGCATACTTTACTAGAATCACATTGGTTGGGATAGGAGTTTGCTGAGCTAACACAGGCTGAGGCCTTTGCCGAGTTTGGTAGGGTTGCTAATAGGGTTGTTGGGGTCTGCTATATTGCTGTGATGGGTACTGGTATCTTCCTTATTGAGGGTATGGTTGAGGGTAGGTTTTCCTAACAACTTGTTTATTGTATGGGAAATCTTGCGCGGTGTGATTGGTGTATCTCCATTCTATGGTGCAGTACTAGCTACTAGCATTCACTTGGGGTTGAGCCATAATGGGACATACATTCCCCATGTGGTCACCACCACAAGTATAGCATCTCTTCACTAGGGCAAATCTTGGAATTTTTTTGCTAGATACACCTAGTTTTTGAGCTACCTTATCTGCAAGTTCCTCGATAGAAGTGGATTGATCGGAAGTGAGGCTACTAGAGCTATCTGAATCCTTGTAGATTTTTGAAAGCTCCAGCTCCTCTCCTAGATTATCCTCAATGTCTATGCACATGCATACACATTCTTCTATGGTGCTAGGATCCTTCAAGTACACATATGATCTCAATTTGGTACTTAGCAGTTGTTGGCAGTATACGAGAAGAGGCAAGTACGAGCATACAAGCAGATCTAGCACTAAGGCAACCCTTTATTTTTTTCAAAACCCTTACACCATTTAAAAGTGATTCTCATCACTAAAAACCCCTATAAATACCATTTTCACCTTTTTGTAGCTCCATTTTGTACAAGTCGAAGAGTCCTTGAGCTTAAGGAGCCTTAGAAGTAGTTGCCTACCAATTTTCGTATTTTTTAGACCTCGTTTGAGCCCTCAAATAAGCCCTGGAACCTAATTTTTAACTAGGCCGGACACTAGGTCTGGACAGGGCCAAAGCTAGTCAAAAACTATAAATAGAGCTAGAGAGCTCATTTTTAGGGGCTAGCTTTTTGTAGTTTTGAACTTGTATGAGAACTTTGTTGCAATAGAAGTGACTCCATTGTCTTACTCTCTTTGTTCTTGCCGTGTGTGCGAGTGTGTGTGTATGTGTGTGCATGTTAGTGTGCTTCTCACTCACACATTTGTGCCTTCATTTGCTCGAGGTCTTCATACCATCCTCATGTCTTCCCGGATTGACATTAAAGGAGGTGCTACTCATCACTGAGCTACACCAAATTTTGGCGCCGTTGCCGGGGATTCGAGCTTTGAGGACGAGCGTGTGATGGTAAGACGTAGAGAGGACGCGTTGGAATGGTAAGTAGTCGGTAAATTTCTGATTTTTCTCCATCTCCATCTCCATCTTCACCTCCTTCTCCATCTCCACCTCCACCTCCTTCTCCACTACATATTCCCTCTTCCTTGTCATTCCCCTCATTTGTTGTGTGCGAGTTTGAGAGAGAGCGAGCGTGTGTGTTCTTGTTTTGTGTGTTTTTGCATGTTTCTTGCAGGTTGCAGCTCCATCATCATCTCCAGCAAGCTCAGCAGGTACCGAATCTGTCTGCACAGTCCCCGAGGCGTCGAGCTCGAGCTATCGCGACACTCCGAAAACTTCGACTAATCGCGTTTCTGAGTGCACCACGACACTGCGCAGGCTGAGAGCTCCTAGGATCATTAGACAGAACTGAAAAATTCACCATATCCCGAGCTATCGCGACACCTCGAGGTATCGCGACACTCACGAGCTATCGCGACACTCACGAGCTATCGCGACACTTCACGAGCTATCGCGACACTTGGGAGTATCGCGACACTTCACGACCTATCGCGACACCTCACGAGCTATCGTGACACCTCACGACCTATCGCGACACTTGGGAGTATCGCGACATCTCACGACCTATCGCGACACCTCACGACCTATCGCGACACTCATGAGCTATCGCGACACTTCACGACCTATCGCGACACCTCACGAGCTATCGCGACACTTGGGAGTATCGCAACACTTCACGACCTATCGCGACACCTCACGAGCTATCGCGACACCTCACGACCTATCGCGACACTTGGGAGTATCGCGACATCTCACGACCTGTCGCGACACCTCACGAGCTATCGTGACACTCACGAGCTATTGCGACACTTGGGACTATCGCGACACCTCACGAGCTATCGCGACACCTCGACCCGACCTATCGCGATACATGGGCTTAACGCATGAAAATTTAAAGTAAATTAATTGACTGAATTGAGGTATCTTTGGGTTTAATCTTGGACACATTGGGAGGATATAAGAGCCTTAGGAGTGGGCAAAAGACCTAGAAACCAGGGAGGAATTTCCTGAACCCTGAGAGCCTGTTTGGACCCCTAAGTGCCTGAAGGGTCATAACTTCACCATACGAACTCCGATTGATGAGATTTTGGTCTCATTGGAAAGCTTGTTGAAAATCCTACGTGGACCTTGACTGGTTTTTTGTAGAATCATACGTGGAGTTTTAGAACATGTATTTTCAAGTTGGCCTTTAGGTGAGACTAGATGGTCCTAAGATTGAGGGGGTACAGTGAGTTACTCCAGGGGGGACTGAAAATATTGATGTGTGTCTTTCAATTACTTGTGGTAATAGAGCAATACTGACTGGTGAGCTTTTGCAGGAACATTGTGTGCACTCAAGGCAATCCAAAGCAAGCTAGCAAGGGTGAGTACCAAGCTTGGGAGAAGGCTTCCTGGGCTTGTGTAGCAGTCTGGTCAACCAACTAATTGAGGTTGGAAGATCTCTCAACCCTCCTTTGTCAATTCCTAGCCTAAGCTAAGTACGACTTAGGTGTGGTAATTAATTAGGGCAACGTTAGGCACGAATCAAGTCCAAGAGAATTAATCAACCAAGTGCAAGAATTAAATAGGTCTTAAGTGCGAAAACCCTAAGGGACAAAGGGTAAACTGGAGTCGATCACTTATCAAGTGCGAAATTCACTTAAGTACTCCTGACGACGCGATTTCAGACAAGATCATAAACATAATATTCAACTCAAAGAACAAAGTGATTGGTGCAAATTAACTTGCAACGAGAGTGTGCTTGGGTCCAAGGGGGTAGATAAATCAGGCATATGAACCTTAGATCAGGCAGACACTTAGGCCAAGACAGACAAAGCCTCAGATCTTCTGAAGCTAGTGTCAATCACACTGCCAGGTCTTGGGCCCAGCAGTTGAGTGATTTTACCCATACACTCCCAGATCAGAAACAAGTGATTCTGAGATGTCCTATCACATGGAGAGACCAGTAGGTAGTTCAGGGGTGGCTTATCTAGAAAAGCCAGAGGGACCTTACAAGACTCAATTGGAATACATCAGGACGAATCGTCTACGTGCTCGCATCTACGAAGACGGACTGAGAAGATCTGTGGTCCAGATTAAGAACCCCGATCAACCCCATGGACTACAACACCCGGTAGTCAAGTTCGAGAATGGAGCATACCTGGATAAAGAGGGGACTATTTATGTAGTCACCACTCTTCCTGATAGAACAGACGAGTTTGGAAATGTGATTGCAGAGACCGACATGGGTGATATAGAACAAGGAAATTTAGAGAAAGAGCCGAGAACTCCCCGGGGTAAATCTATCTTGACCAGAATCATGACTCCAGAGTGGATTCCACAGGATAATAAAAGCATAGATCTGCTTTTAAACCGAGAAACCGATGAGGCTTTTTGGAGATATAAATCTGCTCAACCTCAAGAAGTGAGTGCCCTCACAATCTATGAGTTTAAAGACCCTGATAGCCCAGGCCAAGTAACCTACCTAGACAATGCATCAGAGAGAATCTTCATGGTCACTGAGCATGGCAGACATGCCTACACATGGAAGGGTGAATTTGTTTTTCCCCAACCAAGGTCTAATGTGTCCTTTGGTCACCAAGGAGCTGGGACCTCCCAAGCTCATGGAGCTCAAAGAGATAGAAGTAGAGACAAACCTGAGGTAAGTTTTGCCAACTCCCTGGGAAGAGAAAGAACGGGAACGGAAAGGAATAGAGTGGAACCTGAGAGACATAGAACCCCATGGAATCAAGGGAATGCTGACGATTTTCCTTTGCCAAGGCCGAGAGAACACACTAGGACCCTGCGACCAACTCAACTGGTGAAGTCCATGAAGAATTATTTCGATGGCACGGGAGACCCTTATGACCATGTGGTAGAATTTCGGCAAGTATTGAAAGCTGAACAGGTAGAGGACCTATTCACACAATATAATGCTTTTGGTCTAACCCTTAGGAACACTGCCCTTACGTGGTTTCAACCACTAAACGAGAGGCATTTCAGAAACATAGACCAGCTCTTAGAGGCATTTATCATTGAGTTTTCTAAGAGTGGAATCAGGCACAACACTTCCTCACTAATTCATAGCTTCAAACAAACACCTCAAGAGACGGTCAGACTAGCTGGAAGAAGATTTAGGCAGTACCTGGAGAGATGCCCGATGCCGGAGTTACCCACACCAGCCAAACAAGTGGCCTTGTTCTTAGATGGATTGTTGAGCACCAAGCTCAGGTCATATGTGTATCTAAAGGACCCCAGAACGATAGAAGAGTGCGTGCGCATGTGCATAGACATTGAGGACAATCTAGGTGAGGAATTAGAACTATCAAAAATCTATAAGGATTCTGATAGCTCTAGTAGCCTCACATCTGGTCAATCCACATCCATTGAGGAACTTGCAGAGAAGGTAGCTCAAAAACTAGGTGTCTCTAGCAAACAAATTCCGAGATTTGCCCCAGTTAAGCGGTGTTACACTTGTGGCGGTGACCATATGGCAAATGTATGTCCCATTATGGCCCAACCCCAGGCGAATCCTAGTGGCCAGTACTGCACCATAGAGTGCATGTACACCAACCACACTGCACAAGACTGCCCATATAACAAACAAACTGTTAGGCAAAATTACCCTCAGCCATATCCACAATAGGGTAGATACCAGAATCAGTACCCACCACAACAATACAACAGACCACAGCAAACTTATCAGCCACCTTATCAAGGGCAGCAGAGACCTCAACCAGTCCTAGTGCAGCAACCCCCTGCTCCAACCAATGTGATCCCAGTGAAATATGCATCTTCTGAAGAAATTCCGAACAAAGCCATAGTCCCAGTCACCCCATTGCTATCAGACAGTGATCCAAGTGACCATAGTTTTGACTCCACACATATTGATAGCTCACAGGCTTACTACATGCAGTCACCCGAGCATAACGAGTCATACTATTATGAGGACCCAAGTGAGAATAGTGGGGAGCCTGAGTATGCCAATGTCATGTACACAAACCCCAACTCTAGACCTCAACCTAGGCAGGTACGACCCCCATTTCCTAGAGGACCATGCTTCAGATGTCAGGGAGATCACCTTATACGTGATTGTCCACTGCCTGCCCCTACACAACCTCAACCAGTAACCATTCAGGGTTTTTGTCAAGACTGCGGGAAAGAGCATCTCCTACGAGATTGCCCAAAGAACCCTAATAACATGCCTAAAATCACTCCTATCAATGTTGTTGGGTTAGTTGTAGACTCCACAGGGAGTGTGACTTCCACTGCACCTGTGCAAGTGATCACAAGAGCCCAAGCAATACAACAAAACTAAGGTGTTGGTTAGGAAAAGAGCCCCGAGGTGAGTGAAACAGAGAGCATAACCAAAAAGAGGACTAGAGCCTGGAAGGATAGTCGTGAAAGAATGAAAAGGCAATGGGCAAAAAAGATGAGCGAACTTGAAGAAAGCTTGAGAGAAACCAAAGCAAAAATCATAGAGATCACATCTCAACCGCACTCTCACACATTCCCACTGCTACCATCCCCATCACCCTCCATCCCTCCACCCTCTAATACACCCCACGTAACCCACCCACCACCCCGAGTAGGATCAGTATTAGCTGATCCCACTCCTGAAGACATAGACATGATGCTTAACGCATATCAGGCCAGAATCCAAGAAGGGCCAAATGTAACGGATCATGACAAGTGCTACCCTAGAGCTGACCTAGAGATAGAAAGAACCAAGCTTTGCGCAAAAATGGTCGCATTGGCTCAGACTATGTTTGAAGCCAGTCGCCTTTTCAATTACTCGGGCTCAGCCAAGACACAATTACACTTGGATGGACTTCTAGAGAAGTTAGAGGGCATAATTGCAAGATCTGCCAAGGAAGAAAAAAATCAAGAAAGAGATAAAGCAAGCAAAAACATGACCCATCCCCCACCGAAAGCTTATGTGTCCAATTCCACTGAACCAGACAACCCCCCCTCCCTAGAAAGAATAGAGAATCTAATGGCACAATCACAAAAGGGACTCGCCCCTCAACACCATGACAAGGCTAGTGAAAGAGCAGGTCTTCCTACCCAAAAAGCCTATGTGCCTGAGGCCTACGTGCCTAACTCTACGGAGCCAGAAACCTCTTCTTCTATGAATCAATACACACCAGAATTCTTACGAGAGATTCAAGAAGAGAAATGGGCTAAAGAGAGTGAAGTTCCTCCTCCCATTGAGCTGGTGGATGACACACACGATCAATTCCCACAAGACCTTCCTTCCATTTATGGAGAGCAGGAGAGTGCCCAATCTCAAGAAAGATTAGACTTCGAGTCTAATTCTTTACAAGAACTACCCCATTTCACAGGCCCATGGGAAGCAAAGTCCGCCTGTATGAGAGCACCTACAGTCATGGTAAAAAATGAGGACTCAGTCTTACCTAGGAACACAAAGGTAGTGAAAAACACTAAAGTGCAGTGCAATCTCAAGTTAGAAGAGCTACTCAAGGTTAGACCTGAATTATGGAAACATGTCGCCAAACAAGTACCAGCGATAGTGAAACCTCATTCCCAGGTAGGATCACATAGGACAGTGCCAGAGATACCCTTGGATAAGATAGGAGTTATGTGTGAAGGTGAAGAAGGGAACACCTATCTTCCCATTACCTACCAGGAGTACACCACCAAGGCAATTTTGGACTCAGGTGCAAGAGTTGCAATTGCTACAACTTCCCTATGGAAGCGATGGGGCAAGCCAGCACTTCGACCAACGAGAATGAAATTGCAGATGGCTGATGGTCATATTGAAAGGCCCTTAGGATTGCTAGAAGGAATAACTCTCACTACATGTGGGGTTGAGTTTGAGCATACTTTTGCTATATGCGACTTTAGCAAAAACCAAGCCTACGAGATGATTTTGGGAAGGCCATTTATGCGGCAATTGCAAGTAGTCCAGGATTGGGGAACCAATTCCTTGTATTTGCAACATCTAGGTGTTACAACCAAAGTCAAACTTAAGGATTACTCTCATAGAGACGTACCGCCTATTCAATGGAATCCCATCCATAGAGCCAAAGATGAGACTGAGTCTGTGCATTCCATAGAATCCGGATCCTCGTGGATGCATGAAGACACCCACTTATGGACGTGTAAGGTAGCAGTAGAAGAAGAGAAGAGAGAGAAAGCTAGAGAGGTAGGTGCAAAAGAAAACCATAGATCAATTCAAGACCCAGCCTATGCACCTGTAGTCTTTCCTGATGAGGAATTTGAACCCCATGGCTGGGCAGAAATCCTAGCAACAATGGATGTAGCCATCAATGAAGAGCAGTGGACACCTCATTGTGATGAGGATGGCTATGACATTTCAGTCTTTTCAATAGAGCCAATCATGGGAGATGCAGTTTTAGAAGAATGCGAACCTATCCTTGATGCATTTGAGGATGCGAGTGACTCCGATCTAGAGTCAATCATCATGGACCCACCTTTTGCATCAGATGAAGAATACTTCTATGAAGTAGAATTTCAACCCCAGAGGCACGGAGAGCTTACAAATGAGGTGAGGTTAGCCACACAAGTAGCTTCTAAAAGTGGAGGAAAGAAAAGAAAGAAGAAGGAAGTCACTCTGGAGGCAGAAGAATCCTTGTTGGAGTCCCTGAAAACTTTAAAAAATATGAGATAGACGATAGGAGGGTCATGATAAGAATGCCTAAACGTGAGGCACAAGCAGGAGAAGCCTATGATAGCAAGGAAACTACCAAGAAAATAGTTGTCGCCATCGAGGAAGGAGAGGAAAGATGCACATACATAAGTCATGACCTGACAGAAGAGGAAGAACAAGAGCTGATAGCCTTGCTAAGAGAATACCGAGATGTATTTGCTTGGAGTTATAAGGACTTGAAAGGGGTAGACCCTGATATATGTTCACATACAATCCCCATGACCTCAGACGCCAGACCCTCGAAACAGAAGCCCTACACATACAATGATAACTATGCTGCTAAGATCAAAGAGGAGATAGATCGACTGGTTGAAGCCGGATTCATCTATGAAATTGAGCACACTGAGTGGGTATCCCCCATTGTAGTGGTGCCCAAGAAAAATGGAAAGCTGCGTGTGTGTATTAACCTTAAAAAAGTTAATGCCGCCATGATTAGAGACAGTTATCCGCTTCCTATCACTGAGCATCTATTAGAAAGGGTAGCAGGCAAGGAAGTGTACAACTTCCTAGATGGGTTTTCGGGCTACAATCAAGTAGCCATTGCTCCAGAGGATCAACATAAGATGGCTTTTGCCACGGAGTGGGGTATATTTGCCTTTCGTGTAATGCCATTTGGGCTTACCAATGCTCCTGCAACCTTCTAGAGACTAATGTGCCATGTATTTAAGGAGTTCCTGAGGAAGAATTTAGTAGTCTATGTTGATGATCTTTGCACTCATTCCAACATTAGACAAACCCATATTCCTGAACTCAGACAAATCTTTGACAAATGTAGAGAATATCAAGTCTGCCTGAACCCAGAAAAGTGCATTTTTATGGTCAGGCAAGGAGATTCTAGGACACATAGTGTCAAAGAATGGCATTTCCACTGACGAAGAGAAAGTGAGAGCCATCGCAGAGCTACCAAGGCCAAGGAATGTCAAGGAAAAACCAGCTATCATGGGACATTGTGGTTACTACCGCCGGTTCATTCACATGTATGTTGTCATTGCAAAGCCCATGTACGGACTTCTGACAAACTTTGAGTGGACTGAGGAATGTGAGAATTCCTTCAATGAGCTTAAAGGGCAATTATGTTCAGCACCAATCTTAACCACACCGGATTGGAATAAGCCTTTCCATGTTCATGTGGATGCATCCAATTATGCCATTGGATGTGTGCTTGCACAACCTACTGGTGAAGGTAATATGGATCTTCCAATTGCCTATGATAGTCGACAATTGAATGCAGCTGAACGAAATTATGCCACTACTGAGAGAGAAGGCTTAGGCATGATATATGCAGTTAAGAATTTTAGACACTATTTGCTTGCAAATAAGTTTAAATTTTTTATTGATCATCAGGCATTGCTATACCTCGTAAACAAGCCATGCAATACAGGAAGATTAGTAAGATGATTTTGAGGTTGTGGTAAGGAAAGGGAAGACTCATTTGAGAGTAGATCACCTTTCTAGGCTCACATCGGGAGAAGCCCCACAAGGAGTATCAGATGATCTTCCTGATGCTTACTTGTTTAATTTGGAAGTAATACCTCAGTGGGCTAAGCCATTAGTGCCAGTATTGACATACGGACCTAACCATCCAGTAATAAACACGCAGGATAGGGAGGTAGTAAAAGCCCAAAAGTATCACATCATGGCA
Organism: Ceratopteris richardii; assembly: GCA_020310875.1. Classification (NCBI taxonomy): domain Eukaryota; kingdom Viridiplantae; phylum Streptophyta; class Polypodiopsida; order Polypodiales; family Pteridaceae; genus Ceratopteris; species Ceratopteris richardii. The sequence continues at coordinate 145,332,263 of CM035422.1, forward strand.
GGAAGTATGTACAAGCACACAGATCAAGGAATCTTGGCTTGTTGTGTAGAAGAGGACGAGTACACTAAATGGTTGCATTTAGCACATGTAGGTGCATTAGAGCAACACTACTCAAAGCAACGAACCTTACAGACACTAAGGAGACTAGGAGTACATTGGCCAACTATGGAAGCTGATGTCCAAAAGTTGTGCAAGGAATGCCCAATCTGCTGCACTAAACCACCTATGGAACATGCCACTCTTTATCAAGTGTCCATAGTGCCAGATTGGAGTGAACCACTAGTATCCTTCCTGAGGACGAAAACATTCCCTCCAGACATGACTCGTGCTAGGAAAAGGAGTTTAGAACAAGAAGCCCAGGATTACTCACTTATTGGTGATAATCTATACAAACGTGGTAAAGACGGTTACCTGAGACTATGTGTAGCTCAATGATGAGTAGCACCTCCTTTAATGTCAATCCGGGAAGACGTGAGGATGGTATGAAGACCTCGAGCAAGTGGCGGCACAAGTGCGTGAGTGAGAAGCACACAAACATGCACACACATACATACACACGCGCACACACGGCAAGACAAAGAGTGAGAAGCAATGGAATTCTTAGATTACTTTCAAGAAGCTCTTACAAGTTCGTTTCAATTACAATCCAACCTCAAAAATGAGCTCTCTAGCTCCTTTTATAGTTTTTGACTAGCTTTGGCCCTGTCCAGACCTAGTGTCCGGCCTAGTTAAAAATTAGGTTCTAGGGCTTATTTGAGGGCTCAAATGAGATCTAAAAATTACGAAAATTGGTAAGCAACTACTTCTAAGGCTCCTCAAGCTTGAGGACTCCTCGGCTTGCACAAAATGGAGCCACAAAAAGGTGAACATGGTATTTACAGGGGTTATTAGTGATGAGAATCACTTTTAATTGGTGTAAAGATTTGAAAAATTAAAGGTTGCCTTAGTGCTAGATCTGCGTGAATGCTCGTACTTGCTTCTTCATGAGGAAAATTATTGGCCTACTTGCCAGATCTTCTTTGACTGCCATGTCTGCTTGTGCTGTCCCTTCGCTCTGACTCTCTTCGTCTTGTGGCTCCTTCGGTTCCCTGACTACTGCCAACACCCCCCCCCCCACTCTCGCGTCTGTCGCCCCTGACAGACCCTTGTCTAGAGGATTTTTGAACATAGTATTGGACGACATCGGAGGCTAGGTGGTGTTCTTCGAGTCGCAAGCCACGTGCTAGATCTGTGAGCAAATCATCCCAATTCACAGGTCGAGGAACATCTGGATGAGGCACCCTCAATTGTTCTGAGTAAATAGTTCTCTCTACAGCAAATAATTGGAGGAGATGTGATAGCCTGGGTATAAAGATTTCGGAGTGGTATTCCCAGAATCCTGTGATGAACATTTCCTCAAATGTCTGTTTAAAGCAAGCTGGGAGGTACTTGATTCTGGCGTGCCAAGCATATATTACTTCAATTGATGGGGTGGTACTCATATCGTACACTAGATCCTAGTTTCCTGTCACAAAGCCTGCTCCTGAGAAGTGGGGGTCCTTAATGTTCTTAAACGTCTTGAAAGTGATCAGCATTAATTCGAATATTTTCATACACATCTGGGCCATCACATCGGGATTATTGCGTAGCCGAATACTCCAATGACAGATTGTAGAAATCATGTAGTTCACCGTGGGGGGTCCTCGTGGAGGTGCTAGATAAACGTAATTTAACCATTTTGTGCAGGCTTTGATGTCTCTGACGGCAATAGTGAATTCAGGCCAGGTGCGTCGGTGAAGAACTGGAATGTAACAAGGATTATATTTAATAAACAACGGCATATTATTCCAGGTTCGGACCATTTCAGGATATGTTTCCAAAAGCCTGATCCTCCAGGTGGGTTGATGGATGGACCCACGCGTAGCACTTTCCGGTATATCATCTGGACCAAATTGTGTAGCGAATGTGGGAGGCTTGCCGCATTGTCGTTGAATCTCGGCGTTGTAATCGGCCAAAAGTATGCAGTATGGCACATATTGGTCATTATTGGTGCCGATCCATCTATGATGAGACATGCTTCTGAAATATTCTGACTTTATTACAGTTTCTTCTAGGTTTGCTAGTGATTGGATCTGAATGGCCACCCGTTCTTCGTGGGTGTTCGCCGTCCTTTCCAGTGTCTGAAGCCACTCGGGTGCTTCCACTTCCAAGGTGTCTAGTCCCTCTGAGGTTCATCGCCCGCCTGGCATTGGCATAGGAACATACGGTTCTTCGTACGAATCATCTACCTCAATAGGGACCAACTCTTCTAGCTCTGGTTCTACCACCGGAGAGGGCTGCCTCTCGTATGTCAGTAACCTCTTTTGTAATTCTGCTACCTGCTCAGTTAAGGCTTTTACTTCGTCGGAGGTAGAGGTTGATGGGACACTCTTCGGTTGTTCTTCCTGTTCCTTAAGTCTGCTCTGTAGTGTGTCACGTTCTCTTTCCAAGTCATCATGGGCTTCCAGGAGATCTGCATAGCTTTCCAAAATGGTTCTCATCGTCTCCGTGGGAACTGCTTTGAACTGCTCTGGATCTATCTCGTGGGGAGAGCCTTCCATTGCCGCTTCCAGATTCTCTTCATTTTGTTTTTGCAGTCTCTTGTTCTCTTCCAGTGCTGTGGCCATATGTTTCCTGAGTAGAGCCAAGTTACGTCTGACTCGTAGGTTATCGGCCTGGTATACTTCGAGCAAGGCTTCTAGTTGTTTGACGCCCGATTCTGTCGATGGTTGGGGTGTCTCCAATAGTGTTTGGTGAGCCTGCTCAAGCGTTGTATAACGTTGATTCACATCTGCATTTTCCTCTTCCAGAATTTTAAATTGCCTTTGTAAGTTCTGGTGATGTGTTGTCAGTTGTTGATACCGGCCGTCTAGAGCTTTGTACTCATTCTGAAGCTGATATACACATTGATTTAACGCTAGAAATATACTATTTACATTAAATGATGCTGGGAGGGGTGAAGATGCAGGGGGAATGGGGGCGGGAAAGGGAGTTGTGAATGATGTGGATGGCCTCATGAATGGCCTCATCCAATCCTACTGCATCGGCATGTAGGTTTATGGACTCAATGAACATATCGTCCACGCCTTCCTCCGCTAGCAACTGGTTCATGAGTTTCTTGCCCGCTTCCAGTGACATTTTATGCTGTTCTTGAACTAGTTGCATGGTTCGATATAGTCTTTTTATTTGTGCCGAATACGCAGGGGCACTTGCCAACTCTGAAAGTTCGTCATACTCTTGTTCCTCATAGGCTTCTTCCTCTTGTTCGGTCTCTTGTTCCTCGACGTCGACTTCTACCACTTCTGGTCGGGTGGGGGCTGCTGTTGTTGTATGGGGTTGTGGTTCCTGAGCTCGCTCTGTTTCCGTTTCGAGATTAGAGTCGTAGATCAGTCTAGCCACTTCTTCATCAGTGAGATCGTTGAGAGTAAAGCCCTGTGGAAATTCCAAATCTGATGGGACAAGTGGAAATACCAGATTGGGTCCATCTGTACTTGGTCTTGGTAGCCGGATGGTGAATGGCCTAACGCGTCGTGTCTGGGGAGGGGTAATTTCTGGTGTAGTGGTGGCTCCCCTTGGTTGAGTGCAGGGTAATTGTACTCCCCCTCTCATCTTCTTTGATGGGGGACCTACCGTTGATAGCCTTCTCTGGAATTCCTGGGCCCGGGGCCATATGAGTGCCCGCTGAATAGGCACGTCATAGGCCAGACATCGGTAGATTATCTTGGTTAGAGCACAACATCCATGAAGCACATTTTTCTGCTTCTTGTTCCACCTTTGATGGGCTAGGTGAATCTGATCTATGATCCAATGTGGCACGTTGATGGGAAGGCTTTCTGTCTCTGCCAGATACAAGCTAAACCATATTTTCTTTGGGGGCATGGTGAATCTTTCCTGGGCGGGGAAAGCAAAATGCTGCATGACGGTCCGCAGGTGAACAGCAATGGTTGGTGTCATCGCTACCATATCCTTCAGCTTATTAAGATCTTTATGTTTCATTCTACCTGGAACCATTGTTTCCTTTTCCGTGGGGATGTGCATGCCATACATGCCCAATGCTTCTCGTACCAGATTGAGGGTCAGCTTGAATCTTTTAAGCTCATGACCCGGCAGCAGTGAGGGTAACACAAAGGTGTTGTCGCCTCCCTTGGCCCTGCTTGGCGTGATGGTACTAATAAGATATGAACAATGTAAGAAATCCGGTTTTGGTAAGTGGGCCCTGAAATAATTGTCCAAGCCGGCTTTGGTCCATACAGAACGCATGACTTCGGCATTTTGATAGCTCTCAAACTCACGCGTGAAAAAATGGTAGCGTCCCCATTTACCATTAAACTCCAATTCAGCTTCCAAAAATAGGTTCCATCGCCCAATGGTCCAGCAACATCACTGAACCAATGAGCGTGTTTGCCCACTTGAGAGGTGTGCCCCTGGGGAGGATCCTGAATTGGGAGCACATGCACAGCTTGAAGTTCTTGCGATCTTTCGGTGAGATGGGGTTCGAGGAGGAGTGTTTCTATGTCCACAATCTGTGCACTGGATCCGGCTTGAGAATTGGCACCTCCAGCTTCTGCCATGGCCCTGCTTGCTTGTTGGTTCTGTGAGAATATAGAACCAGGTGTTAACATTGTAATGGACAGAATAAACCCGTAGTTGTCCCTCTTACAACATTAACATGAGGCAAATGATGAGTCAGTGGTTAGTAAGTGCATGATGACAATGTGTGTAGTTAATGCCTGGTTAGTCCTAGGAGCTAGATGGAAAGGTGCGCTGTCTGACTAATGTAGTTAGTAAGTGGAGATGAATTCACAGATTGGGGTTGGGGGGTTTATTACAAGTCTTAGGTTGCCAAACACCATGAATGGCCTTTGGTCTTGGTTTTGTGGAGATTCGGGAGGGTTGCATGAGTAATTCTACTGGGAGTTGTTGTGTCATCGGGACCCATTTACGAGTGAGTATGTGCGTGCTTCTAGGCGGCAGTGTGTTCAGGGGCATCAGACAAGAGTGGGTGGCGGCTGCTTGAGCAAGTGAACTATGTCGTGTAAGATGTGAATTGTGTGGGACTAGTTGAGCTCGCGAGCAAGCCTTAGGCACCCAAATTTGTCTTGATTGTGGGTCAGCCTTCATCGACTTCTTGGGTACCCAAATGGATTTCACTTTCTCAATAGAGATTTTAGGAGTCTTCTTATTAGCATCGAGTCGTTGATTACTAATAGGAAGTTGAGACCGTTGTTGCGACTTCGTTACGGTCGGCAACTCATCTTTCCGCACCCGCATTTGTCTCATCGGCTGAGTTGTTCTGCTTCACGCGTTCCTTTGGTTTCTCGCTTGGAGAGTCTTCAGTGATTGATCTACCTTTAGTTGCTGCCTCCTTCTGGCCTTTGGAAAAGAAGGGAGTTCCATTGTGGTTCTGACTCCTTTTTTGAGATCTTCATTCTTCTGCATCACATAGCCTTGGACAAGAACAGCATGGTCAACTTCATGTGTACCCCTGGAGGGACCAGGAGTCCGTGTCTTTTCTAGTTCCTTGAGTGCTCCATTATTTAACTCAATTGTAATTCTAGTCTGATTCACCCATACTTGAAGAATTCCACTTCTTAGGTTTAAGTTGACTGCTTGGTTATAGATCCAGTCTTGACCCAAGACAAGAGGTTCAGTGAGGTCCTCATCTTGACACACTAGTACCTTAACTGTCATTGCCTCATCATGAATATAGAGGGGAAGGTCCACCTCGCCCATGCAAGGGGTTTCCACACCTCCCAATCCTATGAGATATGCTTCCACAGGATTGACAGTTAATTGCAACTCTTGACAGTAAGACAATTTAACCGCACTAGTGGCTGCACCTGAGTCAATCAAGGCTTTTACAGTCCTTGCACTCTTTCCTTGTCCTATATCTAAGGTTATGAAAGGACGTCGATCAGTTATCCTATGTGAGCTAACACCTGAAACTTCACACATAGCCATGTCATATCCCTGACCTGCATTTGCATCATGCCTAGGGTGCTCTCTACCTTGTCTTCTTAATTTCATTCTTCGTATGCGCTCTAAGGCTTCTGCTTGAGCTTCCTCTCGGATTCGCTTTTCTTCCTCTTTGCGTTTCTTAGCAGTATTGAGTCGACTTAGCATTTCCTCCGTGAGGGGTTCCTGATACAACTTGACTCTGGATCCGCTAATATAGTTTGGGAGAACATCACCCTCTAAAGTGGCTAATTGTACTGCTCCACTCGTGGAAATCCTGTTGATGATCATAGGTCCGTAGCCTCTCTTTTCTAGCTTTCTTGCATGTTGCTTCAATGTGTAGACTAAAACTAAGTCGCCTGCCTTTAAACCCTTATCCTTCACATGGGTATCAAAGTATGCCTTCTATCGTTTCTTAGCTGCATATATCCCTGCAGCTGCTCTCAGTCTTGTTTCTCCTAATCGTTCAAGGTCAAAAAGTCTAGAGGAGAGTTCATGACCCATCCATTCATGCTCTTGTGCCACTTTCAATGTAGGTATCAAAAAGTCTAAAGGTAGCACAGCATTTTGATCAAACACCATTTGAAAGGGAGTGGCTTGGAGTACCGTTTTGTAGGCAACTCGGTATGCCCAAACAGCATGGTGTAGCTGTTTGTCCCAATCAGAGCGTTTATTGTTCACTAATTTCGTCAATACATTGCATAAGATCTTGTTGGTGCTCTCAGCCTGGCCATTTGCTTGAGGGTGATAGGGGGCAGACTTCTTATGTATTACCAAGAATTCTTGGAGCAGATTTTGAATAACCTCATTTAAGAAATGAGTACCTCTATCACTAACTAGCTCTATAGGTAGCCTGTATCTAGTGAATACATTTTCAAACAAGAATTTAGCAGTTGTTTGAGCATCGTTCTTCGTTGTGGCTTTTACCTCTACCCACTTAGTTAGATAGTCTGTTGCAACAATGATATATTCTGCATGGGAACCCTTAGCTGGGGGATTAATAGGACCTACGAAGTCTATTCCCCACTTAGAGAATGCACGTCCACCCATCATAGGTTTCAGTGGCATCTCATCTTTTCGTATAGGATATTGAGTTCTCTGACAGACATCACAGCGTTTCACATAGGTATGTGCATCCATGTGAAGGGTCGGCCACCAGAAGCCCGCAAATAGTATTGCCTTGATCACCCGATCTGGTCCAAAGTGTCCTCCTGCTACACCTTGGTGAGCAGTGTCCAAGATCTTGAGATACTCACTCTCATGGACACATAGTCTCAGGTAACCATCTTTACCACGCTTGTATAGATTATCACCAATGAGTGAATAATCCTGGGCTTCTTGTTCTAAACTCCTTTGCCTAGCCAGAGTCATGTCTGGAGGGAATGTTTTCGTCCTCAGGAAGGATACTAGTGGTTCACTCCAATCTGGCACTATGGATACTTGATAAAGAGTGGCGTGTTCCACAGGTGGTTTAGTGCAACAGATTGGACATTCCTTGCACAACCTTTGGACATCAGCTTCCATAGTTGGCCAATGTACTCCGAGTCTCCTTAGTGTCTGTAAGGTTCGTTGCTTTGATTAGTGTTGCTCTAATGCACCTACATGTGCTGAATGCAACCATTTATTGTACTCGTCCTCTTCCACACAACAAGCCAAGATTCCTTGATCTGTATGCTTGTACATGCTTCCTGCCATGATGTGGTACTTTTGGGCTTTCACAACCTCTCTATTCTGTGTGTGTACTACAGGATGGTTAGGCCCGTATGTCAATACTGGTACCAATGGCTTAGCCCATTGTGGTACAACTTCCAAATTAAACAAGTAAGCATCAGGAAGGTCATCTGATACTCCTTGTGGGGCTTCTCCCGATGTGAGCCTAGAGAGATGATCTGCTCTCAGGTGAGTTCTCCCTTTCCTTACCACAACCTCGAAATCATATTCCATTAGTAAGAGAAACCATCTCACTAATCTTCCTGTATTGCATGGCTTGTTCACGAGGTATAGCAATGCCTGATGATCAGTAAAAAATTTAAACTTATTTGCAAGCAAATAGTGTCTAAATTTCTTAACTGCATATACCATGCCTAAGCCTTCTCTCTCAGTAGTGGTGTAATTCCGTTCAGCTGCATTCAATTGTCTACTGGCATAGGCAATTGGAAGATCCATATTACCATCACCAGTAGGTTGAGCAAGCACACACCCAATAGCGTAATTGGATGCATCCACATGAACATGGAATGGCTTGTTCCAATCTGGTGTGGTCAAGATTGGTGTTGAACATAATCTTCGTTTAAGCTCTTGGAAGGAATTCTCACATTCATCCGTCCACTCAAAGTTAGTCAGAAGTCCGTACATGGGCTTTGCAATGACAGCATACATGTGTATAAATCGTCGTTAATAACCACAATGCCCCATGAAAGCTTGTACCTCATTGACATTCTTTGGCCTAGGTAGCTCTGCTATAGCTCTCACTTTCTCTTCGTCAGTAGATATGCCATTTTTTGACACTATGTGTCCTAGAATCTTGCCTTGCCTGACCATAAAAATGCATTTTTCTGGGTTCAGGCAGACTTGATATTCTCTACATTTGTCAAAGATTTGTTTGAGTTCAGGAATATGGGTTTGTCTAATGTTGGAATGAGCACAAAGATCATCAACATAGACTTCTAAATTCTTCCTCAGGAACTCTTTAAATACATGGCACATTAGTCTCTGGAAGGTAGCTGGTGCATTGGTAAGCCCAAATGGCATTACACGAAAGGCAAATATACCCCACTCTGTGACAAAAGCTGTCTTATGCTGATCTTCTCGAGCAATGGCGACTTGATTGTAGCCCGAAAATCCATCAAGGAAGCTGTACACTTCCTTGCCTGCTACTCTTTCTAAGAGATGTTCTATGATGGGAAGCGGATAGTTATCTCGGATTGTGACTGCATTGACTTTCTTTAAGTTAATGCATACACGTAATTTACCATTCTTTTTGGGCACCACTACGATGGGGGATACCCACTCAGTGTGCTCAATTTCATAGATAAATCCAGCTTCAACCAGTCTATCTATCTCCTCTTTGATCTTGGCAGCGTAATTATCGTTATATGTATAGGGCTTTTGCTTAGAGGGTTTAGCATCTGAGGTCATGGGGATAGTGTGTGAGCATATGTCAGGGTCAACACCTTTCAAATCCTTGTAACTCCAAGCGAATACATCTCTGTATTCTCTTAGCAAGGCTATCAACGCATGCTCTTCTTCCTCTGTTAGGTCAGGGCCTATGTACGTGCATCTCTCCTCTCCTTCTTCTAGGGCCACTACTATTTTCTTGGTGGTTTCTTTGTTATCATAGGCCTCTCCTGATTGTGCCTCTCGTTTAGGCATTCTTATCATGACGCTCCTGTCATCTATCTCATACTTCTTAAAATTTTCCGGGACCTCAAACAAAGATTCTTCCTCTTCTGGTGAGACTTCTCTCTTTTTTCGTTTCTTTCCTTCTTCCTTCGGGGTCACATGTGTGGCTAATCTCACATCGTTTGTAAGCTCTCCATGCCTCTGGGGTTGAAATTCTACTTCATGGAAGTATTCTTCATCTGATGCAAAAGGTGGGTCCATAATGATTGACTCTAGATCGGAGTCGCTTGCGTCCTCAAATGCATCAGGGCTAGATTCGCATTCTTCTAGAACTGCCTCTCCCATGATTGGCTCTATGGAGAAGACTGAAATTTCATAGCCATCCTCATCACAGTGAGGTGTCCATTGTTCCTCATTGATGGCTACATCCATGGTTGCTAAAATTTCTGCCCAGCCGTGAGGTTCAAATTCTTCATCAGGAAAGGCTACAGGTGCATAGGCTGGGTCTTGAATTGATCTATGGTTTTCTTTTGCACCTACCTCTGGCTTTTTCTCTCTTCTCTTCGTCTACTGCTACTTTGCACATCCATAAGTGGGTGTCTTCATGCATCCATGAGGATCCTGATCCTATGGAATGCACCGATTCTGTATCATCTTTGGCTCTATGGATAGGGTTCCATTGGATAGGAGGGACATCTCTATGAGAGTAATCTTTGAGATTGACTTTGGTCGTAATACCTAAGTGTTGCAGGTACAAAGAATTGGTTCCCCAATCCTGTACCACTTGCAACTGTCGCATGAATGGTCTTCCCAAAATCATCTCATAGGCATGATTTTTGCTAAAGTCACATATAGCAAATGTATGCTCGAACTCAACACCACATGTAGTGAGAGTTATTCCTTCTAACAACCCTAGGGGTCTCTCTATGTGACCATCGGCCATGTGCAATTTCATTCTCGTTGGCCTGAGTGCTGGCTTGCCCCAACGCTTCCATAGGGAAGTGGTGGCAATTGCAACTCCTGCACCTGAGTCCAAAATTGCCTTGGTGGTGTACTCTTGGTAGGTAATGGGAAGATAGGTGTTCCCTTCTTCACCTTCACACATATCTCCTATCTTATCCAAGGGTATTTCTGGCACTGTTCTCTGGGATCCTACCTGGGAACGAGGTTTAGCTATTCTTGGAACTTGGTTGGCGACATGTTTCCACACTTCCGGTCTAACCTTAAGCAGCTCTTCCAAAGTGAGATTGCACTGCACTTTGGTGTTCTTCACTACCTCTGTGTTCCTAGGTATGACTGAATCTTCGTTTCTTACCATGACTGTAGGTGCTCTCATACAGGTGGACCTTGCTTCCCATGGGCCTATGAAATGGGGTAGTTCTTGTAAAGAATTAGACTCGAAGTCTAATCTTTCTTGAGATTGGGTACTCTCTTGCTCTCCATAAATGGATGAGATGTCTTGTGGGAATTGGTCATGTGCCTCATCCACAAGTTCAATGGGAGGAAAGACTTCACTTTCTTTAGCCCATTTGTCTTCTTGAATCTCGCGTAGGAATTCTGGTGTGAACCGATTCATAGAAGATGATGTGTCTGGCTCCATAGAGTTAGGCACATAGGCTTCAGGCACATAGGCTTCTTGAGCAGGAATGCTTACTCTTCCACTTGCCTTATCCTTGTGTTGAGAGGCTGGTTCCTTTTGTGATTGTGCCATTAGATTCTCTATTCTTTCTAGGGAGGGGGGGTTGTCTGGTTCAGCGGAATTGGCCACATAAACTTTTGATGGGGAATGGGTCATGTTTTTACTTACGTTCTCCCTTTCTTGATTTTTTTCTTCCTTGGCAGATCTTGCAACTATGCCCTCTAACTTCTCTAGAAGTCCATCCAAGTGTAATTGCGTCTTGGCTGAGCCCGAGTAATTGAAAAGGCGACTGGCTTCAAACATAGTCTGAGCCAATGCGACCATTTTCGCACAAAGCTTGGTTCTTTCTATCTCTAGGTCAGCTCTAGGGTAACACTTGTCATGGTCTGTGACATTTGGCCCTTCTTGGATTCTGGCCTGATATGCTTTAAGCATCATGTCTATATCTTTAGGAGTGGGATCAGCTAATACTGATCCTACTCTAGGGGGTGGTGGAATCGTAGGAGGTGGGTTGGAAGGTGGCGGGTCGGATGGCGATGGGAATGGTGGTGGTGGGGTAGTGTGAGAGGGAGTTTGAGATGTGAGTTCAGCTATCCTAGCTTTGGTTTCTCTTATGCTTTCCTCAAGTTCACTCATCTTTTTAGCCCATTGTCTTTTCATTCTTTCCCGACTATCTTTCCACGCTCTAGTCCTTTTCTTTGTTATGCTCTCGGTTTCACTAGCCTCTTGGTTCTTATCCTGGCTTACCCCTTGGTTCTGCTGCAATGCCTGAGCTCTAGTCACTACCTGTACTGGTGCAGTGGTCGTCACACTTCCTGTGGAGTCTACCACCAACCCAATAACATTAATAGGAGTGATTTTTGGCATATTATTAGGATTTTTAGGGCAATCTCGTAAGAGATGCTCCTTTCCACATTCTTGGAAAAAGCCCTGAATTGTTACTGACTGGGGTTGTGTAGGTGGAGGTAAGGGACAATCACGAATGAGGTGATCTCCTTGGCATCTGTAGCACGGTCCTCTAGGGAATGGGGGTCTTCCCTGCCTAAGTTGAGGTCTAGGATTGGGGTTTGCGTACATGATGTTTGTGTAATCTGACTCCCAACTAGGTTCATTTGGCTCTTCACTATAGTAGGACTCACCATGTTCAGGAGATTGCATGTAGTAAGCATGGGGACTATCAACATGTGTGGAATCAAAGCTATGGTCACTGGGGTCACTTTCAGAAAGCAAGGATGTTACAGGGACTATAGCTCTATTCAGGTTCTCTTCAGCAGCGCTATACTTTACCGGAATCACATTGGCTGGGGCAGGGGGTTGTTGTGCTAACACAGGTTGAGGCCTTTGTTGGGCTTGATATGGTTGCTGATAAGGTTGTTGTGGCCTGCTATATGGCTGTGGAGGGTACGGGTTCTGGTATCTTCCCTGCTGAGGGTATGGCTGAGGGTAGGGTTGCCTAACAGCCTGCTTATTGTAGGGGCAGTCTTGCACGGTGTGATTGGTGTACCTTCGTTCTATGGTGCAGTACTGGCTAATAGGATTAACTTGGGGTTGAGCCATAATGGGACATGCATTCGCCATGTGGTCGCCGCCACAAGTATAGCACCTTTTCACAGGGGCAAACCTTGGGATTTGTTTGTTAGTTACACCTAATTTCTGAGCTACTTTCTCTGCAAGTTCCTCGATTGATGTGGATTGCGTTGAAGAGAGGCTAGAGGCACTATCCGAATCTTTGTATATCTTGGAAAGCTCTAACTCCTCCCCTAGGTTGTCCTCAATGTCAATACACATGCGTACACACTCTTCTATGGTCCTAGGGTCCTTCAAATACACATATGATCTTAATTTGGTACTTAGCAATCCATCCAAGAATAAAGCCACTTGCTTGGCTGGTGTGGGTAACTCCGAAACAGGGCATCTTTCAAGATATTGCCTAAATCTCCTTCCTGCAAGTCTCACAGTCTCTTGCGAGGTTTGCTTGAAGCTGTGAATCAGTGAGGAGGTATTATGCCTTATGCCACTCTTAGAGAATTCAATAATGAAAGCTTCTAGGAGTTGGTCTATGCTCCTGAACTGCCTCTCATTTAGTGGCTGAAACCATGTCAGGGCAGTGTTCCTAAGGGTCAGACCGAAGGCATTGTACTGCGTGAATAGATCCTCCACTTGTTCAGCTCTCAAGACTTGCCTGAACTCGGCCACATGATCGTATGGATCTCCGGTGCCATCGAAGTAATTCTTCATGGACTTAACTAGCTAAGTTGGTCTCAAAGTCCTTGTGTGCTCTCTAGGTCGTGGTAAAGGGAACTCATCCGTATTTCTTTGATTTCTGTGAGCTCTAAGTACCTCAGGTTCTACTCTATTTGTTTCCGTCCTCGTTCTTTCTCTGCCTCCTGTGTTGGCAAAGCTTACTTCTGGTTTATCTCTACTTCTGTCTCTTTGCATTCCATGAGCTTGGGATGTTCCAGCTCCAGGGTGACCATAGGATATGTTCGATCTTGGTTGGGAAAAAACGAATTCACCTTTCCAAGTGTAAGCATGCCTATCATTTTCTGTCACCACAAAGATCCTCTCCGAAGCGTGATCTAAGTAGGTCACTCTACCTGGGCTATCAGGATCCTTAAACTCATAGATCATGATGGTTCCTATATCCATTGGCCGATCAGATTTATACCTCCAAAAGGCTTCGTCAGTCTCTCGGTTCAGAAGCAGATCTATGCTCTTGTTGTCTTGGGGCACCCACTCAGGTGTGATAATCCTAGTGAGAACAGATTTGCCTCGGGGGGTTCTAGGTTCTACACCCATGTTTCCTTGTTCCAAGTCACCTAAGTCCGCTTCTGAGATTACATTCCCAAATTCATCTGTCCTATCTAGGTGACTGGTGACTACGTATATGGTTCCTTCTTTGTCCAGGTATGCTCCGTTTTCAAACTTGACAGCTGGGTGCTCTAGTCCTATGGATTGGTCAGGGTTTTTAATCTCAACCACGGATCTTCCTAGGCCGTCCTCATAGATGCTAGCACCTAATCGGTTGGTCCTAAGGTATTCCAGCTGAGTCTTGTACGGGCCTTCTACCCTGTGCAAGTATGGCACTCCTGAACTTCCCGTAGGTCTGTCCATGCCTTGAGACATCTCTGATTCACTGGTATCAGAGCTAGGGTAATGCGAGTGGTGACTCAACTGCTGGGCCCAAGACCTTGCAGTATGATTGACACTAGCCTCTGAAGACCTAAGGCTTTGTCTCTCTCTTACTAGGTGTCGTCCTGATCTAAGGTTCATATGCCTAACTGATTAACCCAATTTTTCCCAGGTACAACCACGTTTTTGAGTCCTTTTGTATCGGTTACTTGGTTCTTTTTATGTTGATTATCGTGTTTATACTCTTGTCTGATATCACTTCGTCAGGAATACTTGAGTTTAATTTCGCACTTTAGTTTGGTCGTTTCACGTTAGGTTCTTTTCCTTTTAAGGTTGTCGCTCGCACACACAGGTTATCTCTTGACTTGAACTTGATTTCTTAGATAGTCTTGATTTATCTCGTGTCTATCGTTGCCTGGAATTACTTTTGACACTACCCGCACTTAGCCTAAACTAAGAATTGACAGAAGGTGTTGTGGGTTTTCCAACCTTGAGTTCCTTTCCTTGTGTTGTTGCCCTGGTGTGCCCAGGACGCGTGTTCCCAAGCCTGCACTTACTCTTGCCTTGTGTACCCTTCGCTGCTCTCAAAGGACCTGTAAAAGGCCCACTGTTAGCTCAAGACTTAAATTCAAAAGACAGAACCAATCACTTTCATTCATGTAACACTTCACCAATTTGCACTATGATTTTTTGGACACAACTCTAGAGACCCCTGAACTTTGTTCCCCCTGGGTGTGGTCAACTTCAAAATACCCTAGCTAATATTCCTGATCTTAATTTAACCATAACCAGTCAATGTTTTTGTTGTACTCCCTGCGAGCTTTCCAACAAAACAAAAATCACAGCAAAGGGATTTCGTATGAGACAGTTATGCCAGTTGAGGGTTTTGGGACTCAAACCGGATTAAACTAGGTTAACAGGCAAACAGGAATTCTCGAGTTTACTTGAGTCATGCCCTCGCAATGCAATACTACACCCTTGTGTTTGTCCCACACTTGGCCAAAATTTAGACCACTATTTTTACCTTAAAAATTTGACCTAAATTGCCCTTCTAACGTGTTCGCAAAGTCTGTCGGTCGCGATTGACAGGTCAGTCGCGATCGACGTGTCGATCGCGATTGACAGGTCCGTCGTGGCTGTCGGTCGCGATTGACTGGTCAGTCGCGATTGACAGGGGTTACGAAAAGTCAATCAGTCGTGGTCAAAGGGTCGTTGACTCTGTCAGTCGCGATTGATGGGTCGATCGCGATTGACAGGTCGGTCGCGAGGGTCTGTCCGTCACGGTCAAACAATCGTTGACTGTGTCGATCGCGATTGACAGGTCCGTCGTGGGCTGTCAGTCACGATTGATGAGTCGATCGCGATTGATGGCTCGATCGCAATTGACACGTGTCACGTGTATGGTCCGTCGGTCGTGGTCAATCGGTCGTTGACTCTGTCGGTCGCGATTGACAGAGCCGTCGTGGGCTGTCGATCGCGATTGACAGGTCTGTCCGTCGTGGTTTGTCGATCGCGATTGACAGAGCGATCGCGATTGACAGAAATCTGAGGAATTTCAAGAAACTAAACACATTTTTGGGAAGCTCTACGCCTGTAGATCATGGTTTTGCACTTTGTTTGGTAATTTGAGCATTTTTTCTGTCGGTCGCGATTGACAGAGGTCGGCGACACACAGACAGTTACTTCGAATTCCGTACCTGCGCAGAGTGCTGGGGACGATGATGTGACCTGTACCTGCAAGACAGCTCAAGAAACATGCAAAAACAACACACACAATTTTGCTCTCTCGCTCTCTCTCACAAGTGAAATGAGGGAAATGAGGTGGAGATGGTGATATAATAAAAAAAAACTGAAATTTTCGCGATGATGGAAATGGAGGTGGAAGATGGTGATGATGATGATGGTGATGATGGTGGTGAGGTAAGAAAGAGAAAAATAGGAAAAGTAAAGAAATTACCTACAACGCCAACGTCTCCAATCTACGTCTTACCATCACACGCTCGTCCTCAAAGCTCGGTCCCCGGCAACGGCACCAAAATTTGGTGTAGCTCAATGATGAGTAGCACCTCCTTTAATGTCAATCCGGGAAGACGTGAGGATGGTATGAAGACCTCGAGCAAGTGGCGGCACAAGTGCGTGAGTGAGAAGCACACAAACATGCACACACATACATACACACGCGCACACACAGCAAGACAAAGAGTGAGAAGCAATGGAATTCTTAGATTACTTTCAAGAAGCTCTTACAAGTTCGTTTCAATTACAATCCAACCTCAAAAATGAGCTCTCTAACTCCTTTTATAGTTTTTGACTAGCTTTGGCCCTGTCCAGACCTAGTGTCCGGCCTAGTTAAAAATTAGGTTCCAGGGCTTATTTTAGGGCTCAAATGAGATCTAAAAATTATGAAAATTGGTAAGCAACTACTTCTAAGGCTCCTCAAGCTCGAGGACTCCTCAGCTTGCACAAAATGGAGCCACAAAAAGGTGAACATGGTATTTACAGGGGTTATTAGTGATGAGAATCACTCTTAATTGGTGTAAAGGTTTTGAAAAATTAAAGGTTGCCTTAGTGCTAGATCTGCGTGAATGCTCGTACTTGCTTCTTCATGAGGAAAATTATTGGCCTACTTGCCAGATCTTCTTTGACTGCCATGTCTGCTTGTGCTGTCCCTTCGCTCTGACTCTCTTCGTCTTGTGGCTCCTTCGGTTCCCTGACTGCTGCCAGCACTATGTGTCCATGAGAGTGAGTATCTCAAGATCTTGGACACTGCTCACCAAGGTGTAGCAGGAGGACACTTTGGACCAGATCGGGTGATCAAGGCAATACTATTTGTGGGCTTCTGGTGGCCGACCCTTCACATGGATGCATATACCTATGTGAAACGCTGTGATGTCTGTCAGAGAACTCAATATCCTATACGTAAAGATGAGATGCCACTGAAACCTATGATGGGTGGACGTGCATTCTCTAAGTGGGGAATAGACTTCGTAGGTCCTATTAATCCCCCAGCTAAGGGTTCCCATGCAGAATATATCATTGTTGCGACAGACTATCTAACAAAGTGGGTAGAGGTAAAAGCCACAATGAAGAACGATGCTCAAACAACAACTAAGTTTTTATTTGAGAATGTATTCACTAGATACGGGCTACCCATAGAGCTAGTTAGTGATAGAGGCACTCACTTCTTGAATGAAGTTATTGAAAATCTGCTCCAAGAATTCTTGGTAGTGCATAAGAAGTCTGCCCCCTATCACCCTCAAGCCAATGGGCAAGCCGAAAGCACCAATTAGATCATATGCAATGTATTGACAAAATTAGTGAACAATAAACGCTCTAATTGGGACAAACAGCTACACCATGCTGTTTGGGCATACCGAGTCGCCTACAAAATGGTACTCCAAGCCACCCCCTTTCAGATGGTATTTGGCCAAAACGCCGTGCTACCTTTGGACTTCTTAATACCTACATTGAAAGTAGCACAAGAGCACGAATGGACGGGTCATGAACTCTCCTCTAGACTTTTTGACCTTGAGCGATTAGGTGAAACCAGACTAAGAGCAGCTGCAGGAATATATGCAGCCAAGAAACCACAAAAGGTATACTTTGATGCCCATGTGAAGGACAAAGGCTTGAAAGCAGGAGATCTAGTTTTAGTCTACACATTGAAACAACACGCAAGGAAGCTAGAAAAGAGAGGCTAAGGACCTATGATCATCAATAGGATCTCCACGAGTGGAGTAGTACAACTAGCCACTTTAGAGGGTGATGTTCTCCCAAACTATATTAGCGGATGCAGAGTCAAGTTGTATCAGGAACCCCTCACGGAGGAAATGCTAAGTCGACTCAATACTGCTAAGCAACGTAAAGAGGAGGAAAAACGAATTCGAGAAGAAGCACAGGCAGAGGCCTTAGAGCGCATCAGACGAATGAAGTTGAGGAGACAAGGGAGGGATCAGCCTATGACTGACACTCAAGAGTCCCCAGGCTATCACATGGCCATGTGTGAGGCTTCAGGTGAACGTACCCATAAGATAGTGGATCGACGACCTTTTGTGACCCTACAAATAGGACAAAGAGACAGCACAACAAGCGTGAGAGCTTTAATTGATTCAGGAGCAGCCACAAGTGCAGTTCGGCTTTCTTATTGCCAGCAGCTGCAATTGGAGGTAAAACCCCTAGAAGCATATCTGATAGGATTAGGAGGTGTTGAAACCCCTTGCATGGGAGAGGTGGATCTTCCCATCTACATACAAGAGGTCCGCATGCCAGCAAAAGTGCTAGTGTGTGAAGACGAGGATCTGACCGAACCTCTTGTCTTAGGCCAAGACTGGATCTATGATCACGCAGTCAACCTCAACCTAAGAAGTGGACTTCTTCAGGCTTGGGTAGTCCAAAGCCGTCTGACGATTGAATTAGAAAATCAAGCACTCAAACCAATAGAATAGGCACCAACTCCTGGTCCCTCCAGGAATCCACATAAAGATAATGTTGCTCTTCTTGTCCAAACTTCTATGGTGCAGAGGTTTGTCAATCTTACCAAAGGTACAGGAGTCAATGAGGAGTTCGCAGCGGGGTCAAAGGAGATTCTAAACATGAAGACCAAACACTATACAACACGAAGGAGGCCATTGATCAAGAAGCAGGAGCGCCAACCCATGCAACACGGAGCACCTCGTGGCGCGAAGCAGATCTGGATACGCAAGGATGGAAAACCCACAACTCTAATAGCAGACTCTCGAGGAGACAACAAACCAGCCACACCATCACGGACACAAGTGAAGGAGTACCATAGGAAACCTCCTAGGCACACCACATCTATTTGGGTCCCTAAGCGGTCAAGGAAGGCTAGCCCCAATGCTAGACACATATGGGTGCCCAAGGCCTGTTTACGTGCCCAAATAGTTCCAACTCTAGTTACTGGCATAATTCCACACTCTCAAGTCCTCTCGACTAAAAACACAGGAACTCTACCTAAATACCACTCTGACCCACACGCAGTCACATCGAGGAACGTCTGGAAATGGGCACCCAAAAGGTCCCAAATCCATCATAAATCGTTGCCTGTCTTTAGCTCTAAGAGCTACGAATCCCCTATCAAAGTCTGGAGACCTAAACCATGTATCAAACTCCCTGACCCAATTTTTGTAAATCCATCCACTCTGACATAGGTGCATTCCGAGTCCACTGCATAACCAAAGTAGGCATCTAGGATGATACTGACCTCTAATCACCACTCACACCTATCACAAGCACTTCATCTCTGACCACTAACCTTCGGGATTGTCATGTTAGTATTGTGAAGGGAACACCATTACATCCTGTTTCCTATGCAACACTAATGTGCCTTTCTTCTTCTAGCAGATAAGCATCCGATTCCCATGGCAGCAGTAGCAGACACAAGCTCTCAGGCAGGCTCTGGTGCTCAAATCAATTGGGATGCCATGCCGGTGGAGGCCCCACCAACAGCTCGGCCTGAAGAGTTCGTGAATGTCCGGAGAATTCCTATTCCAGATCCACCAAATGGCCTAACCGAAAGAGTAAAAGGGCACTCTCATTGGTTCAATGAAATGCCAGGAGACTTGGGAGATGCAGATCATATATGGGAGTCCAAGATGGAGTGTGGAGGAGTGTGGTGGACCTTCCAGTTCTTTTCAAGAGAATTCGAAACCTTACAGAATGCAGCTCCACTTCAAGATATCTGGCAAAAAGCAGGATTACAAACTTATTTTAGTGCAGCTCTGCCTAAACCCGATTTCCTCAGGTGCTACTACCTAATTGCCACACTGAAGCCGACAGGTGATAAAGATCATTCAGGCACATTCTGGGTGCCCTCCTTGTCAAATCTGGAGGAAATGAGGAAGTTCAAATTGAATGTTACTTTAATCAGGGAAGCACTTCAGATGTATGGCACGCATGTACCTTCTGACCGCGACCCCTTGATACCTGAGTAGATGAAAAGCAACAGAATCAAGAAGCTAAAAGAAATGTGTGCCCTCACCCCCAACATCGCCATACCATTGCGGATGTGCCTCCAATACTTCGCATTCCCAGCTCAGGACCGTTTCACCCAACCTCACAAGAAAATATGGTATGGGTTATATCTAGCAGAGACTGGAAGCTTGCCCATTAAGATGCCTGTATGGATCTTGGACCAAGTGTATGAGGCAGGCAAGCGGGGAGTGAGGAAGCCTACTTTACATGGCTGTTGTGCGCTTACAAGAATTATCTATCAATGTCTTGCATATGATCTGCCGGTTGCCAGAGCCCTAAAATATGCACAACTGGAGTTGTTCAAAGGGCGGAAGTCAGGGAGCCAGCCTGCAAAACGAATGCGTGGATCGCTCTCCTAGGTAATGATCCCTCACGAAGCCACGACCGAAGCTTCCCCCAGACCAGAAGCTCAGGTCGCACCTTTCACGATCCATCTTGAAGGAGTTCAAGCTAGGGATGTGGTACAACCCACTCCATCCGCCCCTCCACTACCTACCGATGCAGAGTTTGCATCTATGGCCACCTTCACAGAGGATCCAAACTTTGATTTTGAAAGATTCCTGCAGACGGTCCACCTATCAGACAGTGAAGGTTCCCCTGACAATGTTGATCCGGGAGCATCAGTCCAAAGGGAACAGCCACGGGGCGAGACAAGCAGAGTACACGGGGAAGAGGTGGCACAACATCCTCATGACCCAAACACACAAGTTCAGGAAGGTGCACAAAGAAATGAACCAGAAGACAGTGAAGAGGAAGCCCCTGCCTATACCGCACAACTCAAAAGACTATACCGGACAATCAAGCAGGTGCAGAGGAGACACAAGATGTGAGAAGAAGCGAATCGAGCCCTAGTAAACCACATGTTGCAATCGGAGAACATCGACCCACATTTTGTAGAATCGTTGAACCTTTTGGCGGACACCTGTGGCATCGGGGAAGCCATGAGAACATTGGTCTATCAGGAGAACCCTACTTATGATCAAAGAAGGATAGATACAAGGCCACGGCGGGGAAAGATGATTCAAATGGAGGTATCTACCGTATTGCCTACTTCAATGACAGAAGATGTTCAGATGGTTAGCCCTAGTCCCAGTGACGAACCAGATGTAAATACACATTCACCACCTCCGCCATCACCTCCTAGCCAGCCTTCAGAACCCTTTTCCACGAGTCTTTCTAAACAACCGATATCCACCCATGGTGAAACCAATGTACACACCTCCTTTTCTACAGCCTTCCCTTTACCCACAGCCATCACTTCTGCCCAAATTTTTGAACCCCACACAGGTCATCCTGCCACCAATCAAACCATAATAGGTCACCCCTCTTATCTCCCCGCCCTGGGACAACCACTTGCCACTAGCCAAACCTTATCCCAACCTTTTCCATTCACCCACACAGTTCCTTCCTCCCAACCCCTACCCATTGTACCCCTGTTAACCCCCTCAGGCTCAACCCAAGTCACACAACCGTCATTCTGGACAAACCTTGTAAATATACTCCAACAGGTGGAGAATTATAATAAAAAGTCCCTTCCCCAACCCCACTCCCCCACATTCACTGCCACCACTAACACACCACCTACCGTTCCCATATTCACAATTCACTCTTCATACACTATCACATCCGATCCCATGGATATTTCACCATCCATAGGAGCACCCATCGCCACGTCTGTTCCACCATCATCACATCTCACTTCACTCATAGGCACATCATCCACTTTTCCCTTCCCCATTTTCCGACCCTTTGCATGTTCCACCTCTACCCATGCATCCACATCATTTAGTAGTGCACTAGACACCATGGTTGAAGCGGCCACTCAGCTTAAGCAAGAGTATAAGCTATTAGAAGAAAATAACACAGAGCTGTGCAATCTCTCGGCTCAACTCCAGGCACGAGTCGATGCCTTGGAACTAGGTAATACAGCACTACAACACCAGGTGACTGACCTCCAACAATCGAAGACAGAACTCGAAGCTAAGTATGCAGAGACAGGCAAAGCTATGGAGGAACAACTCAGAGAACAAATGGGCCGCAATGCGAGACTTCAACGCAACATGGCTCTACTACGTCGCCATCTAGCAGCGGCTCAAGAAGAGAACAGAAGGCTACAACAACAAAACCAGGAGAACCTAGAAGCGGCCATGGAAAACACCCCGGGAGCACCTATAGACCCTGCAAAATTCCAGGCTGTCCCCTCAGAGCATATTCAACAGGTTTTAGAAGGTTATGCGACCCTCCTGGAGGCCCATGATCAGTTGGCAGACCAGATAAAGGAACTACGAGGATCCAAAGTACCGACAACACACCCACCCACACCTAAAGAGACGGTCGAGGCCGCTACTTCACCAGAACCTGAACCTTCAACCAACAGTGAGGTACTTGAGCTACGACAACAGGTTGCAGAACTAAAAGTCAAGTTGTTACAGTATGAACGACCTCCCTCTCCACCTGATCAAACCATAGAAGAAGAAACAGTAGTCATTCCAGTGGAGGAGACATTTGAAGACAATTATGAGCCTCAACCCCTTCCAAGAGGCAGAATTACGGAGGAAGGCCAAGACACATATGAGGAGCCCCCATCGGCATGGATGAAGCAGGTAGAGAAGATGGGCCACACTCACGAAGAGCGCATAGCAACTCAGATGCTGGCCATGAAAACCATTGAGGAGTCTATACTCAAGTCTGAATATTTCTCGCACTTGGCTCCTAGGCGGTTGATAACTAGCTCAGAGTTACAATATAAACCTTATTTTGTATTATTGGCGGACTACAATGCTGAGATCAAATGCATAACTAACAAGTATCCCTCTTTCGCAACATAGTTCGAACCCGAGGACATCCCAGAAGCCGCCAAAAAAGGGGCCATATTCCAGCCCATATGGAGACAAAAGTTACTGGAGACCTATCCGGAAATGTTACGAACATGGGATCATGCTCCCATGCATCTGAAATATAACCCATGCTTTGGACCGGTACAAAGAAGACGCTCCTGGAAAGCATTCGCCATCAAGGTTCTGAACAATGTGAATTGCAAACAGTGGCTGAACTACCCCAAAATCGCACCACCGACAGGCCCACCGACAACAGCGTACATGATGGCTACCATCCGATATTGGCTGCCACGCCTCCACTCCATGCCAGATGTAGCTGCACAGATGCTACTCAAGATATTTGATATGATGCAGGTTGTGCTCAAAACCTTCCGCAACGTATGTAACATTCAGCCTCCGATTCCCGGCTTCATCAATGGCAATTATGACCTCCTGTATGATATGAGCACAACCCCAAGCATACGAGTTGCTTATGCATGGCACGCACGCATCAGATATCTCCCTGCCTGCTATAAGCAAACCTTCGACGACATGTTCACCACGGGATTTTGGGAAGCACATTCAGAGGTATTTGCACCACGACCAACCCACCTGCTGCAACTATTTGCGTGCGAGCAAACAATGCATTCAGAGCTCTACACTACGCCACAACCTAACATGCCTGGAGCCGTGAATTGGGATGCCCTCCAAAGCGATTTGGTCCGGGGACTACGTATAAAAGAACAAGAATTGGCAACCGACCTCCTGCAGAAGTACATTGATGAAACAGTGGAGCAGAGGTCTGTCAGAGGCGACAGACACTAGGGGGGGGAGAGTGTTGGCAGTATACGAGAAGAGGCAAGTACGAGCATACAAGCAGATCTAGCACTAAGGCAACCCTTTATTTTTTTCAAAACCCTTACACCATTTAAAAGTGATTCTCATCACTAAAAACCCCTGTAAATACCATTTTCACCTTTTTGTAGCTCCATTTTGTACAAGCCGAGGAGTCCTTGAGCTTGAGGAGCCTTAGAAGTAGTTGCCTACCAATTTTTGTATTTTTTAGACCTCGTTTGAGCCCTCAAATAAGCCCTGGAACCTAATTTTTAACTAGGCCGGACACTAGGTCTGGACAGGGCCAAAGCTAGTCAAA
Organism: Ceratopteris richardii; assembly: GCA_020310875.1. Lineage (NCBI taxonomy): Eukaryota > Viridiplantae > Streptophyta > Polypodiopsida > Polypodiales > Pteridaceae > Ceratopteris > Ceratopteris richardii. Next base: position 145,356,309 of record CM035422.1, read on the forward strand.
AACTATAAATAGAGCTAGAGAGCTCATTTTTAGGGGCTAGCTTCTTGTAGTTTTGAGCTTGTATGAGAACTTTGTTGCAATAGAAGTGACTCCATTGTCTTACTCTCTTTGTTCTTGTCGTGTGTGCGAGTGTGTGTGTATGTGTGTGCATGTTAGTGTGCTTCTCACTCACACATTTGTGCCTTCACTTGCTCGAGGTCTTCATACCATCCTCATGTCTTCCCGGATTGACATTAAAGGAGGTGCTACTCATCACTGAGCTACAGCAGTCCATCCAAAAATAAAGCCACTTGTTTGGCTGGTGTGGGTAGCTCTGGAACAGGACATCTCTCTAGATATTGCCTAAATCTTCTTCTTGCAAGTCTAACGGTCTCTTGAGGTGTCTGCTTAAAGCTGTGAATCAGTGAGGAAGTATTATGCCTTATGCCATTCTTGGAGAATTCATTAATGAACGCCTCTAGAAGTTGGTCTATGCTCCTGACTTGTCTCTCATTTAGTGGTTCAAACCATGTAAGGGTTGTGTTCCTAAGGGTTAGACCAAAGGCATTGTATTGTGTGAATAGGTCCTCCACTTCTTCCGCTCTCAAGACTTGCCTAAACTCGGCCACATGATCGTATGGGTCTCTAGTGCCATCGAAGTAATTCTTCATGGACTTTACCAGTTGGGTTGGCCTCAAGGTTCTAGTGTGTTCTCTATGCCTTGGTTGAGGGAATTCATCCGCATTTATTTGGTTTCTTTGGGCTCTAGGTCTCTCAGTTTCTAGTGAAGCTTGGAATGTGTATGTAGGATTGTTGTCTACCTCAGCCCCTCACTTTTGAGGTACTATAGTGTGTGTGTGTGAGCAAGGAGTTGTGGAGTGAGTGTGTGTGTTTCCCGCCATTCACTGTTTTGGTCATAACTTGAAGCAAAATTGTCAGAATCGAGTGAAAATGCCACCAATAGATGTGTCTCGGTGAGCTTCAAAAACACCCCGCTACTGGCCACATTCGGAGTTTATAGTTGGGAGAAATCCTTGATTTAGTGAAAACTATTGTAAGTGGTATCGCGACAGACACTTTCAGTAGTTAAGTGAGTTAGGGAGGTAGGTTAGTCTTTTCTCATGCATGCAAGCTGAACCACTTCGCTTTCATCACATGTGCACACGTCCTCATATGTTTGGTTAGGTCGGTGTTGGCATACAGGTCATATGAAGAGCATACAGGCACAACGGAGCAGTCATGCACAATACGGCAACAAGGCCCAATCAATTTTTCTCTTAAAGTATTTCCAATTCAAGTGATTTTTATCACTACACACACATTGTAAATCCCGTTTTTGGTAGAATAGACTCCATTTTGTTCAAGCCGAGGAGTCCTCAAGCTTGAGGAGTATTAGAATTAGCTACATACCAATTTTCATAATTTTTAGACTTCGTTTGAGCCCTCAAATAGGCTCTAGAACCTAATTTTTAACTAGGCCCGACACTAGGTCTAGACAAGGCCAAAGCTAGTGAGAAAACTATAAAAAGAGCTAGAGAGCTCATTTTTGGGGTTAGATTGTTTGTGAATTGAGCTTATGTAAGAGACTTTTGACTAATGCAAAGAACTCCATTGTTCCTCTCCTTGTTCTTGCCTTGTGTGCGCGTGTGTGTGTATGTGTGTGCATGCTTGTATGCTTCTCACTCACACACTTGTGCCTTCACTTGCTCATAGTCTTCATACTATTCCTCACGTCTCCACGGATTGACAATTATGAGGTGAATCTTCTCACGTTGGTACTCACCATTGTGCTAGAGTGACACCAAATTTGGCGTCGTTGCCCGGGAGAGAGCTTCGAGGACGAGCGTGTGATGGTAAGATGTTGAGTTGAGACATTGGAGTTATAGGTAATATCCTTTCTTTTCCTTATTTTTCTTCATTTTTTCTTATTTTTGCATCACCATCATCATCCCCACCATCTCTCACCTCCATCTCCATCTCCACAAAAATTTCAGTTTTTTGGTCATATTCCACTCCCCACCTCATTTCCCTCATTTCATTGTGAGAGAGAGCGAAAGAGAGCTTGCATGCGATCCGCTTTTGTGTGTTTTTTGAGCTTTTGTTGCAGGAACTAGCTGTACCACCTTCTCGAGCAGTTTGCACAGGTACGACAGACTCTGCACAGGTCCCGGGATGACAACCTCTGTCTATCGCGACAGACAGAAAAACTTGATATTTTTTGAATGCATGTTTGGCACGGTAACCTACCTCATTAGAGCACTCCAAATCAGTAGAAGTTTCTAAAAAATTTGCGTTTTTTCAATCTATCGCGACAGACCTGTCTATCGCGACAGACACCGTCTATCGCGACAGACCAAAACCATGACAGATGATAGACACCGTCTATCGTGACAGACCCGTCTATCGCGACAGACACCGTCTATCGCGACAGACACTGTCTATCATGACAGACCAAAACCACGACAGACGACAGACATCGTCTATCGCGACAGACCCATCTATTGCGACAGACACCGTCTATCGCGACAAACACCGTCTATCGCGACAGACCCGTCTATCGCGACAGACACCGTCTATCGCGACAGACCAAAACCACGACAGACGACAGACACCGTCTATCGCGACAGACACCGTCTATCGCGACAGACACCGTCTATCGTGACAGACCAAAACCACGACAGACGACAGACACCCTCTATCGCGACAGACCCCATCTATCACGACAGACCACTCTGTCGCGATAGACACAGCTTGTGTCTATCACGATAGACACCGTCTATCGCGATAGAGAGACATTTTCGGCAAAAAAATAAAGGGGTAATTTTTTGGAAATTTAGGCTAAATTTTGGGCATATTTGCATACTCAAATACTCATACACTTACAAAGGCCTTAGAAAAATGCATTAAAATTCATGAAAGGTTTTGTTTGTCTGTTTAACCCCCTAAACCCTGAACGGTCATAACTTTTTCATACAAAATCCATTTTTTGAGCTTTAGGGCTTGTCGGAAAGCTCATGGCATATACTACACGCCTTCAACTGTTTTTTATAAGAATAATGCATTGATTTTCAGATATGATATTTTGAAGTTGACACACTAAGGGGTAGGTACACCAAGGGAGCTCTAGAGGAAATTTTTTTAGCAATAAAAAAGGGGGAACAAGGGTCATTAAAAAGTGTCTGAAATAAATTGTCTGTCAATTGAAGGATCAAATTGAAGCTAAACTTGGGGTTCTTACAGGATCATCGAGAGCTTTTGGAGAAAGCAAAGTAAGTGCCAGGGTGAACAAGCTTGGGAATCTGCTTCCTGGGTAGACAAGCAGCACCAGGAGGAGCGACTTGAGGTTGGAACATCTCTTAACCCCCTTAGTCCATTCTTAGCATAGGCTAAGTGCGAGTAGTTGTCCTGATTGACTAGGGGTACGATCGGAACACTCAAGTTTGAAGAGCCTTTAATTTCTCAAGTGCAAGGATAGGCTAAATTGCAGTCAAGGGATAACTTAAAGGAAAAGAACTTAAACTAAGCGGACGTAGAACATCAAGTACGACACACTTAAGTGCTCCTGACAACGCTTAATTAAAAACAAGAAAACACATACAAAGGAACTCAAAAGGAACAAGTGATTGGTACCAAAGGATCAGCAACCTACAAAGGGCATATGAACCTGAGATCGGGAAGACACCTAGGGAGAGACCGTCAAAGCGTTAGATCATCCGAGGCTAGCGTCAACCATACAGCGAGATCTTGGGCTCAACAATTGAGTGATTACCCCTACGTGCTAGACTCAGAAACTAGTGACTTTGACATGTCGTATAGCATGGAAAGACCTGTAGGTAGCTTAGGAATGGCATACCTAGAAAGACCTGAAGGTCCCTACAAGACTCAATTGGAATACATCCAGACCAACCGCCTAGGTGCACGCATCTATGAGGATGGTCTGCGAAGATCTGTTGTCCTAATTAAAAATCCGAATCAGCCCATTGGACTAGAACACCCTATAGTCAAGTTTGAAAATGGTTCATACATAGATAAAGAAGGAACAATGTATGTGGTCACCAGCCAACCTGAAAGGATAGATGAGTTTGGCAACATAATCTCTGAACCTGAATTAGGTGACATAGAGCAAGGGAACTTAGGGAAGGAGCCAAAAACCCCTCGAGGCAAATCGGTCCTAACAAGGATAATCACTCCAGAGTTAGTTCCCCAGGATAATAGGAGCATAGAATTGCTCTGAAACCAAGAAACGGATGAGGCTTTTTGGAGGTACAAGCTTGAAAAGTCTAATGAAGTGGGAGCTCTTGCCATCTATGAATTCAAAGATCCTGATAGCCCAGGCAAGGTGACCTACTTAGATGATGCTTCAGAGAGAATCTTTGTGGTCTCTGAGCATGGAAGACACGCATACACTTGGAAGGAAGAATTTGCTTTTCCCCAACCTCGATCCAATGTGTCTTATGGTCACCAAGGAGCTGGAACATCTCAAGCTCATGGGACTCAAAGAGAAAGGAGTAGAGAGAGACCTGAGGTAAGCTTTGCCAACTCTTGGGGAAGGGAAAGAACGAGAACAGAAACAAATAGAGTGGAACGTGAGAGACATAGAGCCCCAGGGAACGGAAGAAATGCCGATGATTTCCCTTTGCCAAGACCGAGAGAGCACACAAGGACCTTGAGACCGACCCAGCTAGTTAAGTCCATCAAAAACTACTTCGATGGCACTGGAGACCCCTACGATCATGTAGCTGAGTTTAGGCAAGTCTTGAGAGCTGAACAAGTTGAAGATCTATTCACGCAGTACAATGCCTTTGGTCTAACCCTTAGGAACACCGCCCTGACATGGTTTCAACCACTACGCGAGAGGCAGTTTAGGAGCATATCAACTTCTAGAGGCATTCATTATCGAATTCTCTAAAAGTGGTATAAGACATAACACATCCTCCCTGATATACAACTTCAAACAAACATCTCAAGAGACAGTGAGGCTCGCAGGCAGAAGATTTAGGCAATATCTAGATATATGCCCGGCCCCAGAGTTACCCACTCCAGCCAAGCAAGTGGCCTTATTTTTAGATGGATTGTTAAGCACCAAACTGAGATCATATGTGTACTTGAAGGAACCTAGATCCATAGAAGAATGTGTACGCATGTGCATAGACATTGAGGATAATCTAGGGGAGGAATTAGAGCTCTCAAAATCTATAAAGATTCAGATAGTTCTAGTAGCCTCATTTCCTCACAATCCACATCAATTGAGGATCTAGCAGAAAAGGTAGCTCTGAAATTAGGTGTCTCTAGTAAGCAGATTCCTAGATTTTCCCCCGAAAAACGATGCTATGCCTATGGAGGAGAGCATATGGCTAATGTGTGCCCCATCATGGCTCAACCCCAAGTGAACCCTAACAACCAGTACTGCACCATAGAAAGGAGGTACACCAATCACACAGCACAAGACTGTCCATATAACAAACAAGCTGTTAGACAAAATTATTCTCAGCCATATCCACAACAAGGAAAGTACCCTAATCAATACCCACAACAACAATATGCTAGGCCCCAGCAAATCTATCAACCACCCTATCAAGGGCAACAAAGACCGCAACCAGTCCTAGCGCAGCAACCTCTTGCCCCCACCAATGTGATTCCAGTAAAGTATGCAACGGCAGAAGAAAATCTAAATAGAGCTTTAGTGCCAGTGACATCCTCGCTTTCAAAAAGTGATCCAAGTGATCATAGTTTTGACTCCACCCATGTTGAGAGCCCCCAGGCCTACTACATGCAATCACCGGAGCATAGTGAGTCATATTATTATGGAGAACCGAATGAATCTAGTGGGGAGCCAGAATACGCAAACGTCATGTATGCCAACCCCAACTCGAGATCCCAACCTAGGCCGATGAGACCTCCATTTCCTAGAGGGCCATGCTATCGTTGTCAGGGAGATCATCTCATTCGTGATTGCCCTCTACCTGCACTGACACAAACCCAATCTGTGACAATTCAAGGCTTTTGTCTCGATTGTGGAAAGGAGCATTTGTTACGAGAGTGTCCCAAGAACCCCGCCAATATACCAAAAATTGCTCCTATCAATGTTATTGGCTTAGTGGTAGAATCCACAGGAAGTGTGACTTCCACAGCCCCAGTACAAGTCATCACGAGAGCCCAGGCACTTAAGCAAAACCGAGACTTAGGCCAGGAAAAGAATGCAGAGGTTAGCGAGACTGAGAGCCAGAATAAGAAGAGGACAAGAGCTTGGAGAGATAGCCGTGAACGTATGAAAAGGCAGTGGGCAAGAAAGATGAGCGAACTTGAGGAAAGTCTACGAGAAACCAAAGCCAAAATCATAGAAATCACAACTCAAACGCACTCTCACACATCCCCGCCACTACCATCCCCTTCACCCTTCATTCCTCCACCCACCAATCCACCACACGTAACCCAACCACCACCCCAAGTAGGATCAGTCTTAGCCGATCCCACTCCTGAAGATCTAGACATGATGCTTAAAGCATATCAAGCCAGAATCCAAGAAGGGCCCAATGTAACAGATCATGAGAAATGTTACCCTAGAGCTGATCTAGAGCTTGAACGAACTAAGTTGTGTACCAAGATGGTGGAATTGGCTCAAGCCATGTTTGAGACCAGCCGCCTTTTCACTTGCTCTAGCTCCACTAGAACACCATTGCATTTTGATGGTCTGTTAGACAGATTGGAGATGTTAATTGCAAAGTCTGGAAAAGGAGCCAACTCCCAGGCTAAGGAGAAGGCAAGTGATAGAATAAGCATTCCTCCCCAGGAAGCCTAATTGCCTAACTCTACGAAGCCAGACACATCATCTTCTATGAATCGGTTCACACCCGAATTCCTACGAGAGATTCAAGAAGACAAATGGGCTAAAGAAAGTGAAGTCCCTCCTCCTATTGAACTTGTGGATGATGCACACGCCCAATTCCCACAAGACATCCCATCCATTTATGAGGAGCAGGAGAGCACCCAATCTCAGGAAAGATTAGACTTTGAGTCTAACTCTCTACAAGAATTACCCCACTTCACAGGCCCATGGGAAGCTAAGTCCACCTGTATGAGACACCCACGGTCATGGTAAGAAACGAAGATTCAGTCATACCTAGGAACACGGAGGTAGTGAAGAACACTAAGGTGCAGTGCAATCTCACTTTAGAAGAACTACTCAAGGTTAGGCCAGAGCTATGGAAACATGTAGCCAAACAAGTACCAGAGATAGAAAAACCTCGTTCCTAGGTAGGATCCCAGAGAACGGTGCCAGAAATACCCTTGGACAAGATAGGAGACATGACTGAGGGTGAAGAGGGAAACACATATCTTCCTATTACCCATCAAGGATACACCACCAAGGCCATTCTAGATTCACGTGCAGGAGTTGCAATTGTTACCACTTCCCTATGGAAGCGTTGGGGCAAGCTAGCACTCAGGCCAACGAGAATGAAATTGCAGATGGCCGATGGTCATATTGAGAGGCCCTTAGGATTGCTAGAAGGAATAACTCTCACTACATGTGGTGTTGATTTCGTGCATACTTTTGCTATATGTGACTTTAGCAAAAACCAAGCCTACGAGATGATTTTGGGGAGACCATTTATGCGGCAGTTGCAAGTGGTACAGGATTGGGGAACCAATTCCTTGTATTTGCAACACTTAGGTGTTACAACCAAAGTCAATCTCAAGGATTACTCTCATAGAGATGTCCCTCCTATCCAATGGAACCCCATCCATAGAGCCAAAGATGATACGGAATCGGTACATTCCATAGGATCAGGATCCTCATGGATGCATGAAGACACTCACTTATGGATGTGTAAAGCGGCAGTGGAAGAGGAGAAAAGAGAAAAAACCAGAGAGGTAGGTGCAAAGGAAACACATAGATCAGTTCAAGACCCAGCCTATGCACCTGTAGTATTTCCGAACGAAGAATTTGAACCTCATGGCTGGGCAGAAATTCTAGCAACTATGGATGTAGCCATCAATGAAGAGCAATGGACACCCCACTGTGATGAATATGGCTATGACATTTCGGTCTTCTCCATAGAGCCAATCATGGGAGATGCAGTATTAGAAGAATGCGAACCTAGCCCTGATGCATTTGAAGATGCAAGTGACTCGGATCTTGAGTCAATCATCATGGACCCAGCCTTTGCATCAGACGAAGAATATTTCTATGAAGTAGAAGTTTACCCTCAGAGTCATGAAGAGCTCACTAATGATGTGAGATTAACCACACGAGTGACCACTAAGAGTGAAGGAAAGAAAAGGAAGAAGAGAGAAGCCGCACCAGAGGAGGAAGAATCCCTGTTTGAGGTCCCTGAAAATTTCAAGAAGTATGCAATAGAAGATAGGAGAGTCATGGTAAGAATGCCAAAACGCGATGCACAAGCAAGAGAGGCCTATGATAACAAAGAAACCACCAAGAAGGTAGTGGTAGCCATAGAAGAAGGAGAAGAGAGGTGCACTTACATAGGACATGACCTCACTGAGGAAGAGGAGCATGAGCTGATAGCTTTGCTAAGAGAGTACAGAGATGTATTCGCTTGGAGCTACAAAGATTTGAAAGGTGTAGACCCTGACATATGTGCCCATACGATTCCCATGACCACAAAGGCCAGACCTTCAAAACAAAAGCCATACACATACAATGACAACTATGCTGCCAAGATCAAAGAAGAGATAGACCGCTTGGTTGAAGCTAGATTTATCTATGAAATTGAGCACACTGAATGGGTGTCCCCCATTGTAGTGGTGCCCAAAAAGAATGGTAAATTACGTGTATGCATTAACTTGAAGAAGGTTAACGCAGCCACTATCAGGGATAGTTATCCGCTTCCTATCACAGAGCATTTATTAGAAAGGGTAGCCGGCAAGGAAGTGTACAGCTTCCTAGATGGGTTCTCTGGCTACAATCAAGTAGCCATTGCACCAGAAGATCAGCATAAGACTGCTTTTGCCACAGAGTGGGGCATATTCGCTTTTAGGGTAATGCCATTCGGGCTTACCAATGCTCCCGCAACCTTCCAGAGATTGATGTGCCATGTGTTTAAAGAGTTCCTGAGAAAGAATTTGGAAGTCTATGTTGATGATCTCTGTGCTCATTCCAACATTAGACAAACACATATACCTGAACTCAGGCAAACCTTTGACAAATGTAGAGAATATCAAGTCTGCCTGAACCCAGAAAAGTGCGTTTTCATGGTCAGGCAAGGCAAGATTTTAGGACACATAGTGTCAAAGAACGGCATCTCCACTGACAAAGAGAAGGTGAGGGCTATTGCAGAACTACCTAGGCCAAAGAATGTCAAGGAAGTGCAAGCTTTCATGGGGCATTGTGGTTATTACCGACGTTTCATTCACATGTAGGCCATCATTGCAAAGCCTCTGTATGGACTTCTGACAAACTTTGAGTGGACTGAGGAATGTGAGAACTCTTTCAATGAGCTCAAACGGCGATTATGCTCAGCACCAATCTTGACTACACCAGATTGGAATAAGCCCTTCCATGTGCATGTGGATGCATCCAATTATGCCATTGGGTGTGTACTCGCGCAGCCTACCGATGAAGGTAATATGGACCTTTCAATTGCCTATGCTAGTAGACAACTGAATGCAGCTGAACGGAATTATACCACAACTGAGAGAGAAGGACTAGGCATGGTGTATGCGGTTAAAAAGTTTAGACATTATTTGCTTGCAAATAAGTTTAAATTTTTTACTGATCATCAAGCTCTACTTTACTTGGTGAACAAGCCATGCAACACAGGTAGATTGGTGAGATGGTTCCTCTTACTAATGGAATATGACTTTGAGGTAGTGGTGAGAAAAGGCAAGACTCATTTAGAGCAGATCATCTCTCTAGGCTCACATCGGGAGAAGCCCCACAAGGAGTATCAGATGACCTTCCTGACGCTTACTTGTTTAATTTGGAAGTTGTACCTCAGTGGGCTAAGCCATTAGTGCCAGTATTGACATACGGGCCTAATCACCCAATCATAAACACTCAAGATAGAGAGGTAGTAAAAGCCCAGAAGTACCATATCATGGCAGGAAGTATGTACAAATAGACAGATCAAGGGATAGTGGCTTGTTGTGTGGAAGAGGATGAGTACGCTAAATGGTTGCAGTTGGCACACGTAGGTGCATTAGAGCAACACTACTCAAAACAATCAACCCTACAGACACTAAGGAGACTCGGAGTGCATTGGCCTACTACAGAAGCTGATGTACATAAGATGTGTAAAGAATGCCCAATCTGTTGCACTAAACCACCTGTGGAACATGCCACTCTTTATCAAGTGTCCATAGTGCCAGATTGGAGTGAACCATTAGTAGCCTTCTTGAGGATGAAAACATTCCCTCCAGATATGACCCTAATGAGACAAAGAAGTCTAGAACAAGAAGCCCTAGATTACTCACTCATTGGTGATAATCTATACAAGCGTGGTAAAGATGGTTACCTGAGACTATGTGTCCATGAGAGTGAATATCTCAAGATCTTGGAAACTGCTCACCAAGGTGTAGCAAGAGGACACTTTGGACCAGATCGGGTGATCAAGGCAATACTATTTGTGGGCTTCTGGAGGCCGACCCTTAACATGGATGCACATACCTATGTGAAACGGTGTGATGTTTGTCAGAGAACTCAGTATCCTATACACAAGGATGAGATGCCACTGAAACCTATGATGGGTGGACGTGCATTTTCTAAGTGGGGAATAGACTTTGTTGGTCCTATTAATCCCCCAGCTAAGGGTTCACATGCTGAGTATATCGTTGTGGCCACGGATTATCTAACCAAGTGGGTAGAAGTGAAAGCCACATCGAAGAATGATGCCCAAACGACCGCTAAATTCTTATTTGAGAATGTGTTCACTCGATACGGGCTACCCATAGAGCTAGTAAGTGATAGAGGGACTCACTTCTTGAATGAAGTCATTGAAAAACTTCTTCAAGAGTTCTTGGTGATACACAAGAAGTCTGCCCCCTATCACCCACAAGCTAATGGACAAGCCGAAAGCACAAATAAGATTCTATGCAATGTGCTAACCAAATTAGTGAATAACAAACGCTCGGATTGGGACAAACAGCTACACCATGCTGTTTGGGCATACAGAGTTTCCTATAAAACAATACTCCAAGCCACGCCCTTTCAAATGGTTTTCGGCCAGAATGCAGTGCTACCACTGGATTTTTTGATACCAATCTTGAAAGTAGCACAAGAGCATGATTGGACAGGCCATGAGTTGTCCTCTAGAATCTTCGATCTTGAACGATTATGTGAAACACGATTGAGGGCTGCAGCAGGAATTTATGTAGCCAAGAAGAGGCAAAAGGCATATTTCGATGCACACGTCAAGGATAAGGGCTTGAAAGCAGGAGACCTAGTCCTAGTCTACACCTTGAAGCAACATGCACAGAAGTTAGAGAAGAGAGGTTACAGGCCAATGATTATCAATAGAATCTCCACCAGTGGAGCAGTTCAACTAGCCACTCTAGAGGGTGATATTCTACCAAGTTACATAAGTGGATGCAGAGTCAAGTTATATCAAGAACCCTTGACTGAAGAGATGCTAAATCGACTCAACACTGCCAAGAAACGTAAAGAAGAAGAGAAACGAATTAGAGAAGGAGCACAGGCAGAAGCTTTAGAACGCATCCGACGAATGAAATTGAGGAGACAAGGTAGAGACCCGCCTATGCCTGACACTCAAGAATCTCTAGGCTATCCCATGGCCATGTGCGAGGCTTCAGGTGGACATTCCCATAGAATAATTGACCGACGACCTTTTGTAACCCTAGAAGTAGGACAAGGAGAGAATGTAAGAACAGTGAGAGCTTTAATTGACTCAGGGGCAGCCACTAGTGGAGTTTGACTTTCTTACTGCCAAGAGCTTCAATTACAAATCAATCCTATAGAGGCATATCTCATAGGATTGGGGGGTGTGGAAACCCCTTGCATTGGCGAGGTGGAACTGCCCCTCTACATTCAAGAGGTGCTTATGGCAGTCAAAGTGCTCGTGTGTGAAGAAGAGGATCTTACCGAACCTCTTGTCCTGGGCCAAGACTGGATCTATGATCATGCAGTCAGCCTCAACCTAAGAAGTGGACTTCTTCAGGCATGGGTAGGCCAAAACCACATCATGATTGAATTAGAAAATCAAGCACATAGGCCACTAGAAGAGGCACCGAATCCTGGTCCTTCCACGAGTCCACCTGAAATGAACCATGCTACTCTTGACCAAAGTTCTATGGTGCAAAGGATTGTCACTCATGACGAAGGTATAGAAGTCAACAAGGAGTTCCCTTCTTTTCCAAAGAGAATTCAAGGAAAGCAAGCCGGAAAATACAAGATACAGAGGAGCACGAGGACCAAGAAGAATGAACACCAACCAGTACAATACAGAATACCCCTTGGCATGAAGCAGATCTAGATACGCAAAGGTGAACAACCCTCGGCTTTGGAGACAGGATTCCAAAGAGGCATCAAGCAAGCTACAGTGTCGAGGACTACAGCGAAGGAGTACCCTAGGCATCAAGCTAGACAAACCATTTCTATTTGGGTTCCAAAGCAGTCAATGAAGGCTATCCCAAAGGCTAGACAAATATGGGTGCCCAAGACCTGCTTTCCAGCTCAAATAACTTCACCTCCAATCACTAGATCAAACCAACACTCACGAGTCCTATTGGCTCCCATCCAAAGGCAAACATCTACACTCCACACCACCACATTCTCGGTCACGCCTTGGAATGTTTGGAAATGGGTACCCAAAAGGCCCCAAACCCAACACACTCCAATCTGCAAACCTTCACAAATCATCGCCAATAAAAGCAACGATTCCAGCATCAAAGTTTGGAGACCTAAACCCCATATCAAACCCCCTGACCCACCTCTGTAAATCCTTTCCCTCTGATGTAGATGCATTCTGAGAACATTGCACAACCAAAGTATGCATCTAGAGTGAACCCTAACCTACTAACCCACTTGTACACACATCACGAACACTTCACCCACTAACCTCTAACCACTCGGAATGTCATGTTGGTATTGTGGAGGGAACACCATAACATCCTGTTTCCAATGCAATGCTAATGTGCCTCTCTCTTCTTCTAGCAGATAAGCATCAGCAACTACAAGCACTCTCATGGCAGAAGCAACAGGTCCGAGCTCACAGGCAGGAATAATTATTGCAGGAATTGATGTGGATAGTCTACCTGTTGATGTGCCACCAACTGAATGACCTGTGGAGCTGCAACACCTTCAGCAGATCCCGGTACCGGATCCACCCACAGGGATCACAGAAAGAGTCCATGCCAGTCCTCATTGGTTCAATGGCATGCTAGGCCCATTAGGAGAGGCCAAGTATATATGGGAGTCTAAGTGCGAGTATGACAGATCATGGGTCAGATTCCAATTCTTCTCCAAGGAGTTTGAGACTCTACAGAACACACAGGATCTTCAGACCATATGGCAACGTGCAAGGCTAGCTGAGTACTTCGAGGCACCATTACCCAAACCAGACCTCCTCCGATGCTACTATCTGGTCTCAACATTACAGGCTAATGCAGAAAAGGACAAACCAGGATCATTTGTTCTGCCTTCCTTGCTGGGCAACAACGAGTTAAAGAGGTTTGAACTTACCTTGGAGTTGGTGAGCTCTGCTTTGAATATGCACGGCACACATGTACTTTGTGAGAAGGATGCTCTCGTTCCTACTAACATGAAGGATAGGAAACTACTAAAGCTTAAAGACATGGCAGCACTCACACCAAACGTGTCCATCCCTCTCCGTATGTGCATGCAACATTTTGCTTTCCCCGGTCAAGACCGCTTCACACAACCGCACAAAAGAATTTGGTTCGCTCTCTACTTAGCGGAGACAGGTGCGTTACCAATTAAGCTTCCTGTATGGATTATAGAGCAGTTGTATGAAGCAAATAAAAGGTCTTCTAGGAAATTAGTGGTGAACGGTTGCTGTGCTATCACACGCATTATCTATCGGTGCTTAGAATACGATGTACCCATTGAACGTGCCTTAACTTGGGCACAATTACAAATGTTTAAGAAGCTCAAGATGTCCACACATCAATCCAAGCGCATGAGGGGTTCGATCCCTTGTGTCCAGACACGTGAAGTTCTGACTACTCTTGAAGTATCGCCATGAGGGGGGGCCACTGTACCTCCCTTTACCATTAGAATACCCAGGTCTGGATCTGAAACTACAACACAAGATGCCCCTTTGGCTCCTCCTGCTCCATCTGAATTTGAATTTGCTACAACTGGAGATGCTGAAGGGATGGATCCCCATGACTTCGAAGCATTCTTACAAAGTACACAACTCTCTGATGTAGAGTTTTATTCAGATACAGAAGAACAAGGCACATCTTCACAAAGAAGGAGAAAATCCACAGAAGGTTGCCATGTACATTGGGGTGACGATCAGCAAGGTCAACAACAAGGATATCTAGAAGACGAAGGAGAAGACGAAGAGGAGACCACTGAAGCCCCAGCTTATACAGCAGAACTCTGAAGGCTGTATCAAATCATGGAACGGGTGCGATCGCAACAACTGCTCACCGAACAGAGCAGTAGGGTACTCATGACTCAGCTGTTGGAAGAAGCAGGAGTTGACTCAGAATATAGTGAAGGTCTCTTATTAATGGCAGAAACATATGGGGTAGTAGAAGTAGTTCGGACCGCAATTAGGAGGTCTCCAGTTCAATATGATCCACGAAGATTCCAAACACAACCACGGTCAGGTAAAAACATCCAGATCCCCATTACAACGGCAGAAGGGCCGATTATTACATCCGAACCCATTGAGACAACCTCCCAAACAGCAGAAACCGCTAGCCAAGAGCATACAATCATCCATGAAGAGTCAACTGAGCCACTACCACCCACACCCCCACCATCGCCTCCTAGAACAGAAGCCGTGGGGATCACCTCGACCACTCAACCCACCGAACAAACCTTCATCTTCCGTACTCCCACCTCTAGTTCAACCCTATTCTCCACCTTTGAAAACCCAATCTATGAAGCAACCACCATCACTACACAATCCACTGAATCGCTCATAGAACCTGCCCTAGGACAACCATCCCCCATACCCTCAGCCATAGGTCATCCTGACGCTAGATCTATATTCTTGGGTTTCCCTACTACCACGCAACCTTTCATGACCTCCCCGCCTCCACGACCTCAACCCCCAACCACCATCTCTCCACTTCTTCAATCCCTCCATGCCTTCCTTGCTAGAACTTTTCAACCCAGGTTTCATCCATTCCCTTTATTTTCAGCTCCCAACCCCACTTCTCATCTATTCACCACTTTCACACACACACCACCTACCATTCCAATGTATATGGTAGACCCCACACTTGCATCCACTCCTGAAAGTATGGACATTTCACCACCCACGGCACCTCCCCCACCCCCCACACTTCCACCTTCTCCCATTCCCCCCCACCAATTTCACCGACACACACATCTCCATTAGACACATCATTCACTCTTCCCCTTCCCCAATTCCCTCCCCGTGCATCCTCCATTGTACAAACCACACCATCATCCATAGGAAATGCATTGGACACCATGCTCACATGTATATCACAGTTAAGGACAGAGTACAATGAGCTCCAGCAACAGAATGAACGCCTGCAAGAGCACTCGGAGCTACTACAACACCACCTTGCTGCACTAGAAGAGGAAAATGCTCGCCTCCATACACAATTCCATACTCTACAAGAGGCTCATAGCATATTGGAGGTACAGTTACAGAACACAGATCAAGAAGCAATACAAGTGGTAGAAGGTCATCTACGGACACAGCGAACGCAATTCAAAGCTTCAGCAAAATATGACACTACTCAAGCGACATCTTGCTGCCGCTCATGAAGAGAATCGACGCCTGCAATTACAAAATCAAGAAAACCTAGAAGCAGCTATTGAAAGCACACCTGGGGCACCCATCAGTCCCTCAAAATTTCAAGCGGTGACCCCTGATAATATCAAGATAATCTTGGAAGACTATGCCATCCTACTTGAAGCCCATGACCAGTTGTCAGAGGAACTGGGTCAACTGAAGCAGAAACACCAAAAAGAAACAACAGCGGCCTCTCAAACCACCTCCTCTGCGGCTTCACTTCTCACAGACTCAGAGGCCTTAAAAGATCTCCAGAAACAGGTCACCGAATTGCAAGCACGTCTACTACAATATGAGAGACCACCTTCCCCTCTAGAGGCTCCCACCGACAAAGAAATAGTACAAATTCCTGTGGAACAAACATTTGAAGAAGAATACGACCCGCAACCCTTCCCAGGAGGTCAACAAACGGAAGAAGGTCAGGACACATTTGAAGCACCACGACCCCCATGGCTACGACAAGTGGAGGAAATCGGGAGTTCATATGAAGAGCGAACCGTCGTGCAAAATCAGGCTATGAGAGTCATAGAGGAGACTATATTACAATCCAACTACTTCAAAAACCTGTCATCGAGACGCCTTATCCTCTCATCCGAACTCCAATACAGGCCTTACTATATCATTTTAGCAGATTATAATGCAGAAATACAGAGAGTCATAGGGAAGATACCTTCCTTCGCAACCCAATTTCAACCCGAAGACCTTCCTCCGGAGGTGCAAAAAGGCAAGATCCGTCAACCAACATGGCGGCAGAAACTTCTTGAAACCTATCCTGAAATGCTCCGCACCTGGAACAATGCGCCATTACATCTCCTCTATAATCCATGCTATGGCCTTGTTCCACGACGCCGCTCATGGAAAGCATTCAACATAAAGGTCCAGAATAACGCACAATGCAAGGAATGGCTCAATTATCCATACATTGTGCCACCACAGGGACCACCGTCAGTAGCGTACATGATGGGAACAATTTGACATTGGATGCCACGATTGAAGCCCATGCCAGATGTGGCAGCTCAAATGATGCTTAAGATTTTAGATATGATGCAGGTAGTCCTGAAAACCTTTAGAAATGCAGCCGCACCACAGGTACGTCTACGAGGGTTTACCAATGGAAATTATGATTTGGTGTATGACATGAGCACCACCCCCAGTATTCGTGTGGCTTACGCCTGACATGCACGCATCAAATACCTCCCTGCATGTTACAAACAGACATTCGAAGAAATGTTCAAATCAGGTTTCTGGGAGTATCACTCGGAGGTCTTCGCACCGAAGCCAACACACCTGCTCCATCTCTTTGCTTGTGAACAAGCCATGTACTCCGAGTTCTACACCACACCGCAACCAGAGGTCCCCGGTGCAATAAATCGGGATGCATTGGAAGCTGATCTAGCAAGAGGCTTAAGGATAGGAGAACACGAACTTGCCACCAATGTCATCCAATACTATATCGACCACCCGATAGAACAGAGGTCTGTCAGGGGCGACAGACGCTAGGAAGGGGGGAATGTTGGCATACAGGTCATATGAAGAGCATACAGGCACAACGGAGCAGTCATGCACAATACGGCAACAAGGCCCAATCAATTTTTCTCTTAAAGTATTTCCAACTCAAGTGATTTTTATCACTACACACACATTGTAAATCCCGTTTTTGGTAGAATAGACTCCATTTTGTTCAAGCCGAGGAGTCCTCGAGCTTGAGGAGTATTAGAATTAGCTACATACCAATTTTCATAATTTGTAGACTTCGTTTGAGCCCTCAAATAGGCTCTAGAACCTAATTTTTAACTAGGCCGGACACTAGGTCTGGACAAGGCCAAAGCTAGTGAGAAAACTATAAAAAGGGCTAGAGAGCTCATTTTTGGGGTTAGATTGTTTGTGAATTGAGCTTATGTAAGAGACTTTTTGACTAATGCAAAGAACTCCATTGTTCCTCTCCTTGTTCTTGCCTTGTGTGCGCGTGTGTGTGTATGTGTGTGCATGCTTGTATGCTTCTCACTCACACACTTGTGCCTTCACTTGCTCATAGTCTTCATACTAGTCCTCACGTCTCCACGGATTGACAATTATGAGGTGAATCTTCTCACGTTGGTACTCACCATTGTGCTAGAGTGACAGTCAGTTTGTCGGATTGACAAATAAGCATGTGTCAATTCCCCACTATTTGCACTTGTGTGGCAAACAAGATTTAGTCTCCTTTGCACAAGTCCCTAAGGCTTTGTGACTTATGTACACATGTTTTTGGTGCCATTGCCGGGGAACACACTCAACCAAGGTGCCTTCATGATGGTTATAGCTCTAGAGTGACGAAATCGTACTTGTAGGAGTGAATTCATTCAGTGGCAAGTAGTCCTATGCCTCAGCACTTGTTACTCCACATCCTAGAGGTGTGTGTAATGAGTTTTTAGGTTTAGGGTTTGGAGAGAGAGAGAGTAGAAAGAGTTAGGGTTAGACTAGGAAGAGAAGTGGAGTAGGAGTAAGTAAAAAATTTTCAAGAAAAAATCCAAAAAAAATTTCCAAATTAGTGTAGTTAGGCTTCAGTCACTAAAAACTATAAAAACCAAAAAATGAAAGTTCATTTGACACTTGCTTCAGTTTGGTATCGTCTGAGAGTAGCAATTGGTATCGCCGGTTCGGTATCGTGAAAATAGGGCCCCTACAATTACCTAGTGAGCTCAAGGCTTAAGCACAACAACCTAAAGGTAGCAACCTAAAGGTAAGCTACATTCAAACCTTAATCGCAAAAATCTGAAGATTTGCACTTACACATGATTAAAGTCCTGGACGGTATCGCGGGGTGGGACATAGTGTTTTGAGGAATTCTCTTGTGAAACAGAGGCTTAAGAGCGAAGAGGGGTGAGAGAAGAGCTAGGGGGTGAAAGAAATTTTGACTTTGGAGGTGATTTGGCTGGAGTATCGTGATCAGTTGAATTTTTGGTATCGCGATACTCGCCAAAGTATCGTATCATCGGTTGCCAGCTATGGTATTGTGATACCATTTTTGGTATTGTATCGCCTAGTTGGTATCACGATCGTGATTTGCCAAGTGGTATCGTATCGCTGTCCACTTTGGTATCGCATTGTCTTGGTCACGGTATCGTATCGTTGACCTAGTGGTATCGTATCGTGTTGAATTTTAGTATCATATCACGGCTAATTTTGGTATCGTATCGTGAGCATACTTGCTATCGTATCATGACAAAGTCAGGTATCGTATCATGCAGTTTCAAGGTATCGTATTGCCAGCTGCACTGGTATCATATTGCGTGACTTCCAGTATCGTATCGTGCTCTAAAGTGGTATCGTATCGCCTGTTCGAGTGGTATCGTATCGCTTGTTTTCCATAGTATCATATCATCTAGTCCTTTGGTATCGTATCGTGGATTTCCCAAGTATCGTATCATGAACATACTTGGTATCGTATCATCGACAACGGACTACTATCGTATCATGTCCTGAAGTGCTATCATATCATCGACAACCTGATATCACCTAGTGCAGTATCGCCCAAGTGGTATCGTCCAGAACTCTTTGAGCATTTTCAAGGGAGAAAGTGAGGCATCTGAGGAGCCACTTAGGGAGAGTATTAGAGGTCAAGAGAGCCTCAGGAGGGTGAATGAACCTGAGGTCAGGAAGGGTTCTAAGTAGCCTGAGAAGTGTCATATCATCCATAGGAAGTACCGCTCAGGTCAGTCACCGCTCTATCTATTCAAATACCTCTAGTGACTCAGAGGAGGAGATACCCATGGCCTCAGAATACATGTAGGGTCCTACTCCCAGGAGAAACTTCATGACCGTTGTAGAAGGAGAATACCACACCTCTTTGCAGTACTTTTCTACTAATGCCCAAGAGATTCCCATCTACCTAGATGGTATAAACAGATCTATGGCCAAGATGGTGACTTCCTTAGATTCAACAATTGTGCCCAGACCTGCTGTCAAGTATGAAGGTGGAGCATACATGGACAAGTTGGGTCACATCTACATAGTGACTGAATATCCTGATTTGATCAATGAGAGGGGAGAGTTAGTGGGACAAGAAAACTCAGGGAGGCCGAACCCTGAGGAGTTAGTAACTACCCCTAGAGGCAAGTCAATAGTGACGTGGGTCTTGAGAGGGGACTTGATACCTCAAGACGAATACTTACTGGAAGTCTATTTGATCCATGGATGAGACTTGTTACTTCAAACAGACTCACTGACTCAAGGAAGAGAAGAAAGTACAATGACATTTTACGAGCTAAAGGATCCGGAAGACGAGTCTAGAGTAACATACCTAGACAAGAACCAAAGAAGGTATTGGCTGGTGGATGCCATAGATAGAGCTCGGCTGAAATACATGGGATTGCGTGTATTTCCTCAATGAGAATAGGCAACCACCTCTTAGAACCCCTTCAGAACACAACAAGAGGTAGAACATACAATGTCAGGGCAAACAAGCCAACAGAGTGTTCCAAACCAAATTCATGTGCAATTCACAACACCTAGAGTGCAAACACACAATCAGGCCCACCCTGGAGTATGTAATCAATGCCGACCACTAGTAAGGCCACGACCGCCAATAGGAGTGCAGCCCGGCATAACCCCAATTAGACCAGCAATCCCCGCCTTTCCAGTAATGCCTAGACAGCCATAACCCATAAGAAGATTAAGACCTATTCAGGTGGCCAAATGTGTGAGGAATCATTATGACAGATTGGGAGAACCTTACGACCACATTACTGAATTTAAACAAGTCCTAAGTGTTGAACAAGTCTATGATTTCTTTGTGTAGTATGAGTCATTTGGACTCACCCTCATAGGAACGACTCTAACGTGGTTCCAACCTCTAGATCCCAATCAATTTGGAAATATGGAGCAATTCTTTCAAGAATTCATAGGAGAGTTCACTAAGAGAGGGATTAAACACAATTCATTGTCTTTTATCCATAGTTTAAACAGAACCCTAATGAAACCATGAAAACAGCTTCCCGACGATTCAATCAGTATGTGGATAGATGTCCTATAGCAAAAAGACCTACGCAACAAAAAATGATATCATTATTTTTGGACGGATTAACAAATGGAACTCTGAGAGCATTAGTCTATGTGAAGAGACTATAGACATTGAATGAATGTCTGCAAGAATGTATCGACTTAGAGGACAACCTAGCAAATGATCTCAAAAGTACAACCAGCCCTACTAAATCAGAAGACACTCGAAGCACAGTAACATCCAATTCCAGTAATGTAGAAGAATTAGCAAAGCTGGTAGCAAAGAAATTGGGAGTCCAAGGATAGAGAAATTATCAACACCCAGCCCCAAGAGTACCCATGTTGCGGAGATGTAGCTCATGTGGAGCTGATCACCCCACACAGATGTGCGTACGAGGTGAAACGAGAGTGCCTCAGGCCTACCCCTACAATAGACAGCCTTATCAAGGAACGGCCTTGTATTGTCACATAGGCAGACACGGCCTCTACAACCACCTCAGTATCAGCCTTATGGATATCCACCTAGAGAGCCAGGCAGAGAAACGCCCAGGTACAATCCCTACCCAACACCACTAGGAGCACCTAGACCATATGACCAAGTGCAATATGGAAACCCTCAACCAGTATTAGGACCACAACTGCCACTCCCACAACATGTGGTACCTGTCAAGTATACCCAACGAGAGGAAAACTTAGAAAGAGCCATAGTCTCGGCATCACCAATAGCCAATGTAGAGTCAACAAACCCAGGATATGAGCAATCCCAAGGGGAGTGCTATTCCTATGATGCTAGTATAATGGAGTATGAGCAAGTGTATGATCTGCAACACTATGGATACGAAGGATATGACTATACCTATGGATCAAAAGTGGCGACCTTAATGTACACTGCACCTAAAGCCCAGCCACCCGTAAGACCACCCATCAGACCACTTGTGCCAAGAGGACCGTGTTATAGATGCGGAGGAGACCATTTTATCAGAGAATGCACTCGTCCTTACAACCCACCACCTCTTAGAACTTGGGAAGGATATTGTAGTGATTGTAGAAAGGAACATCTCTTCCGAGATTGCCCAAAAAATCCCAACAAGGCTCAAGACACTGCACCTATTAATGTAATCGAAGTGATAGAAGCACCAGGAAGTGATAAGGAATACACCGTACCATTAAAGGCCATTACATGAGCACGAATGAAGGAACAAAAAGGAAAACAACCGAACCTGGAACAAGAAAACAATAAAACCTTAGATCCCAAAGTTCAAATAGTGGAAGATTCAGAAGATCCACGCGAGAGTACTCAAAGAACAAAAAACCAAAAGTGGAAGGAAAGAAGAGAAAAGCTCAAGGAAAAATTGATGAAAGACAAAACTCACAAAGATAAGAAACATGCACGAAGCAACAAGAAGTCTAAAGAACCAGAGATTCAGGAAGACATTTCCACTCCACCACCTATCCAAATATCAGAAAAACTAGGATCAATTCTAGCCGACCCAAAACCAGATGATTTGGATATGTGGTTGAAAGTGTACCAAGCTAGAATTAAGGCTGTACCAAATGTGGAGCAACATGAAAAGCTTTACCCGCTAGGAAAATTAGGAAAGGAGAGGCTAGCTATATGTAGAAAACTCATAGAGGTAGCTCAGGCCACCCTTGAGAAAACCATTCCAGCCCTCCCCGAGACAAGGATAGTGGAGGATCAATACCAAGAGTGTGTTAAAACCAAGGACAAGGAACCTAAAGAGAAGGATGATAAATGTGAGCTAGTGCAAACCCAGGACGAACCTATGTCAACAGTACCAGACTTGGAGGCTGACTGGCCAAAAGAATTATGGAATAGAATCCGAGAAGAACAATGGAAGAGGAATGGAGTGGCTAAACCTCCCTTTGAGGAATTAGATGTGGAAGTTTATCAGCCAAGTCCCAACATGGAAGAATTATATGGAATACGAAAAAGAATCCATGGTCTTCCGAGCGCCCACACTATGAGGAAAAGAAAAAGGAAACTCAGATAAGAATTCACTCAATCTAACAGAACTTAAAAAGACAGAGGTACAATACCTATTGACTGTGGAAGAGATACTCCGGGTTAAACAGCAATTATGGAAACAATTACCAGGTCAACTGGAATTAGGGTAGGAGAAGGAAGAAAAGGAAAACAAGAGAAAAGAAAACACATCTAAGGTACAAATCCCTATGGATAAGGTTGGAGAATTTAGTGAAGGAGATGAAGGTAACATGTGTCTACCTATCACTTACAATGGTTATATGACCAAAGCCATGCTAGACACAGGAGCAGGAGTAGGTATTGCCACCAAAGAGATTTGGGAGAAATGGGGAAAGTTTGCCTTAGGACCCACTCGCATGAAGCTTCAATTAGTAGATGGTCATGTTGAAAAACCATTAGTAATATTAGAAAAGATCAAATTAACCACATGTGGAGTTGAATTTGAACATACCTTAGCCATCTATCAATTCGGAAAAGCAAACAATTATGAGATGATATTAGGACGACCCTTCATGAGACAGCTTAGGGTAGTGCAAGATTGGGGACAAGACTCTTTATATCTTCAACATCAAGGAAACACCACCAAAATAAACTTGCATACCTTTGCATACAGAGATGTACCACCACTACAATGGAACACCATACATAAAAAAGAGGATGATTCGTCTATCCATAGTGTTGGATCAAGTGATCAATCATGGAGGCATGAGGACGCCCAATTATGGATGTGTAAAGAAGCCAAGAAAGAGGATAATAAAAGGCGGTTATGGCCACTAGGACATCCTAATTACCGGCCCATAAAAGATCCAATGTACATGCCTCAAATCTTTCCTGATGAAGCCTTTGAGCTGCACGGATGGATGGAAATCCTAGCAACCTTGGACGTATGTGTGAATGAATAAGTTCTAATGATGAATGAATGTGTGGACAAAGAAGGCTACGACATAAATTTGTACATGGTTGTCCTTCAAGAAGTAGAAGCAAGGGAAATATTGGAAAAGGAGTGGAAATAAGAATACGAGAGCATAGAGATGGAACCAAAATTTGGTTATGAAGAATGTTTCCTAGAAGCCATTCAAACCGAAGACAAATATGGAATGACCAAAGTGTTAGAAATAGAAGCAACCCCCATAGTGCCAAAGCAAGAGGAAAGTGTGAGTAAGACCAAACCAGACCCCGACCTTTTTGAGGTTCCGGAGCACTTCAGAAGATATGAAGTGGAAGAGAGAAAAATAGCTATCCAAATGCCTAAGAGAGAGGCAAGAGAAGAAGAATCGTATGACAACAAGGAACAAACAAAAAAGATCATAGTGATTGTAGAAGATGGAGAGGAAATATTTACATACATAGGGAAAGACGTGTCGACAGAAGAGGAAGAAGAATTAATATAGTTGGTCCGGGAATATAGAGATGTATTTGCATGGACATATAAGGATCTCAAAGGTGTGGAACCCTCTATTTTCTCTCATAGAATACCAATGACGGCGGAGGCAAAACCATGTAAACAATGCCCTTACACATACAATGAGGTCTATGCTGCCAAAATAAAAGAAGAAATAGACAAACTTATTAGTGGCGAGATTCATTTATGAAATAGAACACACTCAATGGATATCACCACTAGTGGTTGTGCCTAAAAAGAATGGAAAACTCAGAGTATGCATTAACCTGAAAAAAGTGAATGAAGCCACAATTTGTGATAGCTACCCATTACCCATCACTGACCACCTATTGGAAAGAGTGGCAAGAAAAGAAGTCTATAGCTTCTTAGACGGATTCTCTAGATACAACCAAGTAGCTATTGCTATTGAGGATCAACATAAGACTGCATTGGTGACTGAATGGGGAGTCTATTCTTTTCGAGTGATGCCTTTTGGACTCACTAACGCGCCTGCTACTTTCCAAAGATTGATGTGTTATGTTTTCAAAGAATTCCTGAAGAAGAGTATGGAAGTGTATGTAGATGACCTATGTACATATTGAAATCAAAGGCAAGACCACATTCCTGAATTGTGGAAGATATTTGATAAGTGCTGACAATATAAAGTCTGCTTGAATCCCGAAAAATGTGTCTTCGTGGGAAGACAAGGGAAGATCTTAGGACACATAGTGTCGAGGAACGGAATATCTACAGATCAAGACAAGATCAAGGTTATCTTAGAGCTTCTTAGACCAAAGAACGCAAAAGAAGTGCAAGCATTTATGGGACATTGTGGATACTACCGTCGATTTATCCACATGTACGCCATAATTACCAAACCCTTGTATGGACTGCTGACCCAATTCACTTGGACTGATGAATGTGAAAAGGCATTTAACGAGTTAAAAGGGTGACTCAGCACGGCCCCAATTTTGAAAACACCCAATTGGAACAAGCCTTTCCATATTCATGTGGATGCTTCAAATTATGCAATAGGATGCATCTTAACTCAGTCGACAGATGAAGGAAAGTTAGATCACCTGATTGCCTATGCGAGTAGACAACTGAATCAAGCGGAAAGAAACTATACAAATACAGAGCGAGAGGGATTAGGAATGGTCTATGCAGTGAAAAAATTTAGACACTACCTCCTAGCCAACAAGTTCAAGTTGTTCATAAATCATCAAGCCTTATTGTACCTTGTCAATAAGCCTTGTAACACAGGAAGACTTGTGAGATGGTTTCTGTTATTGATGGAATTTGACTTTGAAGTAATAGTGAAAAAGGGGAATACCCATATAAGAGTGGATCACCTCTCTAGATTAACACATGGAGAACCACCAAGTGGAGTGCCAGATGAATTGCCAGACACTTACCTGTTTAATTTGGAAGTGTGTCCAAAGTGGGCAGAGAAAGTAATTTTGATAATCACTCATGGCCCACAACACTCAATCAATAAAGAGAGTAAAAAGGAAATTATGTAGTCAAGGAATTTGCACATTGTTGCGAGAAGTGTGTACTATAAGGAACCCAATGGTGTACTACTGAGATGTGTTGAGGAAGACGAACAAATGAAGCTGATTGAACAAGCCCGTGGAGGACACACAAAGGAATTCATGGAACTCTAAGAGAATTGAAACGATTAGGAGTATACTGACTTGATATTCCTAAAGATGTCCATGATTATGTTAGTAACTGCAAAGAATGCTAGGAGACCATCCTGGAGGATCATACATCCTTACTTTTCTCAACAATAGCACCCAATTGGAGTAAACATTGGTGAAATTCCTAAAGACAAGAGAACATGAGCAGGGAATTAGCCTGGCAAGGAAGCGATCCCTAGAGGAAATGAGCAAGGAATATGTAATCTTGGGAAGACAATTGTTCAAGAGGGGAAAAGATAATCATTTACAGTTATGCATGCATGAAGGAGAATACTTACCCATATTAGAGATGGCACACGCAGATGCGGCAGGAGGTCATTTCTCAACCGAGAGAACTATAAAAATGATCCTCTTTGTGGGCTTGTGGTGGCCCACCATACATATGGATGCGGACACCTATGTACGAAGTTGCAAGACCTGCCAAAGGGCTAAATACCCAACTCGGAGAGATGACATGCCATTGAGACCTATGGTCTATGCTAGAGCATTTTCCAAATGGGGTATTGATTTCATAGGACCCATCAATCCACCAGCCAAAGGGTCACATGTCGAATATATCATAGTGGCCACAGATTATTTGACAAAATGGGTGGAGGCAAAGGCTACTAGAAGGAATGATGCTCAAACCACTACTAAGTTTCTTTTTGAGCATATATTCACTCGTTTTGGATTACCAATTGAGATTGTGATTGATTGAGGAACGCATTTCATTAATGAAGTGATAGAGCCTTCAATGAATGAGTTCTTAGTGATCCATAAAAAATCAGCCCCATACCACCCTCAAGCCAATGGTCAAGCAAAAAGTTCTAATAAGGTGTTATGCACGATATTGACAAAGATAGTCAATAATGGAAGGTTTGATTGGGACAAACAATTGTATCACATAATTTGGGCCTTTCGAGTCGCTTACAAGACGGCCATTGGAACTACCCCATTCAATCTAGTGTACGGACAAAACGCAATGCTGCCGATCGATTTGATTTTGCTAGAAATGGACAATGTGTACATTGATTTCCAACAATCCCTCCTTCAATGTCATACTGGTACAAGCTTCAGTAACCTGCACATCTTCTCATGATTATCTCTAGTCAATGCTTTGGTAAATATATCTACAATATTCTCACTAGAAGGAACATAAACCAGCTCAATGTGCTTCTTTGTTATCTGCTCTTGAATATAGTGGTAGTGAACCTCTATATGCTTTGTCCTTGCATGATGCACTGGATTCTTTGCTATAGCTATCTGGCTATCTGAAAATATCTAAATGGGTTCATGTACTCTTTACATCTAGATAACTGAAAATCTTCTACAACCAAAGTGACTCCAAAGTAGCTGTATGCTGCACGATATTCAGCTTCACACGATGAAGTTGCAATAGTGGGTTGTCTCTTTGAAAGCCATGAGATAAGACAATCTCCAAGATAAAAAGAAAAACCACTTGTACTTCTTCTTGTGTCTCTATCACTTGCCCAATCAAAATTTGTAAATCCTTTTAGTAATAAATATGTAGATTTCAAAAATACCATAGCATAATTTGAAGTTCCCTTCAAATATCTGAAGATCCACTTTATTGCTTTCCAATGTAACATTGTCGGATTTTGCACTTACCCGTTTCTTCAAAACCTTCTGGCTGCTTAATATATACATCTTCATGTAAATCACCATTTAGAAAAGTAGTCTTTATGTCAAGTTGATATATATTCCAACCAAAATGTGCTGCTAAAGCAAGTATTGACCTAATAACTATCATCCTAGATGTTGGAGAAAATGTCTCATCATAATCAATACCTTTTTGTTGTGCATATCCTTTGAAAACTAATCTGGCTTTGTACCTATCAATAGTACCATCTGCTTTTTGTTTGATTTTGAAGATCCATTTTACATCTATAGCTTTCTTTCCCTCTATTAACTCACATAGCTGCCAAGTTTGATTCTTATGAATAGAATTAATCTCTTCTTGCATAGCTTTTCTCCAAATAGGAATGTTAAGTGCATCTTTAACACATGCAGGTTCATCTTCAACTGTTGTGAGTGCTAAAATATCATGAATCTCAAAGTCTTTAGCAAAACTTACATGATCTTTTTGTTGTTTTTGTCTAGTCTGACTCCTTGTTCTTTCTGTAAAAGTACTATCTTTCCATGTCTGATATCACCAAGTAGGTGTATCCTTAAATAGTGGTGATACTCTTTCTAACCCTTCAGCTTCCACTGGTTCTAGAACATGTCCTTATGAGGTACTAGGACTTTCTGGAACTCTAGTACTTTCTTCCATTTCTGGAACTAAAGTCTCATGTGGAACTGATTCTGTAGAAGGTTGTGAAATTCCTCTTTCTTCAATCCTAGGAATTTTAGCTCCCTCCTGATATGGCTAAACATGTACACCCAAATTCCGTCTAAAAAAATCCATAGTCATTTTCACTAATGAACTCTGGAATTTCTGCTTCTTTATCATATATCTTATTTTCAGCAATATATGCATTGCGTGAAAGGATAACTTCACCTGTCTCTGGAACATAAAACCTATATCCTTTGCTCTCAACATGATATCCAATAAAAATAGCTTTCCTTGCCTTTACATCTAGTTTGCCATGATCCTTTTTCTCATTGGAATACATGAAATCATGATGTTAACATCCTCCTCCTTGTATATAATCCTATAAACCCTAAATAACTACTTATTTCTATGTGTCCTACACTTAGTAATACACTCTATTTTGTGCTCCTAAGCTTCTACTTCTTCATACAAGTCCTTCAAGATACAAAAGGAGATGTCAAAATTCAAGATCAAATGTTATCTATGAGCTCTACACAAAATAGAGTGGAAAGGTAGAGGTGGATAGCTTAAAGGGTGTCATTAAACTTATTGGAAACGAATATACATCTTCAAAGGTATCAAACTTATTACCTACTATAAAATGTCTATTTTTAACAAAGTCTACTTCTCTATTATGTTCTTGACTTACATTTTTGTTGAATTAGAGTATGATAAGGCTACTTGTGAGATCAATCAAAGAAAAATTAAATATCTCTATCATACAACCGCCTCTGCTAGTTTCCTTTATTTTGTATTTCTCACGACATGCGTGGTTGTGCCTACCCAGTTTTTTGATATGAAACCTCCTTTTATGTACTCTTTTGGTTTTAATAGAATTGTATTTTTCTTTAAAAAAAAAAGAAAAATGTTTGATTAATTATCTCTATATAGTATTTAGAAAACCAATACTATATAGGTGGTAGTTTCGAAAAATACATTAAGATCATAAAAACATTGCTTGCCTAATTCTTCATGTTATCAAATGCATTGATCCATATTATTATGTTTTGATTATTGTTTTCTATGTCCACCTTCTGTGTTACATTCAAAAAATTATGTAAATAAAAACATAAGCAGGAATTATATTGCACTAGAGTGTACGGAAGATTAAATGACATAAAATTTAAAGAAACATATCTAATTTCAGCTACAAAAATTACCATTGTTTGAGAGTCCATGTTGCTTGTTTGAGAGTTCATGTTACTTGTATGGAAACATGTTACTTGTTGGAACATGTTAGTGAACTCAAGTGATGAATGTCCTTTTGGAATATTTTAGAATTCATGTGCAACAACATCACTAATAGTCCATATTTCAGCTTTTGAAGTTTGTATTCATATGACAAGTCAGAAAATATATTTTCAATCAAAGAAAAGTTCTTACATCAATTCAAGTTCATCTATTTATGTATGTGTGTGTTTACTACACGTATGATCGTAAGGTACTTCTTGGCGATCCAGATCTGTCGACTATTCGTACTTGTAGAAGAAGGTCGAGGAGATGTCAGATGCTGACTCTGCTTTTGCCTTAACTTCTTCTTGTCATTGTCTACATTGTTGAAATCTATCGGTGCTTTTTGTCCTTTTGGCACCCATACTTGTTTTGTGCCACTTGCTCTGTGGTTGCTGATACTATGTTTTCTTTGCATCGTTTGGTAGGGTCATCCGTTTGGGTTCCTCCGTCGTGGGTGACTCCTTTGTGGTTGGGGTTGAGAGGTCATTTGGACACTCTGCTTTGGAAAACAAGGGAGGTCCAACACTTGCAATAATTGCCCATTAGGAAGTGCAACATTTTGTACCATTAATCTAGGCCAGTCCATAGTAAGTGTGGAAGGATGGGCACTACAGGGTGTTGTGCCCATTTGTCCGCTGATGCAGTCCACCTAACCATTGATGCAACCCACCTGACCGCTGCTGGAAGACTGGGGGAAAATCTATTGACATTCTTTTATCTGGCAACTATCCATCGCCAAGCTCTCATGGGTTGACTTTGGAAGGAGCATGCTTAGCCGAGGGATCTGGCCAAAGATCTTTTGGTCCTCCGTCACATGCATTTCATATGATCTAGGGTTACATACCTTAGGCGGAGTGTAGTTAGGGAAGTCAAGCGTATCACTCATTGCTGATCTAAGGTTCCAATCTGCAAGGAACCTTGTCTAAGATTTAGGTCCACTGAGTGATCGTATAGCCAATCTTGGCCAAGGATTAGGGGTTCTATCAGGTCATCGTCATGGCGCACTAGTAGCTTCACTATCATGGTCACTTCGTGTATGAGGATAGGAAGGTCCACCTCACCCATGCAAGGGGTGTCCATGCCTCCTAGCCCTATGAGGTATGCCTCAATTGGCTGCATTTCTATTCCTGAGTCCTTATAGTGGGACCATCTAATTGCACTAGTCACAACACCTGAATCAATTAAAGCCCTGAGCTCATGGCAAGGGTTGCCATGCTCTAGCCTGACTGTAATGAATGGTCTCTTATCCACTATGCTAGGATGAGTGATTGACTTTGCTTGACACATGGCCATGGGGTATGTGGGTGTTGTTTCCAGATGGTTATAATGTTCTCTCCCTAGTCCTTGTCTTCTTAGCTTCATGTGCTTAATGCGTTCTATAGCTTCTGCCTGAGCTTCAGCCTGTATTCTCTTTTCTTCCTCCTTATGCTTCTTTGCCAACGTGAGTCGTCTAAGCATACCCTCGTTAAGAGGTTCCTGATAAAGCTTGACTCTATAGCCACTAATGTAATTAGGCAATATGTCTCCTTCTAGGGTGGCTAATTGTACTGCTACACTTGTCGACAGTCTATTAATGATCATAGGTCCATAACCTCGCCTTTCTAATTTCCGTAAATGCTATTTCAACATATACACTAGGACTAAATCTCCTTCTTTTAAGCCTTTGTCTTTCACATGTGCATCAAAATAGGCTTTCTATCGTTTCTTTGCTGCATAAATACCTGTTGTTGCTTTCAGCCTAGTTTCTCCTAATCGTTCCAAGTCCATTATTCTTGATGATAATTCATGGCCGGTCCACTGATGTCCTTGTGCAACCTTACGGTCTTGTAGGCCACTCGATATGCCCAAACAACGTGGTGTAACTGTTTTTCCCAATCTGAATGTTTGTTGGTCACGAGTTTCATTAGTACGTTACAAAGGATCTTGTTAGCCCTTTCTGCTTGACCATTGGCTTGAGGATGATATGGTGCGGATTTCTTGTGAATCACCATAAAATCTTGTAACAAATATTCAATGACGTGGTTTAGAAAGTGAGTTCCTCGATCACTCACTAACTCTATAGGCAATCCATATCTTGTAAAGACATTTTCAAATAAGAATTTTGCAGTTGTGTGTGCATCATTCTTCTTTGTGGCCTTGGCCTCTACCCATTTGGTAAGATAATTTGTGGCAACTATGATGTATTCAACATGAGTACCTTTTGCAGGGGGGTAATGGGTCCTACAAAGTCTATATCCCACTTAGAAAATGCAAGTCCTCCCATCATGGGTTTCAGTGGCATTTCATCTCTGCGAGTAGGAAATTGAGTTCTCTGGCACACATCACATCTCCTAACATAGGTATCTGCATCCATGTGAAGAGTGGGCCACCATAATCTTGCAAATAGTATGGCTTTGATTATTCTATCGGGGCCAAAATGACCTCCTGCAACACCTTGGTGTGCAGTCTCTCGTCCTCGTTTGTATAGATTGTCACCAATAAGTGAATAGTCTTGAGCTTCCTGCTCTAGACTACGTTGTCATGCTAAGGTCATTCCTTGAGGGAATGTCTTCGTCTTCAAGTACGTCACTAAAAGTTCACTGCATTCTGGTGTGAGAGACATATGATATAATGTAGCATGTTCTACTGGTGATCTTTCACAACAAAACAGGGCATTCTCTACACAACTTGTAGACATCTGCTTCCATAGAAGGCCAATATACTCCTAGTCTCTGCAGAGTCTGCAAGGTATGATATTTTGAGTGATGTTGCTTTAATGCACCTACATGTGCTAATTGCAACCAATTCGCATGTTCTGATTCATCTACACAACAAGCAATAATTTTTTGATTATCCTGTTTATATATACTTCCTGCTATTATTTGATATCTCTAAGACTTGGTAATCTCACCTTCCTTGATCCTAGGATTCTTGGGTCCATATGTGAGAATAGGGACAATAGGCTTAGCCCATTCTGGTAGTATCTCAAGGTTAAACAAATATGCATCAGGTAATTCATCAGCTATTCCTTGGGGAGCTTCTCCTGTGGTTAATCTTGAGAGGTGGTCAGCTCTGAGGTGGGTTTTTCCTTTCCTGACTACTACTTCAAAGTCGTACTCCATGAGTAATAGAAACCAACGTATCAGTCGTCTTGTATTACAAGGCTTATTGATTAAGTACAATAATGCTTGATGATCAGTGAAGAATTTGAACTTATTTGCCAACAAATAATGCCTGAATTTCTTTATTGCATAGATCATTCCTAATCCTCCTCGTTCTGTAGTGGTGTAATTTCTTTCGACTGTGTTCAACTATCTACTCGTGTATGCTATGGAGAGATCTATATTACCTTCATTTGTGGGTTGTGCCATGTACATGGAATGGCTTGCTCCAATCTAGGGTTGTTAAGATTGGTGTTGAGCACAAATGTCATTTAAGTTCATTGAATGAATTTTCACACTCATCTGTCCATTCAAACTTGGTCAAAAGAGAGTACAAAGGCTTGGCTATGATTGCATATATATGTATGAATCGTTTGTAATTACCGTAATGACCCATAAATGCATGTATCTCTTTTACGTTACTTGGCCTAGGTAGGTCGGCAATTACTTTCACCTTTTCTTTATCCGTAGAGATTTTGTTCTTTGACACAATGTGTTGGAAGCAGTCAGAGGCACAGACGCCACGGAAGCATGTGAAGACGAAGCAGGGAGCCAGGCGGATCAATTTTTTAAACAAATATATTTCTTATTAATTCTCCAAACATTCAACAGTGATTGTTATCACTAATTGTAACATATGTATCATAAGAAAACCCCATTTTGTAATCCATAGCTCCATTTTGTGCAAGCCGAGGAGTCCTCGAGCTTGAGGAGCTTAGGTAGAATACTCGTACCAAATTTCGTTATTTTTAGACATCGTTTACCCTTCCAAATAGCCTCTAGGACCTAATTTTTAACTAGGCCGGTCACTAGATGTGAAACCGGTCAAAACTAGTCTAGAAACTATAAAAAGAGCTAGAGAGCTCATTTTTGGGGTTGGTTCATTTTGGTTAGTGTGAGCATAGAGCTAGTTTGAGCTTGTAAGAGTATTCTTGAGTAATAGAGCTAATTTCCCACCTTCCATTGTGTCTTGCTTGTCTCTTCATTGTGTGTGTGTATGTGTGTGTGCATCTTTGTGCTTCTCACCTTCACTCTCACATCATCTCACATTCACGATCTTCATATCACTCCTACCTCTCCCACGGATTGACATTAAGGAGGTGAAGCTTCTTAACGTGGTACTTACCATTGTGCTAGAGCAACACCAAATTTTGGCGCCGTTGCCGGGGATCGAGTCTAGGACGAATGTGTGATGGTAAGAGTATAGCAAGAAGTGGCGTTGGAAGGTAAAAATTTCAGTTTTGTTGTTGTTTTTACTTAGTTTTTAGTGTTTTTCACCTTCCCCATACTCCATCTTCATCATTGCATCATCATCTCCATTTCCAAAAAAATCAAAAAATTCACCATATCCCCCTATTCACCTCATTTCCCCTCATTTGTGTGTGCGAGAGAGCGAGAGAGAGTTTTTGCGCTTGTATGCACTTGTGTTTTCTTGAGTTTTCTTGCAGGTACAGAGCTTCAGAGCATCAGGAAAGCTTCCAAAAGGTAAAAAATGTACTTTCTGTCAGAGATTTCCGAGTGTGGCGGACCATCGCGATGGTCTGCAAATTTCGGTTTTTGAGGTAGGCGACCACACCACTAGATAGGCGATACTTGCGCATTCACGGAACCACAATTACATTTCAAAAATTCGTTGTTTGGTGGACCATCGCGATTGGCTCGGACCATCGCGATTGTGTCACACCATCGCGATAGGCTCACGCCATCGCGACGGCTCGGCCGGACCATCGCGACGGTTCGCTTTTTCGGACCATCGCGACGGTTCACTTGAGCCATCGCGACGGTCCACTTGGACCATCGCGACGGTTCAGCTGACCCCGGACCATCGCGATTGGCTTATGCCATCGCCACGACAGTGCCACGTGTCACGATAGACCATCGCGACGGTTCAACTTTTGGACCATCGCGACAGCCCAAAATCGGACCATCGCAATTGGCTCAAGCCATCGCATCGCGGACCATCACGACGGTTCACTTCGGACCATCGCGATTGTCCATCTTTGACCGTTGACCGCACCATCTCGATTGTCCGCCCGATCACGCCATCGCGACGGTTCATTTTTTGGACCATCGCGACGGTTCGACCTCACGCCATCGCGATCGTTCACTTCGAGCCATCGCGACGGTTCGCCTTTTCGCGCCATCGCGATTGTCCAAATCCCGCGCCATCGCGACGGTTCGCTCGGACCATCGCGACAGTCCCAGACCATCGCGATTGCCCACCCCCATCGCAAATTTTGGACTTCAATTTTTGACCAATTTTGAGGGTATTTTTGGCAAATTTTTGGACCATTAGACTCATAGGAGACCCCTTAGCTCATATTTGAGGGAAAATTGGATTGTCAGTTTTTACCCCCCAGGACCTGAACGCGTGTAACTCTCTCATCCGAAGTCCGTTTTTTGAGCTTAATAGCTCGTTAGAAAGCTCGTGACGAGTACTACGTGACCTCAACTGTTTTTTTCATAAAGGATACATCTATTTTTGGATAGACTAATTTGAGGTTCACCTAGTTTGGGACTAGGAAGTCAGGGGGCAAGTATTAAAAAGTTGGGCAAAAAGGGAAGGGACTTAAACGGTGAATATACTCAAGTGTTTGATCATCTTGTGAATTGGTCTAATATTGGAATTTTTCCAGGTCTAGCAAAGGCAATCAAAGGCAAGCGAGCAAGGCAGTGAAGACAGCAGAGCTTGGGAAGCACGGCTTCTTGGGCAACAGGACATCAGAGCAATCAGAAAAGTCGACTCGAGGTTGGAAGATTACTCAACCCCCTCAGTCAATTCTTAGCTTAGGCTAAACGGTAGTTGTGGATTAACGACGATAGGAACGCCTCAAGTTCAAGATACTTAATTCTTTCAAGTTTAAGACTACAAGTAAAGGTGTGTGTGACGCGAAAACCTAAGGAAACGAACCTAAGTCTGACGGAACGATAACTCAAAATCATAACGAAAGTCGAATTCCTGACGCATAAATTAAGACAAGAATCCAGAAAAATAAAAAAAAAGAATCAAGAATTAATAATAAAGAACCATTGACGATCTAAGTGTGTAATTGAGTGAGCAAGGAAGGAAATTAATGAACCTTAGATCAGGCAAACATATAGGTAAGTCGGACAGAAGAAGCCTTAGATCATCAGAGGCAAGTGTAAGAACCACTGCACGATCTTGGGCTCAGCAGTTGAATAGTAGTTATCCCTACGAGTTGAGCTCAGAATCAAGTGAATCAGAAATGGCATTTAGCACAGACAGACCAGACGGAGGGTCGAATGTAGCATACCTAGAAAAACCAGAAGGACCCTATAGAACGCAGTTAGAGTTTCTCCGAACCAACCGACTAGGTGCTCGCATCTATGAGGATGGTCTGCGAAGGCAAGTGGTGCAACTGCACAACCCTGATCAACCCATTGGATTGGAAAGACCAGTGGTGAAGTTTGAGAGAGACGCTTACATAGACAAAGAGGGAACCATGTACGTACTAAGTACGCAGCCAAACGATACTAATGAGTTTGGCACAATTCAATTAGAGACGGAAACGAAATTTCCAGGAAAAGAACCGATAGAACCTAGGACACCTAGAGGGAAATCCGTATTAACAAGAGTAATCATCCCAGAGTGGATCCCTCAAGATAACAGGAGCATCGAGTTGTTCGTAAATAAAGAGACAGATGAAGCCTTTTGGAGGTACAGAAAGGAAAACCCTGGTGAGGTAGGCATCATTACAATTTATGAATTCAAGGACCCAGATACGCCTGGAAAGGTGGTATACCTGGATGAGATGTCAGAAAGAGTCTTTGTGGTGTCTGAGCGCGCTAAAAACACCTACACATGGAGAGGCGAATTGATATTCCCTCCATCTAGAACAAACATGAATGCAAATCAACAAGGGGCAGGAACATCCTCAGCCCATGGAAATCAAAGAGAAGGAAATCACGAGAGACCGGAAGTAAGCTTCAATCACCCCATAGGGAGAGATAGAACAACCACGAACACTAATAGGACGGATAGACAAAGAGAACATGGAATACCAGGTGGTAGAGATGATTTTCCTCTACCTAGACCACGCGAGCACGCAAGAGTATTGAGGCCCACGCAATTAGTGAAATCAATGAAAAATTATTTTGATGGGACAGGAGATCCCTATGACCATGTCGCAGAATTCAAACAAGTACTAAGAGCAGAACAAGTCGAGGACATGTTCACGCAGTACAACGCATTTGGACTAACGTTAAAGAATACCGCTTTAACTTGGTTCCAACCACTGCAACAAAGGCAATTTAGAGACATCCATCACTTTTTAGAGTCATTCATCACTGAATTCTCTAAAAGTGGGGTTAGACATGACACGTCTTCGTTGATTCATAGTTTTAAACAAACCCCTCAGGAAACAGTAAGACTGGCAGGTCGTAGATTCAGACAATATGTTGAACGATGTCCAATGCAAGAGCTACCCTCACAAGCCAAACAAGTATCACTATTCCTAGATGGCTTGTTGAGCGCTAAACTACGCTCCTATGTGTACCTAAAAGAACCCAGAACGCTAGAAGAGTGTATAAGAATATGTATAGACATTGAGGACAACTTAGGAGATGAATTAGAACTCTCAAAGGTCTATAAGGACTCAGATTGTTCTTCTCTAGCATCCACAAAATTGTCTAATTCGATAGAGGACCTAGCAGAAAAAGTGGCCCAAAAACTAGGAGTTTCTAGTAAACAGGTGCCCAAGCTACCGATGAACGTACGTTGTTACACTTGTGGTGGAAATCATTTGGCAAATGTGTGCCCCAATGCACCTCAACCTCACGCCAACCCTAGTGGCCAATATTGCACAATTGAGAGAAGATATACTAATCATACGGCTCAGGACTGCCCATACAACAAACAAACCGTGAGACAGAACTACCCACAAACATACCAGCAGCCAGGTAGGTATCAAGGCCAATACAACGCTCAGCCTTATTACTATAGGCCTCCCCAGAACTACCCATACCAGGCTCAACAGAGACCTCAACCCGTCTTAGCTCAGCAGCCACCCCCACCAGCGAATGTCATCTCAGTCAAATACGCTGCTGCAGAAGAGAACCTAAGTAGGGCCTTAGTGCCTTCTTCACCCCTGATCACCGAAAGTGACCCGAACTCCAACAGTTTTGACTCTACTCATGTAACTAGTCCACCCGCTTATTACACGGAGTCACCAGAGCATGTGGAGACATATCATTATGATAGTCCTCCAATGGAACCTAGCTGGGAGCCAGATTATGCTAATGTGATGTACACAAACCTAAACCCAAACCCACGGCCCCAACTGAGACAACAGAGACCACAGGGCCCTAGAGGACCATGCTTTAGGTGCCAAGGAGATCATTTCATAAAGGATTGTCCACATCCCCCAATAGCAAGGCAATCACAGTACTATAGCATACAAGGCTTTTGTGCCGATTGTGGTAAAGAGCACATAATCAAAGATTGTCCTAAGAACCCAGTTAACGCTTCGAATGTGACACCGATCAACGTGATAGGTATTGTAAATAACGCAGATGGATCCAACCCTACATACGTGCCTATCCAAGCTATAACCAGAGCCCAGGCACTTTTACAAAACCAACAGCTTAATCATGAGAAAATAGCCAAAACTAGTGAAGTTGCGGAATCGAGTAGTAAAAAGATGAAATCTTGGAAAGATTCCAGAGAAAGAATAAAGAGAAAATGGAGTAAAAAGATAAGTGAGTTGGAAGGAAGTCTAAGGGAATCTAGAGCCAAAATACAAGAATTGGCTTCACAAGAAATAAACCAAGAAATCCCAGCTCAGAAATCGGGATCAGTTTTAGCGGAACCCATACCCGAAGACCTAGACATGATGTTTCGTGCATATCAGGCTAGAATAAAAGAGGGACCTCAAGTAACGGAAATGAGTAAAAACTACCCTCGAGCTGATCTAGAAATTGAGAGAACTAAACTGTGCATGAAAATGGTAGAGTTAGCACAAGCTTTGTTCGAAGCCTCTAGATATCTTAATTGGAATAACATGGCAAAACCGGAACTACACTTTCAAGGACTAATGGAGAGGCTAGAACACTTGATAGAAAGCAAAGAGAAAAAGGATCAGTCTAGGAACCCTACTGTTCCAGAGACACAGGAAAGGAATGCACCATCCCTGTCTCAAGTACTCAATACAGAAAGCCAAGACAATTTGTCTTCCATACATAGGTATTCACATGGATTTTTAAGAGAAATCCAAGAAGAGAAATGGAGAAAAGAACAAGGAACTCATCCTCCTATTCAAGAAATAGACGATTTGCAGGAACAATTTCCCCAAGATATCCCCTCGATTTACGATGATGTAGAGGTGGAACGACTGAGTGAACCCACAGGATTTGAATCTAATTCTTTACAAGAATTACCTCAGTTCACAGGGCCTTGGGAAGCAAAGTCTATTAGTATGAGAGCACCCACGATAATAGT
Organism: Ceratopteris richardii; assembly: GCA_020310875.1. Classification (NCBI taxonomy): domain Eukaryota; kingdom Viridiplantae; phylum Streptophyta; class Polypodiopsida; order Polypodiales; family Pteridaceae; genus Ceratopteris; species Ceratopteris richardii. The sequence continues at coordinate 145,395,442 of CM035422.1, forward strand.
GAGGAATGAAGAATCAGTGATCCCTAGAAATACGGAAGTGATCAAGAATACGAAAATACAGTGTAATCTCACTTTGGAGGAATTGTTAAAGGTAAAACCAGAATTGTGGAAGCATGTAGCAAATCAATTCCCTGAGCTAGCTACCACACCCTCTCAGATAGGATCACAGAAGAAGGTACCAGAGATACCCGTGGAAAAGATTGGAGACGTAAGCGAAGGAGAGGAAGGTAACACCTATCTTCCAATAACCCATCAAGGCTACACCACAAAAGCCATCTTAGATTCAGGAGCCGGAGTAGCCATCGCTACCACCGCTTTATGGAAACGTTGGGGTAAGCCCGCACTCAGACCCACTAGGATGAAGCTACAAATGGCTGATGGACACATAGAAAAACCATTAGGCTTACTAGAAGGCATATCTCTCACCACTTGTGGTGTAGAATTTGAGCATACTTTTGCCATTTGTGACTTCGCGAAAAATCATGCATATGAGATGATATTGGGACGACCATTCATGCGTCAGTTGCAAATCGTACAAGATTGGGGAACTAATTCTTTGTACTTGCAACATTTAGGAGTGACTACCAAAGTCAATCTTAAAGACTATTCACACAGAGATGTACCCCCAATACAATGGAATACCATCCATAAGACACCAGCAGAGACGGAATCCGTGCACTCATTAGGATCAGATCCTTCTTGGTTGCATGAGGATACCCATTTATGGATGTGTAAAGTAGCCAAGCAAGAGGAAGAACGATTAGAAGCCAGGACCTTAGGTGCAGAACAACATCCACGAACCCTTCAAGATCCAGCCTATGCACCGGTAGTATTCCCAGATGAGGAGTTTGAACCCCATGGTTGGGCGGAAATCCTAGCAACCATGGATGTAGCCATCAATGAAGAACAATGGACACCCCACTGTGATGAGGATGGCTATGACATTTCAGTTTTCACGATAGGGCCAATCATGGGCGATGTAGTTTTAGAAGAGTGTGAACCGAACACTGATGCATTCGAGGATGCGAGCGATTTTGATTTAGAATCAATTATTATGGACTCTCCATTCGCATCAGAGGAAGAATATTTCTATGAAATAGAGACTCACACTCAGAGACACAAGGAAATTACGAACGAGGTAAGGTTAGCCACAGAAGTGACTAATAAGAGTAAAGACAAGAAAAGAAAGAAGAAAGAAACAATGTCAGAAAAAGAAGAATCTTTGTTTGAAGTACCCGAGAATTTCAAGAAATATGAAATCGACGATAGAAGAATCATGGTACGAATGCCTAATAGAAAGGCGAATGACGGACAAGTATATGATAACCGAGAGAAAACCAAGAAAGTAATAGTTGCCATAGAAGGAGAAGAAGAAAAATGCACATACATAGGGCATGATTTGACGACTGAAGAAGAAGAAGAGTTAGTTGCCCTATTGCGCGAATATAGAGATGTTTTTGCTTGGAGTTACAAAGATTTGAAAGGAGTAGACCCAGATATATGTTCTCATAGAATCCCTATGACTCCAGATGCGAAACCGACAAAACAGAAACCTTACACATACAATGATAATTACGCTGCGAAGATTAAAGAGGAGATAGATCGATTGATAGAAGCAGGATTCATTTACGAAATTGAGCATACCGAATGGGTATCCCCCATTGTGGTTGTGCCCAAGAAGAATGGAAAATTGCGTGTGTGTATTAACCTTAAAAAAGTTAATGCCGCCACGATTAGAGATAGCTATCCTCTTCCTATCACGGAACACCTATTGGAAAGAGTTGCGGGCAAGGAAGTTTACAGCTTTCTTGATGGATTCTCAGGCTATAATCAAGTAGCCATTGCTCCAGAAGACCAACACAAGACGGCTTTTGCCACTGAATGGGGCATATTTGCATTTCGTGTGATGCCATTTGGCTTAACAAATGCACCCGCTACTTTCCAGCGACTCATGTGTCATGTTTTCAAGGAATTCTTACGCAAGAGCTTGGAAGTTTATGTCGATGACTTATGTGCTCATTCAAATGTAAGACAGACACATATTCCAGAGTTAAGACAAATATTTGACAAATGTCGAGAATATCAGGTTTGTTTGAACCCAGAAAAATGCGTTTTCATGGTCAGACAAGGCAAAATTCTAGGACACATTGTGTCAAAAAATGGAATCTCTACGGACGAGGAAAAGGTGAAGGTCATTGCGGATCTACCTAGACCAACTAATGTGAAAGAGGTACAGGCATTTATGGGCCATTGCGGTTATTATAGGAGATTCATACACATGTATGCAATCATAGCTAAGCCTCTGTACTCTCTTTTAACCAATTTTGAATGGACAGATGAATGTGAAAATTCATTCAATGAACTCAAACGACGCTTGTGCTCAGCACCTATATTGACAACCCCAGATTGGAGTAAGCCATTCCATGTACATGTGGATGCATCCAATTACGCCATAGGATGTGTGTTAGCACAACCCACGAATGAAGGCAACATAGATCTCCCCATAGCTTATGCTAGCAGACAATTGAACGCAGCAGAGAGAAATTACACCACGACGGAACGAGAAGGATTAGGGATGATCTACGCTGTAAAGAAGTTTAGACACTACTTGTTGGCCAACAAATTCAAGTTCTTTACAGATCATCAAGCCCTATTATATTTAGTCAACAAACCATGTAACACCGGACGACTGATACGTTGGTTTCTATTACTCATGGAGTATGATTTTGAAGTGGTAGTTAGGAAAGGAAAGACGCATCTTAGAGCTGACCACCTCTCAAGATTAACCTCAGGAGAAGCTCCCCAAGGAGTAGCGGATGAATTACCAGATGCATACTTGTTTAACCTTGAGATAGCACCAGAATGGGCTAAGCCTATAGTCCCTATTCTCACATACGGACCCAAGAATCCTAAGTTAAAGATCAAAGAAGGAGAGATTACCAAGTCTCAGAGATACCAAATAATGGCAGGAAGCATATATAAACAGGCTAATCAAAAGATTCTTGCTTGTTGTGTAGATGAATCAGAGCATGCGAATTGGTTGCAATTAGCACACATAGGTGCACTAAAGCAACACCATTCAAAACATCGAACATTACAGACTCTGCATAGATTAGGAGTATATTGGCCTACGATGGAAGCAGATGTCTACAAGTTGTGTAAGGAATGCCATGTTTGCTGTGAAAGACCACCAGTAGAGCATGCGACATTATATCACGTGTCTCTCACACCAGACTGGAGTGAACCATTAGCGACCTACTTGAGGACGAACACATTCCCTCAAGGAATGACCTTAGCTCGACAACGCAGTCTAGAGCAGGAAGCTCAAGACTATTCACTTATTGGCGATATTCTATACAAAAGGGGACGAGATGGATATTTAAGACAATGTGTTCATGAAAGTGATTATCTGAGCATACTAGAGACTGCACACCAAGGTGTTGCAGGAGGTCATTTTGGACCAGATAGGATAATCAAAGCCATTCTCTTTGCAGGATTATGGTGGCCCACTCTTCACATGGATGCACATACCTATGTAAAGAGATGTGATGTGTGCCAAAGAACTCAGTTTCCTACTCGCAGAGATGAAATGCCATTGAAACCCATGATGGGCGGACGTGCATTTTCTAAGTGGGGTATAGACTTTGTAGGACCCATTAACCCCCCTGCAAAAGGTACACATGCAGAATACATTATTGTTGCCACAGATTATCTCACGAAATGGGTAGAGGCAAAAGCCACAAAAAAGAATGATGCTCACACGACTGCAAAATTCTTATTTGAAAATGTCTTTACAAGATATGGATTGCCTATAGAGTTAGTGAGCGATCGAGGCACTCACTTTCTAAACCAAGTCATTGAATATTTGTTACAGGATTTTATGGTGATTCACAAGAAATCTGCACCATATCATCCTCAGGCCAATGGTCAGGCTGAAAGCACTAACAAGATACTTTGTACCGTACTGACGAAACTCGTGAACAATAAACGTTCAGATTGGGACAAACAACTACATCACGCTGTTTGGGCATATCGAGTGGCCTACAAGACCGTACTCAATGCAACCCCCTTTCAGATGGTTTTTGGTCAGAATGCAGTGCTTCCTTTGGACTTCTTGATACCGACCCTTAAGGTTGCACAAGAACATCAGTGGACCGGCCATGAATTATCAGCGAGAATAATGGACTTGGAACAATTAGGAGAAACCAGGCTAAAGGCAGCAGCAAGAATATACGCTGCGAAGAAGCGACAGAAAGCATATTTTGATGCGCATGTGAAAGATAAAGGCCTAAAAGAAGGAGATTTAGTTCTAGTATATACGCTGAAACAGCACGCACGCAAGTTAGAAAAGCGAGGTTATGGACCTATGATCATTAACAGACTTTCGACAAGTGGAGCAGTACAGTTAGCCACCTTAGAAGGAGATATAATGCCTAATTACATTAGTGGCTGTAGAGTCAAGCTATATCAAGAACCTCTTACCGAGGATATGCTTAGACGACTCACGTTGGCAAAGAAGCGTAAGGAGGAAGAAAATAGAATACGAGCAGAAGCTCAGGCAGAAGCCATAGAACGCATTAAGCGCATGAAGCTAAGAAGACAAGGACTAGGGAGAGAACATTATAACCATCTGGAGACATCACCCAGATACCCCATGGCCATGTGTCAAGTAAGGTCAACCACTCATCTTAGCATAGTGGACAGGAGACCATTCATTACAGTTAGGCTAGAACACGGCAATCCTTGCCAAGAACTCAGGGCTTTAATTGACTCAGGTGCTGCGACTAGTGCGATTAGATGGTCCCACTATAAGGATTCAGGAATAGAAATGCGGCCAATTGAGGCATATCTCATAGGCCTAGGAGGCATGGAAACCCCTTGCATGGGTGAGGTGGACCTTCCTATCCTCATTAAGGATTTGACGATGACAGCGAAGCTATTAGTGTGCCATGATGACGACCTGATAGAACCCCTAATCCTTGGCCAAGATTGGCTATACGATCACTCAGTGGACCTAAATCTTAGACAAGGCTCCTTACAGATTGGCACCTTAGAGCATAAGCGAGTGATACCGCTTGACTTCTCTAACGGCATTCCGCTTGACGGTTGTGACCCTAGACCCTATGAAACGCATGCGACGAAAGACAGGAAGATTTTTGGGCAGACCAGTCACGTTACGTCTACACCAACCCACTCGGGCTTGGCTATAGACAGTTGTCAGTCAGAAGAACGACAGGAGATCTTCCCTGGGACTTCCTGCAAACTAGAAGAGACAGTTACCCAACTGCAAGGGCAGAAGGGCACAATCAGAGGTCAGGTGGGTTGCATCAGCGGCCAAATGAGCACGACACCCTGCGGTGCTCATCCTTCCAAACTTGTTGCGGACTGGCCTAGATTAAAGTTACAAAAGGCATCACTTCCTAATGGGCAGGTCACGCAAGTGTTGGAACTCCCTTCTTTTCCAAAGCAGAGTGTCCATCCGACCTCTCCACCTCAACAACAACAGAGTCAACCACGACAAAGGAACCCAGACCGACGACAGTATCAGAGGAAACAACATGGAAAGCAGTTTAGGCATCCCAAAGGAAGCGGCACCAGACAAATATGGGTGCCAAAAGGACAAAGAGCACTGAAGAACTCCAACCAAACAGAAATCGACAAGAAAAAGGCAGTGCAGAAACAGAATCGATATCCACCATCCTCTCGACCTCCTTCTACAGGTCCGAGCATCCGACAAATGTGGATCGCCAAGAAGTACCTTACCCATAGACCCACGCCCACGCAGATTTGGGTACCCAAACCATGTATCATAGCTCAACCCATAAGCCATGTAACATACAACCCTCACAAATCTTCCCATCCCTCAACACCACCACACGCGATACTACCTTTGACCCCTCAGCAGAAACCCACCACCCACTCCAAGATCCTTAGGAAATGGATACCGAAACGTGTCCAACCGTCTTCCCCCAACCCATTGTCTAACTACCCCCCGACTAACATACAACCTTGTACTAAATCACTAACCTTTAAACCTTGTATAAATTCACACACCATCATCACACACCACTCGTAATCTCATCTCATCAAGAAATGTATGCATGATCTGAAACGTATAGGTGTCTAGAGACCTGCACTAGTGCTGCAAGAAACATTGCATCCATCACATCACAGCACTTGGCTACACGGGTTACGCATCAGTTATGGAAAGGGATTGCGGTCTCACTTTAATGGGATCATGATTAATTTCCATGCTAATGTGTTAATCTTTTGTAGCAGATCTTTCTCACTAGCGCACCAATCACCATGCAAACCGACGAAGGAACATCAGGAGCAGGCCCCAGTGTAGCGGCCGTGCCACTCAACGTGCTACGAGCAGAATCCCACCCGACTGCTCCACCGCCGGAATTTCAAGGATTTCCAGGGCCCATGCCTATCGATAACCCCCCTATGGGCTACACCGAAAAGATACACAGGAACTCTCATTGGTTTCAGGGCCTTGCAGGACCCCTTGCGGACGCGGACTTTATATTTGAATCCTCTCTGACTTTTGATGACCGCACTTGGGGAAAGTACCAGTTTTTCTCCAGAGAGTTCGAAGCCCTACAAAGCACCCAGGATTTAACTCATGTTTGGGCCAGAGCAGGCTTCACAGAGTATTTCAGTGATCCTCTGCCCAAACCGGATTTTTATAGGTGCTATTATTTAATCACTACATTGCTGGCATCAGAGAATAAGGACATCCCAGGAACCTTCATATTGCCTACTCTAGTGGATAATCCACCTTACAAAAGATTTTATCTCTCTAAGGACTTAATCAGAGCAGCCATCAAGATCCATGGCACCCACACACCCACAGATCGAGAGAGATTGATTCCAGAACCAATGAAACGTGGGGATGTCACGAAGTGGGAGGAGATTTCGGCCATTACACCTGAGCTGTCTAAGCCACTAAGGATATGCATGCAACATTTCGCATTTCCAGCTCAGGACAGATTTACCATGCCCCATAAACGAATCTGGTTCGGATTATATTTGGCATGCACAGGACCTCAAACTGTTGATCTGGCAAGCTGGATCATAGATCAAATGTACCTGGCACAGCACAGATGGGAGCGTAAAAAAGTGCTTAACGGATGTTGTGCACTCACAAGAATTGTGTATATGTGCTTGGCTTATGACTTGCCCATCGAGCGTGCATTAACAGGAGAGGAATTGAAGGCATTCAAGGGCACAACGAAGAAAGCCAGGAAGCCCAGTAGGACACGGGCAGGTAAGCGCATGCGAGGCACCATCCCTTGCCTCCAAGTGCCAGAGTCGCCGTCACCACAACCCTCTCCAGAGCGACCACAAACAGAAGCTGCTCCCACTGTACAACCTATTCGCATAAGGTTGTCCAGACCAGTGGCTACAGAGGCCACCACTAGTACCGCTGCACCTCAGGCAGCTGCCACCTTAGAACCCACCACCACAACAGCAGAAGCTCCCACCACCATTGGTGCGGAAGCGTTTTCTTTCCCGATACCACATATGGAGGCCGACCCCATAAACACGACATTTGATTTTGAGATGCCTGATGCATTCTCAAACGAATTCCAGTATTCAGAAGCACAACTGTTCTCCCAGGAATATGAACGTCCCAGCTACCCTACTACGCCGCGAGATTTGCCACAGGGACAAGCTGTGTCGAGCTCTGAAGAAGAGAGAACCGAAACAGACAACGAGGAAGGCGACGATGAAGCCAGCAAGGGCTCACATGACGAACAGACAGAGGGCCAAGGCCAACAAACCGACACACACGGCGACACCAGCACATATGAAGATGAGACATTCGAAGCCGCAGCGTACACACTGGCTATAAAGAAAGTATATCGTACCATGGAGAAAGTTTGGGCACAAAAGAAGTTAACTGAAGAGGAGAGCCAGGCATTAATTGAACAGGAACTCATCTCCGGAGGATTCGAAGACGCATACATCAGAGGGTTCAGGGAGTTAGTCAAATCAGTAGGCTCCCATGAAGCACTCAGGTTTTTACAAAGAAAGCAACTACCACAGTTTGATCCCCACCGAGTGCGACTACTTTCAAAGCCCGGAGAGTATATTCGTGTACCAACAGGAGCTCAATCCTCAGCACAAGCCAGGGAGGCACGCCTCGCCCCCGAACGTTCATTAACCGCAGAAACCATCCTTGTAGATTCGCCACCCCGTACCACCATTGTACATACCACTACTATCCTCGAAATAACATCCACCCCTTCGACTCCTCTCTCACCTCATCTTTCACCAACCCATCCCGTATCACCCGCACACCCACCGGCTTTCCCCACATCCACACCTGTACAAAGCAACATAGCCACAACCTCTTCCTTACCCATTCATACCACCCTGCCCACACCCAACCCTCCGCATCCATATGTTAACCCCTTCACCCCTTCATCCTTCCCAGCGTTTCCCCCACCTCTACGACCCCCATTCCCCTTCCTAACCCCACTAACCTTCTCACCAGTCTCACCTCCCCAACCTACCATAACCCCTATTTCCCCGTTTCACCAAGCTGCTCCAACCATCCCCCCTGTAAACTACTCTACATTTGTAAATCCCGTATTCACACCTACACAACCACCCACAATCACACCACTTTTCACAGTCACAACACTAAACACGTCCAATGGCATGGACATATCACCATCCACCTCACCACCACCCACTCCACTCACAGCACCCTCATATTTAGGCACTTCACAATTTTCCACAATCACCACTGCATCCACTGTCCCAACCCCACTTCCCATTCCCACTGCATCTCCTCCCACTACATCCTCATTTAGCACTTCACTACTACTATCGCCCACCATAGACACCGCATTTCAACACATGTTCGCATGCATGACGCAAGTCCGCGATGAGTTTGCATCACTCGGCACCAACTATCAACAGCTGCAGAAAACGACGAACGAATTACAAACGCAGCTTAATTCGTTATCAATTGAGAACGCCTCACTGAACAGCCGATACCAAGATTTACGAGAGGCCTATCACAAGTTAGAACTAGAAAGTGAGGAGAAAACCAAAGAGGCCACCGCGGATTTGGATAACCTACTTAGAGCCCAGACTGTCCGCAATGCAACGCTTACTAGAAATATGGGCTTACTAAGAAGACACTTAGCCGCAGCAAAAGAGGAGAACCAGAGACTCCAAGAGCAGAATAGAGAAAACTTGGAAGCAGCTTTAGATCATCCAGAACAGCCACTAAGTCCGAGCAGATTCAAGGCAATCCCATCCGAGTCGATGCGGATGCTGCTAGACGACCATGTTAGATTGCTCGAGGACTATGATCGTATGAACGAAGAACATCAAAAGTTAAAGGAAGATCACAAACTACTACAACTCAGAGAACCAGCAACACAACAAGTACAAGTAGCAGCGGAATTACCAGCGCCTGTGGACCCTGCCCCTGAAGTTTTAGAGGAACTCAACGCACTCCGGGCCCAGGTAACAAATCTTGAATCTAGAATTGCAGTCTATGAAGCACCACCAAGGCCAGACTCCCCACCTGAGCTACCAGCTGAGGAAGAAACCGTCACTATCCCGGTGGAGGAGACATTCGAAGAGGCATATGAACCGATACCCATCCCAGGCGGACGTGTCACGGCCGAAGGCCAGATGACCTACGAATTACCTACCCCCGCGTGGATGAAGACAGTTGAAGAACTCGGAACGACACACTCGGCCAGAGTAGAGGCACAACTACATGCCATGGCCATAATTGAAGAGAAAATTTTACAGTCACCATTCTTTGCTCAATTGGCCCCGCGACGATACATATCTGGGCATGAGCTCCAATATAAACCATACTTCATGTTAATGGCCGAATACCAGTTAACCATAGAGAAAGAAACAGGTATGAAACCAACGCATGCCACTCAATTCGAGCCAGAGGACTTGCCACCAAGGGCGCAGAGAGGTGAAATCCTTCAACTAGACTGGCGCAAAGATTTATTGCAAAATTATCCAGAGATGATGAGCACGTGGGTAAAAGCGCCGCTTCACTTAAAATTTAATCCGTGCTGGGGACCAGTACCACGACGCCGCTCTTGGACTGCCTTCGCTATAAAGCTACAGAACAATAAGCAGTGCCAAGACTGGTTGAACTATCCCTACTTCAAGCCACCAGTCGCGTTACCCACAGTAGGGTACATGATGGCGACGATCCGCCACTGGCTCCCTCGATTAAAGCACATGGATGATATTGCCGCGCACATGACTGTCAAAATCTTTGACATGATGCAGATGGTCTTTAAAGTCTTCCGTCGCATCAAGGCTCCCCATGTAAACACCCTGGGCTTTGAGCATGGCAACTTTGATTTAGTCTATGATATGAGCACAACGCCATCGCTACGGGTGTGTTACGCCTGGCACTGCAGGATCAAATATCTACCGGCATGTTACAAGCAGACATTCGATGAAATGTTCACCACCGGCTTTTGGGAGTACCATTCAGAGGTATTTATAAGCAGGCCCACACACTTATTGCAATTATTCGCCTGTGAACGAATGGTGTACTCCACACATTATCAGCTCCCACCACCAGACGAGCCACAACCTATCGATTGGGAGAAACTCGAGGCTGATCTAGCCCGAGGTATTCGTATATCAGAGCACACCCTCGCTCAAGACCTCCTACAGAATTACATCCGGCAGACCTCACAACAAGGTTCTGTCAGGGACGACAGAAGCGAGAGGGAGGGGGGTGTTGGAAGCAATCAGAGGCACAGACGCCACGGAAGCATGTGAAGACAAAGCAGGGAGCCAGGAGGATCAATTTTTTAAACAAATATATTTCTTATTAATTCTCCAAACATTCAACAGTGATTGTTATCACTAATTGTAACATATGTATCATAAGAAAACCCCATTTTGTAATCCATAGCTCCATTTTGTGCAAGCCGAGGAGTCCTCGAGCTTGAGGAGCTTAGGTAGAATACTCGTACCAAATTTCGTTATTTTTAGACATCGTTTACCCTTCCAAATAGCCTCTAGGACCTAATTTTTAACTAGGCCGGTCACTAGATGTGAAACCGGTCAAAACTAGTCTACAAACTATAAAAAGAGCTAGAGAGCTCATTTTTGGGGTTGGTTCATTTTGGTTAGTGTGAGCATAGAGCTAGTTTGAGCTTGTAAGAGTATTCTTGAGTAATAGAGCTAATTTCCCACCTTCCATTGTGTCTTGCTTGTCTCTTCATTGTGTGTGTGTATGTGTGTGTGCATCTTTGTGCTTCTCACCTTCACTCTCACATCATCTCACATTCACGATCTTCATATCACTCCTACCTCTCCCACGGATTGACATTAAGGAGGTGAAGCTTCTTAACGTGGTACTTACCATTGTGCTAGAGCAACACAATGTGTCCTAGAATTTTGCCTTGTCTGACCATGAAAAGACATTTCTCTAGGTTCAGAAAAACCTGATATTCTCGACATTTGTCAAATACTTGCTTTAGTTCTAGGATATGAGTCTGCCTCATATTCGAATGAGTACATATATCATCGACATAAACTTCCAAATTCTTGTGTAAGAATTCCTTAAAAACATGACACATCAGTTGCTGGAAAGTGGCGGGTGCATTTGTCAACTCAAATGGCATTACACGAAATGCAAATATGCCCCATTCTATGGCAAAGGCCGTCTTGTGTTGATCTTCTGGAGCAATGGCTACTTGATTATAGCCTGAGAAACCATCAAGAAAGCTGTAAACTTCCTTGCCCGCAACTCTTTCCAATAAATGTTCCGTGATAGGAAGAGGATAATTGTCTCTAATCGTGGCGGCATTAACTTTTTTAAGGTTAGTACACACACACAATTTTCCATTCTTCTTGGGCACGACCACAATGGGGGATACCCATTCAGTATGCTCAATTTTGTAAATGAATCTTGCTTCTATCAAACGATCTATTTCTTCTTTAATTTTAGCAGCGTAGTTATCATTGTACGTGTATGGTTTCTGTTTCGTAGGCTTTACATCTGGAGTCATAGGGATTCTATGGGAGCATATATATGGGTCTACTCCTTTCAAGTCTTTGTAACTCCAAGCAAACACATCTCTATATTCACGTAACAGGGCAATTAATTCTTCTTCTTCTTCATTCGTCAAATCATGCCCAATGTACGTACATTTTTCTTCTTCTCCTTCTATGGTGACTATGATTTTTTTTGGTTTTCTTTCAGTTATCATATACTTCTCCAACATCAACTTTTCTTTTAGGCATTCGTACCATTATTCTTCTATCTTCTATTTCATACTTCTTGAAGTTCTATGGTACTTCTATGAGTGGTTCTTCTTCTTCTTTTGTTTAGGTGATTTCTTTCCCTTCTTTTGCTTACTTTTTGTCTCTCTTATGGATGGCTCAAGCTGTTCCATTTGACTTTGCTTGTCTTCCTCTTCAAGGGTTTTGGCTTCTACAAAATAAAGATATTCCTCTTGTGTGGAACAGAAGGGTTCCATGATGATGGATTCTAGGTCCTCCTCATCACTCTCGTCTGGATCTTGGGTCTCTTCCATGCATTCTTCTAGGATAAAGTCTTCCTCAACAGATTCGATCATAAAAATGGAAATGTCATACCCGTCTTCATCACAATGAGGGGTCCATTGTTCTTTGTTCACTGCTATGTCCATCGTGGCTAATATTTCTATCTAACCGTGAGGCTCAAATTCCTTGTCTGGAAATACTATAGGTGCATAAGTTGGGTCTTGAAGAGTTCATTGATGTTGTTCTGAACCTAAATTCCTGGCTTCTAACCATTCTTCCTCTTGTTTAGCTACTTTACACATCCATAGATCAGTATCCTTGTGCAACCATGAGGGGTCTGATTTCCAATGAGTGCATCGATTTTGTTTCTTCTTGTGTTTTATGGATGGTATTCCATTGCATTGGGGGTATATCTCGATGGGAATAATCTTTAAGATTGACTTTGGTAGTCACTCTTAAATGTTGCAAGTACAAAGAATTAGTTCCCCAATCTTGTAGGATTTGCAATTGATGCATGAATGGTCGTCCTAAAATCATCTCGTAAGCATGATTTTTCCCAAAATCACAAATGGCAAAAGTATGTTCAAACTCCACACCACAAGTAGTGAGAGATATGCCTTCTAGTAAGCCTAATGGTTTCTCTATATGTCCGTCAGCCATTTGTAGCTTCATCTCGGTAGGTCTTAATGCGCTTACCCCAACGTTTCCATAAAGCAGTCGTAGTGATGGCTACTCCGGCTCTTGAATCTAAGGTATCTCGAGTACCTTCCTGTGTGATACTATCTGAGAGGTAGCAATAGCAAGCTCAGGGAATTGATTTGCTACATGCTTCCACAATTCTAGTTTAATCTTTAACAATTCCTCTAGAGTGAGATGGCACTGTACTTTAGCATTCTTAATTACTTTCGTGTTTCTAGGGATTACTGATTCTTCATTCCTCACTATTATAGTGGGTGCTCTCCTGCCAATCGACTTTTCTTCCCAAGGTCCTGTGAACTGAGGTAATTCTTTCAAAGATTGGATTCACAATCTGTGTGTTCACTCAGTTGTTCTTCCTCTACATCATCGTAGGTAGAGGGGATGTCTTGGGGGAATTTCTCTTGCAAGTCGTCTATTTCTTGAATAGGAGGATGGGTTCCTTGTTCTTTTCTCCACTTCTCTTGTTGGATTTCTCTCAAAAATTCATGTGAATAATTATGGATGGAAGATAGGTTGTCTTCAACCTCTATATTTGGTACTTGAGACAGGGGTGGTGCATTCTTTTCTTGGGTCACAAAGTCATTTGGATTCCTATGCTAATTCTTTTTCTCATTGCTATTGACCAAGTATTCTAACCTCTCCAGTAGTCTTTGAAAGTGTAATTCCGGTTTTGACATGTTATTCCAATTAAGATAACGAGAGACTTCGAACATAGTTTGTGCTAATTCTACCATCTTCATACAAAAGTCCTCTCAATTTCTAGATCTGCTTCGTGGGTAGTTCTTACTCATTTTAGCTATCTGGGATCCTTCTTTTAGTCTAGCCTGATATGCACGAAACATCATGTCTAAGCTTTCCGGTATGGGTTCCGCTAAAACTGATCGAGATCTTTGAGCTAGGTTCTCTTGATTCGATTCTTGAGAAGTCAATTCTAGGATTTTGGCTCTTGATTCCTTTAAACTTCCTTCCAACTCAGTTATCTTTTTACTCCATTTCCTCTAAATTCTTTCTATAAAATCTTTCCATGATTTTGTCTTTTTATTACTAGAGTCTCCAACTTCACTGGTTCCAGCTATTTTCTCATGATTAAGCTGTTGATTTTGTAAGAGCGCCTGGGCTCTTGTTATAGCTTGGATAGGCATGTATGTAGGGTTGGATCCATCTGCGTTGTGTACAATACCTATCATGTTGATCGGTGCCACTTTTGAAGCATTAGCAAGGTTCTTGGGATAGTCTTTGATGACATGCTCTTTACCACACTCGACACAAAAGCTTTGTATGTTATAGTATTGTGACTGTGCTGCTATCAGAGGATGTGGACAATCCTTTATGAGATGATCTCATTGGCACCTAAAGCATGGTCCTCTAGGGCCCTGTGGTCTTTGCTGTCTTAATTGGGGCCGTGGATTAGGGTTGGTATACATTACGTTAGCATAATCGGGCTCCCAACTGGGTTCTAATGGAGGACTATCGTATTGATATGTTTCCACATGTTCTGGTGACTCTGTGTAATATGCAGGTGGACTATCTACATGAGTAGAGTCAAAACTATTAGAATTAGGGTCACTTTTTGTGATAAGAGGTGAAGAAGGCACTAAAGCCCTATTGAGATTCTCTTCTGCAGTAGCGTATTTGACTGAGATGACATTAGCTGGTGGGGTGGCTGTTGAGCTAAAACAGGTTGTGGTCTTTGTTGAGCTTGATAAGGATAGTTTTGAGGAGACCTATAGTAATGAGGCTGAGCATTATATTGACCTTGATACCTACCTGGTTGTGGGTATGCTTATAGGTAGTTCTGTCTTACTACTTGTTTGTTGTATGGGCAGTCTTGATCGTGTGATTCGTGTATCATCTCTCAATCGTATAGTATTGGACACTAGGGTTGGCTTGTGGTTGTGTTGCATTGGGACACACATTTTCCATATTATCACCACCACAGGTGTAACAACACTTGATTGTTGTTAACCTAGGCATCTGTTTACTAGAAACTCCTAGTTTCTGAGCCACTTTTCTGCTAGGTCCTCTATCGAGCTAGAAAGTTATGAGGATGCTAGAGATGAACAATCTGAGTCCTTATAGACCTTTGAGAGTTCCAAATCGTCTCCAAGGTTGTCCTCAATGTCTATACAAATTCTTACACATTGCTCTAATGTTATGAGTTCCTTCAAGTATACATAGGAGCGTAGTGTAGAGCTCAAGAGGTCATCTAAAAACAATGACACTTGATTGGCTTGTGAGGGTAACTCTTGCATTGGACATCTTTCAACGTATTGTCTAAACCTAGGTCCTGCAAGTCTGACTGTTTCCTGAGGAGTTTGTTTGAAGCTATGAATCAATGAAGATGTATCATGCCTGACCACTTTTAGAGAATTCTATGATGAATGACTCTAACAAGTGATGGATATCCCTAAATTTCCTCTGTTGCAATGGTTGGAACCAAGTTAAAGCAGTGTTCTTTAACGTTAGTCCAAATGCATTATATTGCGTAAACATGTCTTCCACTTGCTCTGATCGGAACACTTGCTTAAACTCCGCAACATGATCATAGGAATCTCCTGTCCCATCAAAGTAATTTTTCATTGACTTTACTAATTGATAATATCCTTGGGTGTTCACGTGGTCTAGGTAGAGGAAAATCATCTCTACCACCTGGTATTCTAGGTTCCCTTTGCCTTTCCACTCTATCGGTGTCCATAGTGGTTCTATCTCTCCCTATAGGATGAGTGAAACTTACGTCTGGTCTTTTTCAGATTTGTTCGAGATGGGGGGAAGACTAACTCACCTCTCTATGTGTAGGTATTTATCGCATGGTCTAGTACTACAAATACTCATTCTAAAGTATCATCCAAGTATACAACTTTTCTCGGTGTATCTGGGTCCTTGAATTCATAAATCATGATGGAGCCTACCTCATTAGGTTGTTCCATTCTGTACCTCCAAAATGCTTCATCTGTCTCCTTATTCAAAAACAACTCTATGCTTCTATTATCCTTAGGGATCCATTCAGGAATTAATACTCTTATCAGTACAGATTTTCCTCTAGGTGTCCTAGGTTCTTCTCCTAATGGTTCTTTTCCTTGGGTTCTCGCTTCTGTATCTGGCTGAACTACAGCAAACTCATTGGTATGATTTGGCTGAGTGCTTATGATGTACATTGTTCCTCCTTTGTCTACGTATGTGTCTCTCTCAAATTTCACCACTGGATGATCCAATCCAATGGGTTGATCAAGATTGTGCAATTGCACCACTGATCTTCGCAAACCATCCTGGTAGATACGAGCACCAAAGTGGTTGGTTTGAACATATTCTAATTGAGTTCTATAGGGTCCTTTGGGTCTTTCTAGATATGCTATGTTTAACCCCCATCTGGTCTTTCCGTGCTAAAAGCCATTTTCGATTCACTCATATCTGAGCCCAATTCGTAAGGATAACTATTCAATTGTTGTGCCCATGAACATGTAGTTCCTACACTTGCTTCTGATGATCTACCGGTTCATCGGTCTGACTTACCTATATGCTTGCCCGATCTAAGGTTCATGAATTTACTTCCTGGCACTCTCTGATTGTCAATGGTTTTTTTGTTCTTTCTTGCTTGTTTCTTTTTAATTCCTTGAAATTCTTGTCTTGTCTCACTGTATGCGTCAGGAGTTGACTTTTCATTGTACTTTTGAGTTCTCGTTCTGTCAGACTTAAATTCTTTCCTTTAGGTTTTCGTATCGCACACCTTTATCTTAGTCTTGAACTTGAAAAATTAAGTCTCTTGGACTTGATAGGTTCCTATGGTCGTTCTAGTTTAATCCACAATGCTAAATGTTTAGCCTAAGCTAATAATTGACTGAGGGGGTTGAGTATTCTTCCAACCTTGAGTCAGCTCCTTTGATTGCTCTGATGCCCAAGAAGTCGCACTCCCCAAGCCTCGCGTTCTTCACTGCCTTGCCTTGATTGCCCTTGATAGCCCTTGCTAGACCTATAAAAATCCAATATTTAGACCAATTCTTAAATTGATGATCAAGCACTTTGATATATACACCTTTTAGGGTCCTTTCTCCTTGGCCCAATTTTTAATGCCCCGTCGCTCTTCTAATGAGCTATAAAGCTCAAACATCGAACTTCGGATGAAAAAGATATAAGCATTTAGGTCCTCGAGGATGAAGACTGACAAACAAGTTTTTCTTCAAATATGAGCTAAGGGGTCTCTAATAAGTGTAACCACCCAAAAACTTTCTTAAAATAGCCTCAAATTAGCCCAAAAAATGAAACCCTAAATTTCGCGTTTTGGGTGTACAATCGTGATGGTCTAGGACCGTCATGATGGTTTAGGACCGTCACGATGGCTCAGGTGAACCGTCACGATGGCGTGGTACAATCACGATGGTCCGATCGTGCGAGGCATCATGATGGTCTGAGGTGAAGCGTCATGATGATTTGTCTAGCGAACAATCATGATGGCATGAGCCCGTCACGATGGTCAACGGTCAATGCAACCGTCGCGATGGTGTGAGCCCATCACGATGGTCATGAGGCGCGATGGCTTGATCCAATCATGATGGTTCAACTTTGAAGCATCGCGATGGCATACCTGGTATCGTCACGATGGTCTATCTTGACACATGGCAGAGGATCGTTGCGATGGCGTGGGGTTGACGGGATCGTCGCGATGGTCAGTGGTCGTCGCGATGGTGTGAGCCAATTGCGATGGTGTGACACAATCATGATGGCATGAGCCTATCACGATGGTCCACCAAAATGAAAATTTTTTGTATGCACCTGTGGATTTGTGTGTGTGCAAGGGTCACCTACCTCGTGGTCTGGTCGCTTACTAAAAATGTCGACTTTGTCAGACCATCACGATGGTCCAACTCCAACGGTAGATTCTGATAGAAAGTGAATTTCTTACCTTTTGGAAGCTTTCCTACTGCTCTGGAGCACTGTACCTACAAGAAAATTCAAAAACACACACATCACAACAAGCACAAAAGCTCTCTCTCTCTCGCATGCACAAATGAGGGGAAATGAGGAGAATGGGTGGATATGGTGAATTTTCTAAATTTTTCAGACTGGAAGAAGATGATGTGGTGGTGAAGGAGTGTAGAGGAGATGAAAAACACAGAAAACTAATGAAAAACAACAACAAAAACTGAAATTTGTACCTTCCAACACCACTTCTTGCTATACTCTTACCATCACACATTCGTCCTAGACTCGATCCCTGGCAATGGCACCAAATTTGGTGTTGCTCTAGCACAATGGTAAGTACCACGTTAAGAAGCTCCACCTCCTTAATGTCAATCCACGAAAGGGATAGGAGTGATATGAAGATCGTGAACATGAGATGTAGTCAGAGTGAAGGTGAGAAGCATAGAGATGCACACACACATACACACACACATACACACACATGTAAGAGACAAGTAAGACACAATGTGTTGCTCTAGCACAATGCTAAGTACCACATTAAGAAGCTCCACCTCCTTAATGTCAATCCGTGAAAGAGATAGGAGTGATATGATGATCGTGAATATGAGATGTAGTGAGAGTGAAGGTGAGAAGCATAGAGATGCACACACACATACACACACACAAGTATGAGACAAGCAAGACACAATGGAAGGTAGGAAAATAGACTCTATTACTCAAGATCTCAATTACAAGCTCAAAGTAGCTCTAAGTTCACACTAACCAACACTAGCTAACTTGAAAAATGAGCTCTCTAGCTCTTTTGATAGTTTTTAGACTAGTTTTGACCGGTTTCACATCTAATGACCGGCATAGTTAAAAAATAGGTTCTAGATGCTATTTGAAAGGGTAAATGGGATCCAAAAATAACCAAAATTGGTAGGCTCATTGTACCTAAGCTCCTCAAGCTTGAGGACTCCTCGGCTTGCAAAAAATGGAGCTTATAATTACAAAAGTGGTTGTTCTATGTTACATATGGTACAAGAGTGATGAAAATCATTATTGGGAGTTTTTGAAAAGTTTTTATAAAACATATTTGTTTGAAAAATAATATGTCTGGCTCCCTGCTACTTTATTGTGCAATGTCTTTACATGCTTCCTCGATGTCTATGCCTCTGGCTACTGCCAACACCCCCTCCCTCTCGCTTTTGTCATCCTCGACAGAACCTTGTTGTGGGGTCTGTCGAATGTAATTTTGTAGGAGGTCCTGAGCAAGGGTGTGTTCTGAAATGCGGATACCTCTTGCCAGATTTGCTTCGAGTTTTTCCCAATTGATGGGCTGAGGTTCCTCTGGTGGTGGGAGTCTGTAATGTGTGGAGTACACCAGTTGTTCACAGGCAAATAATTGGAGTAGATGTGTAGGCCTGCTTATGAACACCTCTGAGTGATATTCCTAAAAACCGGTAGTGAACATTTCTTCGAAAGTCATCTTATAGCATGCTGGTAAATATTTGATTCGACAGTGCTAGGCATAACACACCCGGAGCGATGGTGTCGTACTCATGTCATACACTAAATCTTGATTGCTTTGCTCAAATCCCAGGGTGTTCACATGTAGTGCCTTGACGCGACGGAAGACTTTAAATACTATCTACATCATGTCAAAGATTTTGACAATCATGTGTGCTGCTACATCATCCATTCATTGTAAGCAAGGGAGCCAGTGGTGAATAGTTGCCATCATATAGCCGACCGTGGGCGGTCCGCGGGGTGGAGTGAATATGGGTTATTGAGCCAGTCCTGGCATTGCTTGTTGTTTTGTACTTTAATTGAAAATGCCTTCCAGGAGCGGCGTCGTGGCATAGGTCCCCAACATGGGTTATACTTTAAATGGAGTGGTGCCTTGGACCATGTGCTCATCATTTTGGGATATTCCTGTAACAAGTCCTGGTGCCAAGTTGGTTGATATATTTCTCCACTCTGCGCATCTGGTGGTAAATCATCAGGCTCGAACTGAGTTGCATGAGAAGGTTTCTTGCCTGTTTCCTTTTCGATGGATAGCTGATACTCTACCATTAACATAAAATATGGCTTATATTGTAGCTCATGCCCAGATATGTACCTGCGAGGGGCTAAGTGAGCGAAATAAGGGGATTGTAGAATTCGTTCTTCGATCATCGCCATTGCATGTAACTGTGCATCGACACGTGCTGAGTGGCTCCTGCCAAGTTCTTCAATCGTCTTCATCCATGCAAGAGTAGGAAGTTCAAAAGTCGTCTAGCCTTCGACCGTGACGCGTCTGCCTGGGATGGGTTGGGATTCGTAGGCTTCTTCAAAAGTGTCTTCCATCGGGATAGTCACTAATTCTTCATCTGCTGGTAGTTCCGATGGGGAATTTGGCCTAGGGGGTGCTTCGTAAGCAGTGATCTATGTTTGAAGAGTCAATACCTGGGCCCTTAGAGCGTTGATTTCCTCGATGATTTCAGGAGACGGGTCCGTAGGAGCTAGTGGTCCTTGCTGTATAGGTGCTCTTAATTGGAGCAGTTTGTGGTCTTCTTTGAGCTTCTGGTATGCCTCATTCATGTTGTCGTATTCGTCTAGTAATCTGACATGATCTTCTAATAACATCATCATAGATTCTGAAGGAACAACTTTGAAACGACTAGGAGTCAAGGGTTCGTCCGGTTGATCTAAAGCAACTTCAAGGTTCTCTCTATTCTGTTCCTGCGAGCATTGTGTTAGCAGCAGCCAAGGCACCCAAGGACCCACAAGACAAGGAAGCCAAAGAAAGGAGTCGGAGCAAAGAACAAGCAGACAAAGTAGTCAACGTAGATATGGCAAATAGGCCTATTATTTTTCATGAAGCTGAAGGTCAAGGACAAAGCACAAGAGTACATCAAAGAGGTGGACACACAAGAAGAAGGAGCAAGTAGGGAGCTCCAGGAGGTGTATGTCAAACTTTTAGAAGAAATCCCTACAAAAATAGTGATTTTCATCATTAAAAGCCATTGTAAATACCATTTCATATTTTTGTAGCTGAGTCCTTGAGCTTGAGGAGCATTAGAAGTACCTACCTATCAATTTTCATATTTTTTAGACTCCGTTTGAGTCCTCAAATATGCCCTAGAACCTAAGTTTTAACTAGGCCAGACACTAGGTCTGGACAGGGCTAAAGCTAGTCAAAAACTATATTTAGAGCTAGAGAGCTCATTTTTGAGGTTAGCTTGTTGTAGAATTGAACTTGTAAGAGCACTTTTGAGTAATCTAAGGAACTCCATTGTCTCTCTCTTTGTTCTTGCCTTGTGTGCGCGTGTGTGTATGTGTGTGCATGTTAGTGTGCTTCTCACTTACACACTTGTGCCATCACTTGTTCGAGGTCTTCATACATCCTCATATCTTCCCGGATTGACATTAAAGGAGGTGCTACTCATCACTGAGCTACACCAAATTTTGGCGCCGTTGACGGGGATCGAGCTTCGAGGATGAGCGTGTGATGGTAAGACATAGAGTTGAGACGTTGGAGTCATAGGTATTTTCTTCACTTTTATCTACTTTCTTTTGTTTTCTTCATCACCATCTCCCATCTCCATCTCCATCATCGCAAAAATTTCAGTTTTGTGGTCATATCACCATACCCATACCATTTCCCCTCATTTCACTTGTGAGAGAGAGCGAGAGAGCATTCGTGTGCTTGTGCTTTTCTGTGTTTTTTGAGATTTTCTGCAGGAATCAGCATCCCCAGCAGCTGCACCAACTCTAGCAGGTAAAATTTTTGACTGTGCAGGTCCCGAGGCATTGACCTCTCTCAATCATGACCGACAGAAAGATTGATCTTTTTACAAAACAAAGTGCATAACCATGATGGGCATCCTAAATCTGTGTTTGAAATTTTGAAATTCCTCTGTTTTCTGTCAATCGCGATCGACACGTCAATCACGATCAACAAATGACGATGGGCACTTGTCAACGGACCTGTCAATCGTGACCGACACGTCGATCAAGATCGATCGAGTCAACGACCCATTGACCACGACTGACAGAGCCTACGCGTGCCACGTGTCAATCGCGATCGACTCATCAATCGTGATCGGCCCATCAATCGTGACTGACAGCCCCGACGGACCTATCAATTATGACTGACCCAGTCAACGACTATTTGACCACGACTGATAGACCCCGCATGCCACGTGTCAATTGCGATCGACCCATCAATCGTGATCAACACAGTCAATGATCCTTTGACCACAATTGATTGAAATTTCGGGCCACGTGTCAATCACGATTGACCCATCAATCGCGATTGACAGCCACGATGGACCTGTTAATCGCGATCGACACGTCGATCGCAATTGACATATCAATCACGATTGACAGACCACTCGATCACAATTGACAGGCAAATTCGGCCATTTTTTTTAGGGCAAAGACATTGGGTCTATTTTTGGCTAATATTTGGGTTATTAGAGCATTGCGAGGCTGCTACACAAGTAATTCGAGAAATCCTACTTGCCTGGTAGCCTGTTTTAACCCTGTTTTAGCCCTAGAACCCTGATCTGGCATAACTTTCTCATACAAAATCCGTTTAATGTGATTTTGAGTTGACCATACCCAAGGGGAAGAAAACTGAGGGATCTTTAGGATTGATTTCCACAAAGCCAAAGAACAATTTGACCTCTGAATTGCATGAATGAAAATGGTTTTTTGTGTCAATTGAATTCAAATCTTGAGCTAACTTTGGGACTTTTACAGGTCCATTGAGAGTGTCAAAGGGCATTCTAAGCAAGAGTAAGTGCAAGCTTGGGAACACGCTTCCTGGGCACACAAGGGCAACCAAGGAGAGAAACTAAAGGTTGGAAATTCTCAACACCCTCTGTCAATTCCAAGCTTAGGCTAAGTACGGATAGAGGGTTTGATCAATTAGGGTTACATTAAGCACGATCAAGTCCAAGAACTCTAATCACTCAAGTGCAAGTACAAAGAGATAACATTTGCAAATTAACATAAGGTTAGGGAAAAGATTTAAATAAAGCGACCAAACTCAAGTACGATAAAACCTAAGTATTCCTCACGACGAAGATTGATTGGACAAGAAGTGACATACTAAGAAAAATTAAAAAGAACAAGTGATTAAAACAAAAGAACTCAATGAAGTTGTACTTGGGAAACACCTAGGGAGAGATAGACAGAGTCTCAGATCTTCAGAGGCTAGTTTCAATCATACTGCTAGGTCTTGGGCCCAACAGTTGAGCCATTATTCACACTACCCTAGCTTTGAAACTAGTGAGTCTGAGATGTCTCAGGGTATGGAGAGACCCATAGGAAGTTTAGGTGTGCCATACTTACAAAGGGTCGAAGGCCCTTACAAGATGCAACTCGAATACCTTAGGACCAACTGATTAGGTGCATGCATCTATGAGGACGGCCTAGGAAGATCTGTGGTCCAGATTAAAAACCCCGATCAACCCATTGGACTAGAACATCCAGCAGTCAAGTTTGAAAATGGAGCATACATGGACAAAGAAGGAACCATATATGTAGTCACTAGCCACCCAGATAGGACAGAGGAATTTGGTAATGTGATCCTAGAAGCAGACATGGGAGACCTAGAGCAAGGGAACATAGGTGGAGAGCCTAAAACCCCTCGAGGCAAATCAGTCCTCACGAGAATTATCACACCAGAGTGGGTTCCCCAGGACAATAAGAGCATAGATCTGCTCTTAAACTGAGACCGATGAAGCCTTTTGGAGGTATAAGCCTGTGTACCTAAGTCACAAGACTTGTGCCAAGGAGACTAAATCTCATTTGCCGCACAAGTGCGTATAGTGGGGAATTGACACACGCTTATTTGTCAATCCGATGAACCGACCTAACCAAACATATGAGGACGTGTGCACATGTGATGAAAGTGAAGTGGTTCAGATTGCATGCATGAGAAAAGACTAACCTACCTCCCTAACTTAACTACTGAAAGTGTCTGCCGCGATACCACTGATAGTAGTTTTCACTAAATTGAGGATTTCTCCCAACTTTGAACTCCGAATATGGCCAATAGTAGTTTTTTTCGAAGCTCTCGTCGAGATGCATCTACTAGTGGTATTTTCACTCAATTCTGACAACTGTGCTTCAACTTATGACCAAAATAGTGAATGGTGGGAAACACACACACTCACTCCACAACTCCTCCTTGCTCACACACACATTAC
Source organism: Ceratopteris richardii (assembly GCA_020310875.1). Classification (NCBI taxonomy): domain Eukaryota; kingdom Viridiplantae; phylum Streptophyta; class Polypodiopsida; order Polypodiales; family Pteridaceae; genus Ceratopteris; species Ceratopteris richardii. The sequence continues at coordinate 145,419,768 of CM035422.1, forward strand.
AATAGCTCAAAAGTGAGGGGATGGGGTAGACGACAGTCCTACACACACATTCCAAGCTTCACACACACACAAAAGATCTTGAAGAAGATGAAAATCTGCAGGAAAGAAGCAAATTCAAAATTTTGAAGCTCTCCTTCTTCACAATGGCAAAAAGTCTTTACAAAGAGTCACAAAGTGACTTATATACATATGCCCTAAAAATGGTCCTTTCATACAAGTGACCGGCACTTTATTGACTAATCTCTGTTCTCCTATTATCTTACAAGAAATATATTACAAAGACTTGGGATTATGCATCTAGAGGACTCCTCTAGTGCATTTACATGGCTTTTTAACGAATTCCTAAGATTTTGAAGAAGAAAAATATGCCCATTAATTTAAAAATTTTAGGGCTCCTCTTTTGTGCCTCTGTGCTCTGCAACACTCTCCCCCTCTTTGTCTTTGTTGTCCCTTGACAGGCTTTTGCTTCTGATTTATAGCTTGTTTAAGACTTCTGAATACATGCATCCAATGGTCGAAGAAGCGATAAGGACTGTCAGAGAATTTGTTACTTTATCCGAGGTATGTCCTTTGCTTATGTTTTATCCCTTAGTATTCCGTACATCACAAATCCGGGTTGCTGTATTAAGTCCGGCTGCCGCGCATGCCATCAGTGAAAGGATTCGGATCAGCCAGATATCTTCTTGCACTTCTTCAAGGATACTTATTGGCCTTGATCCACCCTTATCACTTACATACCTTTCCTCATTGTATTGTCTTGAGCATGTTTACCTTCTCCCACTGCACACCTTAATTTGCTGATCTCTACTCTCTTTTAAGAGGGCATTACGTTTTAGAGGTCCTATTTTTGAATCTTCTTTGTCATCCTTCAGGACCTGTTCCATTTCTTCTCACCGCACGCATCCAGTGGATGAGGAGACACCTAGGACCTTCAGACAATTGGTTATCTTATCCGATGAAGAGTCCTTTGTGTGCTGTCTCTCTCCTCGACTTGTTTCGCTTCACTGCGAGCTCCTTGTGGATGAGAAGGTTGTGTGCAACCTCCCATGAAATGTCCTGGTTGTTATCTTTTTTTTAATTCCACTCCTCAAGACCTGGATCTTTGGCGTTGTTGCCTGATGCGTGCCCCTGCAGGGCTTTGGGCAGAGAGTTGTTCTTTTTCTTGATGATCTTCATTCCTTATTGAGCAACTTTATTCTTTGATTTTCTTCTTCTTCTCTTTTTGCTTGATTCCCCTTCCACACGTCCCTCCTCCTGAACTCTGTCATCCCCGACAGGCTTTTTGTGGCGACGTGAGTACGTTTGTATTGCAGCTTGCTCTCGTTGATTCAGTAGATTGGCATGACATATCATGAACTCTTTCCATTGGCTTGAATTCACCCCATCCTCTGGTGCCTATCGATGATCCGCAAAGAAGCTGGTTTCATAGGCCACCAGTCTTGCATTAAGATTGGAAGTCAATTTTACAAAAATTTCTGAATCAATTTCAAAGAAGCCAGTGAAAAAAGGCTTCTTCAAAGGTCTGCATATATGTGCTTGGCAAGAACATAAGCCATGAATAGAATGCCATAATGGTTAATCGGCTCGGGATAGTCGAGAGATAAAAAACAAGTGCTTCGGATCCTTGAGTAATGCCGATGAAGTTCAAAAAAGTATATTTGGCATGTTGGAAGACTTTGATAACTGTAAGTAGCATGCTTAGAATCTTATTAGTCATTTTGACTACCAAATTAGGTACAATGGCATAGCGAGAAATCCAAAATTCCATGGTTCTTACCATGTATTCTTCCATCGGTAGATAGTTATGCGGTGGACTTGGTAGTAGTGGATAATTGAGCCACTGATTATTTATGCTACCTTGGCATTGTCCTTCCCAAAAATGCGTCCAGGAGCGTTTGTGGGGTATTGGGCAAAAAGTTGGATTTACCTGAAGTGCGTACTTGATGATTCCCATTGCACCCAGAGTGTAGGGTTTTTTTCCAGAAGTTTTCTCCTCCATATAGGGTCAGGTTTTTTGAATTCCTCTTGAGTGTTGTTGAATGTATGATTACTAAACTGGAGGTTGTTGTCGGGATCGTTATTTGTCACGGTCTTTATATATTGGCATGTTTGCTCTCTAAGGAGTCCATATGGTATATCAAATGGTTTTCATATCTGTTCCAAATTTTTGCTTTCAATATGTGCTTCCTTCATGACCTTGATGATTTGATCTTCAAATTCTGCAATAAGTTGGGACACCAGTAGTGCCCTCTCATTTCGGCTCAGTTCTACAATATCCCGATGAGTACGTTGTGATCGGGTTCACACGCGCTTAGGGGTGCACACTGAGTGCCAAGAAAGTATTCAGATGTTTAATCTAAAAGAACTAAAAGTAGCTTTACTCAAACTGTTACCATTTCGAATTCAAACAAAAAGTAGCTGAATTAAATTTGGCGCATGAACATTGATATGACGTGATGTTATGTTCTGAAATAGTTTTCCTTTCGCATGCATAGTCCATAAACTGAATTCTATCAATATTTAATAAGACATGCATATGACCTTTAGAAGATTAAGCTCTTATTTTGTTATGAAATCGTGTTGTATCCAATGCAATTCCTTTGTGAATCATCCAAACAAGCAGAGAATCTCCGTTTTTCCACTCAAACAAACATGCAACTCTCTTGTGAATCATCCAAACATGCAGAGAATCTGTACACATGCATGTCCGGCCCTTTCTCCTAGGTCCTTATTGTTGAAAATATGGCAAGCTTCAATGAATCTTCAAGAGATTTTTTTTTTTGGAGAACCCTAGCTACACTATTAAGCTTTATTTTCTTCATAGAAATGTGCTCTTAGTTTAATCTCAACTTATGCATATGAACAAACTCTTGAAGTTTGTTCAAAAATAATAAGTAAATATGCTCCATCCTTTATTCACGTAAACTGCCATCCATCACGTGAAAAGCAATGCTCTACCATATTTTAAGAGGTCATATCCCAAGAGATCAGCCATAGATCTTTTCATTACGTAGATTTAGGAGGATGCACCGCAAGAAATAAAGTCTATATATAGACTCCTTTTTACATGGGAAAAGTGCGGCCTTCCAGAGTGTCTTTTATAGATCTCTCTAGAGTAGCATGAATAGAGCGGCAAGTCATTTCAATCAGCGGAGTCTCCTCTCTTGTAATTTTGTTGAGGTTATAATATTATGTTTCTATTTCGTGTATCACTTTCTCTCTCAAGTTTGCAGGTTCACATGGATGATCAATTTGCTACAGAGTTGTAGCTGAAGCATGCTCAATCTCTATATGTCTATAAAGTAGTGAAAGCTACTAAGCTCTTCCTATCAACAAGTATGCACAGCTGTGTTTTATGAAGACGGATCATTTCTAAATGCCTCGCTATCAAAGCAACATTACTAGAACTTCTATTCAGCAGCACACAATACAGAGACAGAGAAGAGATGCATTATTTTGAGAAGGTATAAAATTTGTGGTCTATTATTATTTGCACTTAGAACTGTATTTTGTGGCTGCGAGATCCAAAAAATGTCTTGTATCTCTCCATATGCATAATGACATGTTTACGGATTCAAGTGATACCAAGGCTCTAAAGTGTATGATTGAACAACATGCAAATAGCTTTTTTGTGTGACTTTTATAGGAGACTTGATGTATCTTTGTTACAGACTTACACAGTGAACGAGGTGCTGAAGATAATGCTGTAACAAGAAATATGGAGTTCACATGTATACATGCATGAATTATGAACTTTATTATGGTGAATCAATGTATGCTTATAGACATGTGTTTCATTGGAACATGATCTGTAAAGCAACAATTGTATAATGCTATTGGTTGATGATTGCATCAGTACTTGTCCGAATGGTCATGTGCACACACTGTTAATAAGGTCACATATGCTCCATGTGATTTAATACTGATTTTGATTGTGTTACATTATGTATTTATGAGATTGCGGTACAAGAAAAGTTGTAACCAGATAAGTCACACGAACATAAAAGTTCTCTCATAGTCATACACATTGCAGGACATTGATGGTTATTTTATGTGGCTGGAATTCCTGGTCTAATCAAGTATCTCACGGTTTATGTGGAATGAGGAATTAAAATGATACACAGAAAAACTGCTATGGATTGTAGAAGAGATATATGATTCTGATTTACGTGTAGATTCTATATGCCAGGATTGATGAAGTACATACATATTAGAGATATAGAATCTTAGATATATATGCAACGCCTATATTCAATAAAATGTGTGCATAGATTTCTATGCATTAAATATATATTGTCTATACTGTCTTGGGTTTATATGCAATAAGAATTGATGAGACATAAAGTTCTATGGGAAATATTACTCTCTGTTTTACGGGCTCGTAGTGATTCTGAAAACTTTATGGATGCCATGAAAAAGACAGTTGAAGTTCTATCAAGCTTGTGTCAACCATAGAGAGATTTGATGTATGTTCTTGAAGTAAAGTTGCAATGCGCTTACGATGTATCTATAATTTTTTATGACGTTGATGTATGAATTTGTGGTTAAATTTGTTATTGCATGGCCAAGGAGTTAAAAGAACAAGTGAAAAACAAGATCCATAACCTTCGGTTGTGGGCTCACCACTCTTCCGCATGTGAATTCTGATTTTCAACATGGTATCAGAGCTAATGTAATGCTATGTGGTTACTGAATGTATTACCCATGTGACCCATGTATGACTCATGAGGAAATAAGCTTGTAGTCATGTGCAGCCAAGGATTTACATGTACAAATAAATTAAGTGATAATTTTTGAAGTGAAAAAAAACAAGATCCGTATACCTTCGGTTACGGGCTCACCACTCTTCCGCATGCGAGCCCAATTTTTAACATGGTATCAGAGCCAACCTTGGCTGCCTACAAGCGTATGTAAAGCTATTGAGGTTAGTGGAGGTTTGTCGAAACCCATCGGAGCTTGAAGAGCTCAAGGTCACATATATACTGAGATACTCTAGCAAGTGTAGCTAACCATTTGAGCTATTGTTTGAAGTAATCTACAGGTTTGTTGCAAGCAATCAAAGGTTCAAAGCAAAGACTATCTATCAAGAAGAAGCCAGCAAGAAGAAGACTACAAGAAGGAGGCTTCAAAATAAAGAAAGCTGCAAGAAGGAAGCTTCACAAATAAGAAGGGCTGCAGGAAAGAAGTTTTGAAAGCTTCACAAGTAAAGAAAGCTTCAAGGGAGAAGCTTTGAAGGCTGCAAGAAGGAAGCTTGGAAAAGCTTCAAAAAAAAGAGAAGGCTAAGAAGAGAATCTCACAAGAGAAGAAGGCTTGAGAGAAAGCCTAAGGTATATCTCCCGTTCTTTATTGCTCTATTGTTTTGTTGAAGGCCTTGACCAAGACAAGTGGACGAGAGGTTCACTTCAAAGTGAAGAGTGCTAAAGAGCACTTTGGAAGAGTCAAGGACTCAAGAAGGAAGGTGAGCGAGGAGGCATCACCAAAGTCACCCTGGTCAAAGATAAGCTAATATTGGAGGTAGCTTGTGCTAAAGCTCGATCAAAGAAGCTTGAGTATTTGAATCGCTCACTCAAGAGGAGTTTGAGCAAGAAGGCTTACTCAACAAAGTTGAAGCCAAAGGGAAATCCAAGGTATGAAGTTTTAAGCAAGGTTGAAGAAGCTCACTCGATGGAGAGTTAGAGCACTAAACTTTTGGAGCACCAAGGAGGTCACTACTCAAAGGAATGCTTCAAAATGGGAGGTCAAATCTTCTTGTTTATGTTGTTTTCAGATTTTCACCAAGAAGTCTTGGAAGTGTAGGTATGAAGAGAAAGAAGGAACTATCAAAGAGTTCCTTGAGCACCCTATTGAAGGAGTGCATATGGAAGAGTCGTGTGAAGACTCTCATGGATATTTTCAGCCACATGGAGGGGCTGATGACCAAGGGGGAGACATAGACAATGGCTTGAAAGCCATGTCAAGAGGCAAAGAGCAAGGGAGAGATCACGTGAAAGAAGAAGATGAGCTAGGAGAGCTCATAGCAGCCTATTCCATCAAAGACGAAGTGGAGAGAAGCCAAAGGACAACAACCTTAACACAAAGACAAACTTTTGTTGAAGAAGAAGATGAGCTAGCAGAGCTCATAGCAGCCTATTCCATCAAAGACAAAGAGAAAAAAAATATTGAAGTCGAAGATGAAGAGAAGGAAGGCCAAAGAACAACCGTTTCAAGACAAAAACCAGCCCATGAAGAAATTCAAGAAGCCACTTTGAAGGAAAGATCAGCCAAAGAAGAAAGTGCAAGGAGTCTCAAGAAAAATGAAACCACCAATGGGAGCAAGAAAAGAAGCTTCACAGTGAGTTGGAATGATTTGAGTCTAAAGGAGGACACTCAAAGAAAGGAAGCCGCCATGGAAGATAAGAAGAAAGTGAGAGAGAAGCAAGAGAGAGAGAAAGAGAAAATACAAAAGAAGACAACAGGAAGAAAAGATATGGTAAGAGATCTTATGCATCATGAAAATAATGCTTTACTTGTATTTCAAACAGGTTTGAAGATGAAGACACTATGACATCAAAAGGAGAGCATGCAGAGCTCTCATATCAAAGAATGAAGCAAAGGAAAGGTCTAAATGAAGTCACAAAAAGCTACAGTCAAGGAAGTGAAGTAGAAGAGGGCCTTGCGATGACGAGAGGCCATCGATTCCTTTATTTCTATCTAATGAAGGCTTGGAGAGAAACTTTGGTTGCTCTTCAAGTGGTTCCTATTGAAGATCCTTCAAAAGATCTTCGAAAAACTCCTAAGAGAAGAAGCTTGATAAGGATCTCAAGCCAATGGAAGTCAAACTTTTTCAAAGGGAAAAGGCAAGCACTCCATCGAAAATTTCAGATGCAAAAGCCACCATGGAAATTTCCTCAAGCATTGCTAGCTATTGTTGCAAGATTTGAGGAGAATTTTATTTGGCACATCCCATGGACTACTCATTGAAGCTTGAGGGGGAGTGTTGAAAATATGGCAAGCTTCAATGAATCTTCAAGACATTCTTTTTTTGGAGAACCCTAGCTACACTATTAAGCTTTATTTTCTTCATAGGAATGTGCTCGTAGTTTAATCTCAACTTATGCATATGAACAAACTCTTGAAGTTTGTTCAAAAATAATAAGTAAATATGCTCCATCCTTTATTCACGTAAACTGCCATCCATCACGTGAAAAGCAATGCTCTACCATATTTTAAGGAGGTCATATCCCAAGAGATCAGCCATAGATCTTTGCATTACGTAGATTTAGGAGGATGCACCGCAAGAAATAAAGTCTATATATAGACTCCTTTTTACATGGGAAAAGTGCGGCCTTCCAGAGTGTCTTTTATAGATCTCTCTAGAGTAGCATGAATAGAAGTGGCAAATCACATCCATCTGCCGACACTTCTCTCTGTGTAAACTCATGAAACATCTCTATGTAAACTTTAGTTCATGACAATATATTTTATGCTTTATTCTCTCTTTCTAAGTTACAGGATCGCTTGTACTATATATTGAGCACAGAGTTCTATGTGAAATCGTTTCGATCTATATACACCTGCAAAAATGAAGAAGCTACAAAGGTATATTACTCGTACATGATAGACACATGCTTTTGCTGTTGTGGCATGTTGACGACAAGTAATAAGTTGTTAGTTTTTATGAGCACACATAACGAGCTTATGTGTTTTATTGTATGAAGTCATTCCGGACTCTATATAGTTGCACGAAAGTGGAAGTTACAAAGTGTTGGTGATGCATAAGCATATTGTGTGTGTGACAAAGTTTCCTGGTAAGAGTATGTCTTTATGATGGAAAATGGTCATGTTCTAATCATAAAATGGTCATGCTCACGGATGCTTCTGCAAGACTTCTGAATCACATATGTAATTGATATATGTGGAAACTCTATATACAACGATTGGCGTGCATGTTGAATGGAATCTCTCACTCTCCATATATATATTCATATATATGTTGCAGGATTACGTTTGAGGATAAATGCATGAATTAAAGTATGCATCATGCAAACGCTGAAGTGATGTAGTATTGCAAAGTTATGTGATGCAAGTTTTTCCTTTTGATGTGTTCATATGCATCCGTTCATATGAACAGATGTAATGAAGATTGCAATGGTTTATGAGTTAAGAAGATATGATATGAGATGCAGGTTTCTTTGGTGTATTTATATGTAGGCATTCATATGTTCAGACATGCAGAAACACTTATGATGGATTCATGGAATGCTTAAGTTGTGTTACAGGTCTATGGTGTGATTCAAAGTAATAGCAGAGAACATGATGAAGCATGGTACTATGACTTGATGTGTTACGTGGAGAGTATTGGCATATGATTCACACACAAATCATATCACTCTCATATATGTAGAGAACACATTGTTCTTTGTTTTGTTATATGCATAAGTGAAGCAACTCATCAAGTGAGTCATTGTGTGAATGCTCTATGATTAAGATAGTAAGGACTTAATGTTGCATATGCCAAGGTGTTGACATGAAGAATTATGAGTTGGCTGTCATAAAGTTAAAGTGCAGGTATACTTTATATTGAATTGAGGTGCTCTAAGTGAAGAGCATAGTGAGATTGTATATAAAGCTTCTAACATTGAAACTAAGTCATATGTTTGTTGGTGTCTAAGAGAGTGAAGCTAAATGTATGAGCTTGAGGTGTGAATGTAATGCTATGTGGTTACTGAATGTATTACCCATGTGACCCATGTATGACTCATGAGGAAATAAGCTTGTAGTCATGTGCAGCCAAGGATTTACATGTACAAATAAATTAAGTGATAATTTTTGAAGTGAAAAAAAACAAGATCCGTATACCTTCGGTTACGGGCTCACCACTCTTCCGCATGCGAACCCGATTTTTAACACTTATGACAATAACGCTTAGAGTTTCCTTTTAGAAAGACAGCACTTCGGCCTATCACATCCTACTTTTAACATACTCTCTTTCTCTCTCTCATGATCCAGAAAAAGCCTGAGTCTGTCTTGCTGCGAAGGTCCTGGTAATAGTTATATTTTAATTCCTCCAGGTTTTCATAAACCTGTTATCTTCTAAGAGCATGTATTTCTCTTTTCAACCCATCTTCCGGTTCAATCATTTGACCACTACGGAGAGAAGAAATCCACGAGTCAAAGGGATACTCAATGCAATTGTTACCTTGTTGAATCGTGATGAAAATCATCTACGGTAGCTTTACAACAATAGAACAAATGGAACCTAATCAGCATAACAGTGATGAAAATGAACGCTAATTTGTATAGTCCCTTATTGGATGGATAGTACTCTTCCCAATCTGTATCCAAGGGCCTTGGGACATTGAAGAACAACAATACTATGCGATCAGCAATCTAACCACGCAAAGCTAGCCAGTGGCAACAGAACAGGAGAAGAAGGTTTTGATTTGCGCTGACATAGTCTTCCCTCCATTGTCCTCTTCAAGTTTCACTACTGAACATCTCTACAACAAACATTTTCTATACCTACAATCCTACACTGTCCCATACAAATAAGAAGCTGAAGAAGGGGAAAGAACAAAAAAAAAGATTTACTTTTATCTTAAGATATATAAACCAAAACAGAACTGTAGCCTGGAACACACCAATGTTTTAAACAAGAAAGCCAAGTATAGAACACTTCTACGAGCCTAGCTGATTAGATTTCAACAATGTAGATGTACAATTTACTCCAATTGCAGCGTTCAACTTCACTTATTCTTGAATTATTCCTTTAACCGGCAGTTTCATGTTATCAAATGTCGGAACATCTAAAACAAAGCTCAGAACAAAGGCGATAAACATGCAAGATGCATATAGAAACCACCAGTTCTACAAGAAGCCTTAACAACACAATTAATGAAACTTTACGCGCACATTACCACAGAAAAAGACAAACTTCAATTCCCATAACACTTCAAGTTAATCCATTGGGATCCACTTACAGAAATTTGTTCATTACATTATCCTGACCTTTAAACTGCTTCGTCGTTTGTGCTTAGCGTTACCACCACATTATTTATTACTGTCTCAAGTTGTTGGTTCTGCACACATGAACTATTTGCACCTCCTTCTTCTTGAAGCTCATAGCCCTCTAAGGGTTTCTACATCAATCAACGAAGGTCCTTCTAGTAAGACATCAAGCCGACATCATTCTCAGATTCCGCAACCGCAAGCCGACCCCTTCTTAAGTTTTTGTGGTGTCACTATCAGCACATAGTCTCCAGCGGTAGACAAACCTGCTTCTGTCCATAGCACAACATCTATCTCTGGGAAACCCTTTCTTCCTAAGATGCATCTCAAACCCCCCCCCCCTTTTTTTCAAAATAGCCTCTGCCCTCCTAATAGAACGTGTCCTAGATATCCCCCAATTAACTGCAATATCACTGCTTCCTTCATGAAGATAGAAACAAATCCCTATTTGAATGAGGCAATCAAGGTTTGGATGAACTTTGCTTATCTCATTTCCCCATTACAAAATCAGTGCCATGTACTTTGTCCTCTCTGAGATGGCCCACACGTTTTGATTCCACCTATAACTCAAACCTCCTCTTTCACTTTCTGTAGAAGATAGCCTAGGATCTGCACTAACATGCATCATTGTGGGAAATGTAGTGTGACACATTCGAATAATTAAAGACTTTACTGTATATTTTGGACTTGATAAAAAAAACCCTTGAAGACTTCAGGATGCACTGCCATCTAAGTAAACTGAACTGAAGGTTCAACATTCTCTAATGCATATTCGTAATGATGAAAGTCCTGCCCTTGTACCTTTTTGGCTGAAGGGAAAATTAAAAAATGAGCGGTGACAAAAAATGAACCATTCTGCTTTGCAGATACAAATGAGACAAATTTCCTAATGGGTAACCTGAGCATGCTCATGGATTCCTCTAAAGAACATCAGCTGCTCAGCCTGAACAGAGCATTCATGCTATTTTTGAGAAATTGCTTTTGTACCCTCGTAGGTAGAACATAATTTGAAGTATCACACATATTCACAAATTTTTGACAATGATTACAAATGAAAATGCTATCACCATTGATGCACGAGCACTCCATTTCTCTTGAGAGTTTCAAAGAGAGAGAGAGACATTGTTCATAGGTCCTTCCATATTTGGTGGTTCTCAATGGGCTGCTTCTTTGCCATCTGTTGTAATGGCACTCCAAAAAAAGCTCATCAACAAGACAAATGGCTCTAGTCTCCATCATCTTTGGAATCAGATCAAACTCTGCCCCTTTCCTTCTGTATTTATTCTCCACATTGATGAGATGCTCTAGATTCTCCCCATTCCAATGTCTCCTTCAACAGCTCTATTTTCAGGACTTGCACCAAAAAGAGCTATCTGCCTCAATGGAATACATGGTAAAATGCTGGTTCTGTTTTGGGTACTTCTTAATAAACCAACTACCAATGCTTGAGCGGTAGCTCCTTGCACCAACATCCACATAGAAAAAAATGATGGTTGTCACTAATCTCAGTTACACTACTCAAATACTTGATCTTATTAGCTCCTTCAAAGCAATCCATGGCTTCGACGGTTCTTCGAAAATGAGGGCTCAGCACCGTTGAGAATCATCTTCCTTTCTGCACTAACAAGGCACTTTTCTGGGACCAACAAATTTCCTAGAAACTTAGGATGTAGTCTTTTCTTCAGTACAATCTCATGGTCCATCATGACAATGCTATCGTGGAGAAAGAATCTCCACGACAACGTTCAGAGTGGATCTCCGTTTCCTCCCTTGTCCATGAATGATGTAAGGGGGGAGAGAGAGGATGTACCTCAATCTCCGTAGTAACCGTTGTGGATTGTGGAACTATTGGTATCCCCTCTGTTGTCTTTTGTGCTAGTTGATCTTGTAGTTGCTTTATCATTTCATCTTTTTGCTTAATTTCTTCGTTTGCCTTCAAAATTGTTTCTTTGTTTTTAAGGAACTCTTCTCCTACGACAACGAGCTGATCAATGTCTTCTTTACATTGTTCTACACACCTATTTTCGGCTGTCTTCCACTTTGTCCTTAATGCCACGGTATCACCTCTTCTCCCATTCTGCAATGATGGCCTGCTCCTGCTTGAGCTGATCTTCATACTTAGCTAACTTTTCCTCCAATGCCTTTGTGTCCTTTTTGGTCACTTCTTGAGCTTCTATAGGTTGATTACATAGAAGAGCTGTCATCAGCTCCTTGTTTCTGTTCCTTAAGTTCTCTGCCTCTTCCATGTATATTTTGATTTGTGATTCTAAGATCTTGCTTCTTGCATTCATCCGTGTTTTCTCGGCCTCGCTAGCATCATATTTCTTCAGTAACTCCTGTAGTTGTTCTTTCATTTTCTCATTTTCTGTCTCTAGTGTTTTACATTGCTACTTGGCCTCTTGGACTTCGTTCTCTTTATGTGTTATGTTCTCTTGTGCTAGACTCAATTGGGCTGAAAGGTTTTTACCCATTTTGTGAAGTTGATGCTTTTCCTGCATTACTTTGTCATAGTTAGCATCAGCCTCAAGCATTAATTGTTGCGTATCCATAGCAGTTTTGATCATATGTTGAACCACTGGCTTGAGCTGAGCGATGTCTACATTCAACCACGTTTTTGGGATGCTTGGAGCTTCCCCTATTTGTACATCCTTTCCGTGTTCCACATGTATAGTCTCGTTATGTGGTTATCTGATTTGGAGTTGTACCTCCAATTCTTTGCTTTGTTCTTCTGTATTGATAATCTTCGTGGCACTCCCTTGAAATGTAACATCCATAGGGGACGGTTCTGCCACTACCCTTATTGGTGTGAAGGGTTCTGACTCTTCCACCATAGTGTCTTTTGGTTCTTCTTTGGGATTCTTGAATGATCCCTCTTCTGCAAGCCTAGTCTCTTGGATTTGAATGTCAGATGTTTCATTTATTTTGATGACATGTACTCTTTCTTGGGATACCTCTTTGCCTGTGGTGTCTTGATTGGGGTTGATGGGATGGTGATTTACTTTCATGCCCTCTTCTTCTGCATTATAGCTCACTTCATTTAATTCCTCCCATTTTCCATTATCTTTTGACTCACTTTGAATGTCCGTGTTCAATAAGGAGGTGTCTGGTTCCTCTTGTGCATATGAAGATGAGCGTGAATTTACCAACCCTAATTCCCTGTACCGATGCACCTTGGTTAACCTCTTTTTTAATTCCATATCTTGGGTGGCTTGCTGGTAATGGTGTCCTTGCACTGATAGATTTACTTGACCTTCAGTGTATTGATGTGTGTCTCAAGGGCTCTTGTCAATTCCTCTTTGGTAATTGGTCGATTGTCTTCAATTCTTGTCTTTGGAAGCACATGTGCCCTTTTTGTGGCTGGTACTTTTGCTTCCACTTGCATCATTACTCGTAGTGTTTTTGTACCTCTCATTTTAGGTTGTGAGCTAGTTTCTGCCTCCTCAATGATCTTTACCCCTTTTTTCTTTCTCGAGACTGTAGCGACCTTTGCGTATTTGGCCATGGCTTCCGATGATGGCATTTCTTGCAAATGCTTTCTAATGCCCAAGGCATGATATATCAATATAGTTAGAGCCACATTGCAGTTCAGTAACTTCTTGTGATTCCACTGCTTCTTTGCCTCGAACAACCTCTCTTGAATATAAGGAGTCATATTGATTTGATTTCCAATTTGTTTTTTAGCATGTGACAGCATCTGTACTATGATCTTCTAAGGAGCGGTGTATCTATGCATGTTAGGAAAACAAAAGTGCTGATGAATGAGTCTTACTTATTCTTCAATATCAATGCGATTAATGTCAATAAAGGTCCTAGTCTTTGCCCCTCAACTTTCTTCTTTTAATACCACATTTCCATCCTTTCCCATCCAAAAGCTTCCTTGATTAAATCATGTGTAAATTGAATTATGACCCATTCACCTAGTGCATCCATGCCTCTAGCCTCTGACACCAATGGATCATGTAGTGCTGGCTGTAACATATTCATAACTTGCGTGCACCTTTGAAAGTCGGGTTTGTAGATTGACAATTCAAAATATTTGTGAATGCCTACTTTCTTCATGATGTCAATGGTAGATGGGAGCTCATGTACTACCTTGAAATCCCCGGACATCACAGGGAACTGATGGTCCGTGTCCATGATCTTGATGGTCACTAGGTATAGATAATCCCCAGCTGGTTGATCCTCTCTAAACCAATGTCCTTTTGCTTTAGTCACACTCTATAGAGGGAATTCCAATACTTCTTCCTGAATGGTTGCTTCAGAATCTTCAGAAGCCATCTGCACTTGTAATGAAAAGAGCATTAGCTTCTATAAAAGATATTGCATTGGTGCGATGTGTTGTAGTAGCTTTCGTTCTTTACATCGCTCCGTTCCCTTTTAGTGTATGAGTAAGATCCCTTACCGCATTTATTTTTTTCATTTTTTTCCTGAAAGAAACAAGAATTAGCATAGCCGAAGCAGTTATTTATTTACATAGGAGGTCCATTCCTAGGAAGTAGAAGCTATGACCTGATCCCCATTGGAGTGTGCACCACTAATTCTATTATGTACATCCTGTGCCGAATGTCTGGCCTTGTAATGTGGCCCTATCATGCACTTTAGGTGCATTGGAAGCTTTATGTATGCAACGGAAATCTTCTTGGTTCTGGTGTTCCATTCCTTGCTGTTGCTTGGGTTTCCATATCTACTTTGTAGTAGATGTTTCAGGTCTTTTCTTCTCCTCCATTTGTTGTGCCGCATGTGTAGTTCTGCCCGTTGTTGTTATCCAAGTTGTGGGGTGTGTACCTAAGTCAAAGAGACTCAAGGACTTGTGCCAGAGAGACTAAACCTCATTTGCAACACAAGTGCATATAGTGGGAAATTAACACACATTTAAATGTCAATCCGATCAAACGACCTAACCCAGTGTATGAAGACGTGTGCACACATGATGGAAAATGAAGTGGTTCAGCTGATATGCATGAGAAAAGACTAATCCACCTCTCAAACTCACTGAAAGACTCAAAGTGTCTGCCGTGATACCTCTTACAGTAGTTTTCAGTAAATTAAGGATTTCTCCCAGCTTCAGGCTCCGAATATAGTGAATATGATACTCATTTCGAAGCTCTCGACGAGATGCATCTATTGGAAGTGGCTTCTGTTGTATATTATTGAACAATGCATTGCTAAACTGTTATATTATTAATGTATTAATATGTTTTTGATGTTTCTGATATAGCAGCCAAAGGTTCGTGAGGAGCGTGCAAGGCGTGAAAGGGCGGACATCAATAATCCGAATAATTATTATTTAGCTTGTAAATAAACCTGCGTAGAAGGTTCTATTGTTAAAAAAGTAATGATTAGCATAAGGATCATTGTAGACCGTAGTTTCTGTTATTGAAAGCAAATGGCTTTCTGTAAAAGTTATCAACTTTTAGTTTAACGCTTGCTTTTCAAAGCCGCCCTCTTGTAACCACTCTTTTCGACGTAATCAAAATTCTTATAAATACATGCACTCTATGGACTGTCGAAACAGAGTGCTTGGGGGGAGATTGCACCCAATCTGCGTACTTTCTCGTCTCTTGTTGCATTTATTCTTGTGTGTGTTTTTCTGCGTTCGTAACTTCTGTTTGAGCGTTAGCAAGATCCTGACAACAGTGGTATCAGAGCTCTGCACGCGTCAATACAGAGGGTTTTGTTCTCTGTTTGTGATTCCGATTTCGATTCTGTCTCCGTCTCCGTTTTCGTCTTCGACTCTGTCTCCGTCTCCGTCTCTTGTTCCTGTTCCGTCTCCGTCTCCGTCTCCTGTTCCTGTTCCTGTTCCTGTTTCTGTTTCAGTTCCTGTTCCAGAACCAGAACCTACGTTTTCACCTACGTTTACTCCTTCGGCTTACTCCAAGGCGTCGACTAAGGCGTCGACTAAGGCAAAGAACTTAGGCAATACATTGGCAACATTGGCACCCAAGGCTCCCTTGGCGACCGTTGGCTACGCGCGAGGCAATTTTAATTTTTTGAGTAGCAACAGAGAGGTTTAGAGTCCCTAAGGTAGGAGGATTTGAACCCACAACCTCCTACTTTCAAGGGAAGTAACTTGACCACTCCACCATCTCTTGGAGTTGTACTCACGTTCTCTCTCTTTATTACTTGTGGAAGGCGCGCGCTCGATTTCAAGATTGGACCCAAGAAAGAATCAAGTGTATCTCTCATTCCGTAGGTCGGATTGAGGCGTGTGATATACCGTTGGAAAGTTCTCGGAACGAACTTTCCAATGAGATAGCTTGGAAGTGTGAATTCCTTCAAAATCCTTGGGTGGCACTTGATTGAGTGTTCAAGATACCAAGCAAGGTTGAGAACACGCGATCGAGACACCAAGGTTGCAAACAAGAAGGTTCAATACACCAAGGTTGAGAGCAAGGGTCCAAGAGCACCATGGAGGATTACAGTAATTCACCTCTACCTGCGGCAACACTTGAACAACAACTAGAGCTCTTGCGGCATGAGCTTCAAGGAGCTCAGAACGAGATCTGACAACGTGATGAAATCCTCCAAAAGATGCAAGCTGAGGAAGACAACCTTACGAGAGTAGTAAAAGCTATTGTGTCTGCCCAATCTGATGTTACTCATTCAAAGATTGGTAATAGAAACTACGAGTTTCTACGATTTGATGGCCGAAAGGATGGGCCTTTAGTACTTTCTTGGTTGTCGCAGTTTGATGATTTTTATACCGATGAAATGTATGCTGAAAGTGAAAAAGTTAAATTTGCCACTAACTATTTAGTAGGTAAAGCACAACTCTGCTGGGATGTCCTGCGGCACAGTACGGAGCGTCCAACAACTTGGAAGGCTTTTCAAGAAAACGTGAAGGATTCATTTCTTCCTCCTCAATACCATTTGCATGTTCGACGAGCATGGACGACCCTTACATGGAATGAGGGTGATACGGTTACTACCTACACAGAGCGGTTCTGGCAAAATTTACTACTTGTACGAATGCTTGAAGATGTATCAGAAGATATCTTGCAGCAGAAATACGAAGATGGTTTGGAGGTGGGAATCCAAGCTAAGCTTCACACCCTACGACCTACAACCCTCAACGATGCTATATCTTTTGCTTATGATGCAAAAAAAGAATTCCAGTCCATAACCAAGTCACTCCGTCTACAACAACCACGTCCACGACCATTTCCTGTTAAACCTTCATTTCCTATGAAGCGTAATTTTAATGCCCCATCTTACCCTAGTTTTCCTCGTCCTCCACAATCCAATTACTCAACTCCACCTGTTGCTTCATCTCTCCAACCAACCAAACCACCTACCCTTCAAACTTCAGCAGTGAATGCCCAACAGAAGCGACCACGAATCACTTGCTGGAATTGTGGTAAACCTGGACATACAAAAATAAGGTGCAGATTGCAACCTCTTCATATTGATTGCATAACATGGAGGTCTGTAATGAAGAAATTCCTCTTGTTTGGACAGAGGAATCACTGGAGAAGGATTTAAGTACCTTGGGTAACGATATCTCTCTACACTCTCTTTTTTGCATGCAGGGTACAATAAATAACAAACTAGTTAAAATTCTACATGAAGATGGTAGTTCACATGACTTCATTTCACATTTATTAGTACAAGAACTTAAATTACAAACGTTTCCTTCTTTGTATAAAGTGAAAGCTGCATTTCAAGGTAGTCGTTATAATGTAACACGAGAAGTGCAAGATGTTACGATTAGCATAGGCCCTTATGTTGATTCACGAAAATTTTTAATTGCACCTTTGCAATCTTATGATGTTATACTAGGTATGCCTTTTCGTCACCATTATAACCCACGTATTGACTACCATACTCATACCTTTAAGTTTGCTTTCAAAGGTCAAATCATTACTTTGTCTGCACGGCATGATTTCCAGCCATTTCCATTGATTAGTCACACTCAAGTAAAACGTGCATTTAGGAAAGGATTCAACTCATGCATTGTTTTTGTCAATGTCATCAATGATTATACTCATACACTTCCAGATGCATATAAACCTTTCATGAGTACTTATAAGGATTGTTTTATGTCTGAATATCCCTCTGAACTGTTGGAACAAGCCAATCACAAATTAGTGATTATAAAGATCTTGAAGAAGGCTTATGGTCAAAATGAAGTGGAAGAAGATACTTGAGAAAGTGAAGGAGATTTCAGAATGATGTCTTGTACACATATGTACATATAAGTGGAAATCTTTGTAAATTGAGTAGAGCTAAATCCTTAGGATGATAAGGAGTAATGTCATAGACGCGGGATGAGTCAAAAATCATCTATATATAAGTTAATGATGATAAGAAATGTAAGTGAGAGTCATTTGTAGATGACAGATGTTTTAGAGATGTGTAGAGAGTTTTTTCCCAGAAAATAGCGACGGGTTTTTCTCTGAGTGCTCTCTGTCTGATCATGTGGATCAAGATTCCTTTTGTACATATCTAATTGAGAAGCTAATGAAGCTATGTCTAGAGTTTCATAATCTAATTCCTCTCCTACTGTGAGAATGATCAATAGGAACATTCATATGTAGAATGTGAAAACTGAAGTCTGAGAGTAGCGCACTTTTCCGTCTCAGTGTTTTACTTAGATCTCAGTGTATACTGTAAAGTTTTTGATGAGTGAGCACTTAAAATCTAAGTTAGGAGATAGGGAAGCTATGGCTAAAAGCATTTAGCAAAACAGGTTTTGTGTTGAGAGAAATCAACTTAAGAAGTTGACTATGTCGAAGGCGCTACCTCTGGAAGACAATTGTGACATATCTTTGATCTTAAGGATCAAATTAAATTTTTGGTGATTAGTTTTGAGAACTAATGATTAGTATGATTGCGCAAAGGTATTGCAAATACTTGTGTATCATTTACTTGAAGAAATTTGAAGTTATGTGCAGGTAATGAAATCGATTTCTGAAGCAAATTTTCTGAAGAAAATATTTCTTCACTCAGAGAAGTGTTGATGAAGTTTTTTGGTAAAGAAGAACAATATTTGTGTAAAGTTTGGTTTGTAACTGACATAGAAGTGTTCTTAAGTCAGTATAGATCAAACCTTTGGAGATTAAGAGGTCTCCAACAGTGGTATCAGAGCTGAAGGTGTAATACAAGAAAAGAAAAGACAATTGAAGTTCCGATTGGTGGAGATATTGGAGTTCTTCCAAATCAAAGGAGGACAAGGACAAATTATTGAAGATAACCTGCAGAAGTTCAAAGCACGAGTTTGAAAAGAATCAAGAAGGACAAGGCTCATATCAAAGGTACACTTTATCCTCATAAACCATAGTAATTGTAGATACAGAAGGTCAAGGATGGGAGAAAGCTTGCAGATTGATAAGCTAGATAGGGAGAACTATCCAGCTTGGTCCATGAGGATGGAGGCACACCTCATGAGTAAAGATTTAATGGCATTCATTATAGGAGATGAAGAAAAGCCTGAATTTGCAGATCCTAGTATTCCAACTAGGGAAGAGCTTGCAAATTTGAAGACTTGGATGAGAAAGGATGCTCAAGCAAGGAGTATTATTTACATGGCTGTAAATGATTATCTGCTACCTCACATTAGAGGATTGGAAAGTGCTACAGATGTTTGGAATGCCTTGGAAGAGCATTTCCAAAATACAACTAAGTCAAGGAAGTCCTCACTATGGGCTGAGTTCACAACCTTCAAGAAGAAGAGCTCACAATCAATTTCTGATTATGTGGCAAGGATGAAGGATATTGCAGATAGCTTGGGAGCAGTGGATGAAGACATTGAAGAGGAAAAGTTGGTAAGACAAATACTTACAGGTCTGAGAGGAGATGAGAAGTGGAAGCCTTTCATATTGTCCATAGAGTTGTCACTTGATCACTTTACTCTTGATCTTAATCAATTGCTAGGACACATGCTAACTTTTGAGCAGGACATTAAAGGAGACAATGATAGAAGTACAAGTCAAGCTATGTACTCCAAGGACAAGAAAAAGAATGGCAAGGGAAAGCAATCGAATGATGATGAAGGGAATTCAAATCAAGCTAACTTCACAAAAGGAAAGATGAATTTCAGAGGTAAAGGAAGAGGAGGTAAGAACAAGGATAATGCTAAAGCTTGTTGGATTTGTGGCAGAACAAATCATTTGGCAAATGATTGTTGGTATAACAATCAAAATGGTGAAGCAATAATCAGAATTTTAATCAAAGAGGTAGAGGAGGCAGAAACCAAAGAGGAAACTTCAGAGGAAGAGGTGGTAGGACATCATATGGTAGAGGAGGTGGAAGAAACTTCCAATCTCAGTCCTACAACAACAGTTATTATAATTATGCATCAGATCAGAAGGATGATATGACTCTTATCTTGAATGCAACTCATGAATCAGTGGGAGAAGATCAAAGAGTGTTTCATATTGACTCAGGATGTAGTAACCATCTGAGTGGGAATCTATCCTTGATGACTGATATGGAAGCAAAGGTGAATGGACATACAGTTCAAACAGGTGGCAATACCAAACATAAAGTGGAGAGCATTGGATCAGTGAAGACAAAGAGTGGAAGTACACTTTTGAGCAAGGTACTTTATGTTCCTACTATTCTTAAAAATTTGATAAGTGTAGGGCAAATTGTGGAGAAAGGATATGAGGTAAGATTTACAAATGATGGTGTTTATGTGCAAGATCCAAATCAAGGTTATAGAAACATAATTACAGGAAAAAAGGAAGGAAGATTGTTCACTCTCAAAGTCCAAGGTAATGTGGGACATGCATTATTTACTTATGGAAGTCAAAAGGTGTCTAAATTAGACCTATGGCATAAAAGGCTAGGTCATTTCAATGAGAGAGCAATAAAGGAAATGTCAAAGAATCAGGTGGTGCTTGGATTGCCAAATGTTGAAGGGCAACATATGGTGTACAAGTGTGAAGCTTGTCAATTAGGTAAAGCACATAAAGGTTCTTACAACAAATCAGGGTACAAGCATTCAAATATGCTTGAATTGGTTCATACAGATGTATGGGGTCCCTCAAGGGACTATAGCATAAATGGATCCAGATATTATGTGTTGTTTGTTGATGATGCAACCAGATGGATTACTCTATATGTAATCAAGGACAAATCAGAAGTTTTCAAGACATTTAAACATTTTCATGCTTATGCAGAAAGGATCACAGGGCAAAAGCTTAAGAGATTAAGGTCAGATGGAGGGGGAGAGTATTTCTCTAAAGAGTTTGATGATTATTTGTGGAATACAGGTATAAAAAGAGAAGTAACTTGCAGGTACTCTCCTCAACAGAATGGAGTAGCAGAAAGGAGAAATAGGACTCTTGTAGAATTTGCAAGAGCAATGATGAAGGAAAAGAATTGTCCAAATTACTTATGGGCAGAAGCCATTAATACTACAACATATCTTGTGAATAGGTTACCTTGTAAAGCTTTGGATGGAGGAACCCCTTATGAAGCATGGTGGGGTAAGAAACCTACTCTTGATCATTCTAAAGTTTTTGGATGTGTAGCATATGCTTATGTCCCTTCACAATTAAGACATAAGCTAGAACCAAAAGAAGAGAAGTATGTGTTTATTGGATATGATGATAGACAGATGGGTTACAGGTTGTGGAGTCCATCTACAAAGCAATTTCTTGTTACCAAAGATGTGACATTTGATGAGCAAAATACATGGTATACAGGATCAACAAATGATTATGCAGGTGTTGAAGAAATACAAAGGAAAGGAAAGGCAAAAGTAAAAGTGTATGAAGAAAGTATTGATGATGTTGACTCTAGAAGTAGATTGCAGGAGCATGTAGAAGAAGGGCCAAGATTTGATCCAGAATCAAATGAGGCTGAAACTTCGAGAAGTGCAGAAATCAGAAGATCTACAAGGGAAAGGAAAGAGCCTATAAGGTATAGTTATGATACATCTTTTCTAACAACAAAAGATTATGCTTATATTGTGAAGACAGAAGAAGATCCAATCACTTATGAAGAAGCCAAAGGTAAACAAAATTGGGAGAAGGCAATGCAGGAAGAGTATGATGCTCTACTTGAAAATGAAACTTGGGAATTAGTACCAAGACCAAAGAATCAGAAAGTCATTGGATGTAAGTGGGTATATAAAACAAAAAGGTTTGCAGATGGTAAGGTGTCTAGATACAAGGCTAGACTTGTGGTCAAAGGTTATGCCCAAACTTATGGGGTAGATTATGATGAAACCTTTAGTCCTGTTGCTAAGATGTCTACAATTAGAACATTGATTGCTATTGCTGCTTGTAAAGGATGGAAGTTATCACAATTAGATGTGAAAAATGCATTTCTAAATGGATACATTGCAGATGAAGTATACATGGAGCAACCAGAAGGTTTTATGAATTCAATTGGATCAGGTTATGTGTGTAAGCTCAAGAGAGCTTTGTATGGGTTGAAGCAGGCCCCAAGAGCTTGGAATTACAGACTTGTCAAGTTCTTGAATGAATGTGGATTTCAAGCATCAAAGGCAGATAGTAGCTTGCTAGTGAAGGCAAGTGAAAATGGATACATTTACATGTGCATTTATGTTGATGATATTATTGTCACAGGAACAGATGCTCAAGGAATCAATGAACTCAAAAGGCAAATAGAGAAGGAGTTTAAGATAAGTGATTTGGGAAACTTATCTTATTTTCTAGGAATGCAGATTGTGTATACTCAACATGGAGTATATGTTTCACAAGAAAGGTATTTGAAGAATCTCCTAGTCAAGTTTAACATGGAAGATTGCAAGACTTCAACTACACCATTGGAGGTAAATCATAAATTGAGCAGGTATGGAGGTGAAGAATTCAATGATATGAAGAAATATCAGAGTTTGGTAGGTAGTTTAATCTATGCTACCTTGACAAGGCCAGATTTATCATATGCAGTAGGTGTGTTGTCACAATTTATGCATTGTCCAAAGAAGACTCATTGGATTGCAGCCCAAAGGGTACTCAGATATATCAAAGGAACCCTAGGTGAAGGTTTGTATTATGGTTTCACTTCTGACACAAGAATCAAAGTGTTTAGTGATGCAGATTGGACAGGTGACTCAGATGATAGAAAGTCTACTCATGGGTATCTCTGTTATGTTGGAGATAAACTAGTTTCTTGGTGTTCAAAGAAGCAACATATAGTTGCTTTATCATCCACAGAAGCTGAGTATAAAGGGATGGTAGAAGCTGCAAAAGAAGTGATATGGTTGAAGACCTTGATGAAGAGTTTTGAAACTGATCATAGTACTCCAATTATTTTTGGAGATAATATGAGTTCTTTGTATTTGGCAGCTAACCCTGTTTTTCATGCCAGGACTAAGCACATAGAGATTCAGTATCATTTTTTGAGGGAAAAGGTACTTGATAAAGAGATTGAAGTGATGTATACTCCAACAAAAGAACAAGTGGCAGATATGATGACAAAGAGCTTGGATGGACCTAAGCTACAGAGATTCAAGGAGATGGCAGGAGTGAATAAGAATGGAATAATCACAATTAGTGATTGAGGGGGAGCTGTTGGAACAAGCCAAACACAAATTAGTGATTATAAAGATCTTGAAGAAGGCTTATGGTCAGAATGAAGTGGAAGAAGATACTTGAGAAAGTGAAGGAGATTTCAGAATGATGTCTTGTACACATATGTACATATAAGTGGAAATCTTTGTAAATTGAGTAGAGCTAAATCCTTAGGATGATAAGGAGTAATGTCATAGACGCGGGATGAGTCAAAAATCATCTATATATAAGTTAATGATGATAAGAAATGTAAGTGAGAGTCATTTGTAGATGACAGATGTTTTAGAGATGTGTAGAGAGTTTTTTCCCAGAAAATAGCGACGGGTTTTTCTCTGAGTGCTCTCTGTCTGATCATGTGGATCAAGATTCCTTTTGTACACATCTAATTGAGAAGCTAATGAAGCTATGTCTAGAGTTTCATAATCTAATTCCTCTCCTACTATGAGAATGATCAATAGGAACATTCATATGTAGAATGTGAAAACTGAAGTCTGAGAGTAGCGCACTTTTCCGTCTCAGTGTTTTACTTAGATCTCAGTGTATACTGTAAAGTTTTTGATGAGTGAGCACTTAAAATCTAAGTTAGGAGATAGGGAAGCTATGGCTAAAAGCATTTAGCAAAACGGCTTTTGTGTTGAGAGAAATCAACTTAAGAAGTTGACTATGTCGAAGGCGCTACCTCTGGAAGACAGTTGTGACATATCTTTGATCTTAAGGATCAAATTAAATTTTTGGTGATTAGTTTTGAGAACTAATGATTAGTATGATTGCGCAAAGGTATTGCGAATACTTGTGTATCATTTACTTGAAGAAATTTGAAGTTATGTGCAGGTAATGAAATCGATTTCTGAAGCAAATTTTCTGAAGAAAACATTTCTTCACTCAGAGAAGTGTTGATGAAGTTTTTTGGTAAAGAAGAACAATATTTGTGTAAAGTTTGGTTTGTAACTGACATAGAAGTGTTCTTAAGTCAGTATAGATCAAACCTTTGGAGATTAAGAGGTCTCCAACATGAACTACCACCAGTTCGAGAATCCTTTGACCATAACATAGACTTAGTCCCTGGTAGTTCTCCTCCTCATAAAGCACCTTATAGACATGGCCCACTACATCAAAAGGAAATAGAAAATGAAGTAAAAGACCTACTACAAAAAGGACTTATAAGGCCTAGTTCTTCCCCATTTGGAGCACCAGTTCTCTTAGTAGAGAAGAAGAATAAAACTTATCGAATGTGCATTGATTATAGAGCCCTTAGCAAAATCACGATCAAGAATAGATACCCTATTCCTCGAATAGATGATCTCTTAGATAAGTTACGAGGAGCTCGTGTCTTTAGTAAAATTGATCTTAAATCGGGTTACCATCAGATTCGTATGACACAAAGTGATATTTTTAAGACTGCATTTAGAACTCAAAATGGCCATTATGAATTTATGGTAATGCCCTTTGGACTTACTAATGCCCCTGCTACATTTGCGCGAATGATGAGCAATATTTTTCTTGATTACCAAGCTTTTGTTCTTGTATTCTTTGATGACATACTTATTTACAGTAAGAATGATAGTGAACATGAAAAGCATCTTGAAACAGTTTTTCATTTGTTACGAGAGAACATATTTTATGCTAATCCTGAAAAGAGTTATTTCTTTCAGCGTAAGCTAGAATATTTAGGACATATTATTTCAAGTGAAGGTGTCCATGTGGATCCGAAAAAGATTAGAGTTATCATAGAATGGCCTACACCACAATCAGTCAATGATGTTCGTTCTTTTCTTGGGTTGGCTAGTTTCTATAGGAAGTTTGTTCGAAATTTTTCTTATTTAGCATTGCCTCTTACCTTGTTGTTGAAAAAGAAAATAAAATTTGCATGGGGAATTACCCAACAACAGTCCTTTGACAAACTTAAACATGCACTTTCACATGCACCTGTTTTACAATTACCTGATTTTTCACAACCCTTTCATGTTGTTACTGATGCTAGTGATTCAGGAATAGGTGTTGTTCTGATGCAAAATGACCATCCCATTGCATTTGAGAGTAGAAAGCTTAAACCCTCAGAGCATAATTATAGTACGTATGATAAAGAATTGTTAGCAGTTGTGCATGCTTTGCGAATTTGGAAACACTATCTTATGGGCTCTGAGGTCTTAATCAAAACCGATCAACAGGCTATTAAACATTTATTAAATCAGCCCTTAATCTCTGATACGCATCTTAAATGGGCATCATTCATTCAAAATTTCCAACCCATGATACAATATCAGCCTGGTAAAGCTAATGTTGTAGCGGATGCTCTTAGCCGTTTTCCTTTGCATTCTGTTGTTTTGAATAATGTTTCTGCCATCCAAATTCATTCTTTTCAAGAAATGGTTTCCACTTATGCATCTGATTTGTATTTTTCACGTGCATGGTATGACTTCAACAATGCTGCATCTTTTTCTGATGAACATTATACATTTCATAATGGTTTTCTCTATTTTCAACATAGATTGTGCATAACCCAAGCTTTTAAAGATTTGTTGGAAACAATGTCCTATTTGTTAAAAATTTGGTCAAGTTGGTCCTTATAGCTCACAGTAATAGAATAACTATCTGATCTGTTGAATGCCTTGTACAACTAATGACGTTGGCAGCGTGGATAGAACAAGTGCATCTCAACCATAGGACGTGGGTTCAAAACCCATCGCCAGCAAGGAACGAAAACGCGAAGATTATTTTTTATCATGCTTTTTCTCATAAAGCTAAAACGGACAGCGGACCATCAAATTAGCGCCAGACTTAGCGATAGCTTTTTCGTGATGGAAATACGATTGCGATCATTGAAGATAGCGATCGTAAGTGATTTTGCTTTATTCAGAAGCTTTTCAATGGACAACCCAAACTATATAAGAAGAGCCTCATGCTCACTTCTATTCATCCTTCA
Source organism: Ceratopteris richardii (assembly GCA_020310875.1). Lineage (NCBI taxonomy): Eukaryota > Viridiplantae > Streptophyta > Polypodiopsida > Polypodiales > Pteridaceae > Ceratopteris > Ceratopteris richardii. The sequence continues at coordinate 145,446,165 of CM035422.1, forward strand.
CCTAGGATCAACACAAGCTTTCTAGAGCTTGGACCTCAGTAGAGGTGGTGTTTCTTCTAGCACATGGGGCAGCCATGGTGCTAACTTGAAGCATGTTGAGGAGCAGCTATGGAGTTCTTCTTGATGATTCTTCTTGGAGAAGATGAAGGGTGTGCTCACACTCTAGCTCATGGAGAGGAGGTCATCTCTTGTTCATGGCAAGAAGACTTGGTCATTAGCAGCTTGATGGTGAGGATCGCCCATCTACAGGATGTATTTGAAGATTGTCTTCTACAGGAAGATGTTAGGTTGAAGATTATCTTCTACAAGAAGCTGTCTGGCTACTTCAAAGACATTGGATGGGACCATCTACATGGCGTATTTGAAGATCATCTTCTACAAGAAGATGTTAGGTTGAAGATTGTCTTCTACAAAGAAGATATCGGGCTACTTCAAAGACATTAGATGGAGATTAACATAAGATTCACATCTTATGTTAAGTATTCAGGTACATATTCTCTTTATGCACACAGGTACTACTTGAAGTCTATGGAGGCTGTGGCGTTCATATCAGAAGGAGTCCTATTGGCATAGGTACAAGAGAAACAGTACGTATATGCTTTATGCATATTTTATGAGGTGTTTGAGAAGGTGTGTTCACATGAGTTTGAGGATTTCCGTTCACACTGATCCTTCCTCATTCAGTCACTCATATTCACTCTTCTATAACCTATTAGGTCACACATCTCATGTATATTCAGATTACTGCCCACACATCTGAATATGTTTGTTACATTGTACATTCACTCATTCATCCATTTCTCATCACATAGAGTGGTTGAGAGATATGCTCCCACATTGTACATTGAACATTGGTATATATGATACTATGAGTAAGCGCTGGCTTACGTAACGCCTTACACATGACGTCTATTCTTTCTCTATCTTTATCTCATCATTTGTATGATTAAGTTGTGGTATGTTCATGTTTTGTCAATATGGAAGATTGTTGGAATTAATGTTGTACATGACTGGAACTATGGAACCATGGACCTATGACATGAGCTAAGGGCCTACCTCACTTCCAACATTTGGTATCAGAGCACTAAGGTTTTGGTTTCAAAACTTTAGATCTTTGGCATCAATGCATTAAGGCTCATTCATAATCCCAGGTTCTTAGACTTCCAGATTTACAACATTTGATTTGAAAGCATCTTCTAACATTTGACATTTGACATACACACTTAATCTAGATGAGTAGAGATTTGAGAATTAGACATTTCAGTTACATGTGTATTCATCAGTGTGGAGTATGAAGTTGATGATCTGTTAGCAGCCGAATATTTTTGAAGAGTATGCAAATACTTTACAAAAGTATTGTTTGAAGACCCAGACTTGATGAAGAGAAGACTACTTCAAATTCAAGGAAGAACAATGGTTTAGAGAAGATGAAGGAATCAGATCAACATCAAATCACAGGTATCAATGTTTACTATCAGATTATCATTTGCAGGTCATATCTTAGAAGAGCAGTTATGAAGAGATTTGAAGAAATTCAAGGATTGCTTTTATATGCTTTCATCATTTGAAAGTTAAAGGCTACATCAAAACAGGTATCTAGAGGTTTTTCTAAAAAGTTTTGAGAAATCTCTTTCATGGCAAGAAAGTTCATCTAAGAAGACAAGCGCAGAGATGCGATGAGTTTTTCAGCCAATTTTCTATTGTAAGTTGGTTGGATATCAAGGTACAAATGTATCTAGAGAAGGTAACTCTAGAAGGGCAATTCATCATTCAGACAACGATTGGTGAATTTAGTCGTTTCAGACATTTGAAACAACATTTTGATTCAGAGATATGAGGAGATGATAAAACATGTTTCTATATTCAACTTCCATTTATATACCATGTTTGTTTTATCTCTTACTCTTACACTAAAGGAAGAGAAAAGTTCAGTTGAAGAAGTCAAGAGTGCTTGCTACTTCAAGATGAAGAGAACAAAAAGTATGGAAGAGAAGTTTGAAGATGTTAACATCATCAGGTGGAAGAAAGATGCAGAAGAAGAAAGTCCATCATTTCCAAAAGAAAAGTAAGGCTTCCTTTTCTCATATATTTTCCATATACTTTTCCTATTTTATCCTCTACATCCAAAGACAAGTCTACGAGAACATCTTGTTTAAAGAAGAAGCAGTTTCTTGTTTTGCATTACACTTGGTCATGATTTAGTAGATTTGACAAAGAATTGCATTGAGAGAAAGAAAAGCAGCAGATATATGTTTTAACTCATATATGTATGAGTTATGTTTTAGTTGAAGCTTTTAAGCAGGCAGCTTATATGTTCCCTCAAAGAATTCTTGGAGTGTCAATACAGAGCTACTTGATATATGACAAGTTGCAGAGAAGTATATTTCTTCTTTATCTAACTCTTAAGGTAAAAGAGTTTTTTGTAGCAGATGTTGAAGACTTGGGTTGAGGTTTTATGTTTGGAAAAGGTTACCTCATATTCAGTATTTTCAGAAAACTTCAGAATATTCAGAATCTTGTTGATGTACGAGTCAATGAAGAATCTACTTTCAATGATTGTCTAGATTTTTGGATACATGTTTGTATTCCAAAAGGTGTTCCATCATATCCTATAACTTGATTGAGAAGTGGAGTTAGCCAAAAGAAAGTCAAGCAGGTACTATCACATTTCACCCGGGTAAAATATGAAAGTTATGAAGTATCAACTTGCAGCTTTTGGAGTTCTCAAGGTGAGAAGTTTGTCCACTTATGTTTCAAGTAAGAATTTCAGATTCCTTAAAGGATTTGTTTGAAGAAAAGTTTTACAACTTTTTGAGAAGCATGGACACTTGGAGACATTCAGGAAGTAAATCAAACATTCAGTCTTGAAGGTTTGATAAGAGCAGATTCTACACAGGAGAGATCATTGATCTTGGATAGATCTTGTATGATCTTGAGTATTTATGATTCAATTGTCTATCCTTTGTTTGATAAGGTTCTTAGCATTGGAAGAAGTAAGTCAAAGATTCAGATTCTATCAGATTTGTGTTGCAGAGAAAAAGAACATACTTGTTATGTTACAGAAAAATATGGATCCTAAACTTTTGTTTCAGATACAAGTATTGATCACTAAAGATCAGATTTATTGAAAGAAGGAAGATGTTCCACATTTCATAAAGTCTGATATATTTGAAGAATACTGGATACTAGTGTTAAATCATCCAGGGGGTGATGAAACATGAAGAATTTTCAGCCATATGTGAAAGAATACAGAGTCATACCTACAGGTATTCCTATTTCAGGTATATATCTCATATTCACTCTTCTATAACCTATTAGGTCACACATCTCATGTATATTCAGATTACTGCCCACACATCTGAATATGTTTGTTACATTGTACATTCACTCATTCATCCATTTCTCATCACATAGAGTGGTTGAGAGATATGCTCCCACATTGTACATTGAACATTGGTATATATGATACTATGAGTAAGCGCTGGCTTACATAACACCTTACACATGACGTCTATTCTTTCTCTATCTTTATCTCATCATTTGTATGATTAAGTTGTGGTATGTTCATGTTTTGTCAATATGGAAGATTGTTGGAATTAATGTTGTACATGACTGGAACTATGGAACCATGGACCTATGACATGAGCTAAGGGCCTACCTCACTTCCAACAAGATTTTGTCATTAAAGAAATGCATGAACCATCTTACATGGGTCATAGAGGCATACAAAGCACCATTTCTGCTTGCAAAGATTTCTTCTTTTGGCCACACATGGAAAAAGACATTGCACATTATGTTTCTCAATGCATTGTATGTCAGCGTGTCAAACGTCATCATGGTAAACCATTTGGATTATTAATGCCACTTCCTATTCCAAATGAACCATGGGAACAAATCTCTATGGATTTTATCACAGGTCTTCCTATCACATCATCACATAATAATATGATTTGGACAATAGTTGAAAGGTTTAGTAAATATGCATATTTCATTCCATGTAGAAAAACTTTGACTGCACCTCAAGCTGCAAAATTATTCATTAAATGCATTTTTACACATCATGGATTTCCTAAAGTAATGTTATCTGATCGTGATGTTAGGTTTTGTAATCATTTTTGGGTTGCCTTATTTCAACATTTTGGTTCTAAAATAGATTTTAGCTCTGCATTTCATCCTGAAAGTAATGGACAGAGTGAGGCTACAAAAAGTACTATTCTTGATTTATTGCGTTGTTATTCATTAGATAATCCTAATAACTGGGATGAAAAATTTCCATTGCTTCAATTTGCTTACAATAACACTTCACACACCACTACTGGTCGTGCACCTTTTGAAATAGTTTTTGGTAAAAAGCTTCCCACTCCCATGTCCCTCACCCAAACCGACATTCCGATGGCTGATTCTATTGCTCAAGATCACATTTCTATACTTCATGATGTTCACGAGCACATTAGGAAAAGTCAAGAGCGATATACACGTATTATCAATACTAAACGATTAGCCAAAGAATTCAAGGAAAATGATTTTGTATGGTTGCGAATAATTAAAAGACGTCTCAAAAATATTTTGCAGCATCCTAAAATTAAACTTGCACCACGCTATTATGGACCGTTTTGCATTATAGAAAAGATTAATGATAATTCATTTCGATTAGATATTCCATCCCATTGGACCATTCATAATTCTTTTCATATTAGTTTACTTAAACCATTTAAAGGAACTTTACCACTTGCTCCACTTCTTGATGACCCTCCTTTAATTGAAGAACAATCTGAAATCTTAGTTCCTGAGAAAATCATTGATTATGATGTCACTACTACACGCACAGGTACTCAATATCATCGATATTTGGTTAAGTACAAAAATCACTCTATTGAAGAATGTCAATGGATACATAAAACACAATTAACACCTCATTATGACCACTTAATTTCTGCATATCATACACAAACACATTAATGTAACAGCTCCATGAACATTTCCATGCATGTATTTTTTTTTACATGGCACATGCCTATTTTTATTCAGTGATGAAACATGTAACTGGCCATCTATGTTTATTCTTTTATCACCTGAGGTCAGTTGCTTGTTCAACTGCGGGGCATGTTATACCTTATGGAATATGTTGAACAATGCATTGTTGGATTGAAATATAGAATAGCCAATGCATTGTTGGATTGAAATATAAAATAGCCAATGCATTGTTGGATTGTAACATGGAATATGTTGAACACTGCATTATAATTGTTAGAGTGTTGAATTATTTTATCAACTGAGGCCAGTTGCTTGTCAACTGGGAGGCATGTTGTATATTATTGAACAATGCATTGCTAAAGTGTTATATTACTAATGTATTAATATGTTTTTGATGTTTCTGATATAGCAGCTGAAGGTTCGTGAGGAGCGTGCAAGGCATGAAAGGGCGGACATAAATAATCCGAATAATTATTATTTAGCTTGTAAATAAACCTGCGTAGAAGGTTCTATTGTTAAAAAAGTAATGATTAGCATAAGGATCATTGTAGACCGTAGTTTCTGTTATTGAAAGCAATGGCTTTCTGTAAAAGTTATCAACTTTTAGTTTCATGCTTGCTTCTCAAAGTTGCCCTCTTGTAACCACTCTTTTCGACGTAATCATAATTCCTATAAATACATGCACTCTGTGCACTGTCGAAATAGAGTGCATGGGGGGAGATTGCACCCAATCTGCGTACTTTCTCGTCTCTTGTTGCGTTTATTCTTGTGTGTGTTTTTCTGCGTTCATAACTTCTGTTTGAGCATGAGCAAGATCCTGACAACAGCTTCACTCAATTCTGACAACTGTGCTTCAAGTTATGACCAAATTAGTGAATGGAGGGAAGTACCCACACTCACGACACAACTTCTACAAGCTCACACACACATACTACAGTAGCTCAAAAACAGGGGGAAAGGATAGATAACAGTCCTACACACACATTCCAAGCATTACACACACATACAAGATCAAAGAGAAGATGGGAATCTGTAGGAAAGATGCAAATTCGAGATTTCAAAGCTCTCCTTGTTCACAATAGCAAAAAGTCTCTACAAAGAGTCACAAAGTGACTTATATACATGTGCCCTAAGTTTGGTCCTTTCACACAAGAGACCGGCACTTTATTCCTAAAAAGTGAAATTCCTACTAATTTACAAGAGATATTTTACAATAAGTTGGGATTATGCAACTAGAGGACTCCCTAGTGCATTTGCATGGCTTGAGGGGATTTTCTAAGACTTTGAAGAAGAAAAATTATGCCCATTAATTTGAAAATTTTGGGGCTCTTCTCTTGTGCTTCTTTGCTCTGCAACACTCTCCCCCTCTTTGTCTCTATCGTCCCTTGACAGGCTTTAGCTTCTCGTCAGTTGCTTGCTTAAGTCTTCTGAATACACGCACCCAATGGTCGAAGCAGCAACAAGGACTGTCAGACAATTGGTTATGTTATCTGAGGTATGTACTTTTCTTGTGTTTGCCCCTTGATATCCCATACATCACAAATTTGGGTTGCTGTATTCAGTCGGGCTGCCACGCATGCCACTAGTGGCTAAGAATGTGTTGTTCTTAGTCACCCGCTTCAACTTTTATGCCTCTGCCCCTTTCTAACTTTTGGTTTTCTGATTTGTCCTGGTTGCACACATTTTACCTTGTTGTATTATTTTGAGCCTATTTACTCTGTTGACAATGGACGCTATTAGCGGAAGGATTATTACCTGCTAAATATCTTCTTGCACTTCTTCATGGATAGTTCCTGGCCCTGGTTTGTCCTTCCCATGAAATGTCCTGGTTCTGATTGTCCTTAGGACCTGGATGTTTCACGTTGTTGCCTGATGCGTGCCCCTGCAGGGCTTTGGGCAGAGGGTGGTTCTTTCGTTTTATGATCTTCATTCTTTATTGCGTGGTTTTTGACTTTGATCTTCTTCTTCGTTTCTTCTTGCTCGATTCCCCTTCCACACGTCCCTCCTCCTGAACTCTGTCGTCCTCGACAGGCTTTCGGTGGCGACGTGAATATGTTTGTATGGCTGCTTTCTCTCGTTGATTCAGCAGATTAGCGTGACATATCATAAATTCCTTCCATTGACTTGACTTCACTCCATTATCTGGTGCTTGTCGATGATCCACAAAAAAGCTTGTCTCATAAGCCACCAGGCGTGCATTAAGGTTAGAAGTCATTTTAACAAAAATTTCTGAGTCTATTTCGAAGAAGCCGATGAAAAATGCTTCTTCAAATGTCTGCATGTATGTGCTTGGCAAAAACATAATATGTCATCAGTGTTAAGTGGCTCGGGATGGTAGATAGGTAAAAAACAAGCACTTCAGAGCCTTGTGTAATACCGATGAAATTCAAAAAAGTATATTTTGCATGTTGGAAGACTTTGATTACAGTAAGTAGCATACTGAATATCTTATTGGTCATTTTAACTGCTAAGTCCGGGACTGCAGCATATCTGGCAATCCAAAATTCCATTGTTTTTACCATATATTCTTTCGTTGGTAGGTAATTATGCGGCGGACTAGGTAACAATGGATAATTCAACCATTGATTATTGATGTTTCCCTGGCAATGACCTTCCCAAAATTATGTCCAGGAGCATCTGCAGGGTACTAGGCAAAAAGATGGGTTTACCTGAAGCACATATGTTGATGCTTCCCATTGTACCCGCAATGTAGGATTCTTTTCCAAAATCTTGCGCCGCCATATAGGATCAACCTTCTCGAACTCCTCTTGAGTATAATTGAAAGTATTCTTGTTGAACTGGAGGTTTTTGTCAGGTTCCTTATTTGTCTTTGTCTTTATATATTGTCGTGTCTGTTCTTTAAGTAGTCCAAATGGTACACTGAATGGCTTCAAAATTTGGTCCAAGTTTTTGCTCTCTATTTTAGCTTCCTTCATGATTTGTATTATTTGATCTTCAAATTCAGCAGTAAGCTAGGACACCAGTAGTGTTCTTTTCGGTCGGCTCAGTTCTGCAATGTCCCGAGTATTATGTTCAATTTGGACCTCCTGTTCCTCCCTTATCGGTGAATGATGTGAGGGGGGAGAGAGAGGACGTACCTCATTCTCCTCAATAGCCGCGGCGGAATGTGGAACTACTGGTGTCCCCTCAATGTCCTTGTGTGCTAGTTGATCCTGTAGTTGTTTTATCATTTCTTTCTTTTGTTTAATTTCTTCCTGTGCTTGCAAAATTGTTTCCTTATTTTTTTGGATTTCCTCTGCCACGATCGCGAGTTGATCTGTATCTTCTTTACAATGTAGTAGGTATCTATTTTCTGCTTTTTTCCATTTTGTTCTTAGGGCGGCAGTGTCTTCCATGTACCTCTTTTCCCATTCGGCAATGGTGGTCTGCTCCTGTTTGAGCTGATCTTCATACCTAGCTATCTTTTCTTCTAATTCTATGATATCCTTTTCCGATCTTCCCTGAATTTCTACATGCTGATCACTTAGAAGAGCTGTCATGAGCTCCTTATTTCGGTTCCTTAGGCTTTTTGCCTCTTCCATATATACCTTTATTTGAGATTCTAAGACTTTACTTCTTGCATTCTTCCATATATACCTTTATTTGAGATTCTAAGACTTTACTTTTTTAGCCTCACTAGCCTCATATTTGTTCGTTAATTCCTGGAGTTGTTCTTTCAATCTTTTATTTTCTGACACCAATTCATTGCACTGCTTTTTGGCTTCTTGGACTTCATTTTCTTTCCTTAAGATCTGTTCCTTTGCTGTCTTTAACTCAGTGGAAAGATTCTCACCAATTTGTTGAAGTTCATTCTTGTCTTGCATCGCTTGATCATAATCTTCATCAGCCTCAAGCATTAATTGTTGTGTGTCTAGTGCGGTTCTGATCATGTCTTGTACGACAGGCTTGAGTTGAGCGATGTCGACATTCAACCATGTCCTTGGTATGCTCGGAGCTTCGCCGGTTTGCACATCTTTGCGTTGTTCTACATGGATGGTTTCGTTGTGTGGTTGTCGAATTTGTAATTGTATGTTTTGTACTTTTTCTTCTTCAGCCAAATCAATAGTTTTTGTGGCACTCCCTTGAAATGTGACATCCATGGGGAGGGTTCTGCCACGACCCTTATTGGTGTGAAGGGTTCTTCTTCTTTTTCCGTCTCCTCTTGAGTTTCTTTCTGTGGCATCTTTATTGACACCTTGCGCAGGGGTGTTGTCTCCTTGATATGAATAGTGGAAGTCTCATTAATTTTTATCACATGCGTACCTTCCTGGTTTGCTTCCTTACTTACGGTGTCCTGATTAGGGTGCGTAGTGTAGTTCTTCGTATTTATGCCATCTTCTTCTTCATTATACTTGACTGCATTCAATTCCACCCATTGTCCATCATCCTTTGATTCACTTTGAATATCCACATTCAATAATGAAGTGTCGGGTTCTTCTTGTGCATCTGAGGATGAGCTTGAATTGTCCAACCCTAATTCCCTATAGCGGTGTACTTTTGTGAGCTTCTTTTTGGTCTCGATCTCTTAGTGGGTCTACTGATAATGATGCCCTTGCACGGGTAAATTGACTTGCCCTTCTGTATATTAATGCGTTTCTTCCAGGGCCCTAGTTAAATCTTCCTCTGTAATTGGCCTTTGCTCTTCAATCCTAATTTTTGGAAGCATATGTGTTCTTTTGGTGTCCGGAACGTCCTCTTCTACTTGCTTTACTTCTCTGAGTCGCTTCGTGCCTCTCATTTTGGGTTGAGAGCTAGTTTCTGCTTCTTCAGCAATTTTGACTCCTCTTTTCTTTTTTGGTATTGTCGCGACTTTGACATATTTTGCTATAGAAGCTGCTGATGGCATTTCTTGTAGGTGCTCTTTAATGCCTAAAGCATGGTAAATTAATATTGTCAGAGTTGCACTGCCATTGAGGAATTTCTTGTTATTCCATTGCTTTTTTGCCTCGAATAGTCTCTCTTGGATGTAAGGAGTCAGATTGATTTGATTACCGATTTGTTTGATGGCATGTGAGAGTAGCTGGACAATAATCTTTTGAGGGGCCATATACCTATGCATATTTGGGAAGCATATTTGGGAAGCAAAAGTGCTGGTGGATGAGCCTGACTTCCTCTTCTATGTCAACTCTGTTAATGTCTGTGATTGTTTTGGTCTTGGCCCCACGACTCTCTTCCTTTACGACGGTGATACCTTCCTTCTCCCATCCGAATGCTTCCTTAATCAAATCATGTGTGAATTGGATGACTACCCATTCTCCTACGCCATCCATTACTCGAGCTTCAGGCACCAACGGATCATGCAGTGCCGGCTGTAATGTGTTCATGACCTGTGTGCATCTTTGGAAGTTGGGCTTATCGATCGGTAATTCAAAATAATTTTGTATACCCGCTTTCTTCATAATGTCTATTGTAGATGGGAGTTCATGCACTACTCTAAAATCCTGGGACATGATCGGGAATTGATGCTCTATATCCATTATTTTGATAGTTGCCAGGAAGATGTACTCCCTAGCCGGTTGATCTTCTCTGAACCAATGTCCCTTTGCTTTGGTGATACTCTGGAGTGGAAATTCCAATACCTCCTCTTGTACTGTTGCTTCAGAATCTTCAGAAGCCATCTGCACTTGTAAGGAAAAGTGCATTAGCTTCAATGGAAAGTATAGCAACTTGTATAGTGCATTGCAGTGAGTTGTTGTCGTTTCATCACTCCGTTTCCCTTGGTATTTTACAAGTGAGATCTCTTACCGCCTCTTTTTATTTCTTTTCCTGAAAGAAAACAATCATTAGTGTAGCCGAATCATTTATTTATGTACATAGTATGTCCATTCCTAAGAGAGTTGAAGCTATGATCTAATCTCCAATGGAGAATGTGCATCACTAATTTTATCAGGTACCTCATGTGCCGAATGCTTGGCCTTGTAATGTGGCCCTATTATGCATACTTTAGGTGCATTTGATACTTCATGAGTGCAATTGGAATCTCTGTCATTTCGATGGTCCACTCTTTGCAGTCGCTTGGGTTTCCAAATCCATTTCGTGGGAGCCTGGATAGGTCATTTTCTGTTTTTGGTTCCTCGGGCTTTCTGTGTCTTCTTTGTTTCCTCTAGTGTCCTAGTGATAGAGGTGTTTCTCTTCCTATTTCTAGGACGAATATGTTTTGGCTTGGTCATTCACATTTTCTGATGTAATGCATCCTCCTGAGTGCTTATCTCCTGCTTGGCTTCCTGTGTGACCTTGTTGGGAATCCATATCTGATGTCGGGCTCTCTGAGCTTCAATCAGAGACTTGGGGATCCATACTTGCAAGAGTCCTTTTGGTTTGGACTTCGATGAAGCTAACTTTTTTATTTCTATTTTCTCCTTATGAGTGGATGCTGACATCTCCTCTTTCTGCACCTGATCCTTGCGTACCCATTTGTATTTGAATGTTCCTTGATGTAAGTATCTGAGTGTTGGATTCCATATTGGTGGTCCTTTGTCTGGGTGAGAAGCAGCACGAGAGTTGGTTTCCTTAGTGTCTAGCGGTTCTCCAACTGAATGGGATGATTTCACCTCTTCTTTCGACATTTTAGGGTTTGCACTTTCTGCTTCTGCCAGATTGGTTTCTGAGGTATTAGGACTGGGACCATGTTCCAATAGCTTTTCTTTGCATCCTTCCGCACTCCTGATGGTTGTTGGTTGGAGTAAAGGCTTCTCTCCTAATAAACTAAAAATTTCCTTGTGCCCGATTTTGGCTGAAATACAGCCTTGAGCTAAGTTGATGCTTACGTCATTCTCAATGATCCAATCCTGCCCTAGGATCAAATTTTCTACTAAATCCTCATCTCTGCACACTAAAACTCGTTGTTCCATGGAAGAATTTCCTAGGTGGAGGGATACGTTAGTGGTTCCTATGCATTCTATGATTTGACCTCCAATTCCTCTCAATTGGGCTTTTGTGGGATTCATAATCATTTGCAGATCTTTTATGATCGTATTACCTGTGCAACTAAGTCCTGCTCCTGAATCTATCAAGGCATTTATCAATTTGTATTCTGTTTTGCCAATCCCTAGGTTTAGCTAAGGCTGTGACATGTACGACTTCGTCGTTTCATATTTATGGATTTGGTAATTAGCCATAGGTACCGGTTCTTCTCCCTGGAGATACCGTTCATATCTTTGCCTAATCCATTCTTTCCTTTTCTTGATGCGTTCTAGGGCTTCTTGTTGAGCCTCCTCTCTAATCTGTTCTTCCTCTTTCTTCCTATTTTGAGCACCTACTAGACGTGCTAGCATTTGATCCATCAATGGCTCCATGAATTGTTTAACTCTGCATCCACTTATGTAGTTAGGAAGAATGTCTCCATCTAGAGTGGCCAGATTAACTGCTCCACTAGTAGAGATCCTATTGATTATCAAAGGTCCATATCTGCGCTTTTGTAACTTCTTGGCATGTTGCTTTAAGGTGTAAACTAGGACTAGGTCTCCTTCTTTAAGTCCTTTGTCCTTTATGTGAGCGTCCTAATATGCCTTTTTTCTTCTCTTGGCTGCGTAGATTCCTGCTACTGCTTGTAACCTAGTTTCATGTAACTTCTCGATTTGTTCTAGTTGTTGGGATAATTCAGGTCCATTCCATTCATACTGTTGGGCTACTCTCAATGTCGGGATTAAAAAATCAATTGGCAAAATTGCATTCTGTTCGTACACTAAATTGAATGGGGTAGTTCCAATGGCGGTCTTGTAAGCGACTTGGAAGGCCCAAATTGCATGATGCAATTGTTTGTCCCAGTCAGACCTCCCATTATTGACAATCTTTGTCAATACGGTGCATAGTACCTTATTGGAACTTTCTGCTTGTCCATTGGCTTGGGGATGGTATGGGGCTAATTTTTTTTGAATCACTAAAAACTCATTCATGAGCGACTCTATTACTTCATTAAGGAAGTGCGTTCCTCGGTCACTCACAATCTCAATTGGTAATCCGAAACGGGTGAATATATGCTCAAAAAGGAACTTAGCAATGGTTTGAGCATCGTTCTTTCTCGTAGATTTTGCTTCTACCCATTTAGTTAAGTAATCCGTGGCTACTATGATGTACTCAGCATGTGATCCTTTGGCTGGTGGGTTGATGGGTCCTATGAAGTCAATACCCCATTTCGAGAAGCTCTAGCACAAACCATGGGTCTTAGAGGCATGACATCTCTCCGAATTGGGTATTTAGCTCTCTGGCATGTCTCACAGCTTCGTACATATGTTTCCATGTCCATATGTAGAGTTGGCCACCACAAGCCGGCGAAGAGGATCATTTTGACAGTTCTCTCAATTGAAAAATTACCTCCCGCAGCACCTGCATGTGCCATCTCTAATATGGGTAGATATTCTCCTTCATGCACACATAATCATAATTGGTTATCTTTTCCTCTCCTAAACAATTGTTTTCCCATAAGTACGTAATCCTTGCTCATTTCTTCTAGGGATCGTTTTCTAGCCAAGCTAACTTCTTCCTCATGTTCTCTTGTCCTGAGAAAGTTTACTAAAGTTTGACTCCAATTGGGTGCTATGGTTGAGAAAGGTAGGGATATATGATCCTTTGGGATTGTCTCCTGGCATTCTGCACAATTACTTACATAATCATGGACATCCTTGGGTATGTCATGCCAGTACACTCCTAATCTTTTTAGTTCTCGGATGGTTCCATGAATCCCGTGATGTGTTCTCCATTTGTTCACATGTGCTTGTTCAATTAGCTTCTTTTGTTCATCCTCCTCGACACATCTTAGCAAAACTCCATTGGGTTCCTTATAATGTGCAAATTTCTCGATTGGAGAATTTCCTTCTTGCTATCCTTATTGATTGAGTGTTGTGGGCCATGGGTGAGTATAGGAATTAGTTTCTCTGCCCACCTTGGACAAACTTCTAGATTAAACAAATAAGTGTCAGGTAGATCATCGCACTTGGAGGTTCTCCATGGGTTATCCTAGAAAGGTGGTCTGCTCTTACATGCGTATTTCCTTTTTTTACTGCCACTTCAAAGTCAAACTCCATTAACAGTAAGAACCATCTTACTAATCTTCCCATGTTACAAGGTTTATTGACTAAGTACAGTAATGCCTGATGGTCTCTGAAGAACTTGAACTTGTTGGCTAAAAGATAGTGTCTAAATTTCTTCACTGCGTAGACCATTCCTAATCATTCTCGTTCGGTAGTGGTATAATTCCTTTCAGGTTGATTCAGCTGTCTACTTGCATAGGCAATTGGATGATCTAGCTTTCCTTCATCAGCTGGTTGGGCTAAGATACATCCTATTGCATAATTAGAGGCATCAACATGAATATGAAAAGGCTTGTTCCAATTTGGCGTTTTCAGAATTGCGGCGGTGCTAAGTCTCTTTTTTAACTCATTGAATGCTTTCTCGCACTCTTCTGTCCAAGTGAATTGAGTTAAGAGGCCATACAAGGGTTTGGCGATTATGGCATACATGTGGATAAATCGATGATAATATCCACAGTGTCCCATAAAGGCTTGTACTTCCTTCGCATTCTTAGGTCTCCGCAGCTCTAATATGACCTTAATCTTGTCCTCATCCGTGGATATTCCATTTCTTGAGACTATGTGTCCTAAGATCTTCCCTTGTCTCACCATGAAGACACATTTTTCTGGGTTTAGGCAAACTCGATACTGACGGCATTTATTAAATATTTTTCTCAACTCGGGAATATGATCTTGTCTTTGATTGGAGTATGTGCATAGGTCATCTACATACACTTCCATGCTCTTTTTCAGGAATTCCTTGAAAACATGACACATCAATCGTTGGAAAGTAGCAGGTGCATTAGTGAGTCCAAAAGGCATCACCCTGAAAGCATAGACTCCCCATTCGATCGCGAACGCGGTCTTATGTTGATCCTCAGTAGCAATAGCTACTTGGTTGTATCCGGAGAATCCATCTAAGAAGCTATAGACTTCCTTTCCTGCTACTCTTTCCAATAGATGGTCCGTGATGGGTAATGGGTAGCTATCACGTATGGTGGCTGCATTGACTTTTTTCAAGTTAATGCATACCCTCAATTTTCCATTTTTCTTAGGCACAACTACTAATGGAGATACCCACTCGGTGTGTTCTATCTCGTATATGAATCCTGCTGCTAATAGTTTGTCTATTTCTTCCTTAATTTTAGCAGCATAGACCTCGTTATATGTATATGGGTGTTGCTTTGATGGTTTTGCATCTGCCGTCATTGGTATCCTATGAGAACAAATCAAAGGTTCCACACCCTTGAGATCCTTATATGTCCATGCAAACACGTCTCGATATTCTTGGATCAATTGTATGAGTTCCTCTTCCTCCTCTGTTAATACATCCTTGCCTATGTATGTACATCGTTCTTCTCCGTCTTCCACTGTTACTATAATCTTTTTTGTTTGTTATTTATTGTCGTATGCTTCTCCGTCTCGAGCCTCTCGTTTAGGCATTTGAATGGCTACCTTTCTCTCTTATACTTCATATTTTTTAAAATGCTCAGGGACTTCAAACAGATCTGGATCTGGTCCTGTCTCACTAGTGTCTTCTGCTTGCTTTTTTACCATGGGAGCAGCTTCGATTGATAAGATCTTTGTTGGTTCTTGTCTCTCTTTACTTTGAATGGTGTTTAGATAACTCTCTTCGGAGTCGAATTTTGGTTCCATTTCTATACTCTCATATTCCTCTTTCCATTCTTTTTCCAAGATTTCTCCTTCTTCTACTTCTTGAAGGACAACCATATAAAGATTTACATCATAACCTTCCTCATCTATGCACTTGTTCATTGTCAAAACTTCCTCGTTTACACATACATCTAAGGTGGCTAAGATTTCCATCCATCCATGCGGTTCAAAGGTGTCATCCGGAAAGATTTGAGGCATGTACCTTGGGTCCTCTACAGGTCGGTAGTTAGGATGTCCTATCGGCCATATCTCTCTTTTGTCATCTTCTTTCTTGGCTTCCTTACACATCCATAACTGAGCATCCTCGTGTATCCATGATTGATCGCTTGATCCAGCATTGTGAATGGATAGGTCATCTTCCTCCTTGTGTATGGGATACCACTGCAGTGGAGGGACATCTTTGTAGGAAAAGGTGTGCAAGTTGATCTTGGTTGTATTCCCTTGATGTTGTAGGTACAATGAATCTCTCCCCCAGTCTTGCACTACCCGCATTTGTCTCATAAAGGGTCATCCTAATATCATCTCGTAATTGTTAGCCTTTCAAATTTACAAATGGCTAGTGCGTGCTCAAATTCAACTCCATAGGTTGTTAATTTGATTCTTTCTAGTATTCCTAGGGGTTTCTCCACATGACCGTCTGCTAATTGGAGCTTCATGCGTGTTGGTCGTAAGGAAGGTTTTCCTCATTTCTCCCAAATTTCCTTGGTGGCAATTCCTACCCTGGCTCCCGTGTCTAGGATAGCCTTGGTCATGTACCCATTGTAAGTGACAGGTAGACATGTATTACCTTCGTCTCCTTCACTAAATTCCCCCACTTTATCCATTGGGATTTGTATTTTAGAAGTGTTTTCTTTTCCCCTTCCTTCCTTTTCTTCGTTCTCCAGCTCTAATTCTAATTGACTCGCTAATTGTCTCCATAATTGTGGCTTAAGTTGAAGTAACTCTTCCACAATCAATTTGCATTGTACTTTTGTTTTCTTTAGTTTCGTTAGATTGTGTGAACTCTTTTCTGAGTTTCCTTTTCCTCGTCCATGTACTGTGGGTGCTCGTATTATTATAGACTCCTTTTCGTATTCTCCCATGTAATTAGGTAAGGTTGAAACACTCAGGGTTTCCTCTCTATTTCTATCGAGACTTGATACCTCCTCATATACTTCCTCCAGGTTGGGATTTGGTTGATACACTTCCACATCTATTTCCTCAAAAGGAGGCTTCGATACTCCAATCTTCTTCCATTGTTCTTCTCGGAGTCTATTCCATAATTCCTTCGGCCATTCTGCTTCTAAGTCCGGTATTATTGACACAGGTTCATCTTGAATTTTCATTTGTTCACCTTTGTCATCCTTCCTTCTAAGTTCTTTACCTCTGGATTTGACACATTCTTCATATTGATCATATGTTATCCTTGTCTCTGGTAGAGCTGGGATGGCCTTTTCTAGGGTTGCCTGTGCCACCTCTATAAGCTTTCTACATATCGCTAGTCTTTCTTTTTCTAATTCCCCTTGTGGGTAAAGTTTTTCATGTTGCTCTACATTTGGACCCATCTTAATTCTACCTTGATAAGCTTTTAGCCACATGTCTAAGTCGTCAGGTTTTGGGTCAGCTAGAGTTGATCCTGGTTTCTCTATCTCTTGGATAAGTGGTGGCAGTGGAATCTCCTCTCGAATCCTTTGTTCCTTATGCTCATTCTTGTTCGGATTTGTTTTTTATTTTTCTGACTCTCATTTTTTGCCCATTTATCTTTGAGTTTTTCTCTTCTTTCCTTCCATTTTTGTGCTTTTGTGTTCTGGGTACTCTCACGCGGGTCCTCAAAATCCTCAACTACCTGAACTTTAGGGCTTATTGTTTTATCGCTCTCTTGTTCCTGTTCTAGTTGTTTTCCTTTTTGTTGCCTTGTCTGAGCTCTTGTAATGGCTTTCAATGGCACAGTATATTCCTTATCACTTCCAGATCCTTTTATTACTTCAATTACGTTGATTGGGGCAGTATCTTGGACTTTGGTTGGATTCTTAGGATAGTCCCTGAAAAGATGTTCCTTTCCGCAATCATTTCAATATCCTTCCCAAGTCCTATGTGGTGGTGGATTGTAAGGTCAAGGGCACTCTCTAATAAAATGGTCTCCTCCGCATCTATAACACGGTCCTCTTGGCACAGGTGGTCTAATGGTTGGTCTCATGGGTGGTTGTGCTTTAGGAGCGGTATATATTTAGAGTCTCAACCTCAGTTCCATAGCTCTTGTCATAGTTTTCGTATCCATAGTAAGCGGAATCATAGGTTGGTTCGGAATCTAACATATTGGCTTCATATGGGTAGTAATCTCATGATGGCAGCTCATATCCAGTGTTCGCTGATTCCACATTGATCGTCGATGATGCTGGTACCATGGCTCTCTCCAAATTTTCCTCTGGTTGGGCATACTTCACCGGTACTACTTGTTGAGGTTGAGACAATTGTGGTCCTAACACTGGTTGTGGCGGTGGATATGGTGCATGTTCATATGGCCTTGGTGCTCCTGTTGGTGTTGGATAGGGATTGTATCTGGGCATCTCTCTACCTTGCTCTCTAGGTGGATATCCATATGGTCGGTATTGTGGTGATTGGAAGGGTCATGCTTGCCTATTGAATGGACAGTTCTCTGTGGTGTGATTAGTGTACTTTTGTTCTATGTGGCAATAAAAGGTGGTTCCTTGTTGGTGTTGTCTGTTGTATGGGTATGTGTGATGTGCACCGGTTCCTCCTCGCACACACATGTGTGTGGGGTGATCTCCTCCACATAGACTACATCTTCGTAGCATAGGCACTCTTTGGGCTGGGTGTTGGTAAGTTCTTTGTCCCTGGACTCCTAGTTTCTTTGCTAATAGCTCTGCTAATTCTTCCATATTACTGGAGTTGGAAGTAATGGTACTTCACGAGTCTTCTGATTTAGTGGGACTAGGTGTACTCTTCAGGTCCTCAACTAGGTTATCTTCTAAGTCAATGCACTCTTGAAGACACTCACTCAGAGTTTGTAACCTCTTCATGTACACTAGCGTTCTTAGGGTTCCGTTTGTGAGTCCATCCAAAAATAATGAAATCATTTTTTGCTGAGTGGGTCTCTCAGCCACTGGGCATCTATCCACATACTGATTGAACCTTCGGGCAGCTGTTTTCACTGTTTCATTAGGGTTTTGTTTAAAACTGTGGATTAACGACGTAGAATTGTGTTTAATCCCTCTCTTAGTGAATTCCCCAATGAATTTTTGAAAGAATTGCTCCATGTTTCCAAATTGATTAGGGTCTAATGGTTGGAACCAAGTTAGAGCCGTTCCTGTGAGGGTGAGTCCAGAAGACTCATACTACACAAAGAAGTCGTCTACTTGTTCTGCCCTCAGGACTTGTTTAAAGTCAGCAATGTGATTGTAGGGTTCTCCCAATCCATCATAATGATTTCTTACACACTTGGCCACTTGGATAGGTCTTAGTCTTCGTATTAGTTCAGGCGGTCTAGGCATTACAGGGAAGACAGGAGCTTCTGGTCTAATTGGGGGCATTCCCGGCTGTCCTCCTACTGGTGGTCGAGGTCTTACTAGTGGTCGGTACTGATTCCTTACTCTTGGGTGGGTCTGATCGTGTGTTCACACTCCTGGAGTTGCAAATTGTACATGAGTACGGTTTGGCACACTTCCTTGGCTTGTTTGTCCTGTCGTGGTGTGTTCTCTCTCTTGTTGATTTCCAAAAGGGTTCTATGAAGTAGTTTCCTGATCTCTCTGAGGGAATACAGGCACACCCATGTATTTCAGTCGAGCCCTGTCCAAGGCACTAACCAACCAGTATCTTCTCTGATTTTTGTCTAGGTATGTGATTCTGGTTTCATCTTCCGGATCCTTCAGCTCATAAAATGTCATAGGGCTTTCTTCTCTCCCTAGAGCAGGTAAGTTAGTTTGAAGCAATAAGTCTGATCCATGGATCATATAGACTTCCAATAGGTAGTCATCTTGAGGTATCAAGTCTCCTCTCAAGACTTGTGTTACTTGGGATCTACCTCTAGGAGTCCTCACTAGCTCCTCAGGGTTGGTTCTTCTTGGGTTTTCCTGTTCCACTAACTCTCCCCTTTCATTGATCATCTCAAGAAATTCAGTCTCTATGTATATGTGACCTATCTTGTCCATGTATGCTCCTCCTTCATACTTAACAGCAGGTCTAGGCACGATTGTGGCATCCATAGAGGTTACCATCCTAGCCACTAATCTGTTTAAGCCATCCAGGTAGATGGGAATCTCCTGGGCATTAGTAGACACATACTGTAAGTAGGTATGGTACTCTCCCTCTACTATGGTCATGAAGTTTCTACTTGGAGCTGGACCATGCATATCTTCAGAGGCCATGGGTATCTCCTCCTCGAAGTCACTAGAGGTATCTGAATAGACAGAGCGGTGACTGACCTGAGCGGCAATCCCTACAGAGGATATGACACTTCTTCGGCTACTTAGCACTCTCCCTGACCTCAAGTTCATTCACCTTCCTGAGGCTCTCTAGGTCTCTAGAACTCTCCTTGAGTGGCTCTTCAAATGTCTTAGGTATGCCCTATAAAGTGCTACAAAGGCTCTGGATGATACCACTTCTAAGCGATACTGCACCAGGCGATACTGTCCTGGGTGACACTGGTGGCAACGATACGATACCTGAAACCTACGCGATATGATACTGATGTAGTCAGCGATACGATGCCAAAGTTGGTCACGATATGATATTGATTCCCTCAACGATACGATACCTGAAAACTAAAACGATACGATACTGATTCCCTCACACGATACGATACCACAACAACTCACGATACGATACCTAATAGTCAGGTGATACAATACTGCTGCCTGATCACGATACGATACTGGTATGGTATCACGATACTGAACTAGGACCTGGCACGATATGATACTTCAGGGGTTGGCGATACGATACCTGAGAACCGAGGTGATACGATACCACTTGTAAAGGGTCAATACGATAACAATTTGGTATCGTGATATGACTCCTGACAATGACACAATACGATACTAGGGTTGAGCGCGATACGATACCAATGCAAGTGATGATACGATACCACCGACTTGCACCGATACGATACTATTGTGGTATCGTGATACTAGGTGTGACTCGAGATGATACGATACCACGGTGGCACACGATACGATACCACAAGGGTAAAGTGAGATTGCGATACCAACTTGGCGATACGATACCAAAAGTAGTATCGTGATACCAAGATTGGTAACCGACGATACGATACTTCGGCGAGTATCGCGATACAAGGGAATTTTTGGTATCGTGATACCAAAAACTCAACCGATCGCCATACTCAAGCCAAAATACCTCCAAATTCAAAAATTTTTTCACCCCCTTACTTCTCTCTCAACCCTCCTCACTCCTAGCCTATTGCCTCTTTCAAGAAAGCTCAAAAACAAATTGTCTCCCCCCCGCGATACAGAATGCACAATGAATCACGTGTTGGTGCTCTTTTAGTGTGTTTTTGACCAGGAATCCTTGTTGAAACTTACCTTTGTGGTGTCCTGATTGCAAGTTGAGCTCAATACCTAGTCTTGTTAGCCTGTAGCGCGTGATACCACCCTCATGATACCAGTCGCTGCTCGTCCACGATACTGCCTTTCAGAACAGTAGAGAAATGAACTAATTTTTTTGGTTTTTATACTTTTGGTGACTGAAACTGAACTACACTATCTTGGCAAATGTTTTGAGATTTTTCTTGGTCTTAGCCTACTCTTGCTTCACTCCTCTCTTTCTCTCCTCTCCTTGTAACCTAACCCTAACTCCTCTTACTCTCCCTTCCTACTAACCCTAAACCTAAAAACTCATTACACACACCTCCAGGATGTGAAGTAACAAGTGTTGAAGTGATTGACTACTTGCCACGGAACGAGTTCACTTCTACAAGTACGATTCCATCACACTCAATCTATAACCATCACGAAGGCACCTTGGCCGAGTGTTCCTCGGCAACGGCGCCAAAAACGTGTGTACCTAAGTCAAAGAGACTCAAGGACTTGTGCCAGAGAGACTAAACCTCATTTGCAACACAAGTGCATATAGTGGGAAATTAACACACATTTAAATGTCAATCGGATCAAACGACCTAACCAAGTGTATGAAGACGTGTGCACACATGATGGAAAATGAAGTGGTTCAGCTGATATGCATGAGAAAAGACTAATCCACTTCTCAAACTCACTGGAAGACTGAAAAGTGTTTGCCGCAATACCTTTTACAGTAGTTTTCAGTAAATCAAAGATTTCTCCCAGCTCCCAGCTCCGAATATAGTCAATAGGGTACTCGTTTCGAAGCTCTCAATGAGACACATCTATTGGAAGTAGCTCGATTCTGACAACTGTGCTTCAAGTTATGACCAAATTAGTGAATGGTGGGAAGTACCCACACTCACGACACAACTTCTACAAGCTCACACACACACTACAGTAGCTCAAAAATAGGGGGAAGGGGTAGATAACAGTCCTACACACACACATACAAGATCAAAGAGAAGATGGGAATCTACAGGAAAGATGCAAATTCGAGATTTCAAAAGCTCTCCTTGTTCACAATAGCAAAAAGTCTCTACAAAGAGTCACAAAGTGACTTATATACATGTGCGCTAAGTTTGGTCCTTTCACACAAGAGACCGGCACTTTATTACTAAAAAGTGAAATTCCTACTAATTTACAAGAGATATTTTACAACAAGTTGGGATTATGCAACTAGAGGACTCCTCTAGTGCATTTACATGGCTTGAGGGAATTTTCTAACACTTTGAAGAAGAAAAATTATGCCCATTAAATTTTGGGCATAATTTTTGAGCCCCATTAATTTGAAAATTTTGGGGCTCTTCTCTTGTACTTCTTTTCTCTGCAACATGGGGTTCCTTCTCTTGAGGTATCTGTGATGAATCTCGCCAGTCCTTATGGCACTCTTGTGTTGATATATTGTTTCCTCGTGCCTGTCTATCTCTTGAATGGCCACTTGTTTGACCTTCTTGGGAATCCACATTTGTTGCCGAGTTTTTTGAGCTTCAATTAAAGGCTTAGGAAGCCATACTTGCAAGAGTCATTTTGGTTCTGATTTCGGCGAAGAAGAATTCTTGCCCACCTTTGCCTCAATGACGTGTGCTAGTGTTGGGATCTTTGATTCCTTCACTCGATCCTTGCAAACCCATTTGAAGGTGATGTTTCCTGATTGTGAGTAATTGATGGTGGATTTCCCGGTTAGTAATCTCCCTTTTGCATGGAAGACTTGAAGAGTATTGTCCTCCTTTGTTCACCAATCAAGCATGATGGATCTAGTTTCTCTTTGGATACATTGGGTTTTGAGTTCCCTTCTTCTGTGAGACCTGCTGCTGATTGAGGTGAGCTGGAATCAGTTGCTATGTGCTCTTGCACAATTGGTTCAGCCCTTCTAATGACTCGTGGTCTATGTGGGGGTTTCTCTCCTAATAGACTAAAGATTTCCTTGTGCCCTATTTTGGCTGAAATGTATCCTTGCGCCAGGTGGAGGCTTACCTCATTCTCAATGATCCAGTCTTGTCCTAGGATCAAGTTTTCTATTAGATCCTCATTTTTGCACACTAGAACTTCTTGGTCCATAGTTGAGTTTCCTAGGTGGAGGGATACTATGGCTTCCCCAATCCATGTTATAACTTGACCTCCCACACCTATCATATAGGCCGTGGGTGTCATAATCGTTCGGAGATCCAAGATGACCATATTTCGTATGCAACTGAGTGCTTCTCCCAAATCTATCAAGGCGTCTATCCGTTGATAATCCGTGTCACTCTAGCACAATGGTGAGTACCAACGTGAGGAGATACACCTCATAAATGTCAATCCGTGGAGACGTGAGGACCGGTATGAAGACCGCGAGCAAGTGATGGCACAAGTGCGTGAGTGAAAGCACACAAGCATGCACACACATACACACACGCGCACAAGGTAAGAGCAAAGAGTGGAACAATGGAAAGCTTCGATTACCAAAGAGCTCTCTTCCCAAACTGAAATCTACAACAAGCCAACCTCAAAAATGAGCTCTCCAGCCCTTTTTATAGTTTTTGAGTGGTTTTGGCCCTGTCCAGACCTAGTGTCCGGCCTAGTTAAAAAATAGGTTCCAGGGCTTATTTGGGGGCTCAAACGAAGTCTAAAAATTATGAAAATTGGTAGGATGGTAGTTCTAATACTCCTCAAGCTCGAGGACTCCTTGGCTTGAACAAAATGGAGTTATAAAAATGGAAAATGGTATTTACAATGGTTTTTAGTGATAAAAATCACTATTTTTGTAGGGATTTCTTCTGAAAATTTGACATGTGCTTCTTGGAGCTTCCTACTTGCTCCTTCTTCTTGTGTGTCCACTTTTTTGATGCACTTCCATGCTTTGTCCTTGACCTTGAGCTTCAACACTCCCCCCCTCTTGAGTCTGTCGTCCCTGACAGACCCTTGTTGGCGTGGTTGTTCCATGTAGTACATTGAGAGGTAGTGTCCGTTACGTGCAACAAGAGCGATCCCTCGTCCCAATGTATCCTGGTCGTTTGTCTGGGTCTTCACTTTGCCACTGTTATCTCTTGCAGTTTGTAGTCCCGTTGTACGTACTTCTGCCTTATACTCCATCTGGGTGGTGTATTTGTAAGTTTTCCAAAATTGCTAGCTGCTCAAAGGAGGTGGTCAATGTTGATTGGGAGCAACTCTCGGTGGTGGATGGCTTCCTTGCTCTTGTTGTTGTCATCTTGATGTCGTCTGGTTCTTCCAAAGATGGCTTTTCATAGTTTTCATGCCAAGTACTTGTAACCCATAATGAATGGTGGGTAAGTGCATTAGTGCATGGGTTGAACAAAATATGTGCCTTGTGCATGGCCTTGTAATGTGGCCCTACATATGCGTACTTGGAAAATGCATGGCAAGAAGTATGGTGCAAGAGATTGGGTCTTGAGCTAAGTGCTCAAGGGTATGCTGACGAAGAGGTTTCCTAATCTATCATGGTTATAGTGTTGTTGAAACATACACGTCTTACCATGGTGAAGGGTCCGTTGATCTTCATCTCTTCGTGTTGTGGTTCCCTCATGGTGTTTGACCGTCGGCTTGTCCTTTTTGTTGAGGGATGTCCTTGCTGGAAGTTCGCTGATGAGCATTTTCAAGCACATAGCTCTCTCTCTCTCTTTTTTTTTTTTTTTTTTTTTTGGAACAATGTGGCCGCAAACAAGAAGAAAGAGGTTAGTATCAATAACGTATTTTGCCTGTGAAAATTGTGTCTCATGTGCCTGGGATTTCTCAATTGTGTCTATGCACGGCCCTGTAAGGTGGCCCTATATTGATGCATACTTTGGAAATGCATGACCTAAATGGTGCAAACGACAAGGTTATGCCAAAGGCACATGGTTGCTGCTGGTCGAGGCTTTTGATGTTACTTGTATACTTGATGAATTCTTTGATTGGAGGTGTCTATCGGATCTCGAAATGATGTAATCCTCCGGATTGGAACCCATTTTGGAATAGGGTTTGGTACTGTAGAGATCACCTCCGGCCAGTTCTTCTTTGGATGCTGTCCAAACTTTGCTATCCAGTGTGGTTGGCCCCTTGGTTCTGTGTATGTTGCTTGTGCTTTTGGCTTCCAAACCCATATCCTGGGTGAGTGCCTGCTTATTTTTGGAGAAGGGTTGAGTTTATCATCTTTTGGTTGTTGTGCTCTGGTCTTACCCTTTGCTTTCCTTGGCTTCTTTGTTGAGACCTTTTGCCTGGTGGGGAGCCGAGGCCGTTGTGTATGTAGGAGCTTCTTGGGTACCCACATCTGTAATCGCCCGTGTTGAGCTGTCACTAATTTTTTAGGCACCCAAATTTGTACATGATTGTGGTCGGCCTTCTTTGATAGCTTCGGTACCCAAATTTGTTGGATTCGTCGTGCTTGAGCCTGTCGTAGGTGCTTGGTTCTTCTTTTTTCATGGTCGATCGGGTTGGGTGGGAATCTTTGAGGCAACGTCGATGGTTGCACTCCTTTCTTTACCCAAATCTGTGTCATGCCCAACACTTCTTTCCTCTTGAAGATTCTTTGTCTATGTGATAGACTGGCTGTCTTGCACTGTTTTGCTTGCTTTTGAGGTTGAACTACTGTGGATGCTTTACTCTTTGAAAAACAAGAAGAAGGTTCATCTTGCCTTTGCGACTATCCTTCCGTGATTGCGTCTGTCTGGATCATAGAGCTTTTGACATCTACAACATCTTGTTCGAGAAGATTAGCCTTAGAGGGACAAAGAGAGTGTGTGGTGTCAGTGTCAGTGGGCATGCGATTCTCCAATTCTAATGTAATGCATTGATTATATACCCAAACTTGAAGAAGTTGACTTCTTAGGTTCAAGTTGACAGCATGGTCGTAAATCCAATCTTGACCCAAGACAAGTGGCTCTATGAGGTCCTCATCATGACACACTAGCATTTTGACTTTTATTGGAACATCTTGAAGGTAGATGGGAAGTTCCACCTCGCCCAAACAGGGTGTTTCCACGCCTCCCAGCCCTATGAGATAGGCTTCTATGGGCTTGATGTCCAATTGCAGGTCTTGGCAGTATGAAAGTCGAACTGCGCTAGTTGCGGCACCTGAATCAACTAATGCTCTCACAGTCTTTACACTCTTTCCTTGTCCTACCTCTATAGTCACAAAGGGTCGTCGATCAATTATTCGAGAAGTAGTTATGCCCGATTTTTGGCACATGTCCATGTGATATTTTGGAGCTTTTGTGTTGACATCTAGGCCTAGCCGCTGTAACTTATTTCTTCTGATGCGCTCTCTAGCCTCTGCTTGTGCTTCTTCTCTAACCCTTAACTCTTCTTCTTTTCGCTTCTTAGCAGTGTTGAGTCTCATGAGCATTTCCTCTGTAAGAGGTTCTTGATATAATTTGACTCGGCATCCACTAATATAGTTTGGTAAGATATCACCTTCTAAAGTGGCCAATTGAACTGCACCGCTAGTGGAGAGTCTATTAATGATCATGGGTCCATATCCTCGTTTCTCCAATTTGCGGGCATGTTGCTTTAGCGTATAAACCAGCACTAGATCTCCTTCCTTCAATCCTTTATCCTTTACATGGGCATCAAAGTATGCCTTTTGCCTTTTCTTTGCAGCATAAATGCCTGCTACTGCCTGTAGCCTCGTCTCACCTAAGCGTTCTAGATCAAAGATCCTGGAAGACAACTCATGTCCATTCCACTCATGCTCTTGTGCTACTTTCAAGGCAGGGATTAGGAAGTCTAATGGTAGCACAGCATTCTGTCCAAAAACCATCTGAAATGGGGTAGCATTGAGTACCGTCTTGTAGGCAACTCGGTATGCCCAAACAGCATGATGAAGTTGTTTGTCCCAATCAGAGCGTTTATTATTTACAAGTTTCGTCAATACGTTACATAGGATCTTATTCGTGCTCTCGGCTTGTCCGTTGGCTTGTGGGTGATAAGGGGCAGACTTCTTGTGTATCACCATGAATTCTTGAAGGAGATGTTCAATGACCTCATTCAAGAAGTGTGTACCTCTATCACTAACCAACTCTATTGGTAACCCATATCTAGTGAACACGTTTTCGAATAAGAACTTAGCCGTCGTTTGAGCATCATTCTTTGTCGTGGCTTTTACTTCCACCCACTTTGTAAGGTAATCTGTGGCTACAATGATGTATTCTGCATGGGAGTTTCTAGCTGGGGGGTTAATAGGACCAACAAAGTCTATGCCCCACTTCGAGAACGCGCGTCCTCCCATCATGGGCCTCAAGGGCATTTCATCTTTTCTTATCGGATATTGGGCACGTTGGCATGTGTCACATTTCTTCACATAAGTATGTGCATCCATATGAAGAGTGGGCCACCAAATTCCTGAGAAT
Organism: Ceratopteris richardii; assembly: GCA_020310875.1. Taxonomy (NCBI): domain Eukaryota; kingdom Viridiplantae; phylum Streptophyta; class Polypodiopsida; order Polypodiales; family Pteridaceae; genus Ceratopteris; species Ceratopteris richardii. The sequence goes on from CM035422.1 coordinate 145,473,717, forward strand.
AGAATGGTCTTAATTACTCTGTCAGGCCCAAAGTGTCCACCTGCAGCACTGCTGTGTGCAGTTTCTAAGACTTTCAAATAGTCTGATTCATGAACGCACAGTCTTAGGTAACCATCCTTGCCTCTTCAATATAGGTTGTCTCCTACCAAGGCATAGTCTTGAGCCTCTTGCTCCATGCTCCGTTTTCTTGCAAGACTAGCCTGATTGGGTAATGTTCCCGATCTCATGAACTCAACCAATGGAGCACTCCAATCTGGGATTAATGACACATGATAAAGAGTGGCATGCTCCACTGGGGGTCTCTTCTGGCACACTGGACAATTTTGGATCCACTCCTGTATTTCTTTGTCCATGCTAGGCCAATACACTCCTAAACGTTTTAGATTCTGCAATGTTCGTTGTTTAGGGTAGTGATTTCCTAGCAGTCCCTCATGGGCTTGTTGCAACCAACTAGTATGTTCATCGTCCTCGACACAACAAGCTAATACGCCCTCTGGATCTTGTTTGTACATACTTCCGGCCAATATTTGATACTTTTGTGACTTTACAATTTCTTCTTTGCTTGTTTTCACATTTTTATTTGCAGGCCCAAAGGTTAGGACTGGTACCAACTTATTTGCCCATTTAGGAACAACTTCCAAATTGAACAGATAAGCATCAGGCAATTCATCAGACACTCCTTGCGGTGGCTCTCTTGAAGTGATGCGAGAAAGATGGTCTGCCCTAAGATGGGTTCTACCTTTCCTGACAACAACTTCAAAGTCGTATTCCATTAGTAAGAGGAACCATCTTACTAAGCGGCCTGTATTGCAAGGTTTATTGACCAAATATAGTAAAGCTTGATGATCAGTGAAAAACTTGAACTTATTGGCCAATAGATAGTGTCTAAACTTCTTCACAGCATATACCATACCTAAACCTTCTCTCTCCGTTGTGGTATAATTTCGTTCAGCTGCATTTAATTGCCTACTAGCATATGCTATCGGCAAATCTAGGTTTCCTTCACCTGTGGGTTGTGCTAGCACACATCCTATTGCATGATTCGAGGCATCTACATGGACATGAAAGGGTTTGCTCCAATCCGGAGTAGTCAATATTGGTGCTGTGCACAAACGTCTTTTCAGCTCGTTGAAGGAATTCTCGCATTCCTCGTTCCACTCAAAATTTGTTAACAACCCATAAAGAGGTTTAGCTATGATGGCATACATGTGGATAAACCTACGGTAATATCCACAATGACCCATAAAGGCTTGTACCTCTTTAACATTCCTTGGCCTGGGCAGCTCTGCTATTGCTCTTACTTTGTCTTCATCTGTTGAAATTCCATTCTTAGAAACAATGTGACCCAAGATCTTACCTTGTCGTACCATGAACACACACTTTTCTGGGTTCAGACAAACTCGATAATCTCTACACTTGTTGAAGATTTGTCTGAGCTCAGGGATGTGGTAACTTCTCTGTTGGGAATGCGCACATAAATCATCCACATATACTTCTAAGCTCTTCCGCAAGAACTCTTTGAAGACATGACACATGAGCCTTTGGAATGTTGCAGGTGCATTGGTGAGCCCAAATGGCATCACACGAAATGCAAAGATTCCCCATTCTGTGGCAAAGGCCGTTTTGTGTTGATCTTCGGGGGCAATGGCTACTTGGTTGTAACCTGAAAATCCATCAAGGAAGCTATAAACTTCCTTGCCTGCAACACGCTCCAATAGATGTTCGGTGATTGGAAGTGGATAACTATCTCTGATCGTAGCGGCATTAACTTTTTTAAGGTTAATGCACACGCGCAATTTCCCATTCTTCTTGGGCACCACCACAATGGGGGACACCCATTCAGTGTGCTCAATCTCATAGATGAATCCAGCTTCAATCAGCCTATCAATTTCCTCCTTTATTTTGGCTGCATAATTGTCATTATATGTGTAGGGCTTTTGTTTGGTGGGCTTGGCATCAGCGGTCATCGGAATCGTATGAGAGCAAATCTTTGGATCTACTCCTTTCAAGTCTCTATAGTGCCATGCGAACACATCCCTATATTCCCTTAATAGAGCTACAAGCTCTGCTTCTTCTTTTGCACTTAGGTCATCTCCTATGTACGTACATCGTTCTTCGTTCCCTTCAATGGTCACTACAATTTTTTTGGTCTTTTCTTTATTGTCATATGCTTCTCCTGTAATGGCCTCTCTCTTAGGCATCCGTACCACAATTTTTCGGTCTTCCACTTCATATTTCTTGAAATTATCTGGTACTTCAAACAATGATTCTTCCTCTTCTTGTTTCACTGCTTTTCTTTTCTTTTTCTTTTGACCTCCTTCACTTCCTTCCTTTGAATTTATAGTTTTAATACTCGTGAGGGGTTCTTCTTCTTTTTGGGTTAACACTCCTATGTCCTCTAAATAGTGTTCCTCTGAGTCAAAGTAAGTATCCATCACAATGGATTCTAGATCATCGTCATTCTCTTCTTCTTCTATGAACTCACTAGGATCACACTCTTCCAACAGGGGCTGACACATGAACACTGAAATATCATAACCCTCCTCATCACAATGAGGTGTCCACTGTTCTTCATTGACTGCTATGTCCATGGTAGCTAAGATTTCTGCCCAACCATGAGGTTCAAATTCCTCGTCTGGAAATATCATCGGTGTATAGGCTGGGTCTTTTATTGGTCTATCTCCTGGGGGAGTTCCTTCTTCTCTCGCTTTTAGGCGCTTTTCCTCTTCCTCTGCGACCTTGCACATCCACAAGTGAGTATCTTCATGCAGCCAGGATGGATCAGGTGAACTTCCAGAATGCACAGAGATTGAATCTTCTTTTGCTTTGTGGATAGGATTCCACTGTAGGGGTGGTACATCTCTGAAAGTGTAATCCTTCAGATTAACCTTGGTTGTGACCCCTAAGTGTTGTAAGTACAAGGAGTTGGTCCCCCAATCCTGTACTATTTGCAATTGTCGTAGGAAGGGTCTTCCTAGGATCATCTCGTAGACATTATTTTTCTCAAAGTCACATATAGCAAATGTATGTTCAAACTCTACACCACAAGTGGTTAGAGTTATCCCTTCGAGCAATCCTAGAGGTCTTTCAAAATGACCATCTGCCATTTGAAGCTTCATTCTAGTTGGTCTTAATGTGGGTTTGCCCCATCGCTTCCACAAGGAGGTGGTCGCAATAGCAACACCAGCACCCGAATCTACAATTGCTTTGGTTGTGTAACCTTGATAGGTGATCGGAAGATAAGTGTTACCTTCTTCACCTTCGCTCATGTCTCCTATCTTGTCGAGAGGTATCTCTGGAACTTTTTGCTTAGAGCCTACTTTTGGCATATTGGATTCAAGTTCTGGAACCTGATCCTTCACATGATTCCAGAGCTCAGGTTTTGCTTTGAGCAGCTCCTCTACAGTGAGATGACATTGAACCTTAGTGTTCTTCACAACATCAGTGTTTCTTGGAATCACTGAGTCTTCATTTCTTACCAATATTGTGGGAGCTCTGATCTGGAGAGATTCAGATTCCCACGGGCCTGTGTAATGAGGCAACTCTTGTAAAGAATTAGATTCAAAATCTAATCTTTCATCTTCTTGTTGCTCTGCTTGGTCTCCATAGATAGACGGAATGTCTTGGGGAAATTGATCATGAAGATCATCAATCTCAGGAATAGGAGGGGAATTACCCTTCTCCTTGGCCCATTTCTCTTCCTGTATTTCCCGCAAGAACTCTTGAGAGTACTGTTGAATTGAAGGAGGCATTCCAGCATCCGTGGAATTAGGAACATAAGCTCCCATTGGTGGTGAGCTTCCTCTTTCAATAACTGGTTGAGCCTGTGGAGGTAAAGAAATTTGTGGTTTATTTACCAACTGCTCTATTCTTTCTAGTAAACCTTGGAAATGCAAATCCAGTTTGACAGAGTTTGTCTGATTGAACTTTTGACTAGTCTCAAGTATAGCTTGAGCTTGTTCTACCATTTTCATGCACATTTTCATCCATTCAACCTCTAAATCTGCTCTAGGGTAACTCTTGTCAAGGTTTGCCGCTGTTGGCCCTTCTTGAAGACGAGCCTGGTAGGCTTTGAACATCATGTCCAAGCCTTCTGGGGTTGGATCTGCAAGAACAGACCCTGGTTGTGGGTTATTTACAATGGGTGGTGGGGTGGAATGAGGCGAAGTGGATGGAGCTTCAACATGCGAGGGGCTTTGAGATGCAATGTCTTCTATTTTTGTTTTGGTATCCCTTAGGCTTTCTTCTAGCTCGGATAACTTTTTGTTCCACTTGCGATTAGCCTTCTCTCTGGTATCCTTCCATGTTCTTGGTTTCCTCTTACTAGGCTCTCCTGCCTCACTTGACTCCGACTGCTCAGATGGTTTTGCTTGTTGTGTAGCCTGTGCCCTAGTAACTGCCTGTACAGGAGCCGCATTACTACTACTTGAACTTGAATCTGCCACTAAGCCTACCACGTTGATGGGTGTGACCTTGGGTGCACTAGAGGGATTCCTGGGACACTCTCTAGGAAGATGTTCCTTGCCGCACTCAGGACAAAAGCCTTGTATTGTGATGTTTTGTCCTAGTCCCAGAGCTGGTTGGTGGGGACATTCACGAATGAAATGATCACCCTGACATCTAAAGCATGGTCCTCTAGGGGTTTGTGGTCTTACTTGTCTCAATTGGGGCCTAGGATTTGGATTCATATACATGACATTGGGGTATTCTGGCTCCCAATTTTGTTCCATAGGTGGTGTCTCATATTGACACTGAGAAGTCTCACTTTGCTCAGGTGACTCTATATAATAAGCATGTGGACTATCTTCATGGAAGTAGTTTGAACCATGAGCGTGAGAATCATTTTCAGAGACCAATGGGGTTAGTGGCACCAATGCTCTATTATGGTTCTCCTCCGCCATCGTATATTTAACTGGGATCACATTGGCAGGAGCTGGTGGTTGGTTTCCTAGGACTGGTTGTGGCCTATATGGTGCCTGATATTGCTGCTGGTATTGAGGTTGATATTGTTGTGGCCTATAATATGGCTGTTGGTACTGATTCTGATACCTACACTGCTGGTAAGGTTGCTGATAATTTTGTCTAACAGCCTGTCTGTTATAGGGACAATCTTGGGCCGTATGATTTGTGTATTTTCTCTCAATGGTGCAATACAGAGCATTAGGGTTTCCTTGGGGTTGAGTCATCATTGGGCAGACATTAGCCATGTGATCTCCTCCACATGTATAACATCGCTTCACTGAAGTGACCCTTGGCATTTGTCTATTTTGAACTCCTAGCTTTTTGGCCACTTGCTCAGCTATCTCATCTATCTCAGTGGAGGCTCTAGAGGTATGACTTGTAGAACTATCAGAATCCTTATAGAGTTTGGATAGTCCTAATTCCTCACCCAAGTTGTCTTCTATGTCAATGCACATCCGTATACACTCTTCTATGGATCTAGGCTCTTTCAAGTATACATATGACCTTAATTTTGTGCTTAATAGGCCATCTAAAAACAGTGCCACTTGTTTGGCTGATGTGGGTAATTCTGGTACAGGGCATCTTTCCAAGTACTGTCTAAACCTTCTTCCTGCAAGTCGCACTGTTTCTTGGGGTGTCTGCTTGAAGCTGTGGATCAAGGATGATGTGTTATGTCTGATACCACTCTTGGAAAATTCTACAATGAATTCTTCTAGAAGCTGACCTATCTCTCTATAGTTGCGACTGTTTAGAGGTTGAAACCAAGCTAAGGCAGTACCCTTAAGAGTCAAACCAAATGCCTCGAACTGGGTGAACAAGTCTTCAACCTGTTCAGCTCTTAGCACTTGTTTGAACTCCGCCACATGATCATAAGGATCTCCAAATCCATCAAAGTAGTTCTTCATTGTCTTAACCACTTGAGAGGGTCTAAGGGTTCTTGAGTGTTCTCATGGTCTAGGCAATGGGAAATCATGATCATCTCTTTGATGTCTATGAACTCTATGTCTCTCCCTAGTTCTTTCTCTCTGGGTTTCATGAGCCTTGGATGATCCGGCTCCTTGGAGGCCCTGGGAAACATTAGATCTTGGTGGAGGGAAAATTGATTCACCTTGCCAAGTGTAAGCATGTCTGTCATGATCTGATACCAAGAATAATTTCTGAGATGTGTGATCTAGGTAGACAGCTTTCCCTGGTGTCTCTGGGTCCTTGAATTCGTAGACGGTGACTACTGGGCTGGGTTGATCTGGCCTAAATCTCCAAAAGGCTTCCTCCGTTTCTCTATTCACGAATAGTTCTATGCTTTTATTATCTTGAGGAATCCATTCTGGAGTGAGCACTCTGGTTAAGACTGACTTACCTCTAGGGGTCTTGGGTTCTCCTCCTAGGTCTCCTTGCTCTAGGTCTCCTATCTCATTCTCAGGAATGATATTTCCAAACTCATCTGTCCTATCTGGTAAGTTGGTAACCACATACATGGTTCCTTCCTTATCAATGTAAGCACCCTCTTCAAACTTGACCACTAGGTGTTCAAGTCCAAAGAGTTGGTCAGGATTTTTGAGTTGAACCACTGATCGCCTTAGACCATCCTCATAGATGCGAGCACCTAATTGGTTGGTCCTGATGTACTCCAATTGGGTCTTATAGGGACCTTCTGGTGTCTGTAAATAGGCAATGCCTGAGCTACGTGTGGGTCTTTCCATGCTAAAAGACATTTCTGAGTCACTGGTTTCTGAACTTAGCGTGTAAGAATAACCACTAAACTGTTGAGCCCAAGACTTGGCTGTATGGTTGACACTAGCCTCAGATGACCTAATGCTTTGTCTATCCTTGCCTAAGTGTCTGCCAGATCTCAGGTTCATAAGCCTTGGCTTCTAGTCCCAAAGTTCTCTTATATTGCTCAAAATCCTTTGGAACACCTTGGTTTTCCAATTTTCCTGAGGGTCAACTTCAAAATACCCTATCTAATAATCCTGGTATTAATTTAACCATAATCAGTCGATGTTTTGGTTGTACTCCCCACGAGCTTTCCAACAAAACCAAAATCACAGCAAACGGATTTCGTATGAGAAAGTTATGCCAGTTCAGGGTTTTGGGGGTTAAAACAGGGAAACAGGGTCTCTCAGAAAATGCTTCAAATCAGGCGATACATGACATTTGTAGGACACGATACTTGGTACTTGAGGAACTCGATACACGATACTTGGTATGTATCGCGATACTTGAAGTAGGTGATACACGATCTTCAACAAGTATCGTGAGCAAACTCCACGATACACGATCTTTGATAGGTATCGCGATCGTTGTATGACGATACACGATACTTACCTTGTCACGATACATGATAGTTGAGAAATATCGCGATACTTGAAGTCCACGATACTCGGGCAAAACGATACTTGGCTCAAGACGATACTCGATATTTGGAAGAAAACGATACACGATTCCTGACTTAGGCGATACCCGATCTCTGATAAATATCGCGATCTTTAACAAACGATACCGATCTCCGACCGAAACGATACCGATCTCTCACCAAACGATCGCTGGACAAAACGATCTTTGACAAAACGATCGCTGGCAAACGATCGTTGACTCAAAACGATACTCGATACTTGCTAGGTATCGCGATCGCTGAACCAAACGATACTCGATCGACGATCTTTGCGAAACGATCGCTGATGAAACGATCTTTGGCAAACGATCTCTCACAAACGATCGCTGGACAAAACGATCGCTGGCCAAGTATCGCGATCGGTATGAAACGATACACGATCGGAGGGAAATATCGCGATACTCGACCACAGGAGATTCACGATACTTGTCAGGTATCGCGATACTCGACCGCGGGAGCAAAACGATACTTGACCCTTTGCCAAGATTTTTGCAAGATTTTTTAAGTTTTGTTTTGATGCCCTTGTTTTCCTAGTCCTTCTCCCCTCTCCTCACTCTTTGTATCACTCCAATCACCCCTTTTCACCTCTATCAGTACCAAACGATACTTCGCACAGATCGTTTCTCTTTCACACTTGATTTACTGAGAAATTATAGATTAAATGGGTGTTTGCTCACCTTGAGAGCCTCTCTATCTTCTTTAACACCTTCCCTTACTCTGTGTAACCCCAGTTTGCCCGGTTTCTCACTCACGATCTCTGGCGCAGCTTCTGCGATACTTGGTGCAGGTTCGTCTTGTCCGGCTGTTCACTCAGATTTTTTGTTGTTTTTAGTACTACTTCTTCAGCGCCTCTGTTCTGCACCCTCTCTAAGCTTCTTGCTCACAACCACAAGTAAAAACAAAGGTGTTAGCATTTTTTGTACAGTTTGGGTAAAACTTTTTTAGGCTACATAGATAGAGCTTGGCGAGAGCTATCTAGTGATATGCTTCATTCTATCATCAGAGTTCAGACTTCGGAGAAAACTCAAACCCTAATTCTACCCTAAAATGGTGGATGAACATTTATGAGGTTCTAACTCTTGAAAAGCTAGGTCATGAGTCAAGGATGGCAAAAGCACTTAAAAATAAGCAATCAAAATAAAGCAAGATTAAAAATTAGCGATATGATTTTTTCAAAGACATGAAAAGAAAACTTCTATGATCTCATTAAAATAAAACAATGATAGGCAGCTTTTCAGCCCACGAACTGATTTTTTCACCGAGTTGCTTTATTGGAGGCTCAACTACTATATAAGGAGGACCTTGGGCAAACTTTTGGACAATTCAAGCTAGAGTTGATACACACCGTGTATCAATTTTGGAGTTCTGAAGCTTTGGAGGCTAAGGAAAAGTGAAGGAGAGGCTATTCTGTTGGAGCAAGGAGTCTTCTACAAGTTGGTGGCAGCTATCTTTGCAAGTTTATCCTATTTTTTTGTTTTTAGATTTTTTGAACCCTAATTTTAGAATTAAGGTTTGCTGATTTTCATATTTCTTGCACTATCTTGAGAGGTTAGGTTCACTCCGTTGCTCATTTACTTCACACACACTCAGATTATAACAGCATAATCTAGAGGTACATATAAACATACATAGATAAATATGTACATAATCTACATACATACATAGATACATTCATAAATAGATGTGTAAATACATTTGTCCATACATCTAGATTAACTCACACACATACACACACACACACATATATATATATATATATATATATATATATATATATATATATATATATATATATATATATATATATATATATATGTATATGTGTGTGTGTGTGTGTGTGTGTGTGTGTGCGCGCGCGCAAAACTACATGCATAAATACATATAGACCATGGATACATGGAGAGATACATTTATAGATAGATGCATAAGTACATAAATTAATAAATATATAGATGTATAAGCACATCTTATACATAGGTGCATACGTATGTATATATATATATATATATATATATATATATATATATATATATAGAGAGAGAGAGAGAGAGAGAGAGAGAGAGATAGATAAATAGATAGATAGATAGATAGATAGCTACACGTATATGTGAATTATAGATGCATAGACACATTTATTCATACATACACACACATAGATAAATATAGACACACATACATATATTGTATTATGTAGCATAAATATTCAAAAACATTGTAGAGGTGTTTGCATGAAAATAGTACAATTATGTCACCGAGGGATATTTGAACCTCTTGGATATTCAAATTTCTCAATCATCGACCACAATACCATAAATAGTATATTCCATACAAATAACATGGACTCTCAAACAATGGTAAATTTTATAGCTCAAAATAGTTATATTTCTTTAAATTTTATATCATCTAATTAGTGATTATGTTTTTATTTACATAATTTCTCGAATGTGATAGAGAAAGTGGAGATAGAAAACAATAATCGAAAAAATAAAAATGAAAAATTAGGCAAACATAAAGATCCATCACATTTTGCTTTCTTTTTTAAGAAAAATACTATTGTATCAAACCACCAAATGGGAAATACAAAAAAAGAGAAAACTAATGGAGTGATATCCTTTTTTCTATTCGATTTTTTTTTCTAATGGGTTACATCGCTAGAACGCCTTACAAAGAAGGTTGATCATCCTCTCGTCCCCTTCATGTGGGGCCCAGTTACTCTTGATTTTGTTGTTCTCAAGGAAAAATACTCTATGATGTCTAAAAGGCAGGGGTTTCTTACAATTGGAAATTCTTTCTCCTAAAAGGAAAATGGAATTTTCTATCGACCATTCTTTAGGAGGGCTTCCAAAATCAGATGCACACCTCTCTTCACAGATCTAATTTGAGAGGGTCTCACCTCTAATCGCATTCCATAATGATGAGGAACACACAATCGCTTCTCCCAGCAAAGCTTGTTTCCAATTGATTTGTCCTTGTAGCAACATGATTTTTTCAAGGGTCCACCAGACCAACTTTGACTTTGGGCATGAGAAAAAGAGGTGTCCCAAGTCCTCATTGCCACGTAGGCACCGTTTGCACCAGGGGGGCTGTAAATTTTGCTAGCCTTTACATTGGTCCAAATTCCTCAGTGGAGAATTTGCCACATACGCACTAACTTTTTTATTTCGATGAGAGGATGCCAAATGGATTGGAACTTAAAGTCCCATCGCAAGCTCAACCAATCAAGGCATAACATAGAAGTATTGAATCTTCTTGAATCTCAAAATTTTTTCAAGGTTATTATCATTGTGCCATCTAAGTCCTTCATGGCAAGGAGGGTCTTGACCAATGAGGAGATGAGTCTTCGAGCAATCCCAAACGGTGACTCTACTTTGCAATAGGATCCATTCTTTGTAGTTCACTCTCACAATCGGCTTGATGTCCTCAAATCTAATCCACTGGAAAGTATCTTGGTTCGAGAGGTGTTTCCACAAACAAAAACGTTTGTTCCATAGCTTCCAGATTTTTGGAGGTTCCAAGACTTCACACCTCTGATGCCCTTGATAGGGAACAAGATCGAATTGTTATATCCTATATCGGCTGCTCAACTCCAATCCTCACTAATCTTGACAAATTGTTTGACCTTGTTCCAACTCTTCCACAGAGAGCAAACCAAGTTGGAGCCTTTAGGAGACACCAAAAAAGGGGAGAACGGAAGGGTGAGAAGAACGAGATCCTTCCAACCCGAGAGGCCCATAAGCTTAAGATCACACTTGTTCCTAAAAATAAGCTTGGCCCAGGAGGCTTCACTATTGCTCCAAGCTTTAATTAACTGTTTTGCAGCTAGCTTGTTGGCCATGCCTTCGATTTCAAGAATGCCCAAACCACCTTGATCTTTATGGCTACTGCAAGTAGCCCATTTAATTTTGGGGATTCCCCTTCTATTGGGGTCACTCGTCCACAAAAAGTTTCTGTATATTCTTTTCAACTTGGTGATTTCTTGGTCCTTCAATCTCCAACAAGAGAGAAAGTAAATAGCTAAAGAAATCAAGAATGTGTTAATTACCATGGCCTGCCCCACTAGGTTGATCTGCATAACTTTCCAGTAGGTCATCTTGTTATCGAGTTTTGAGAGCAACCCAGCTCCAACACTCATCCACACTAGAATACCTAACAGGCGGAAGATTTGACCATTGAGAATTAGTTGATAGCCTTAGTCAACAAGAAAATGGGGAGGATGTCTCGTAAAGCTCGAAAAGTGATTTTTGAGTGGTTTATTTTGGATCTAGAAGCCACACAAAATGTGTTCAGGCATATCAATGCTAGTCATATCATTATGCACAAAGGCATTCATGTCATCTACAAATAGTCTCATGATCATCTGTCCTTGATTGAGAGGAAGAGAGAGGCCTTGAATATGACCTAAACTAGAATAAAGACCATCCTAGTGAATTTCTCACCAAAACTGAGGTCTTTTAGTGATTGAAGAATGAATTCGCACTCAAGCTTATATAGGCTTTGTCAAAGTCAATCTTAAGAAAGATAATATCTTAAGCAGACTCTTTAGCAAATTCTAGACCTTCCTAGACATCAATGATAGCTTCCAAGATGGATCTACCCTTGATGAATCCTTTTTTATACTCACTTACCCAATTTTGTAGGTGAATGGCAATTCTATTCACAATAACTTTAGCAATGATCTTGTAACATGTTTGTAACATCGTAATTGAGCAGCAATTCTCAATCCTATTTTTGTTTCCTTTTGTGTGAATAAGCTTGATAATGCCGTTATTGAGACATTCAGGTAGCACATCAAACAAAACAGTCTCTTTCCATACCAAACGAAGAGGCAACATCACCTCATGTCTGAAGATTTTGAAAAACTCATTGGTGAGGTCATCCAGACCTAGGCTTTTCCCGTTAGGAAGTGAATTGATAACTTCGAGGATCTTAGGTTCCGTTATGGGAGTTTCAAGAAGGGGTTTCATATTTTGTAGTATTTTTATGGTTTTAACTCTCAAGATGGTCATCATATAGTTGTCTATGGGGAAAAAGTGACGTAGAAACCCCGAGTACCTGAGTAAAGTGTTTGACAATTATTGAGTGGTTCTCTTCAACCATCTTGCATTCAACCCCGTTGATGTCCACCATGAAGGGGATTGGTTCCTTTGCTTGCTTCTTCTTGAGGAGTTCACACATTTCTTTAGTAGGTTTGACAACTTGTAGATTTTTCCTTTGATTTTCTTCTTCGTATCTCAACATGGCTCTGATTTTCCATAACCCTATCTGGTATTGAGAGTGGCCTTTTTTCACTTCCTCCTCCAAAAGCCTCAGTCGCCGGTAGAGATTCGCCCTCCGAACACAATGAAACTTTTGAAGAATCTTATGGGGCTTGGCCGAAATACGTCATGTGTCCATAACCCCAATCCTCCAACATTTGGCAGGTAAAGAATGAGTGGAAAAGGCCGACTTCTAGGTAGAGGTAATCATTTGTTTGATAGAGTGGAGAGACATTGGCATGAAACCAAGGTGCTTTCTTAAGATTGATGTCTAGCTTAAAGGTAAGGATAATAGGGTAGTGATCCAAAATAGTAAGGTTGCACCATTGGGAGAGTGAGGGGTGACCCCATTTGTTGATAATATTCTGAGCAATGTAGCTTCTATCAAGTCTTGCATTCCTCAAGTCGTCACTAGATTGGACGCTCGACCAAGAGAATCATGTCTCACCTTTAACCTCTACCAAGTCTAGGTAAAGTTTGACATGGTTCGAGACATCTTTCTCATGACCATCAATAATCCTCCCTCTATTTCCCCATCTGTCAAAAGGAGCCTCAACCATGTTGAAATCCCCACAAAACATGATATTGCTAGAAAGAGAGAACAAATGCCAAGTGGAAATCCTCTTTGATTCAAAATTGGGAGCATACATGGAGACAATGGTGAATTGACAAGGGTCCTCAAAGGAAGCACCAATCCATCGATGATTACGATCCTCGTGGGTGTTCACGAGTCTATCTAACCACTTGTTGTTAATGCCCAAAGTTGATCCACCACTACCTCTGCGGTGCATGGTGGAGAGCTAGGTATGGCTCGAAGAAATATGTTTTAGTCTCTTCTAAAGGTCTTCCTCATTGATTTTGATCTCTTGAAGGTAGACGATGTCCAGGTTTAGGCTATTATCCCATAACCATTGGCCAATAATGGCCACTCTTGAGGGGTCAGATAACCCTCAAGGGGGCTCTTCCATGGAATCTCCATAGGCTGCTTCCCTTTGTAAGTCTCCTTCTTCGAAAATGAGTTTGGAATATTTTCAAGAATTGTGGACCCAATGATGAAGCTTTCACTGTCTTGGTTATCTTCATTGTTGGTGGTGAATCCATCTTCTTTTCTCATGGTGTTACCTTCTTGGTTGTCTTCTTTGTTGTCCGATTCTTCTTGTGTTTTCTCATCATTGCACTCATCGTATTGGTTCCTTCCCCCTGGAAAATCAAATTTGTTCATCTCCTTCTCCACATTGCAATAGATGTTTGTTTACGGAGTTGAGTCAAAGGGGTTTCTCTCAATAATCCTTCTAGGTCTCCTTCTTCACCTTACTTCCGTAAAACCATCAGGGTTTGTCTCCATGGCTTGCATATCTTCCCCTTCCCTAGTGTTAAGAGGAAGACCGTTATCCTTGATCTAGGCCCCAATGGCTTTATGGTTCTTATCTACACTGTTTTCCCCTTCAATTTGCTTGTTCTTAGAGGAGCTCTATCTTGAAGGACAATCTTTTATTCTATGCCCCTATAATCCACAATGAAAACACGTGTTTAGCAAGTTCTTGTAAATAATTTCGTGCTCCCAGACCTCTCCTTCACTAATGTATATGGAAATAATGGAAGGTAGATCCTTGTTAAGATCTGCTTCGATGCAAATCGGAGGATGCCATCTTGCGTTAAATGAGTGTTTTGCACCTCCATAGATGAAGCCCCCAATGTCTTCTTTCAAGGTGAACGGTCGACCAATGGGCGACACTACTTCACTTAAGAATTCATAAAGGAAGAAAGGCGAGTTTGGGAGCTCAACCCAAAGTGGATAACGAGGCGATTTTGACTTATTTGGAGAAAAGTCACAGAACCACTTAAAGAGGCATAGCATAGTATGCCACACATACCAAGTGCCAATTTGTAAGGCTTGAAAAGCCACTCTTCATTCTCAAAGGCCAATAAAACATGGTTTGCTGACAAGAATTGACATTTTCTAACCATCATCCTAAGAGGGAACCACTCCTTACAAAACCACTATCGTAAAGAATCAATAGGGGGCTTCAAACCAAAAAGTTGACCGATGAGGCAAGTTCTCTTTATATCCTCTTGTTTCACCAAAACATCCTCCGTTCTAAGTGAAACAACTGGAGGCTTAACACCAAATAACCCTAGGGAGGCCCTAAGGGTAGGGTCTTCCGGTGACGCTCCCACATTACTCATCACCAATGAATGAATAATACTAGCCATGCAAAGGACGACCTAATCCCACCCACATGAAAAGAATCGACCAAGAACAGGTTCGCAAATCATGACTTTTGAGCAGACCGAATGTTGACCTACAAGTAATGAAGAGAGCAGTCAAGCACAACTCGGCAATAAGGCCTAATCAAAATTTTCACAAATTATTTCCAACCAAAAGTGATTTTCATCACTAGCCAAACATTGTAAATATCATTTTTGGCAGATTAAACTCCATTTTCTCCAAGCCGAGCCAAGTAGTCCTCGAGCGAGTACCAAAAGCACCTATGTGTCAATTTTCATAATTTTTAGACTCCGTTTGGGCCCTCAAATAAGCCCTGGAACCTAATTTTTAACTAGGCTCGACACTAGGTCTAGACAGGATCGAAACCTAGTCAAAAACTATAAAAAGAGCTAGAGAGCTCATTTTTTGGGTTAGCTAGTTGGAGATTGAAGCTACCTTTGAGTTTTGTACACTTTCTTGGAGCTTGCTAATAGAAGATTTCATTGTTCCACTCTTTGTTCTTGCGTTGTGTGTGCATGTGTGCATGTGTGTGTGTATGTGTGTGCATGCTTGTGTGCTTCTCACTCATGCACTTGTGCCTTCACTTGCTCATAGTCATCATACTAGTCCTCACGTCTCCACAGATTGACATTTATGAGGTGGATCTCCTCACATTGGTACTTGCCATTGTGCTAGAGTGACACTAAATTTGGCATTGCTGATAGGAAGAGAGCTTCAAGGACGAGCGTGTGATGGTAAGACGTAGAGTTGTGACATTGGAGTCATATTAATATCTTTACTTTTCTTTATTTTTCATCATTTTTTCTTATTTTCATCATCACCATCATCAACCTCACCATCTCCCACCTCCATCTCCATCTTCGCCGAATTTTCAATTTTTTGGTCATATTTCCTTCCCCACCTCATTCCCCTTAGTTCACGTGAGAGAGAGCAAGAGAGAGCTTGTGTGCAATCTATTTTTTTTGTGTTTTTGAGCTTTTGCTATAAGATTTGGCTATATCATCATCTCCAGTAGCTTGCGTAGGTACGATAGACCTCTACACAAGTCTCAAGATGATGACCTTTGTCTATCACGATAGACAGAGAAGGTTGGTATTTTGTGTTTACATGCATGGCACGATAAACCACACCAAAAGAGCCCTCCAAATCATCAGAAAGATCCAAAAAAATTGTGTTTTTTCTATCTATCACGATAGATAGCCCTCACGACAGATGATAGACACCCATCTATTATGGCAGACACCTATCTATCGTGACACACCAAAACCACGATGGACAATAGACAACATCGTGACAAACACCCATCTATCATGATAGACACCCATCTATTGTGACAGACACCCATCTATTGTGACAGGCAGCGTCTATCACGACAGACAATATCTATCGTGACAGACACCCATCTATCGCGATAGACCAAAATTCATGATACATGATAGACCAAAATCATGACAGACGATAGGCACCATTTATCGCAACAGGCACTCATCTATCGTGATAGATAGCCCTCATGAGATATGATAGACACCTGTCTATCATGATAGACACCTATTTATCGCGATAGAAACCCATCTATCATGATAGATAGACCTCACGACAAATGATAGACACCTGTCTATCCCGATAGATGCCCATCTATCGCGATAGATAGACCTCATGATAGATGATAGACACCCGTCTATCGCGACAGACACCCGTCTATCATGATAGACATACCCCACGATAGATACCATCTATTGCGATAGATAACGACATGCGACAGGCACTATCTATCATGATAGGCACTATCTATCATGATAGGCACCATCTATCGCGATAGACACCTATTCTTGGCAAAAAAATTAAGGTGGTATTTTTTTGAAAGTTTAGGGCTAAAAATTGGCATTGTTCAAGCTCGTATATTTACACAATTCCAAAGGCTTAGGAAAATACACCAGATACCTAAGAGGTCCGGTTTGGTTATTTTAACCCTCAGAACCTTGAATCGACATAACTTTTTCATACAAACTCTGTTTTTTTGAGCTCTAGAGCTCGTTGAAAAGCTCGTGGTGAATCCTACATGGCCTCAACTGTTTTTCTTAAGAATAATGTGATGATTCTTAGATAGGATATTTTGAAGTTGATGCTAAGAGGGAATAGGAAACCTAGGGGGGTCTAGAAATATTTTGTGCAATACAAAGGGGGAAAAAGGGTCTTTAAAAGTGTCTGAAGTAAATTTTCTATCATTTGAAGTTAAAAGTTTGAGCTAAGATTTGAACTTTTACAGGATCATTAAGAGCTCTTGGAGAGACCAACGCAAGGTGCCAATGTGTGCAAACTTGGGGACGTGCATCCTGAGCATACAAGTCCAGCAAGGCGAAGCAACTTGAGGTTGGAAGATCTCTCAACCCCCCCAATCCATTCCTAGCTTAGACTAAGTGCAGGTAGATGTTTTGGTTGACTAGGGGTACGATAGGAACTCTCAAGTTCTAAGAACCTATAAATTCTCAAGTATAAGAATAGGGTAAACTATAGTCAAGGGCTAACTTAAGGGCAAATAACTTAATCCGAGTGGATGAAAAACATCAAGTACGAAAAACTTAAGTGCTCCTTAAGATGCATACTTAAAGACAAGGAAATACACACTAAAAAACTTAAAAAGGAACAAGTGATTGATATCAAGGAATCAACAACCTGGTTGTACAAGGGTCATTGGGCTAATCAATAGGGCATATGAACCTGAGATCAGGAAGACACCTAGGAAGAGATCATCGAAGTGTCAAATCATCCGAGGCTAGCGTCAACCATAACACTAGGTCTTGGGCCCAATAGCTTAGCCATTATCCCTATATTCTCAATTCAAAAACAAGTGACTCTAAGATGTCTTATGGCATGGAGAGACCCGTAGGTAGCTCAAGAGTGGCATACCTAGAAAAACCTGAAGGACCTTACGAAACTCAATTGGAATACATCAAGACTAACTGATTGGGTGCTCGCATCTATGAGAACAGTCTAAGAAGATTCATTGTCCAAATAAAAAACCTGAATCAACCTATTGGACTAGAACATCCTGTAGTCAAATTTGAAGATGGTTCATACATAGATAAAGAAGGAACCACTCAACCAGATAGGACTGACAAATCAATCTTGACTCAAATAATCACTCTAGAATGGGTTCCCCAAGACAATAAGAGCATAGATTTGCTCTTAAACCGAGAAACAGATGAGGCTTTCTAGAGTTATAAACATGGTCAGCCTAATAAAGTGGGAATGCTTACCATCTATGAGTTCAAAGATCCAAATACCCTAGGCAAAGTGACCTACTTAGACAATACCTCAGAGAGGATCTTCGTGGTCTTGGAGCATGGGAGGCAAGCCTATACTTGGAAGGTGAATTTGCTTTTCCCCAACCAAGATCCAATATCTCTTATGGTCACCAAGGATCTGGAACATCTCAGGCTTGTGGAACTTAAAGGGAGAGGAGTAGAGATAAACCTAAGGTGAGCTTTGCTAACCCACAAGGAAGAGAAAGAATGAGAACAGAGATGAATAAATTTTGAAAATGAGAGATATAGAGACCCAAGGAATCAAAGAATTGCAGAGGAATTCCCTCTGCCAAGGCCTAGAGAACACACTAGGACCTTGAGGCCTACACAATTGGTTAGGTCCATGAAGAACTGCTTGGATGGCATAGGAGACCCATAAGATCATGGGGTAGAATTTAGGCAAGTCTTGAGGGTTGAGCAAGTTGATGACTTGTTCACTCAATAGAATGCCTTTGGACTAGTTCTCAAAAACACCACCTTAACATGGTTTCAACCACTACATCAAGGACAATTCAAGAATATAGACGAGTTGCTAGAAGCATTCATTATTGAATTCTCAAAAAGTGGCATCAAACACAGTACTTCCTCGCTGATACATAGCTTCAAGCAGACACCCTTGGAAACTATTCAACTTGCAGGAAGCCAGTTTAGAAAATACATAGAGAGATGCCCTATGCCACAGTTACCCACACCTGCCAAACAAGTGGCTTTATTCTTAGATGGTTTTTTAAGTACCAAATTGAGATCCTATGTGTACTTGAGGGACCCTAGATCCATATAAGAGTGTGTACACATGTGCATAGACATTGAGGATAATCTAGGAGAGGAATTAGAGCTTTCAAAAATCTATAAAGATTTAGATAGCTCTACTAGCCTCAATTCAAATCCATTCACATCCATTGAGGAAATTGCAGAAAAGGTAGCTCAAAATTTAGGAGTCTCTAGCAAACAGATACCTAGATTTGCCCCAGTAAAATAGTATTACACCTATGGAGGGGACCATATGGTCAATGTTTGTCCAGTTATGGCTCAACTGCAAGTGAAGCCAAACAGCCAATACGACACCATAGAAAGGAGATATACCAACCACACTGCACAAGATTGCCCATATAATAAGCAAGCGATTAGGAAAAATTATCCACATCCATATCCACAACAAGGGAGATACCAGAACCAATACCCACCACAACAGTATGGTAGGCCGCAACAACCCTACCAACCACCATATCAAGGGAAACAAAAACCTCAACTACTTTTAGCGCAACAACCTCCACCTCCAACCAATGTGATCTTAATGAAGTATGTTGTTGCAGAAGAAAATTTGAATAGAGCCTTAATGCCAGCATCACCATTGCTTTCAAAAAGTGATCCAAATGATCACAATTTTGACTCAACTCATATCGATAGTCCACTGTTGACACTCAAAGTTGAGGACAAAGCATGGAAGCACACCAAGGAAGTGGACACACAAGAAGAAGGAACAAGTAGGGAGCTCCAAGAAGCACATGTCAAATTTTCAAAAGAAATCCCTATAAAACTAGTGATTTTTATCACTAAAAACCATTGTAAATACCATTTTCTATTTCTGTAACTCCATTTTGTTCAAGCCGAGAGTCCTCAAGCTTGAGGAGTATTAGAACTATCATCCTACCAATTTTCATAATTTTTAGACTCCGTTTGAGTCCCCAAATAAGCCTTGGAACCTAATTTTTAACTAGGTCGGACACTAGGTCTCGACAGGGCCAAACCACTCAAAAACTATAAAAAGGGCTGGAGAGCTCATTTTTGAGGTTAGCTTGTTGTAGTTTTCAGCTTTGTAAGAGAGCTCAGAAGTCCTTCCATTGTTCCACTCTTTTTTCTTACTTTGTGTGTGTGTGTGTATGTGTGTGCATGCTTGTGTGCTTTCACTCACGCACTTATGCCATCACTTTGTGCGTGTGTGTGTATGTGTGTGCATGCTTGTGTGCTTTCACTCATGCACTTATGCCATCACTTTGTGCACGTGTGTCTATGTGTGTGCATGCTTGTGTGCTTTCACTCATGCACTTATGCCATCACTTCATACTGGTCCTCACGTCTCCACGATTGACATTTATGAGGTGCATCTCCTCACGTTGGTACTTGCCATTGTGCTAGAGTGACACCAAATTTGGCACCCTTGTCGGGGAGAGAGCTTGGAGGACGAGCGTGTGACGGTAAGACGTAGAGTAGCGATGTTGGAAGGTAAAAAAATCACCATTTTCAGTTTAGTTTTTTAGTTTTGCTTCATCTCCTTCATCATCATCATCTCCATCTTCTCCCATCTTCATCCTCTCTGTTTTTTTCATTTTTTGAGAGTACACTCACTCATTCTTTACTCCTGGTTGTGAAAAAGAAGCGCTGGGAAGTTGAGAGCTAAAAATGCTGAAGAAACACTCTTGAAAAACTCTCAAAACACCAAAAAATTGATTTAGAATCACGCGGCGTGAGAGGAACACCGTCTGGTATCGCGGATGTCATATCATGATTTTGGAAGGTGACTTTGCACCTACAGCCACATACGACTGACAAGGAGAACCTAAGGTACACATATTTGCAAAATAAATTGAATTTGGACCTCAAAAACTCCAAGTATCATGTTCGGTTGAGTTTGGTATCATGATACCAGAACTCCCATGTATCGCGCTACTTTCGAAGTATCATATCATGCACACCCACTTGAGGTATCATGATACCATTCTGGTATCGTATCATCAAGTGCTGGTATCGGGATCGCGATTGCCCCAGTGGTATCGTATCGTGGTCCACCTAGTATCGTATCGTGTCGATCACGGTATCGTATCGTTGATTCACCAGTATCATATCGTGCACCTTGTGGTATCGTATCGTCGACCAAGTTGGTATCGTATCGCCAACTACATATCGTATCGCCTGTTGTTTTGGTATCATATCACTCAAAGATTCAGTATCGTATCGTCTGATTCTTGGTATCGTATCGCAAGGTCAAGTGGTATCGTATCGTTTACAGACTAGTATCGTATCGTGAGGTTGGTATCGTATCGTGCAAATCAAAGGTATCGTATCGTGAACATTTCCAGTATCGTATCATGTGGATAGCAGTATCGTATCGTGGTAGTTGGTATCGCGATCGTAGTCAGCCCAGTGGTATCGTATCGTCTAAGTTGGTATCGCCTATCGTGGTATCGCATATCATGGAAAATCTAGTATCGTATCGCCTGTTCTGTCGTACTCCCAGAGAGAGCTTATTTCCCTATTTTAACCCCCAAAACCCTAAACTGGCATAACTTTCTCATACGAAATCCTTTTGCTGTGATTTTGGGTTTGTTGGAAAGCTCATGGGGAGGAGTACTACCAAAACTTCCACTGGTTACGGTAAAAATAATACGTGGATTATTAGATATAGTATTTTGAATTTGACCCTCAGGTGGACTAGGAAACCAAAGAGTTCCAAAGGATTTTGAGCAATACAAGGGGAAATTTTGGACTTGTAGACAAAGCTTATGAACCTAAGATTTGGCAGACACTTAGGCAAGGATAGACAAAGCATTAGATCATCTGAGGCCAGTGTCAACCATACAGCTAAGTCTTGGGCACAACAACTAAGTGGTTATCCCTACACACTAAGTTCAGAAACCAGTGACTCAGAAATGTCCTTCAACATGGAGAGACCCACACGTAGCTCAGCTACTGCCTATTTACAGACACCAGAAGGTCCCTATAAGACACAATTGGAGTATGTCAGGACCAACCAATTAGGTGCATGCATCTATGAGGATGGTCTAAGACGATCAGTTGTCCAACTCAAAAATCCAAATCAACCCTTTGGACTTGAATACCCAGTGGTCAAGTTCGAAGAGGGGTCATACATTGACAAGGAAGGAACCATGTATGTGGTTACCAGTTTACCTGATAGGATAGATGAGTTTGGAAATATAATTCCCAAGGACGAGCTAGGAGACCTAGAGCAAGGAGTCCTAGGACGAGAACCCAAGACTCCTAGAGGAAAATCTATTTTGACCAGAGTGCTCACTCCATAGTGGGTTCCTCAAGACAACAAAAGCATAGAACTATTCTTGAATAGAGAAACGGACGAAGCCTTTTGGAGATTCAAGCTAGATCAACCGAGCCCAATAGTCACCATCTATGAGTTCAAAGATCCTGAGACACCAGGCAAGGTTTTATATCTGGATAACACATCTGAGAAAATGTTCTTGGTAACAGAGCAGGATAGGCACGCATACACTTGGCAGGGTGAATCAATTTTCCCTCCACTAAGATCTAGTGTTTCCCATGGCCTGCAAGGAGCAAGATCATCCAAGGCTCATGAAACCCAGAGGGAAAGAGCCAGAGAGAGACCCGAGGTAAGCTTTGCACATACCGTGGGTAGGGACCGGTCAAGATTTGAAAATGAAAGACCTAAAAGGGAGAGACATATAGCACATAGGCAGCAAAGAGATGAACATGAATTTCCATTGCCCAAGCCGAGAGAGCACTCAAGAATCCTTAGACCCTCTCAAGTGGTCAAGGCAATGAAGAACTATTTTGATGGGTTCGGAGACCCTTATGATCATGTGGCCAAGTTCAAACAAGTGTCAAGAGTTGAACAGGTTGAGAACTTGTTCACCCAGTTCAAGGCATTTGGTCTGACTCTTAAGGGTACTGCCTTAGCTTGGTTTCAACCTCTAAACAGTCGCAACTATAGAGAGATAGGTCAGTTGCTAGAAGAATTCATTGTAGAATTTTCCAAGAGTGGTATCAGGCATAACACATCATCCTTGATCCACAGCTTTAAGCAAACACCCCAAGAAATAGCGCGACCAGCAAGAAGACGATTCAGACAGTACTTAGAAAGATGCCCTGTGCCAGAATTACCCACATCAGCTAAACAAGTGGCCTTGTTTTTAGATGGCTTGCTAAGCACCAATTTGAGATCATATGTGTACTTGAAAGAGCCTAGATCCATAGAAGAGTGTGTGCGGATATGTATTGACATAGAAGACAATTTGGGTTAGGAGTTAGGACTATCCAAACTCTACCAGGATTCTGACAGTTCTAGTCATACCTCAAGAACCTCCACTGAGATAGATGAGATAGCGGAGCAAGTTGCCAAAAAGCTAGGAGTTCAAAATAGACAAATGCCAAGGGTCACCCCATTGAAGCGATGTTATCCATGCAGAGGATATCACATGGCTAATGTCTGCCCAATGATGGCTCAACCCCAAGGAAACTTGAATGCTCCATACTGCACAATTGAGAGAAAATACATGACCACATGGCCCAAGATTGTCCATACAATAGGCAGGCTGTTAGACAAAATTATCGGCAACCTTACCAATAGGGTAGGTATCAGAACCAGTACCAACAGACATATTATAGGCCACAACAACAATATCAACCTCAATACCAACAGCAATATCAGGCACCATATAGGCCACAACCTGTCCTAGAAAACCAACCACCACCTCCTTCTAATGTGATTCCAATTAAGTATGTTGTGGCAGAGGAGAACCTTAATAGAGCATTGGTGCCTGTGACCCCTTTTGTCTTAGAAAATTATTCTCATGCTCATAGTTCAAACTACTCCCATGACGATAGTCCACAAGCTTATTACATACAGTCACCAGAGCATAGTGAGGCTTATTCGTATCAATATGAGGCACCATCTATGGAACAAAATTGGGAGCCAGAATACTCCAATGCTATGTATACGAATCCTAATCCCAAACCCCAATTGAGACAAGTAAGACCACAAGCCCCTAGAGGACCATGTTTTAGATGTCCGGGCGACCATTTCATTCGTGAATGTCCCCACCAACCAGCTCTAGGACAAGGACAAAACATCACAATACAAAGCTTTTGTCCTGAGTGCGGCAAGGAACATCTTCCTAGAGAGTGTCCCAAGAATCCCTCTAGTGTGCCCAAGGTTACACCCATCAATGTGGTAGGCTTAGTGGTGGATTCAAGTTCTAGTAGTAGTAATATGGCTTCTGTACAAGCAGTTACTAGGGTGCAAGCCTTAAAAGAAGATAAACCAGCAGAGCAATCACACTCAAGTGAGTCAGAGAGCCTAGTAAAAGGAAAACAAGAACATGGAAAGATACCACGGAGAGAACCCATCGTAAGTGGAATAAAAAGTTATCTGAACTAGAAGAAAGCCTGAAAGAGACAAAAACAAAAATAGAAGAAGACATTGCATCTCAAAGCCCCTTGCATGCCCAAGCTCCACCAACTCCACCTCATTCCAACCCACCACCCATTGTAAATAGACCACAATCAGGGTCTGTTCTTGCACATCCAACCCCAGAAGGGTTGGACATGATGTTCAAGGCCTACCAGGCTCGACTTTAAGAAGGGCCAATAGCTACAAACCTGGACAAGAGTTACCCTAGAGCAGACTTAGAGATTGAACGAACAAAAATGTGCATGAAAATGGTAGAAGTAGCTCAAGCTATGCTCGAGACTAGTCAAGAGTTCAATCAGACAAACTCTATCAAGCCAGATTTGCATTTCCAAGGCTTACTAGAAAGATTGGAGCAGTTGGTAAACAAACCCCAGGTTGCTTTACCTCCAGAGGCTCAACCAGTTATTGAAAGAGGAAGCTTACCACCAATGAAATCTTATGTTCCTGATTCCATGGATGATGGAACACCTCTTTTAAGTCAGCAGTTCTCTCAAGAGTTCTTGCGGGAAATACAAGAAGAGAAATGGGCCAAGGAGAAGGGAAATCCACCTCCTATTCCTAAAATTGATTATCTTCACGATCAATTTCCCCAAGACATTCTGTCTATTTATGGAGACCAAGGAGAGCAACAAGAAGATGAGAGATTAGATTTTGACTCTAATTCTTTACAAAAGTTGCCTCAATTCACAGGCCCATGGGAATCTGAATCTCGTCATATCACAGCTCCCATAATATTGGTAAGAAACGAAGACTCAGTGGTTCCAAGAAACACTGAAATCGTGAAGAACACTAAGGTTCAGTGTCATCTCACTGTAGAAGAGCTGCTCAAAGCAAAACCGAAGCTATGGAATCATGTAAAGGATCAAGTTCCATAACTTGATTCCAAAATGCCAAAAGCAAGCCCTAAGCAAAAAGCTCTAGAGATATCTCTCGATAAAATAGGAGACATGAGTGAAGGTGAAGAAGGTAATACTTATCTTCCAATCACCTACCAGGGTTACACAACCAAAGTGATCATAGATTCAGGTGTTGGTGTTGCTATTGCGACCATCTCCTTGTGGAAGCGATGGGGCAAACCCACATTAAGACCAACTAGAATGAAGCTTCAAATGGGAGACGGTCATTTTGAAAGACCTCTAGGATTGCTAGAAGGGATAACTCTAACCACTTGTAGTGTAGAGTTTGAGCACACATTTGCTATATGTGAATTTGAGAAAAATAATGTCTATGAGATGATCTTAGGAAGACCCTTCCTGCGACAGTTGCAAATAGTACAAGATTGGAGAACCAATTCCTTGTACTTATAGCACTTAGGGGTTACAACCAAGGTCAAGTTGAAGGATTACACCTTCAGAGATGCACCACCCCTACAGTGGAATCCTATCCACAAAGCAAAAGAAGATTCTATCTCGGTGCATTCTGGAAGTTCACCTGACCCATCATGGCTGCATGAAGATACTCACTTGTGGATGTGCAAGGTTGCAGAGGAAGAGGAAAGACACCTAAGAGCGAGAGAAGAAGGAATTTCTCAAGAAGATAGACCAGTTAAAGACCCAGCCTATACACCGATGATCTTTCCAGATGAGGAATTCGAGCCTCATGGTTGGGCAAAAATCTTAGCTACCATGGACATTGCAGTCAATGAAGAATAGTGGACACCTCATTGTGATGAGGAGGGTTATGATATTTTCGTGTTCATGTGTCAGCCCTTGTTGGAAGAGTGTGATCCGAGTGAGGTCATAGAAGAAGAAGAGAATGACGATGATCTAGAGTCTATTGTGATGGATAGTTGCTTTAATTCAGAGAAGCACTATCTAGAAGATATAGGAGTGTTTACCCAAAAAGAAGAAGAACCTCTCACAAGTATTAAAACTGTAAACTCAAAGGTTGGTAGTGAAGGAGGTCAAAAGAAAAAGAAAATAAAAGAAGTGAAACAAGAAGAGGAGGAATCATTGTTCAAGGTACCAGAGAATTTCAAGAAATATGAAGTTGAAGACCGAAAAATTTTGGTACGAATGCCTAAGAGAGAGGCCATTTTAGGAGAATCATATGATAATAAAGAAAAGACCAAGAAAATTGTAGTAACCATTGAAGAGAATGAAGAGAGATGTACGTACATAGGAGATGACCTAAGTGCAAAAGAAGAAGCAGAGCTTGTAGCTCTATTAAGGGAATATAGGGACGTGTTTGCATAGCACTATAGAGATTTGAAGGGAGTAGATCCAAAAATTTGCTCTCATACTATTCCCATGACCACCGATGACAAATTCACCAAACAAAAGCCCTACACATATAATGACACTTATGCAGCTAAAATAAAAGAAGAAATTGATAGGCTGATTGAAGCTGGATTTATCTATGAGATTGAGCATACTGAATGGGTGTCCCCCATTGTAGTGGTGCCCAAGAAAAATGGAAAATTGCGAGTGTGTATTAACCTTAAGAAAGTTATTGCCGCTACAATACGAGATAGTTATCCGCTTCCAATCACTGAACATCTATTGGAGCGTGTTGCGGTCAAGGAACTTTATAGCTTCCTTGATGGATTTTCAGGTTACAACCAAGTAGCCATTGCCCCAGAAAGATCAACACAAAACAACTTTTGCCACAGAGTGGGGAATCTTTGCATTCCACGTGATGCCATTTGGGCTCACCGATGCACCTGCAACATTCCAAAGGCTTATGTGTCATGTCCTCAAAGAGTTCTTGCGAAAGAGCTTAGAAGTATATGTGGATGATTTATGTGCTCATTCCCAAGAAAGAAGATACCACATCCTTGAGCTCAGAGAGATCTTCAACAAGTGTAGAGAATATCGAGTGTGTCTGAACCCAGAGAAGTGTGTGGTCATGGTACCACAAGGTAAAATCTTAGGTCATGTTCTTTCTAAAAATGGAATATCAACAGATGTGGACAAGGTAAGAGCCATAGCAAAGTTACCGAGGCCAAGGAACGTTAAAGAGGTACAAGCCTTTATGGGCCACTGTGGATATTACCGTAGGTTTATCCACATGTATGCCATCATAGCTAAACCTCTCTATGAGTTGTTGACAAATTTTGAGTGGAACAATGAATGCGAGAATTCCTTCAATGAGCTGAAGAGACGTTTGTGCTCAGCACCAATACTGACTAATCCTGATTGGAATAAACCATTCCATGTCCATGTGGATGCATCCAATCATGTTATAGGATGTGTGCTAGCACAACCCACAGGTGAAGGAAACCTAGATTTGCCCATAGCATATGCTAGTAAGCAATTAAATGCGACAGAACGAAACTATACGACAACAGAAAGAGAAGGCTTAGGCATGGTATATGCTGTGAAAAAGTTTAGACACTACTTATTGGCCAACAAGTTCAAATTTTTCACTGATCATCAAGCTTTATTGTATTTGGTCAATAAACCTTGCAATACAGGACGCTTAGTAAGATGGTTCCTCTTACTACTGGAATACGATTTTGAAGTGGTTTTCAGGAAAGGTAGGACCCACCTCAGGGCAGATCACCTTTCTTGTGTAACTTCAGGGGAGTCACCACAAGGAGTGTCTGATGAACTACCTGACGCTTATCTGTTCAATTTAGAAGTTGTTCCTAAATGGGCAAATAAGTTGGTACCTGTCCTAACCTTCGAACCTACAAATGAAAACGTAAAAACAAACAAAGAAGAAATTGTAAGATCAGAAAAATATCAAATATTGGTAGGAAGCATGTACAAACAAGATACAAATGGTGTATTAGTTTGTTGTGTCGAGGATGATGAACATAGTAGTTGGTTGCAACAAGCCCATGAAGGATTTCTCAGAAGTCACTATTCTAAACAACAAACATTGCAAAATCTAAAACGTTTAGGAGTGTATTGGCCTAGCATGGACAAAGAAATTCATGAGTGGATTAAGAATTGTCCAGCGTGCAAAGAGAGACCCCCAATGGAGCATGCCACCCTTTATCACGTGTCATTAATTCCAGATTGGAGTGCTCCATTGTAGAATTTATGAGATCAAGAACACTACCTACTGAGGCTAGTCTAGCAAGAAAATGAAGCATGGAGCAAGAGGCTCAGGACCATGCCTTAGTAGGAGACAACCTATATTGGAGAGGCAAAGATGGTTACCTAATTCTGTGCATTCATGAATCAGAATACTTGAAAGTCTAAGAAACTGCACATTGTGGTGTTGCAGGTGGACACTTTGGGCCTGACAGAGTAATTAAGACCATTCTATTTCCAGGACTTTGGTGGCCCACTCTTCATATGGATGCACATACCTATGTGAGGAAATGTGACACATGCCAACGTGTACAATATCCGATAAGAAAAGATGAGATGCCTTTGAGACCAATGATGGGAGGATGTGCATTCTCGAAGTGGGGTATAGACTTCGTTGGTCTCATTAACCCCCCCAGCTAGAAACTCCCATGCAGAGTACATTATTGTCGCCACATATTACCTTACAAAGTGGGTAGAAGTCAAAGCCACGACAAAGAACGATGCTCAAACTACGGCTAAATTTTTATTTGAGAACGTGTTCACCAGATATGGACTACCAATAGAGTTAGTGAGCAATAGAGGCACGCACTTCTTGAACGAAGTCATTGAAAATGTCCTTCAAGAATTCATGGTGATACAGAAGAAGTCTGCCCCCTATCATCCCCAAGCTAACTAAGATCCTATGTAATGTATTGACCAAACTCATCAATAATAAACGCTCTGATTGGGACAAACAACTTCATCATGATGTTTGGGCTTATCGAGTTGCCTACAAAACGGTACTCAATGCTACCCCATTTTAGACGGTCTTTAGATAGAATGTGGTGCTACCATTGGACTTTCTAATCCCAACCTTAAAAGTAGCACAAGAGCACGAGTGGAATGGACACGAGTTGTTCTCTCGGATCTTTGATCTAAAACGCTTAGGTGAGACTAGGCTACGAGTGGCTGCAGGCATCTATGCTGCAAAGAAAAGACAAAAGGCATACTTTGATGCACACATCAAGGATAAAGGACTGAAAGAAGGAGATCTAGTGTTGATTTATATGCTAAAGCAACATGCTTGAAAATTGGAAAAAAGAGGATATGGACCCATAATCATTCATAGACTTTCCACTAGTGGTGCGGTTCAATTGGCCACTTTAGAAGGTGATATCTTGCCAAACTATATAAGTGTTTGTCGAGTCAAGTTATATCAAGAGCCTCTTACGGAGGATATGCTAATGAGACTCAACACTACTAAGAAGCGAAAAGAATAGGAGTTAAGGGTTAGAGAAGAAGCAGAGACAGAGGCTAGAGAGTGCATAAGGAGAAATAAGTTAAGGTGACTAAGCCTAGATGTCAACACAAAAGCCCCAAAATATCACATGGACATGTGCCAAAAATCGGGCATAATTACTTCACAAATAATTGATCGACACCCCTTTGTGATCGTAGAGGTAGGACGAGGACAGAGTGTAAGGACGGTGAGAGCCTTGGTTGAATCAGGTGCAGCAACTAGTGCAGTTAGACTTTCATACTTCCAAGACCTACAACTGAACATCAAACCCATAGAAGCCTATCTCATAGGTTTGAGAGGTGTGGAAACCCCTTGTTTGGGCGAGGTGGAACTCCCCATCTACCTTCAAGATGTTCCAATGAAAGTCAAAATGCTAGTGTGTCATGATGAGGACCTCACAGAGCCACTTGTTTTGGCTCAACACTGGATTTACAACCATGCAGTCAACTTGAACCTAAGAAGTCAACTTCTTCAAGTTTGGGTACAGGAACAATGCATCACATTAGAATTAGAGAAATTGCATGCTCACAAACCCAGGTGTCACACGTTCTCTTAGTTCTTCTAGGACTAATCTTAGCCAAAACAATGTTATATGTGTCAAAAGCTCTATGTTCCAAAACAGCTCAATCATGGAAGAACAGGCTCAAAGACAAGCAGAATTCTCCTCTTGTGCAAAGACAAATGCCACCACATTCACTCACCCACAAAAGCAAGCAAAACAGTACAAGACAATCACCATATCAAATAGACAAAGAGCATTCAAGATGAAGGAAGCTCCGAGCATGAAGCAGATTTGGGTACGAAAAGGAGAGCAACCACCAGTCTTGTCAACACAATTTCCACCAAGGCAAGCTAACCATGCAAAGACAAGAACCATGCAACCAGGACTAGCTCAACAAGAAGGTCTCAGACCAATTTGGGTGCCTAAGAAATTAGTTGCAGCTCAACAAGGGCGATTACACATGTGGGTTCCCAAAGGACTCTTACAGAAGAAGATAAACTCGACCCTTCGGCAAAAGTAAGAAGACAATCATCAAGAATATGGGTTTGGAAGCCAAAAGTACCAGTAACCTCCACAGAACCAAAAAGCCAACCACGCTGGACACCAAGTTTCAGCAACCATCCAAGGAGGAAGATGCCTGAGGTGATCTCTATAAGGCTAGCTTCTATTCTCAAATGGATCCGTGAAGGGAGGAATGGTCAATTGTCATTTCATCATCGACAGATCACTTCATTTCAAGATCCACCGGCTACCTCCAACAAAGACTACGTCAATGTCCACCAACAACATTGACAGCCTCGACGAGCAACAACCATGTGCCTTGGGCATAACTTTGTCTTTTGCACCATTCAGGCCATGCATTTCCAAAGTGTGCATTAATATAGGGCCACATTACATGGCCGTGCATAGATGCAATTGAGAATCCTAGGCACATGAGACACATTTGCTAAATGTAAAATATTTTATTGATGCTAATGCCTTCTTCTTGTCATGTGTTGTTGTTCCAAAAAAATAAAAAGAGACGAGAAGAAGAAATAGGACCAGGCGATCCAAGAATCTCATCAGTGGATCATCAACAAGGACATCCATCCACAACAATGGACAAGCCCATGGTCAATCACCATGATGGAAGTACAACACAAAGAGATGACCATTGACAGACCTTTCACCATGGTAAGAATTGTATGCTCCAACAATATAACCATGATAGCTTAGAAAAACCTCTTCATCAGCATACCCTTGAGCACTTTGCTCAAGACCCCATTTGTTGCACCATACTTCTTCCAATGCATTCCCCAAGTATGCATACATAGGGCCACATTGCAAGGCCGTGCACAAGGCACATATTTTGTTCAACCCATGCACTAATGCACTTACCCATCATCCATTATGGGTTACAAGTACTGGGCATACAAATTGTGAAAGCCATGTTTGGAAGATCTAGAGGACATCCAGGCTACAACATCAGAACCTATGGAGTAATCCACAGTCAAAAACTGCTCAAAACCACCCTTCACAACCTCTTTTGAGCAACCAACAATTTTTGGGGAAGTTCCTAAATACACCATCATGCAAGAGTCCAAAGCTAAAGTACATACACAAGAAGAAAAGCTTGAAAAGTATAGCAGAGAACATGAACTCAACGATCGACCAGGTTACATTTGGAAGATGGACAACTCTAGTTGATACATAAGGGACACTACCTCTCAAAGTACTTCATGAAACAACCACTACAACAAGGATCTGTCAGAGATGACAGACTCTAGAGGGGGGGGGGGAGTGTTGACACTCAAAGTTAAGGACAAAGCATGGAAGCACACCAAGGAAGTGGACACACAAGAAGAAGGAGCAAGTAGGGAGTTCAAAGAAGCACATGTCAAATTTTCAAAAGAAATCCCTATAAAAATAGTGAATTTTATCACTAAAAACCATTGTAATTACCATTTTCTATTTTTGTAACTCCATTTTGTTCAAGCCGAGGAGTCCTCGAGCTTGAGGATATTAGAACTATCATCCTACCAATTTTCATAATTTTTAGACTCCATTTGGGCCCATAAATAAGCCCTGGAACCTAATTTTTAACTAGGCCAGACACTAGGTCTGGACAGGGCCAAACCACTCAAAAACTATAAAAAGGGCTGGAGAGCTCATTTTTGAGGTTAGCTTGTTGTAGTTTTCAGCTTTGTAAGAGAGCTCTTTTGTAATTGAAGTCCTTCCATTGTTCCACGCTTTGTTCTTACTTTCTGCACATGTGTGTGTATGTGTGTGCATGCTTGTGTGCTTTCACTCACGCACTTATGCCATCAGTTGCTCATGATCTTCATACCAGTCCTCACGTCTCCACGAATTGACATTTATGAGGTGTATCTCCTCACATTGGTACTTTCCATTGTGCTAGAGTGACATCCACATACTTACTATATGCAGTCACCTGAGCATAATGAATCATATTATTACAAAGACCCTAGTGAATCTAGAGGGGAGCCCAAATATGCTAATGTCATGTACACAAATCCTAACTCTAGGCCCCAACCTAGATAGATAAGACCCCAAGCTCCTAAAGGACCATGCTACACATGTCAAGGAGATCACTTCATTCATGATTGCTCTATGATTGCACCTATGCAAACCCAATTAGTGACAATTCAAGGTTTTTGTCAAGATTGTGGGAAAGAGCACCTCTTATGGGACTGTCCAAAAAACCAAACAATGGGCCAAAGATCACTCCGATCAACGTGATTGGGTTAGTAATAGATTCACCTAGACGTTTAACTTCCATTACACCAGTGCATGTGGTTACTAGAGCTCAAGAAGTGCAGCAGAACCAAGGCCTATGCTAAGAAAATAATTGTGAAATGAGTGATACTGAAATTATAACTAAGAAAAGTATGAGAGCATGGAAAGATAGCCGAAACAGAGTGAAAAGTCAATGGGCAAAGAAGATGAGAGAACTTGAGGAAAGCTTGAGAGAAACAAAAGCCAAGATAATTGAAATTACATCTCAAATGCACTCTCACACAACCCCACCACCACCATCACCATCACCACCCAATCGACATCATGCAATCCCACCACCACCTAAGGTAGGATCAGTCCTAGCCGATCCCACTCCAGAAGACCTAGACATGATGTTTAAAGCATATTAGGCCAGAATTCAAGAAGGAACAAATGTAACAGATCATGAAAAGTGTTACCCTAGAGCTAATTTAGAGATGGAGAAAACTAAGCTTTGTGCTAAGATGATAGAATTGGCTCAAACCATGTTTGAAGACATTTGCCTCTACAATTTCTCTAGTTTAGTTAGGACTCAATTGCATTTTGATGGATTATTAGATAGATTGGAGGGGTTAATTGCAAAATCTGGAAAGGAAACCACCTCCCAAGGTAAGGACAAGTCAAGTGAAAGAATGAGCATTCCTCCCAAGGAAGCTTTCGTGCCTAACTCCACCGAGCCAGACACCTCTTCTTCTATGAATCAGTATTCCCAAGAATTTTTAAGAGAGATTCAAGAAGAGAAAGTGAAAATCCTCCTCCCATTGAACTTGTGGATGACCTACATGATCAATTCCCACAAGATATTCCCTCTATTTACGGACAACAAGAGGATTCCCAGTCAAGTGAATGGTTAGACTTCAAGTCTAATTCCCTACAAGAATTGTCACATTTCACAGGCCCATGGGAAGCAAAGTCTACTTGTATGAGAGCACCCAGAGTCATGGTAAGAAACAAAGACTCAATCATACCTAGGAATACGGAGGTGGTGAAGAACACTAAAGTGCAGTGCAATATCACTTTAGAAGAGCTACCCAAAGTTAAACCAGAATTGTGGAAACACATAGCCAACCAAGTTCCAAAAGTAGTGAAACCTAATTCCCAGGTAGGATCTAATAGAATAGTGCCAAAAATACCCTTGGATAAGATAGGAGATATGAGTGAAGGAGAAGAAGGAAACACCTATCTCCCAATCACTCATCAGGGTTACACGACCAAGGGAATCTTGGACTCGGGTGTAGGAGTTGCAATTGCTACCACTTCCCTATGGAAGCATTGGGGCAAACTAGCACTCAAGCCAACTAGAATGAAGTTACATATGGCTGATGGTCATGTAGAAAGACCCTTAGGACTTCTAGAAGGGATAATTCTCACTACTTGTGGTGTAGAGTTTGAGCATACCTTTGCCATATGTAACTTTAGCAAGAACCAGGCCTATGAGATGATTCTAGGAAGATCATTCCTGCGACAATTATAGGTAGTGCAGGATTGGGGACCAATTCCTTGTATTTGCAAAACTTAGGTGTCACAACCAAAGTCAATCTCAATGATTACTCTCATACATACATGCCACCAATACAATGGAATCCCAACCACAGAGCCGGAGAAGATTCAGAGTTAGTGTATTCCATAGGATCAAGATCCTCATGGATGCATGAAGACACACACTTATGTATGTGTAAAGTTGCAGTAGAGGAAGAGAAAAGAGAAAATGCAAGAGAGGTAGTGTGAAGGAAACTCATAGATCAATTTGAGACCCAACCTATGCACCTGTAGTATTTCTAGATGAAGAGTTTTAACCTCATGGTTGGCCAGAAATCCTAGCAACAATGGATGTAGCCATCAATGAAGAGAAATGGATGCCACAATGTGACAAAGATGGCTATGACATTTCCTTTTTCATGATAGAACCAATAATGTGTGATTCAGTTCTTGAAGAATGTGAGCCTAGTATGGAAGAAATTGATCAATCACGTGACTCAGATCTAGATTCAATCATTATGGACCCTTTTTGTGCATCAAAGGAGGAATTCCTCTATAAAGTAGAAGCTCACGCTCTAGGACAAGAAGAGCTTATGAGTTATGTGAGGCTAGCTACACAAGTGACCACCAAAAATGAAGACAAGAAAAGAAAGAAGAGAGAAGTCTCACCAGAGGAGGAAGAATCTTTGTTTAAGGTCCCGAAGATTTTCAAAAAGTATGAGATAGAAGATCAAAGAGTCATGATAAGAATGCCTAAACAAGAAGCACTCATAGGAGATGTCTATGATAATAAAGAAACAAATAAGAAAATTATTGTGACCATAGAGAAAGGCGAAGAGCAGTGCATATACGTAGGACATGATCTGATAGAGGATGAGGAGCAAGAGTTGATAGCCTTGCTAAGAGAATATAGCGATGTGTTCGCGTGGAGTTATAAGGACCTAAAAGGAGTAGATCTTGATATATGTTCACATATGATTCCCATGACCTCAGAAGCCAAACCCTCTAAGCAGAAACCATACACATATAACGATAATTGTGCGGCCAAGATCAAGGAAGAAATAGATCAATTGGTAGAAGAAAGTAACGTGTGTGTATTAACTTGAAGAAAGTTAACACAACCACTATTAGAGATAGTTATCAGCTTCCTATCACTAAGCATCTATTAGAAAGAGTGACAGGCAAGGAAGTATACACTTCCTTGATGGCATCTCTGGCTACAATCAAGTGGCCATTGCTCTAGAAGATGAGCATAAGACAGCTTTTGCTATAGAGTGGGGCATATTTGCTTTTTGTGTAATGCCATTTGGGCTTCCCAATGTGTCGGCTACCTTTCATAGACTGATGTTCCATGTGTTCAAAGAGTTCTTGAGGAAAAACTGGATTTCTATGTCGATGATCTCTGTGCTCATTCCAACATTAGACAAACACATATACCTGAACTCAAACAAATCTTTGACAAATGTAAAGAATATTAGGTCTGCTTGAACCCCAAAAAGTGTGTTTTTATGGTCAGGCAAGGCAAGATTCTAGGACACATAGTGTTAAATAATGGCATATCCATAGATGAGGATAAAGTTAGAGCTATTGCAAAGCTACCTAGACCAAAGACTGTCAAGGAAGTACAGGCTTTCATGGGGCATTGTGGATATTATTGACATTTCATTCACATGTATGCTATAATTGCAAAGCCTCTATACCCCCTCTTGACTAACTTCGAGTGGATGGAGGAATGTGAAAACTCCTTTAATGAGCTTAAGGGACAACTATGCTTAGCACCAATCTTGACTATGCAAGATTGGAACAAACCATTTCATGTTCATGTGGATGCATTCAATTATGCTATTGGGTGTGTGTGTGTGTGTGTGTGTGTGTGTGTGTGTTAGCATAAGCTAATGGTGAAGGTAATATGGATCTTCCAATAGCTTACACCATTAGACAATTGAATGCGGTTGAAAAAAATTATGCAACTACTGAAAGAGAAGCTTTAGGCATGGTATATGTGGTTAAGAAGTTTAGACATTATTTTCTTGCAAATAAGTTTAAATTTTTTACAAACCATCAAGCTCTATTATATCTAGTGAACAAACCTTGCAATACAGGCCGATTAGTAAGATGGTTCCTCTTACTAATGGAATATGATTTTGAAGTTGTGGTTAGGAAAGGCTAGACTCACCTTAGGGCAGATCACCTTTCTAGACTAACTTCAGGGGAGTCCCCTCAAGGAGTATCAGATGACCGTCTTGATGCTTATTTGTTCAATCTAGAAGTAGTGCCCAAGTGGGCCAAAACTATAGTGCCTATTCTAACATTTGGACCCAAACATCCTGTATTCATAGCTAATGATAAAGAAGTGGTGTAATCTCAAAAGTACCACATAATGGCACGCAGCATGTATAAGCACACCAATCAAGGCATACTAGCCTATAGAGCATGCAAAATGGTTGCAACTAGCACTACAGCAACGCCATTCAAAACATCGAACCCTATAGACTCTACAAAGATTAGGGGTATATTGGCCAACTATGGAAGCAGATGTACATAATTTGTGCAAGGAATGCCAAATCTATAGTACTAAACCACCAGTGGAACATGCCACTTTATATCAAGTGTCTCTCGTACCAAATCGGAGCAAACCATTACTAGCCTTTTTGAGGATGAAAACATTCCTTCAAGAGATGAATTTGGCTAGACAAAGGAGCTTAGAACATGAGGCGCTAGACTACTCACTCATTGGAAGCAATTTATACAAGCACGGTAAAAATGGGTACATAATGACTAAACTTTGATAGAAACATTAAGAGTGATTTTAATCACTAACCAGTTTCTATATAATCACCCAATCTTTTCATGTGATGCTCCATTTTGTTAAAGTTGAGGAGTCCTCAAGCTTGAGGAGCTTAAGTAGAACCTGCCTCCCAATTTTCATATTTTTTAGATCTCATTTGACCCCCAAAATATAGCATAGGACATAAATTTCAACTAGGTCGGTCATTAGATGTGAAACGGGTCACTTCACCTGAAAATCTATAAATAGAGCTAGAGAGCTCATTCTTTGGGTTAGCTAGTTTGAGGTGTGAGACTTGTATGAGAGATCTTGTATTTTGAGAAATGCAAAGAAGAGATTTTCCTTCCATTGCCTCTCCTATTGTCTCTTACATGTGTGTGTATGTGTGTGTGTATGTGTGTGTATGTGTGTGTATGTGTGTGTATGTGTGTGTATGTGTGTGTATGTGTGTGTATGTGTGTGTATGTGTGTGTATGTGTGTGTATGTGTGTGTATGTGTGTGTATGTGTGTGTATGTGTGTGTTCAGCTTCACTTGGTGACAATTCCACAGTTGGTTGTTTCTTTGATGACCATGAAACCAACTTAGATCCTACAAAAGATAAGTAGCCTGAGGTGCTCCTCCTATCATCTTTTGAGCCAGCCCAATCTGCATCAAAGTATAGCTTGATATCCAAGTCAGATGTAAATGAATAAAATAACCCTTCATTTATGGTACCCTTCAAGTTCTTTAAGATCCTTTTGGCAGCTTTGTGAGGTTTGTGTATGCATAAATTGACTCAATGTACTCACCCCATAGCATATATCTACTCTTGTTAGGGTTGCATAATTGACACTCCCAACAAGACTTTGATAACATGTAATGTCTTCAAGTAGCTCTCCTTCATGAGTACTGAGTTTGTGATTCAATTCCATGGGTGTACCTACAATTTTTGCATTTTCCATCATGAATTTAACTAGCGTATCATGCATGTATTATCTATGAGTAATGAGAACACCAGAATTTGTATAAACAATCTCTAAACCAAGAAAATATGTAAGCAACCCAAGATCATTGATCTTGAACTCCTCCTTCATCTAGGTTTTAATCTTCTTAGAGCCATTGGCATCATTTCTTGTAATGATAATGTCATTCACATAAACACATAGATAAATAAGCTCTGAATTAGTCTTCTTAATGAACAATGAAGAATCTGCCTTGCTTGCAACAAAACCTTGGTCCTACAAGTATGTGATCAACCTATAGTTCCAAGCTCTAGGAGCTTGCTTTAAACCATACAGTGCCTTCCTTAATTTACATACATAATCTGGTTTGTCTTTGTCTTCATATCCTGGTGGTTGACCCATGTAGACCTCTTTATAGATCCACCCATTAAGGAATGCATTTTTAATATCTAATTGGTACAAGTTCCAATTCTTTGAAGTAGCAATACTTACTAAAACTCTAATAGTTGGCATTTTCGCTACAGGTGAGAAGGTCTCCTCATAATCCACTCCATGGGTTTGAGAAAACCCCTTTGCTACTAGCCTTGCTTTATACCTATTTATTGTGCCATCTGAATTCTTTTTTACTTTGTAAATCCACCTAGATCCTATTACCTTCATGAATGGTTTTTTGGGAACCAAATCCCAAGTGCTATTCTCTTGAAGTGCTTCAATTTCTTCTTGCATAGCTTCTCTCCATTCTTCTTTCTTGTTGACTTCTTCAAATGAAGAAGGTTCCTCTGACATAAAGTCTTTAGCTATGTATATATAATGCTTGGTGACTAGTGATGTGTCATAGCCATACCTTATAGTTTTCTTGTTTTCCCTTTGAGATCTTCTAAGTGCTTGATTGGATGACTCTGGAATGTCTTCCACCTTTTGGATTTTGCTTTGTCCTTGGAATTCCAAGCTTCAAAATCAATTTGTTCTTCATCTTCTGAGTTGACATCCTATGATTTATGTGGTTCTTCTTTGGTCATATTTGGAAAATCATTCTCCAAATCATAGGGTAGCTTTATTTTGCTACAATCATCCTCAAACCAAGAGTTATTTTCATCAAATACCGAATCCCTAGTCACTGTAAATCCTTTATTATTGGGATTACATAACCTATATCCTTTTTTTTCTGATTATAGCCAATGAATATGCATCTTTGAGCTTTTGAATCAAGCTTTTCGCTAATCTGAGAGGGTATGTGTACATAAGAAATACAACCAAAGACCTTACAATGATCTAAAGAAGGTCTCCTACCATTCCATGCCTCATAAGGTGTCATCCCATCCAGAGACTTGGATGGAAGCACTAGGTAAGTGGTTGTGGAAACAGCCTCTACCCATAGATAATTAGGGAGTTTTTTCTCATTGAACATTGATCTTGCAGCCTCTACTATTAATCTATTTGTTCTCTCTACCACTCCATCTGTTCACGAGTGTATCTTGTTGTAATCTCTCTCTTGATGCCTCTGTCCTATAAGAAGGAGTCAAACTCATGTGACAAAGACTCATCACCTCCATCAGATTTGAACTCTTCAAGCTTCTACCTGTTTGATTCTCAACCAATGCCAAATACTTCTTGAAACAATTGAAGTCTTCATCTTTATGCTTCATAAAATAAAGTATTATCCACCTACTATAGTCATATATGAATGAACATAATACCTTGATCATGAAATTGATGGCTCTCTACTAGGACCCCACACATATGTGTGTACAAGATCCAAGTAATCTTCATACATGTATCCTCCTTTGTTGAATAGTTGCCTATGTGACTTGCCAAATTGGCATGCTCCACATTTGTAAATCATGTGTTGCTTGGAAACATTTGGGGAGCCAAGCATACTCTGATCCCTACATATTTGCTTCAATTTCCTTTCACCTATATGTCCTAGTCTCTTATGCTATATCTCAAATTCAAATAAGGTTTGGTCCTTATAGTTGAAGAGAGCAATATTTTGTATCTTCAACTTCAAAGGTAAAAAGTCTACCAGATTTTTCACCTTTTGCAATCCTTTTGGAGCCTTGATGAGGGTCCTCCACATATGCTCCATGTCTTTTGAATCTAACATGTAAACCCTTCTCAATCTGTCCAACACTGATTAGATTATTGGTTATTGTTGGCACATACAATACCCTACTTAGAAAATTCATGTTACCATCATATGCCTTAACATTTCCAATCTTCTTTATTGAGTGCCTAGTGTCATCACCTATCTGAACTTCATGCTTTCCTTTGGGTTCTTCAAGGTAAGACAATAATGCTACATTGCTTGCTACATGATTGGAGCAACCAGAATCAATATAGAATAGGTATTTATCATCTTTACCTTTCTTGGTCATCATATTCATGAGTAATAAGGAATCCTCTTGATCATATGTGTAATTGTTGCAGTCTCTCCTTCCTCTAAAGCCTCCTTGATAGCTGTTGTTGTAGCCTTGATTGTAATTGTGATTGTAGTTGTTTCCTCCATTATTAAACTTGCCTCTTGATTGTCCATAGCCTCCTTTGTGGAAGCCTTTTCCTCTCTAATTATTTGTGGACTTGAAGCATTCATATGTGGTATGATAGTTCAATCCACAAATGTTGCAAGGTGAAGAACTGCATGGTCTCCCCCTGCCTTGCTTTCCTCCTCTGCCCCTTCCTCTAGTACCTCTTCCTCTACCTGTGAAATTCACTTGAGAGGTACTTTCATCTTTTTCATTTTTCTTACCTTTGCCTTTATCTTTACTCATATTTTTATATGTGTAAAGGGCAGAAGATTCATTACCTCTAGAAGTATATGCATTCTTATTGAGCTTTGTCTCATATGTGTGAAGAGTTGCTCCATCAATGTATTGAGGTTAGGTATCTACATGTCCATATATAGGTCCATTGTTGTGGTAAAAGATTCCCATTTGTCATCAGCCTTGATGCCATTTATGATATGTCTTACTATCTGCTCCTCTTGTATTTCTTCTCAAATACTTCCAAGTTGATAAGCTACATCCTTCACCTTGCTCACATAGTTAGCTACACTTTGCTTTGGTTTCTTCTTCAAGGTTATGAACTCCATCCAAAGTTGGTTCTTTCTGGCCCTTGTATTTGATGAGAAGTATGAAGATAGTATTTCCCAAGTCTCTTGGGAAGTCTTACAATTCCTAATATGAGGTAACAAAAAAATTAGATATTGAATTGAGTATGTAAGACCTGGCTAGAGCATGCTTTGCACACCATGTAGTTTGTCTCTCTTGCTCTTCTCTTGTAGGTTGGATTTTTGCTTCTAAAGGTTGGCATTTCTTCATCTCCATATATGTATCCATACAAGCTTCTTCCTTGGAGGTAAGCCTTCATCCTTAGGGACCAAGCTGGATAATTGCCCCTGTCCAATTTTTCAATGAATGATGGAAATCCATCTCCCATTTTATCTTGATGTTGCTTTGATACCACTGTTGGCGGAGATGGTGGACACCTTCCAGAGATGAGATGGTGATGCAACTTACTGCTTCACACTAGCCAAAACTCAATTGAGAAGTGCAAAGTAGACCTCTTGAGCTTTCCAGCAAGCTTAAATAATTACCAAGTACTTTGGAAGATGATCCTCAAATCATTGGATCAAAATAGATAAGTTGGAGTTTCATTGTGAACCAAAAACTTGCTATTTTGGTCACTACACTTGCTCAAAGAAATGAACAGTTCTCTTTCTCTGCTAGCAATTGAACAAAATCCTTTTGGTAATATCTATATAACTATGGTAGCTAACTTTTGCAAGTTATTTCACTTGAAATGATCAGCTATGCTCAGAGAATGATGCTTAGCAAATAAAAAATCTATCCTGACATTTTAGGGATTTAACAATATGCATACTAGAGGGCAACATTTTGCACATAACTCAAGAATGATTGTGCCAATTGAAATGAAACTTTGTCACAAGAAAATAGACGGTCTAATAAATCTATACCAACTTAAATCACAGCAAATGATCAAGTACACATAGAAATGGGTAAGAAAAGTTCACTTTTTCAGTGATACATGATAGAGTAGAAGAGATGGGATATGAGAAAACTATATGTATTAATGCACATAAATTACATTGACATTGCCAATGAATGATTGCATAATGTGAGGGTAGTGGTAGAGATATAGTGTGAGCTCAATGTCCACTGTAAATCCCTCTGAATATCTCTCCAAATTGGGCTCTCTCAGGCTTCTCATTCACACAACTAGATAGTCCTCTTTTATAGCATTTTGTTGGAGCCAAGATTCAAGTTTGAATTCGAATCTTTACCTAAAAGTGTTCCAAATTTTTAGGACTTGATTTGCCATAAATCCTCACCAAATAATTTGTGGAAAGATTCTCCTAAGAACTCGTAATTGTAAGTGCTTCCATATATGCACTTTTACAAGGAGTAAAAATCAATCTTTTACAAGAGATCATTCATGTGCTAGTGAATGAACATATGAACTTTAGGATAAGTAATCAAGCATTTAGGCTTGGAGTAATTGCACCAACATACCTCCCACCTGATGGGCATGTTACACAGTATACAAGTGATTGTGTAATATCATGACTCAAGTAACCCCCATCAAGCATTGTAGTAGTCCTTAAGAAGAAAGGGAAGTTACGTGTATGCATTAACTTAAAGAAAGTTAACGCTACAACCATAAGGGATAACTACCCATTGTCAATCAGGGAACATTCACTTGAATGAGAAGAAAGAAAGGAATTTTCTAGCTTCCTTGATGGGTTTTCAAGTTACAATCAAGTAGCCATATCCCCTGAAGACCAATATAAAATGGTTTTTGCTATGGAATTGGGTATCTTTGCATTTAGGGTGATGCCTCTTGGGCTCACCAATGCACCTTCTACATTTCAACATTTAATGTGTCATGTGTGTAAGAGTTTTGTGAGGAAGAATCTAGAGGTCTATGTGGATGACATGTGCAGCCATTCCCACATGAGACAAACACACATCCCTAAACTAAAGCAAATCTTCAATAAATATAGAGAGTATCATGTGTGCCGAAACCCAGAGACATGTTTCTTCATGGTAAGAAA
Organism: Ceratopteris richardii; assembly: GCA_020310875.1. Lineage (NCBI taxonomy): Eukaryota > Viridiplantae > Streptophyta > Polypodiopsida > Polypodiales > Pteridaceae > Ceratopteris > Ceratopteris richardii. The sequence goes on from CM035422.1 coordinate 145,516,862, forward strand.
AAGTAAGATTTTAGGCCACATTGTGTCCAATAATGGTATATCAACCTATGAGGATAACGTATGAGTGATAGCCAAATTGTCCTATGCCTAGGAAAATCAAAGAACTACGCGCATTTATGGGACATTGTGGATATTACTGATGTTTTATCCACATGTACGCTATTATTGAAAAGCTTTTGTACACTCTCTTGATTAACTTTGAGTGGAGTGAGGCATGTGAAACCACTTTCAATGAGCTAAAACAAAAATTGTGCTCATCCTAGATTTTGACAACACGAGACTCAAATAATCCATTCCATGTTCACATGGATGCCTCCAATTATGCAATGCGATGTGTATTAGAACAACCAACTAGAGAAGGGAACATAGATCTTCCTATAGCATATGCGAGTGGGTAGTTCAATGCTGCTAAAAGAAATTACACCACGACTGAGAGAGAGGGCTTATGGATGGTCTACATGGTAAAGAAATTTAGACACTATTTGTTGGCGAATAAGTTTAAGTTTTTTTACATACCACCAAGCATTGCTCTATCTAGTGAAACAATCCTTGCAATATGGGTAGGTTAGTAAGATGGTTTCTCTTACTAATGGAATACGATTTTGATGTAGTAGTCAGGAAAGGAAAGACCCACCTTAGGGCAGATCATCTTTCATGACTAACCTCTCAAGAAGCCCCACAACAAATACCTGATGAATTTCTAGATGCCTATTTATTCAATCTAGAAGTAGTTCAGAATTGGGCTAAATGACTTGTTGCTATCCTCATGTTAGGAATCCCATAGTCGATACTAGGAAAGAGGAAGTATTCCAATCACAAAGATATCAAATATTGGCAGGAAGTATTTACAAACATAGTGATCAACAAATGCTTGCTTGTTGTGTGGAAGAACCAGAGTACTAGAAACGGTCGCAGTTAGCACATGTAGGTGTGTTTGAGCAACACTATTCAAAATAGTGAACCCTATAGACTCTACAAAGATTGGTAGTATATTGGCCAACTATAGAAGCAAAGATCTATAGGATGTGCAAGGATTGCCCAACTTGTATTAATAGATCTCCAATGGAACATGCCACATTCTATCAGTTGTCTTTAATATTAGATTGGATTATTCCCTTAGTGGAACTTTTGTGAACAAAAACTTTTCCATTAGAGATGGCATTAACAAGATGTCGAAGTCTAGAGAAAGAGTCTCAACACTACAAACTCTTTGGAGATAATCGGTACAGACTTGGAAGGCATGGATACCTGAGGCAATGCATCCATGAGAGCTAATACTTGAGAATACTAGAAACTTCATACCAAGGCATTACAAGAAGACATTTTGGGCCAGATTGCATGATCAAATCCATACTATTCTTAGGGCTATGGCGGCCTACTCTTCATATGGATGCACATACATATGTGAAGAGATGTGACACATGCCAGCACGCACAATATACAATGTGCAAAGATGAAATGTCACTAAGACCCATGATGGGAGGATGTGCATTCTCTAAGTGGAGTGTAGATTTCATGGGACCGATAAATCCCCCTGATAGAGGATCTTATGTCGAATACGTAATCATAACTATGGATTATCTGAGCAAATGGGTAGAAGTTAAGGCCACCAAGAAGAATGATGCACAAACAATGGAAAAAATCTTATTCCAAAATGTCTTTACAAGATATGGGTTGCCCATAGAGTTGGTGAGCAATAGAGGGACTCACTTTCTAAATGAATTAATTGAATATTTGTTGTAGGATTTTATGATGATTCACAAAAGATCAGCACCATATCATCCTCAAGCCAATGGACAGGTACAGAGTACTAACAAAATCCTATGCAATGTCATGAGTAAGCTTATAAATACCAAATGCTCTGACTGGAACAAACAGTTACACCATGTTGTTTGGGCATACCAAGTGGCCTACAAGATGGTACTCAATGCAACTCCCTTTCATATGAACTTTGGTCAAAATGTAGTGCTTCTATTTGATGATACCTACCCTCAAGGTTGCACAAGAGCATCATTGGACAGGCCATGAGCTATCATTTAGGATTATGGACTTAGACCGATTAGGAGAAAAAAGGCTAAGAGCAATAGCAAGAATCTATGTAGCCAAGAAGAGGTAGAAAGCTTATTTTGATGCACATGTAAAAGATTAGGGGTTAAAAGTTGGCAATTTGGTCTTATTCTATACTTTACATATTGAAAGCTAGAGAAATGAAATTATGGACCTATGATTATCAATAGAATTTCAATGAGTGGAGTGGCACACTTAGCCACCTTGGAAGGAGAGATAAGGCCAAATTATATTAGTGGTTGTAGATTCAAGTTTTATCAAGAACCCTTGATGGAGGAGATGCTTAGATGAATCACCTTGGCCAAGAAGTGCAAGGAGGAAGAAAAGAGAATTAGAGAGGAAGCTCAAGCTAAAGCCCTAGAGTGCATCAAACACATGAAATTAAGATGCTAGGGATTAGTGTTGAGATGAAATAATCAAGTACAAGAGCTCCTTCTATTTAATGAAAATTCTAGTGTAGAGAGCCCTAGATACCACATGGAAATGTATCAAATCAAGCAAAATGCTTCTCCTAGAATAATTGATAGACGGTCATTCATTAGTGTCCAACTAGAGCAAGGCACTACATTCATGCAGATGAGGGCTCTAATTGATTCAAGAGCAGCAACTAGCGCAATTAGGTCACCATACTATCAAGATATGGATCTGAACATGAATCCGATTGAGGCATACCTCATAGGATTAGGAGGCATGGAAACCCCTAGGTCCTATGCCCATTGAGGACCCACCAAAAGGAATTATTGAGTTAATCCATGCTAAATGTGATTGGTTTCAAGGTCTAGTAGGACCCCTTGCTGATGTTGAACATATCTATGTGGCTATGATAAGCTTCAATGGTACTACATTGGGAAGATACCAATTCTTCTCATGTGACTTTGAGACATTATAGAACATGGGAGAATCACAATTATTATGGGAGAAGGTAGGATTCGAAGAGAATTTTGTAGCACCATTGCCAAAGCCAGAATTTTACATATGTTATTATTTAGTTACTACTCTTCAACCCTTATACAAGAACAAGCTTCCAAGGACCTTTGTACTTCCCTCCTTGGTCACAAACCCTCCCTTCAAAATATTCAAGCTCACCCATCAATTGATCGTAGTAGTGTTGAAGATTAGTGGCACCCATTTTCCCTCTAAAAAAGAGACACTAGTTCTAAAATCCATGAAGAAAGGTGATGTGCTCAAATGGGCATATATTTCAGCAATCATACCAAAACTCTCCATGCCCTTATGGATATGCATGCAACATTTTGCATTCCCTACTCAGGATCACTTCACAAAGCCACGCAAACGGATTTGATTTGGCTTATACGTAGCTAACAATGTATGTTGGACAATTGATCTTGCTCACTCGGTGCAAGAACAACTATTCTTGGCAAATCAAACGTGGGCCCTTAAACGATTCATTCATGGATGTTGCGCAATCACTCAGATCATATACATGTGTCTGGCTTACGACATCCCTGTGGAACACACACTCACCAGCACCCAATTGGAGCAATTCAAGAGCACCTGCACGTCCATGTTGCACTCAAGTAAATGCATGAGGGTCTCAATTCCATGCTTACAAATTGCAGCCTCACCTTCTCCTCAACCATATTTGCAACCATCACCATAGTCGTCACCTCCAGGACCACATCCCATTATCCCTCCCAATCATATCTGCCTCTCATGCACACAAACACCAAAAAGTCAGACATTGAGTGCAACTTCAACAATCCCAATGACTAGTGAATAAAGGACCATAGAACAAGCACTCACACAACTAATCACAGAAGCAGATACTAGAGTGGTAGGGACTTTTTTATTTCCTATGTGTAACATGGGCATTGATGATTTTATTACTACTTTCGACACAAGAGTATGAACACCCTAGCTACCCTAGCTCACACACAGATCATGAAGAAGGCCATGCCACCACAAGAGTACAAACACCCCATCTACCCTAACTCAGTTTCTCTCACAAGAGTACGAACACCCCAGCTACCCTAGCTCACACACAAATCATGAAGAAGTCCATGCGATCACAGACCAAGAAGATGACAAATGCACGGTAATCAAAGATGACGAGGAAGACAATGAAAATCATCAGGCTCAAGAAACTAGGCAAAGCACTCAACAGCAACATGAGGAGCAACACCAAGAAGAACAAGGAGGAGTACTAGCCATCAAAGAGGAACCCATCTCAGATGATGCAGCTTACATAGTAGCACTTCAAAGGAACCATGCCATGATGAAGCAATATGGGCAGGAAGTCAACTCATAGAGCAACAGAGTCATGAATTTTTACAAAGAGAGCCTAAGAATAGAAGCTTTGATGCATCCTTCATCAATGCATTTAACATGTTGATAGACGTGTTCGGCACAATTGAAGATCTCAATTTTTTGAGATAAAAGACCCTACCACGCTTTGACCCAAGATGTGTCAGACTCCTATCTAGACCAAGAAATTGCATTCGTCCCTGTATCTCCCACCCCCTCCTGTAGATTCACTAGTCAAGAACAAACACCACCTCTACCTCGGATAGTAACACAACCACCTCTATAGGACCCACTAATTCCCCTTCCCTCCTATCTTCACGCCTCACACAAGGCCTTCAAGTAGTTTCAAAACTGCCTCCACAATCCCCACATCAATCTCCCCCTCACACTTCCAGTCCATCAACCACTACAAGCGAGTCTCAATACATTAAGCATAGAAAATGCTTCCCTCAATGCCCCATACAAAGAATTCAAAGAATCTTATCATACCAAGGAGCTAGAGTTAGAGCAAAAATCTAAAGAGGCCATCACCAATCCAAAGGATAAGATTGGGCAGAAAATGGCACGGAATGCCCAACTCACTCAAAATATGGGTCTCCTTCGACGTCACTTAGTTGCATCAAAAGAAGAGAATCAACGATTACATGAGTAGAATAGGGAAACTTTTGAAGCCGCAATGGATAACCCGCGCATGCCCCTTAGTCCTAATTGATTCCAAGTAATCCTCTCTAACACCATATAGCTACTTTTAGAGGGCTATACCCGATTGCTTGAAGATTATGATAAACTTATAGAAGAATGCAATTCATTATGAAAGGACAAGGCCACAACACTTTTAAGTGAACACCAAGGACACTTGTTGGTAGCAGTGACAAGCATTGGCACAGAGGAAGCATGTAAAAAAAGGTGCATGGAGATCAAAGGGGGACCACATCAATAATTTTCCAAGGTTTTATTCATCAATCTTTGATCAAATCACTAACAGTGATTCTAATCACTAACCCTTGTAACATAGAAAAATACAATTTTGTCATGGAATGCTCCATTTTGTGCAATTCGAGGAGTCCTCAAGCTTGAGGAGCTTAAGTAGAACTTGAGTACCAATTTTCATAATTTTTAGACTCCATTTGAGCCCTTGAATAGGCCCTGGAAGCTATTTTTTAACTAGGTAGAACATTAGGTTTGGACAAGGCCAAAGCTAGTGAAAAACTACAAAAAGATCTAGAGAGCTCATTTTTGGGGTCAGCTAGTTAGTGTGAAGATCAAACTTGTAAGAGAGATTGAGTAATGCAAGATAGTGTTTCTCCTTCCAATGTTGCTCCTATTGCATCTCCCATGTGTGTGTGTGTATGTATCTATGTGTGTGCATTAGAGTGCTTCTCACTTTCATCTTCGTTCACATCACTCATTCATGATCTTCATATCATCCTACCTCTTCCACAGATTGATAGTTAAGGAGGTGGAGCTTCTTGACGTGGTGCTTACTATTGTCTAGAAAAACACCAGATTTGGCATCGTTGCCAGAGATGAGCTCAAGGATGAACATGTGATGGTAAGAGTGTCAAGATAAGTGCATCGGAAGGTACGTAGATAGTTTTTTTTTGTAGTAATTAATTGTTTTTTTTGCATTGTTTTTTCTCCATTTCACTTTCCCTACATTCATCTTCCATCCCTTCACTTCCTCCTCAACTCCCAAAAAATTCCACCATTTCACCATATCTACCTACCTCTCTTCATTTTCCTCATTTGCGATAGAGCGAGAGAGAGAGAGAGAGAGACTGAGAGAGACTAAGAGCTAAGTGTGTGAGCTTGAGAGTTTCTTGCAACAGACACCTCCAACACTATGGCATAGGGTAGCAAACAGGTAAATTTTCTGTGTTTCATCTCCTATTTCTGTGTAAGAGCTCAGACCATCACGATGGCTACCAAGTTTGGATTTTTCAAGATATGTCTATACCAACATAGAGAGCACACTAGCGCATCCAAGGATCCATATGTAGAATTGCATAATTCATACATTTTTAGGCCATCATGATAGGCTCACGCCATCATGACAAGCCTTGACCATTGCAATGGTTCCACACTATCACGATTATCTCATACCATCGTGATAGGCTCATGTCATTGTGTCACTCTTTACCATGATGGCCTGACACCATCACGATAGCCTCACCCCATTGCGATCCTTTGATGCCATCACGACTGTCTGCACGCCATCGTGATAGTCTGACCCCATCATGATCCTTGATGCATGTTGGAGTTAGATGTCTGTGGAAGCACGCGAACAACACAAGGAAGAAGAAGAAGCTTGGAGCACAACACACAATACTGAATGTATTACTAGAGAATGTACAAAGATAAGTAGCCCATTAGGGCAATCAAACCTCCTAAAGAGGGTAAAAGGTGCCCCGGCGGTCCTAAAGTGTTCACGCACATCACTACCTAAATATATCAACAAATCCCCCCTGGGATTGATGCGATGAACAAGGAGCTGGCACTCATGTATAAGGAAGTGCCCAGCTATGTGGAAATCACTCCACAAAAGGAAGTAAGCCCAAAGCTTTGCAGAAAGCTTCAAACTTCTCCCTAGGCAAAGCCTTTGTGAAAAGGTCTACAACGTTCTCTTGCGTGGGCACATATGCCAAGCTAATCTCCCCAGCAGAGAACCTCTCCCTGACATAATGATAATGCGCCTCAATGTGCTTAGTGCGAGCATGGAACATGGGGTTCCTCGCAACTACCAATGCGCTCTGACTATGAGTGAAGATGGTGGTGGCAGAAGACTTACCAACACCCAAATCAGCCATAAGGCGTCTAAGCCACACACACTCAACAGTCGCTCTAAAAGTTGCCCTATACTTAGCCTCACAACTGGAAGTGGCCATAGTAGGCTACTTCTTGCTCAACCAAGATATAAATGAGCTACCAAGCATGAAGCAAAAGCCACTAATGGACACACGAGTGTCATAGCAACCAACCCAGTCTGAGTCAGAAAAAGCATGCAAATCTGAGGTAGCGATCCCCCCTTGGGATATAAAACAACCCAAGTAGTCGAGTACCACTCAAGTAGCGAAAGATGCGCTTAACCGCCTGCCAATGCTTGACACCTGGGCAATGCATAAACTTGCTCATTTGTGAGATAGCAAACTGAATATCTGGCCTAGTAATGCATAAGTAAATCAAGCATCCAACAGCCTGCTGATAGAGAATAGCATCAAATGCATCTACAGCATCTTGAAGACTCAATCCTAAACCTATCTCCATAGGAGTGGCAATAGGCTTACAGTCTTCAAGGCCAAAACACTCCAATAATGTGTCAATATATTTCGTTTGACACAATGCCATCCCATCATCAACTTGCATAAACTGAATGCCCAAATAGTGATGCAAATGCCCCAAATCAGACATCTCAAATGAGGCATGCAAATCAGCCTTAAAATCAGCAATATGCTTCTCAATAGGACCATTGAGCAGCATGTCATCAACATAGACAACAATGATCAGAAGCACATCATTAGCACGCTAAACATATAAGGTGCTCTCAGTTGGACTGTTCTCAAAACCATGTGCAATCAGATAGGCATGTATCTTCTCATACCAAGCACGTGGTGCTTGCTTTAAACCATATAATGCCTTCTTTAACCTGCACACCTAGTTTTCATGCCCTTTTTGCACAAAGCCACGAGGTTGAAAAGCATACACTTCTTCATGCAATTCACCATTCAAAAATGCAGTTTTAATGTCCAACTGATGTACATTCCAACCGTGATGGGTTGCAAGTGCACAAATGCTCCAAACAGTAGTCATGTAGGTGCAAAGGTCTCATCAAAATCAATGCCTCTTTCCTGTGCATAACCCTTTGCAACAAGCCTAGCCTTATACCTGTCAACTGTTCCATCAGGCTTACACTTTAGCTTGTAAACCCACTTAGTGGTAATGGCCTTCTTGCCAGGAGGCAAGTCACATAAAGAGCAAGTATTGTTCTTCATTATAGCATCATATTCAGATTGCATAGCAGCCATCCAATTTTTTAAATTTTGTGCTTCATGAAATGAAACATGCTCATTCTCATCATAGAGACTAGATGTAGCCATAGCATAGCAATCTGATGCAAAAAAGGCACTATGAGAGCCTGATCGAGTATGATATGATAGAGGTGCATCTAATTTGTTGTCACGCAAAGTGTGCACCAACCATTTTGGCATAGTTTTTGCCTCCTCAATATCAGCTCTCTCATCAACAAGTGCACCATGTAAATCTGCATCAGAAATGGGATGATCTGCATCATTACATGAAACCTGCAAAGTTTGAGAAGTTGCTCATTAGGACGAGCACTAGACTGTCCACCTATAAACAGAGGTAGCAAAGTATCATACATGTCTTTGGAGCTAATAGATGTCTCCTTAGTACATGAAAGCAATGGTTGAATAACATCTTCCACAAAAACAACATCACGGCTAACTAGAATGCGTTTAGTTTGTGGATGATACAGACGATAGCCTTTACTTTTAGAACTGTAACCAACAAAAATACATTTTACTGCTTTATCATCCAATTTTTTGTGATGTTGTTCATGCACTAATGCATATGCCAAACAACCAAAAACACGGAGATGAGCAACATATGGCTTTCGATCATGCCAAGCCTCATATGGAGTGATAGGCTGCAGTGCTTTAGTGGGACACCTGTTAAGTACATATGTTGCACACATGACAACCTCAAGCCAGAAACTATGTGGTAAAGCTTGACTCTTGAGCATACACATTGCCATCTCCATGAGTGACTTGTTCTTCCGTTCAGCAACTCCATTTTGTTGAGGTGTATATGGCACTATACACTGGTGTTTTATTTTACGTTCAACCAAAAATGCATTAAAATCAGAAGACATATATTCCCCCCCTCGATCAGAACGGAGGGTGCCCATTTTAAATGCTGACAAATTTTCAGCGAAAACCAAAAATTGTTTGAAGCACATGAACACTTTGGACTTTGCCTTCAATGGATATACCCATGCACGCCTGGAAAAATCATCGATGAAAGTCACGAAGTAAAGATAATTTCCAAAAGAAGGTGTCTACATAGGACCATAGACATCACTATGTACAAGCTAAAATTTCTGAGTAGCCCGAACTGAACCATCTTTTGGAAAGGAGGAATGTTGCATTTTGCTCAAAATACAGCCTTCACAAACATGTTTTCCTGGTGCCCCAAGTTTGGGCAAAGAGGACACCATTTCATATTTTTGTATGCGTAGCAAACTAGCAAACTTCAGATGACCAAACCGTGCATGCCAAAGCTTTGCATCTGACATAGCCTGAGAATCATGTACTGCACATGCCCAATCATTGATAGATCTTTCATAGTCTATGAGCTTATACAGCCCAAGACATAAAATGTGAGAATCAATAATCACATCGCCACTTGATAGATCATGAAATGTACACTTATCATCAACCAATTTCACAACCAAGCCAATCTTGGCTAATGCAGAAACTAATAACAGATTTTTCTTGATTCCTGGCACAAACAAAGCATCTGACAAAGTGAAAGAACTACCATCAGCAGTAGTCAAAATGATCTTACCAACTCCCATGAGAGGATAAGTGGAGTTATTGGCACATGTAAGAGTATTCCCTGTAGGGGAAGGCTTGAGTGAAGAGAAGAAACTACGCTTCGACGTAATGTGTTTGGTCACCCCACTATCAAAGTACCAAACATCTGAGTCTACTGTAGACATGCACTGCTCATGAGAAGATGGGTCAAATTGCAACCACTAGTAAACGTCCATTCTTCTTCCTGCACAAGATTAGCAGACTCTGTTTTCGGTGTAGAGGCCTTTGCAACAACCATTCTAGCCTCCTTTTTCTTTGCCTCTTTTGCAGCCAGTTTTGGATAGTTCTTTATGATATGATCATTTCCTTTACAGGTACTTGCAAAACAACTTCTGCTTTTCCGATTTCTTCTCATCTTTATCTTCCTTCTTCGAATGTGCAGCATTTGCAGATTTCTGCTTACTAGTTGAAGTGCTCCATTTTCCTTTGCCCTTCTGACTAGCCAGGAAAGGTTGATCTGCAACACACATAATGGACCTGTTCTGCCTGGACTGATATTCTTCTAACAAAACAGAGACTAAGTCCTCAAATGACAAGGCATTTGGATTGCCTTTCATCATCAACCGAAGAGTAGAAGCAAAACTTTGGTATGAATTAGGAAGGCCATTCAGAACGTTCTGCACAAGTGAGCTATCTGGTATAACCTCATCAGCAGAAATCAACTGTTCCTTCAAGTCTTTGATCTTTGTTAGAAAATTGTCCATAGAATCACCTTCATTCATGTGCTCACTCTCCAACTGTTTTTGGAGGTAAGCAACATGAGCCTCATTCCTAGCTTGGTACAATGTGGTTAGTGTATCCCAAGCTCAACAGCCAACATATAGAATACATCACTGCTTTCAGCCATGGCCGGTGACTAAAATACCTTGATGCAAAAAATTGACTCTATGTCAAAAAGTTGAGCAGAACTAACTAGACGAGTTTTGCTAGACCTGTAGCAGACTTTGAGATGCTTATATTGGCGAACCGAAACTAGTATATACCTTTGGCACAAAAAGACGAAATAGCTTGCACAAGTGCTATGATAGTGCTTTCGAAGGCCGAAACGAGCTCAGATCGTGATTTTGGCACTACACAGCGACGCAGTTTTGATCTCGAAAACACACTGAGTATGCTCAGCAAAATTCGTGTGATTCTGAGATTGCAACCAAAGGAGTGTCGATGATGCCCTAGATGAAGCGGTGACCTACTCTGATACCAATTGTTGAAGTTAGACGTCTGTGGAAGCACGCAAACAGCACAAAGAAGAAGAAGAAGCTTGGAGCACAACACACAATATTGAATGTATTACTAGAGAATGTACAAAGATAAGTAGCCCATTAGGGCAATAGGTGTATATACAAGCTGGGGGAAAAAAAACCTCCTAAAGAGGGAAAAAGTGCCCCGGTGGTCCTAGTGTGTTCATGCACATCACTACCTAAATATATCAACAATGCCATCACGATTGTCTGAATGCCATCACGACAATCTGACCCCATTGCAACCCTTTGATGCCATCATGAATGTCTACATGCCATTGTAATTGTTTAGCCCCATCACAACAGTCTCGAACCATCATGACAGTCTCAAATTATCATGACGGTTCTCATGAATGGCATAATTAGGTTTTTTGCAAATTTTATTGAAATTCTTCCAATTTTTGAACTTGCATAATTTTTGTGGGGCTTGTGGTTGTATCATTTGTGGAAGCTTCTTGTCTCCAGTGAGAAGCAGCTTGGTTTTGGAGTGACACTTGGACTAGGGCTCATCCAAGAGAGCATTAGTGGAAGCAAAGGCAGTAAGTGATCATAACTATCTTTGATTAATTTGGTTTTGTGTATGAAGTGAACATAGGACTTAGATTCAATAGATGATAGGAGCTCAAATTTTAAGACACCCTAAGGGATTCAAGTTCAAAGTGTATCGCATTAGTACAAAAACACTAAAGGAAAAAGGAACTTATACTCAGCACTTCCATAAATTAAACACACAATGAAAGATGATCCCTGACGAGCATTGATTGACAAGCCAAGAAACCAAGAGAAAAGTAAAACAAACCTAGTGAATGATAAAGAAAGAATCATTGTGATGAGAATATGCAGTGAGTGCCTCTAGGAAACAAATTCATGAACCTTAGCTAGGGAGGAAAATAGGAAAGGTAGATTGTAGTGTAAGATCGTCGGAAGCTAGTGTTAATATCACTGTGAGATCCTAGGCCTATCAATTAAGTGATTACCCTTACATATTGAGCTCAGAAACTAGCGAGTTGGAGATGTCTTACAACATGGAGACACTAGTAGGTAGCTCAAGAGTAGCCTACTTAGAAATGCCAGAGGGTCCATACAAGACTCAATTGGAGTATATCCGAACCAACCAATTAGGTGCCCACATCTACGAGGATGGTTTGAGGAGGCAGGTTGTTCAATTGAGGAACGCAGACCAACCTCTTGGATTGGAACATCTAGTGGTCAAATTTGAGGAAAAAAACTCATACATGGATAAAGAGGGAACCATGTATATAGTCACCAACCAACCTGATAGAGCTGATGAATTTGGAATAATGATCCCAAAAAGTGATTTGGGAAACATAGCACAAGAACACCTAGGAGAATATCCTAGAACTCCTAGAGGCAAATCTAGTTTGACTAGAGTGCTCACCTCGGAGTGGATTCCCCAAGCCAATAAGAGCATCAAATTATTCTTGAACAAAGAAATAGATGAGGCATTCTATAGATATAAACCCGAACAACCTATTGAAATAAGAATAGTCACCATTTATGAATTCAAAGGCCCTAATACCCTAGGAAGAGTGGTGTACTTGGATAGCACATCTCAACGAGTGTTCATGGTGTCAGAACATGGTAGGCATGCCTACACATGGAGGGGAGAATTTTTCTTTCCTCAATGAAGATCAAACTTTTCCATAGTCCAAGGAGTGAGAACATCCCAAGTTCATGGTTCTCAAAGGGAAAAGGTCATAGAGAGACCCGAAGTAAGCTTTGCTAATCCTATAGGATGAGATTGATTAGGTATATAGTCTACCATAATGGAACATGAAAGAACAAGAGAACCTAGCCCCAAAGGGAATGAGATAATTTTCGTCTACCTAGGCCCAAAGAGCACCCTAGGATATTGAAACCCACTTAGTTAGTAAAATCCATGAAGATTTACTTCGACAGAATAGGTGATCCATTTGATCATGTGGTTGAATTCAAACAAGTATTTAGGGTAGAACACGTGGATAAAATGTTCACTCAATACAATGCATTTGGACTGACATTAAAGAATACTACCTTAACCTCATTCCAAACCCTACAATAGAGACAATTTAGGGGCATCCATCATCTGTTAGAGACGTTCATCACTGAGTTTTCAATGAGTAAGACTAGAGATAGTTTCAAACAAACCCCGCATAGTTTCAAACAAACTCTTCTTTAATTCCCAGTTTCAAAAAAACCCCACTGGAGATTGTAAAACTCATTGGAAAAAGATGTAGAAAATTTTGTAGAGAGGTGCCCTCTTCCAGAGTTGCTTACTCAAGCCAAACAAGTGTATGTATTTTTGGATAGTTTGTTGAGCACTAAGCTATGATAGTATGTCTATCTGAAGGAGCCCTGAACACTAGAATAGTGTGTGAGAATTTGTATAGATATTGAGGACAATCTAGGAGATGAGTTGGAGCTCTCAAAAGTATATGAGAATTTGGATAGCTCCACAGATCTTTTCTCTAGACACTCTAATTCCATAGAGGACTTGGCAGTAAAGGTAGCTCAAACGTTAGGAGTTGTAAGCAAGCATGCATCGAGGAGGGTATTAGTCAAGCAATGTTACATGTGTGGAGGACACCACATGACGAATTGCCCGATCATGGCACAACCCCAAGGCAACCCTAGTGGCTAGTATTGTACAATAGAGAGATGATATACTAACCACACCATGTAGGACTGCCCTTACAACAAATAGGTGGTTAGGCAAAATTACCCACAAGCATATTAGCAACCCGATGAATACCAAGGCCAATACAATACATAGCCTTACTACAGGTCATAATAGAACTACCAATTATCCTACCATGCACCACCTACACCCCAAACTATGCTAAGTTAGTAGCCATCATCCCCAACTAATGTAATCTCCATGAGATATGTTGCTGCAAAGGATAATCTCAATAGGGCATTAGTATCCATGTCCCATTGATCACATAAGATGACCCTAATGCCAATAGTTTTGATTCCACACATGAAGATAGTCCCCCTGCATACTACACTGAGTCACAAGAACATGTGGAAGCATACCAATACAAAAACCCACTAGTAGAATCTAATTGGGAGCCAAACTATACCAATAGTATGTTTACCAATCCAAACCCACAACCTCATATGAGAAAAGCAAGACCCTAGGGCCCTAAGGACCATGTTTTAGGTGCCAAGGAGACCATTACATAAGGGAGTGTTTGCATCCTCCTCCAATGGGACAACAACAATATTACAACATTCAAGGTTTCTATCTCGACTATGGCAAAGAACATGTCTTACATGAGTTCCCCAAAAACCTAGCCAATGGCTCTAAAGTAACCCCTATTAACATGATAGGCATTGTGCAAACTTCAAATGGATCTACACTGACATATGTGCCCATACAAGTGGTGACTAGAGCCTAGATGCTACAACAAAACCAACAAATAAATCCCAATAAGACCTCAAAAAATAGTGAAGTTCGAGAATTGAGTGGAAGGAAAGAAGATTCTTGGAAGGATTCATAAGAAAGGCTCAAGAGAAGATGGAGTTAGAAAATAACTAAGCTAGAAGGAGGCTTAAAAGAAACTAGGGCCAAAATCTTAGAATTAGCCTCTCAAGATTCAATCCCGCTAAACCCAACACCCAGACCTAGATCTGTTTTAGTTGAACCTATACCCAAAGACCTGGATATGATGTTCAAAGCATACCAAGAAAGACTAAGAGAGGGACCTAAGGTAGAGGAATTAAGCAAGAGCTATCCCAGAGTAGACCTAGAAATAGAGAGGACTAAACTTTGCATAAAAATGGTAGAATTGTCCCAGACCATGTTCAAAGCATCCCTATATGTCAATGGAAGCAACCTAGTGAAACTCCAGTTACATTTTCAAGGACTGTTAGAGAGACTAGAACAAATGTTGTCTAGCAGAAAGAATGTCAAGTTTAAGAAAAACCCCTTAGTTCTAGAACTCACACGGAGAAATTCCACCCATGGTATCACAAGTGCCCAATTCTATGGAGAGTGGGATTCCTCCTTGCATACATAAGTACTCACAAGGATTTTTGAGGGAGATTCAAGAGGAGAAATGGAGGTTAGATCCGGAGACTCCCCCACTGATTCAAGAAATAGACGATCACCAAGAGCAATTCCCATAGGATATACCCTCAATATTGTTGATATCTTTAGGTAGTGATATGTGTGAACACACTAGGACCACCGAGGTACGTTTTTTCCTCTTTAGGAGGTTCTTTTCCCTTGTCTGTATATACGTCTATAACCCTAATGGGTTGCTTTTCTTTGCACATTCTAATGGTAATACATTCAGTATTGTGTGTTTTGCTCCAAGCTTCTTCTTCTTCCTTGTGTTGTTTGCGTGCTTCCGTAGACCTCAAACTTCAAGAATTGGTATCAAAGCAGGTTGCCGCTTCATCTAGGCTATCTTCAACACCCCTTCAGTCATAGATTCAAGATCACTTGAAATTTGGTGAGCACTCAAGGTGATTAGGAGTTCAAAACTCTTCGCTCTATAGTGCCAAAATCATGATCTGAGCTCGTTTCGGCCTCCAAACGCACTATCACAATGCTTGTGTAGGTAATTTTGTTTTTTTGTGTGCTAAAGATATATCTAGGTTTCTGTTCACCAGTATGAGCATCTAAAAGTCTACTAGAAGTTTAGCAGAAATCATCAGGGTGGTTTTGTTCAACTTTTTCAGATATAGTCATTTTTTCGCATCAAGGTATTTTAGTCAGTGGTCATGGCTCAAAGCAATGATGTATTTGGTATGTTGGTTGTTGAGGATAAGTTGAATGGTACCAATTATCCATTATGGGCTTATATGATGTGTCATGTATTGGTTGCCAAAGGACTATGGAATATTGTGCAGGGTGTTGAAAAATGTCCTATAATACTTGCAAACACAGTTGTTGAAGGTGATGCGGATGGTCTTGAAGATGATGATATTCTTCATGTTCCTGTTCATGCTGCAGTTCCTACTACACCTACTATAGAGAAAAATTGTTGGGATGGAAAAGATGCTCAGGCACATGCACTGATAGCCTTGTCTCTCAAACGTGCCATTATTCCTCACATTCCCTCTTGCAGAATAGCTAAGGATGCTTGGGACACACTTAACACTTTATACCAGGCAAGGAATGAGGCTCATGTTGATTACCTTCGAAAATAGTTGGAAAGTGAGCACATGAATGAAGGAGATTCCATGGATAGTTTTTTGACAAAGATCAAAGATTTGAAGGAACAGTTGGTTTGTGCTGATGAAGTCTTGCCTAATAGATCACTTGTGCAGATTGTTTTGAATGGTCTTCTCAATTCATATCAGAGTTTTTCTTCTACTCTTCATTTCATGATGAAGGCAATCCAAATGCCTTAACATTTGAAGATTTAATCTCGATAAAACATATAACCTTGCAGTGCACTTTCTTCACTTCGTTCAATCCTGGCCCTACAAGGAATACATATCATTTGCATGCTTAATATATAAGGTGCTTTTAGTTGGACTGTTCTCAAAACCATGTGCAATTAGATAGGCATGTATCTTTTCATACCAAGCACATGGTGCTTGCTTTAAACCATATAATGCCTTCTTCAACCTGCACACTTGGTTTTCATGCCCTTTTTGAACAAAGCCATGGGGCTTAAAAACATACACTTCTTCATGAAAGTCACCATTCAGAAATGTAGTTTTAATGTCCAACTGATGTACATTCCAACCATGATGAGCTGCAAGTGCACAGATGCTATGAACAATAGTCATTCGCAAAGTAGGTGCAAAGGTCTCATCAAAATCATTTCCTCTTTCTTGAGCATAACCTATGGAACAAGCCTAGCCTTATACTTGTCAACTGTTCCATCAAGTTTATGCTTCAGCTTGTATACCCACTTAGTGCCAATGGCCTTCTTGCCAAGAGGCAAGTCACACAAAGACCAAGTACCATTCTTCATTATAGCATCATATTCAAATTGCACAACAGCCATCCAATTTTTTTAATTTTGTGCTTCATCAAACAAAACAAGCTCATTCTCATCAGTGAGACTAGAGGTAGCCACAGCAGAGCAATCTGATCCAAAAGAGGCACTATGAGAGCCTGAACAAGTACAACATGATAGAGATGCATCTAATTTGCTGTCACGTAAAGTTTGCACTAGCCATTCTGGCATAGTTTTTGCCCCCTCAATATCAGCTCTCTCATCAACAAGTGCATCATGTAAATCTGCATCAAAAATGGAATGATCTACATCATCACATGAAACCTGTAAAGGTTGAGGAGTTGCCTCATCAAGACTAGCACTAGATTGTCCACCTATAAAAAGATGTGTCATACATGTCTTTGGAGCTAATAGATGTCTCCTTAGTACATGAAAGTAATGGCTGAATAGCATTTTTCCACAAAAACAACATCACAAACCAAAATGTGTTTAGTTTGCGGATGATATAAACGATCACCTTTGCTTTCAGAACTATACCCAACTAAAATACATTTTATTGCTTTATCATCCAAATCCCTATGTTGTTGTGCAGGCACTAATGCATATGCCAGACAACCAAAAACATGCAGGTGAGCAACAGATGTCTTGTGACCATGCCAAGCGTCATATGGAGTGATAGACTGCAATGCTTTAGTGGGACACCTGTTAAGTACATATGTTGCACACATGATAGCCTCAAGCCAGATTCTATGTGGTAAAGCTTGACTCTTGATCATACACCTCACCATCTCCATGAGTGACGTATTCTCCCATTCAACAACTCCATTCTATTGAGGTGTATACGGCATTGTATGAAGTATTTTGATGGCGATGCACCACACTGCACTCTCCTTCTCGAGAGCTCCATGACGATATGCTCGGAGTAGAAAACCGAGCTCCTGACGCCACACACAGTACTCCGCACAGAGGTTGTAGAATACGCAGAAAACGCAGTACACAGGGAGCACGAAGACAGACTTCTTAGGTCTTACAAATGCGGTCGAACTTACAGTCTGTGACTGACCAGGCCACTATATGTTTTATTAAAGAACATATACAAAGAAGTGTCCGGTGGCCATTTGGCCTTTCACATGGACACTAACGGTAACAATCTCCCACTAAAGGCCAATATGGCCAGAGTAACTATGGGAGAAAAAAGAAAGAATGATAAAGAATACCTGAGTGTAAGTATACAAACTATACCTCCCACCTGATGGGCATGTTACACAGTATACAAGTGACTGCGTAAGATCAAGAATCAAGTAACCCCCATCAAGTGACAACAGTGTCGAAAGCTATCCTGTGGTAGAGCTTTAGTCAAAGCATCTGCAACATTATCTCGAGTGTGAACCTTCTCAAGAATAATGCTCTCAGTGGCTAAGCAATCTCTAATGAAGTGATACCTCACCTCAATGTGCTTGGTCTTTGCATGATAGACCGGATTCTTAGCCAAAGCAATGGCACTCTGACTATCACTGAGCAAGTGAGGTACATGCTAAGGCAAACCCATATCACAAGCAGGACGAGAAAGCCACAATGCTTCCTTACATGCCTCACTTGCTGCAACATACTCTGCTTCTGTGGTGGAAACAGCTGTACATTCTTGAAGACGAGATCTCCAAGAGATAGCACCTCCAGCAAAATGAAAAATGTACCCTGATGTAGACTTACGATTGTCTACACAACCAGCATAGTCAGAATCTGTGTAACAATGGATGCTTTCCCTCTACCTAAGCATAGACACTTGTCCTTAGTGCCACTCAGATAGCTCAAAATCATTTTGACCGCTTCCCAATGTTTCTTGCCAGGATTAGACATATATCTGCTCACAACTCCCACTGCAAATGCAATGTCTGGTCTCGTAGCTACCATAGCATACATGAGACTACCAACAGCAGACTGATAGGGAATTTTGGTCATGAATTCCTTTTGCTCATCTGATTTGGGGCAGTCATCCTTGCTCAATTTCACATATGTGGGTAAAGGTGTACTCAATGCCTTTCCACCCTGCATATGGAATCGATGAAGTACTTTGGATATGTACTCACTTTGAGACAAGTATATGCATCTTTTACTCCTATCACGAGTGATGCGCATGCCAAGAATATGTTTGGCATCCCCCAAATCCTTCATATCAAATGTCTGACTCAACTTCTTTTTGAGGATTGACAAATCATAAGAGGACTTCCCAGCAATCAACATATCATCGACGTAAAGTATCAAGCATATCAAGCTGCCATCAGAACATCTCTTTGTGTAGAGACAATGATCCTCATTGCTCCGAGAATAGCCTTGGGACTTCATAAAAGCATCAAACTTTTGGTACCATTGTCTAGGAGACTGTTTAAGTCCATACAAGCTCTTCTTGAGCTTACAAACTAGACTTTCCTTGCCAGGAACTACATAACCCTCTGGTTGTTCCATATAGATCTCATCTGTAAGATCTCCATGCAAGAAAGCTGTTTTCACATCCATTTGGACTAGCTCTAAGTCCTCCATTGCAACGAATCCAAGCAACATGCGCAAAGTAGTCATCTTGACCACTGGAGAGAAGATTTCCTCAAAATCAACACCATGTTGTTGCTTAAAACCCTTTGCAACAAGTCGTGCTTTATATTTTGGAGAAGCACTATCTGATGTGAATTTCAGCTTATATACCCATTTACATGGTAAAGCTTTCCTGCCCTTTGGCAAAGGTACTAAGTCCCAAGTACCATTCTTGTGAATAGAATCCAACTCACTCTTCATGGCACGCTCCCACTTGACATGATCCTCTGTCTGCATAGCCTCTTTGTAGCAAGAGGGCTCACCGGCATCTGTTAGCATAACAAAATCTAAACCTGGAACATATCTATCAGGTGGATATGAGACACGTGCAGAACGTCTCAATGGTTGCTGAACAGGAACATGTGCAGACTGATATGAATGGACATTCTCTTGAACATCCCTATGTGTAGCATTTTTATGCATGCTAACCGGAGGACTAGTATCCTCAAACACCACTCTTCTCACTTCAACCTCCTTAATCGGCTGTTTATGCATCTTAGACTCATTAAAAATGACATCACTACTTCTGATCACTGACCGTGTTTCAGGATCCCATAAGCGATATCCAAATTGTCCTTCTCGACCATATCCAAGAAAAATGCATTTCTTTGACTTATGGTCCAACTTCTGTCTAAGATTCTTGGGTATATGAACATATGCTTCACACCCAAAAACTCGAAGATGATCATAATATGGTGGTTTCCCTGTCCATAACTCTTGTGCCACTTTCAGACCTTTGGCAGTACTAGGTGAAAGGTTAATCACATGAACTGCAGTCAATACTACTTCTACCCAAAAACCTTGTGAGAGGTTTGCATGATGCAACATAGAGACTACTCTATCTTGAATAGTTCTATTCATCCTCTCAGCTACACCATTCTGTACTGGGGTATAAGGAGCTGTAAACTCTCTACGAATCCCTCTACACTGACAGAAAAGGCTGAATTCATGTGAGGTATACTCACCCCCATTATCTGAACGTAAAGCCTTAAGCTTAGTTCCTTTTTCAGTCTCAACTGAAGCAAGCCATTTTCTGAAAGTAGGAAATACATCATCCTTCGATTTGATAGGATATACCCAGACTTTTCTAGTAGCATCATCTATGAAAGTGACAAAGTAAAGAGAACCACCTAAGGACCTAGTAGGCATAGGACCACACACATCTGTATGAACAAGATCTAAAGGCTGAATTGAAGAGTCAATGTGCGTTTTATGCACATTTCTGGTTTGCTTTCCATATTGACAATGCTCACAAAATGAAAAATCAGAGAAAGATAACACAAGTAAGTAGCCAGAACGAGAAAGATTTTCCATTCCACTACGAGATATATGGCCCAAACGACCATGCCAAATACAAGCCATAGGCTGTTCAGTAACAGCTAACAAGTGTTCTTTCTATGATACAAATAAAGGGTAAAGTGAGCCAACTTTCCTTCCTTTTGCAATAACCATATTGCCCTTTGATATACGAAAGGACTGAGCATAGAAGACCACCTTGTAACCAAGGTCATCAAGTTGACCAACTGACATCAAACTGCATGATAACTGAGGTACATGGCGTACATTATGCATAGTAAATTTTGAACCGTCAATGAACTGCACAACCACATCTCCAATCCCCACAACATCACATTGGTAAGAGTCACCAAGTCTCACGGTACCAAGAGACTTTGCTGCATAATTAGAGAACCATTCTCTATGTGGTGTCACATGGAAAGAAGCACCAGAATCTAGCAGCCAGGTGTGGGAAAGAGAATCAGCCATAAGTGCCTCAGATGGCACAGTACTATCAAGTGTCAACACATCAGCATCATCAGAAATAGCATTAATTTCTTCAATCTTCACAGTCGAAGTAGATGGTGCAGGTAACTGTTTAACATGCCCATCAACATTCTGTCCTTTACCTTTAGCATTCTTTAATGCATAACAGTCTTTCTTCATGTGTCCTTTCTTATGACAATAATGGCATTCAATATCCCTCTTCCTTGATTTACTTCTGCTCTTATTCCGTTGACCATTCTTTTCCTTGTTCTTGCTCCTGCCACGTTGTTGATTCTTTCCTTGGTAAGAATCACGAACATTATATGCATCTCCACTCTGAGTGCCAACCATAGATTTTCTACGAATCTCCTCACTCAAGAGTGCTCCACATATGTCATCATAGACGAGTTTACCACTTGGTGCACTATTGCTAATAGCTATGCAAAATGTATCCCATGATGATGGCAGGGTGCATAACAGCAATACTGCTTTCATTTCATTGTCCATATCCATTTTCTGAGCCTGTAACTGGGAGAATATGACATCAAACTCATTTAGATGAGCAGCAACACTATCTCTGTCCTTCATACGAAGGTCGTATAATTTTCTCATCAGATATACTTTATTTGATGCCGTCTCTTTTTCATATGTATTGCATAACTTCTTCCAAAGCTCCTCTGCACTTTCACAGTCTAATACTGTAAAGTAAACATTATCTGCTAGGTGCAAGCGAATGGTAGACCTGGCCATTTCATCTAACTCATCCCAATTATCTTCATCCATGTCAGCAGGCTTCTTTGAAATCCCATTTACTGGCTTCCATTGCCTTCTTTGAATCAGCACATCTTTAATCTGATTCTTCCATAGAGCAAAGTTTGTGCCATCAAATTTTCGGATCTCAAAATGGTCTTTGCCCTGCAAGTTATAGCTCCTCCTCGGAACGCTAGCGCTAGACCCTGATCCACCGGATGTGCCTGAGACCTCTGATGCCATGATCGTAGAGAACTGAATAGAATGATAATGGAGCTAGAAGAGTCCAAACACCAACAAATAAGTGTATCAAGGAGTAAATCGACCACTATATAGTTGACTAAACCAGAAATCTGGAAAAATTTTGCCAGAGTATCCTCTGCAAAATTAGCATATGACCAATGTCAAAGTATCATAAAACTGCAAGTACTGACATGTCTACCTGCATAGTGAATCACTGACTCCACTGTATATAATCAGTTACCCAATAGAAGCCAACTAGGCTTATCGAGCACCTATGAACAACTATCATACATCTCCTATGGCGAGGCTGGGTAAGTCTTCCACCTGCATCACCGAAGAGACCCCGACATCTGGGTGTCTCCCAATTAAGAAAACCTCACCACGACCCTCTTTATCAAACGTACAAGGCTTTATGCAAAGAACGTAACCGCTATATCAATGCCCACATGGACGTACATAAGCGGTATCCATAGAAGCGTACATGGTGTGTATGTGCTCAATATATGCAGTAAAATGACACTGAAAGGCTGAATACACAGCCCAAAAACTAGCCAATAACACCTGCAAGTGTCTGTCAACTCTGATGTTTTAGGCTTTAAAAACCTGCATAAATTTGCAGCGACTGCTCCCACCAAAACTGAAAACCCCTCGAGAAACCTGTAGTTTTACGAGTGTGGCTGAAAATACAGCCCCAAAGGTTGATATTTATTGTCTGAGAAGTACAAGGAACACTCTTCTTGATGTTCTTGGACCTGTGTGAAGAGAACTACGTGCGAAAGTACTCCGAAATGGCTCCAAAAACACTCCAAAATTGCTTCAGAAATAGGCTTTAAAAGCAAAAATGAAGCTTTGAGGGACCAAAACTTGTTCAAGGTAATGTCAACCTTAGTCTTTCCCCTTCTTCAAACACCACAAGAGTGTAGCTTAGTGGCAAGAGATTGCCACGGTTAAGCGAGCTCTGGGGGGAACAGTACTGGGATGGGTGACCTCCCGGGAAGTACTGGGAACCTCTATATTCCTTGATCGTTGAGGTCCTCCCTCGCGCGCAACCAACGGCGCCAACGGTGACTTCGGTGACTCGGATGACAAGGTATGCCAAGGTCAATGCCTTGGTCGCCGCCTTAGTCGTAAGCCTGGGGGGGGTGCTCGCTTCGCTCGCACAAAAGGAACAAACCTTTTTGCCTCGAACTGCTCTGATACCAGTGAAGTATTTCGATGGCGATGCACCACACTGCACTCTCCTTCTTGAGATCCCAAAATACGGCCTTCACATACATGTTTACCAGGTGCCTCAAGTTGGGCAAAGAGGACACCATTTGAGATTTTTACAAGCTTAGGAAACTAGAAAAATTCAGATGACCAAAGAGTGCATGCCAAAGCTTTGAATCTAACATAACTTGAGAATCTTGAACTGCACATGCTAAATCATTCACAGATTTTGCATAATCTATGAGCTTATAGAGCCCACGACATAAGATGCCAGAAGCAATAATGATGTCACCATTTGATAGATAATGAACAGTACATTTGTCATCAACAAATTTCATGACCAAGCCAATCTTGGCTAATGTTGAAACTCACAATAGATTCTTCTTGATCCTTGGCACAAATAAAGCAGTCGAAAATGTAAAGAACTACCATCAGTAGTAGTGAGAATGATCTCACCAACTCTCATAATAGGATAAGAGTAGTTGTTGGCACATGTGATAGTATTCCCTATAGGGGCAGGCTCAAGAGAAGTGAATAAACTGCACTGCGAGGTAATGTGTTTGTTTGCCCCACTATCAAAGTACCAAACATATGAATCTACTACAGACATACATTGTTCATGTGAAGATGTGTCAAAATTGCAAACAGTAGTAAACACCCATTCTTCATTCTACACAAGATTAGTAGACTCTATTTTGGGTGTAGAGGCTTTTGCAACAACCATTCCAACCTCTTTCTTCCTTGCCTCTCTAGCGGCCAATTTTGGACACCTCTTGATGACATGATCATTTCCTTTATAGTATTTGCAAAACAAATTCCTCTTTTCTATTTTCTTCTTGTTTCTGTCTTCCTTCTTTGATTGTGCAAAATTAGCAAATTTCTGCATACTAGTAGAAGAACTCCATGTAACTTTGCCCTTCTAACTAGCTAGGGAATCTTGATGTGCAACATGCATAATAGACATGTTCTGCCTAGAATGATCTTCTTGCAACACAATAGAGACTAAATCCTCAAATGTTAAGGCATTTGGATTGCCTTTCATCATCAAACAAAGAGTAGAAGCAAAACTCTCATATGAATCAGGAAGACCATTCAAAACAGTCTACGCAAGTGAACTGTCAAGCAAGACTTCATCAATAGAATTTAATTGTTCCTTTAAATCTTTGGTCTTTGTCAGAATACTGTCAACGGAATCTCCTTCATTCATGTGCTCACTTTCCAATTGTTTTTGGAGGTAAGCAATACGAGCCTCATTCATTGCCTGGTATAAAGTGGTAAGTGTATCCCAAGCATCCTTAGTTGTTCTGCAAGAGCAAATGTGAGGAATAAAAGCATGTTTAACAGATAAGGCTATGAGTGCATGGGCCTGAGCATCTCTGCCATCCCAACAAATTTGTCCTGTAGTAGGTGTAGTACGAATCCCAACATGAACAGGAACATGAAGAATATCACCATCTTCAACACCATCTGCATCACCTTTAGCAACTATGTTTACAAGTGAAATAGGGCATTTTTCAACACCCTACACAATATTCCATAGTCCTTTTGCAACCAATACATGATGTATCATATAAGCCCACAATGGGTAATTGGTACCGTCCAACTTATCCTCAATAGCCAACATATGGAATTCATCATTGCTTTCAGCCATGGCCACTGACTAAAATATCTTGATGTAGAAAAATGAATATATCTAAAAAAGTTGAATAGAACTACCCTTATGAGTTTCACTAGACCTATAGTAGACTTTGAGACTCTTATAGTGGTGAACCAAAACATGTATATATCTTTGGCACAAAAAGACAAAATTGCCTACATAAGCGCTATGATAGTGCGTTTGGAAGCTTAAATGAGCTCAAATTGCAATTTTGGCACTCTGAGTATGCTCATCAAATTTTGCGTGATTATGAGACTGTGACTGAAGGGGTGTCGATGATGCCCTAGATGAAGCGGCAACCTGCTCTGATACCAATTATTGGAGTTCGAGGTTTGCACAAGCATGCGAATAGCACAAGGAAGAAGAAGAAGCTTGGAGCACAACGCACAATACTATGTATTACCACTAGAATGTACAAAGATAAGTGACCCATTAGGGTTATAGGTATACAGCTTGCTGATAGAGAACAGCATCAAATGCATCTCCAGCATCATGAAGACTCAATCGTAAACATGTCTCCATAGGAGTGGCAATAGGTTTACAGACTTCAAGGCCAAAAGGCTGCAATAATGTGTCAATATATTTTGTTTGACACAAAGCCATTCCACCATCAATGTGCATAAACTGGATGCCCAAATAATGATGCAAATGCCCCAAATTAGACATCTCAAATGAGGCATGCAAATCAGCCTTAAAATCAACAATATGCTTCTCAATAGGACCAGTGAGCAGCATGTCATCAACATAGACAACAATGATCAGAAGCACATCATTAGCACGCTTAACATATAAGGTGCTTTCCGTTGGACTGTTCTCAAAACCATGTGCAATCAGATAGGCATGTATCTTCTCATACCAAGCACGTGGTGCTTGCTTTAAACCATATAATGCCTTCTTTAACCTGCATGCCTGGTTTTCATGCCCTTTTTGCACAAAGCCACGGTGTGGAGGTGATCGCAATCCGGGTGGATCGGGTCCGGTCGTGGCACACACAGGGTGTATGAAGCTAATGAATGTTGGAAGCTTTAAGGACATGAAAGTGAAATTAATGTTGAGTATGGAGAAGAGAGAGATGTTGAAATGATTATGGGAATAGGAATGTAGGAGTGCAAGTTAGATTTATGAACATGAATGATAAGAATGAAAGAGAACCATACATACGAATGAAATTTGGAAGGAAGAATGGTCCATTGAAGGAGCTTCTTAAACACTTCCTAATTCCAATCCATATGCATAGTCTTCTTTGGATGATATGTATGCATGACGAGAATAGATGGAACCCTTACACATAAACCAGTTTCGAAAGGAAGAATGGTCCAATATTGGAGCTTCTTATACACTTTCAGAAACTAATCAATATGTATGGGTATGTATGGATTATATGCATGCAAGTGAATATTGATGATAGAGTTTACTCACAAGCTCAAAGAAACATCCTCACTGGTTCAACGCAATACTGCGGAGCCTTCTCACACATAGAAGAAATAGAAGACATGTAAAAATACTTAAGAGACTGAGAGAGGAGACAAGAGACAAGTGACAAGTGACATGAATTAAAAGGATTTGAATTAAGTTACATGTAAAATATCGTCGTGGTACGTCATGCTAAGTAGTCTACTGATCAAAGGTGGTTCCGACCCTCAAACCATGACAGTTCAACCGAATGTCACACGTAAGAAGGTGAGTTCCACTCCAGTGACCCTATGTCTGTCTAGGCTCGTAACGTCTAACTAAAGAAGTCTAAGACTCATTAAAATCAGCTCTAACTCACTCACACGCTCCACCGAGGGTGAGTCAAGATAGAGATGCTGGTTTCAAGAGCCTATCCTAGATTGGAGTTCTAACTTAAATTTGAAACTAGGTTCTATACTCATACTAGCTCACCTTGGATCCTCACTCGCTCAACCGAGGGTGATCGTCTCAAGGAAACCGTAAGCTAGCATGAGCCCTATGGATGCCTAACAATGATGCTCTAGGAGTTTGGAGGGGGGTTTATATAGTTTTTTGAATGAATTTGGGCCCTTGGATCTAGAGAAATCAACTCTAAACTCTAGGATCACTACTTTTGATTACAACCATTTGATTAATCAAATCAATGGCTTGGAATTGTTCTTTCTATCAAATCTAGTGTAAAGGAGTGAAATTTAGGCGCCCTCATTCTCCACCATTGGATCTGGGGATGATCTAGACCGTCGGATCAGTGCTGACATCAATTCGGATAAGATAAGCCACTATTTTTGGAGAAATGCTGCATTATTGATCTTTGATTGTAAAAAAGGTCTTCTTTTATGGAAAAAATTCGTGGATCCTCCTTCCTTTATGCTTTAGTGCATCTCCACCCTTGAATAGGAGCTCATCTTGACCGTACACCATGGTTCAATCATATTTTGACATGTGGCAACCCTTCAAGCCTTCAATTTTCTTATTCTAGAAAACTGCGGTGACCTTGAAAACTGGACTTTGTGCTCTTTGACCCTCCAAAAAGACTTTGATGAAGATGAAACTTTGTAGGACTATGTTTCCAAAGATCTCCTTCAGGAATATGCAGGAAAAACTCCCATCTGAATCTCCCTTGTACAAGTTTGACTACATTTGGAAGCTTGCAAGGTGGCATTAAGGTGTCTAGGAAGCTCTGATAGCCTTGAAAATTTGTACAAATATGTAGCCACATATGATCTTTATACATGCCAAACCATATGGCTAACATAATTTTCTATACAAGAATTTGTAGGGTCAAACTAGAAAAATTACATTTTTACAAAATGAACATAGCATATCAATGTGCTACAAAATCCATTTTCTGCTGAAATTTGGGCTATAGACTGCCTTTGACAATCTTTACAAGTATATGGATTTTCATCTAATTTGGTGACAATGAAATTTTTGCCCTAATTTCCCAACTTTGACCAGCTTTGACCGCTACCATGGACTTTCTTGATTTCTTTGAAACTTTGTATCTGACCTTCCTTTGACATCCTTGATGCATCCTGGACTTCTCGGGGAATTCTGGCTACCTTCACCAAATATGTTTTTTGTAGGCCTTCATAAGTGAGAGAGGAGAGAAAATCTCGACGACATTCGCCCCCACTAAACCTGCGATTCCTCCGGAAGCGCCACTCTAGCATCTCTAAAAAACAAAATGTTCCAGGCATCAAATTCTTTTATAGGCAACATAAGAAACATGGAAGGAAAATTGATTATATGCATGAATAAGTAGGTAACGCGACATGAAGCAAAATTTGCATGAAAGAAAGAATTGAAACAGACAACATGAATATGCATGAACAAATAGGCAACATATATGCAAATGAACAAGCAACATTGGAAACAAGAAAGAAAAAAAACAAGCATCAATATGAAGTGGAAGTGGATGTATTGAGTCGGTTTTAAGCATCAGTTCCTCTCATCTTGAAGAAAATTTTGTACCTTTTTCATAAAGCAATCTACCTTAAATATGATTATAAACAAAGATTTAGGATTTTCAAGAGACATCTTTCATCTTTAGCTTATTTTAGATCAACTCCTTTCCTACATAAATATGAATATGCTCTTTCTCTAATAACATGCAAGGAAATCTAACTAAACTCCACTAATGCATAAATCTGTTTATATAGCCCGTGATTTATTCTACTATGCCTCTTTATCCTCCTTTGGCTTGCTCTTTTTTTTTTTTTTTTCCGATGATGATGATGATTTGGCAACTTTATGGTTACGATCACTTTTTTTGGGTGGAAGAAAGTGTAAACTTCTTGGTAACATGTAGCTTTTTTTTTTTTTTTTTTTTTTTTGACGAGGAAAAGTTAAACCCCGATACAAGGTACAACCATTTTTTATGACGGAGAACAGTCGTTTAAACTCCGATACAAGTGCTGTGAGATGGACTAAGGATGTAGAAACATGCAATAGCAGGAGATAGGATTTCAACAATTATGCCTTCGATACAGGATACATATGCATGTTTATATATGAAAGTCTTGTCACCAAAATAAACCTCCAAATCTACATGTCCTATCTTTCCACAATCCTAGATTATAATCAATTTCTTAGTAGATAAGTTACTACTTAAGATACAATTTTACACAAGTAGAGAAATCATCATTTGCCTTTTTTGACTCAAGTGATGTGGATATGCAATGCAATGCAAAGACTGAAAAAAAACATGCATGAAACAAGCATGGAAAAAAAATAGAATGAACTTGAAAAAAAACAAAGCAACATGAACTTGAAAAATTAATGATATTTTTATACTTTTTTTTTTTAATTCCTTTTTTTTATTTTTTATTTTTTTATTTTTTATTTTTAACATGGATACTCCTGTTTATGAATCGGCCTCATTGTTTTCATCTTCTTCAATGTCCTCATCCAAAATGTACTCGTCATTATCACGTTTCTTGAATAGCTTTATCCTTTTACCTGCAATCAAAGTTTTTAGTGCAACACCATTTAATTCACAAAGAGCATATGTACCATTGTTGTTGACTTTTGATACAATGTATGGCCCAAACCACCGTTGAGTGAGCTTTTTGCGTGCATCATATTGAGAGTCAAATGTACTATCATAAATGAGCACCCAATCTCCTACTTCAATTGGCTTAGGACGCAATCGATGAGTTTTATCAAAATAATGCTTGTTCTTCATTCGAGATTCTCTTAATTTTTCAACAGCATCATCAAGTCTTAATTTACCTTGTTCTAACTGTTTAATACGCAAACTCAAAAAATCATCAGTAGACATGTTTTCAGACCAAGGCAAATTTGACCATGCAGAAATATGAGACTGAATTGGAAACAGTGGTTTTTGACAGTACATGAGTTCAGCAGGCATATATCCAGTAGTACGTGTGCATGTCATTCTATCTGCCCAAAGTGCAAAAGGTAAGAATTTAGGCCATTGTTTGATGTCACCGTTACATGCTTTAGATATGGCTTTCACAATAGGTGGATGCCCTCTCTCTATTTTACCATTGGCCTCTGGATTATATGCAGTGGTGAGAGACAAACGAATATCGTGACGCTCAAAGAACTCTTTAGCTTCTCTCGCATTTAACTCTCCACGATCGGCAACTACTTTCTCTATGTACCCAAAGCGACTTATGACATCTTCAAGCAAGAATTTGCAAACATTGGAAGTGGTCTTAGATCGTAGTGCACGTCCCTCTACATGATTAGTTAATTCTTCTCTTGCAAGTACAATGTAACGCATTTTGTCGATACCTTTAGGCATAGTTACAAGATCTACTACCCACTTGTAGTGAATACAAGGTGGATAAGTAGGATGCAACGGATCTCTATGTTTGACTGATGAATGAAGTTGACAAGTAGAACATGTAGAAACATAGCTACTAATGTCAACATACATCCTAGGCCAATAATAGGTACTTCTAATTTTTTCATATGTTCCAAAAAATCCTTTATGACCTGCCCATAATGTCTCATGCATTTCCTTCATTACTTGCAATTGAAGACCTCGTTTTCCTAGGACTCGTTGTGGATTCTTAACCTTACCCTTAGCATGTCTCCAAAGATAACCATTACATAGGAAAAAGTTATAAGCTCGTTTCCTAATGTTACGGAATCTATTCGTAGTCCAGTTAGGTAATGGTTGTAGTGTACTAAGATACTTTCCTATGTCTCTCCATTCATTTTCGTACTCAGACTCATGAAATTGCTCATACTCATATATATGTGGAACATAGTCAACTAAATTCACATTCTTTATTAGATCACTTTCAAGATCATCATCAAATCTAGCTCTCGATAACATATCAGCAACTGAGTTTGACTTACCTGAAATATGAACTAATTCAGGATTTATGAACTTAATATATGAGATCCATCTAAGCATGGCTATATCAGGAGATGAACAATTGGTTATCATTCCAATGAGAGGCAAACAATCAGTCTCAACTTTGACATTTGCACCAATGAAATATTCTTTGTCTGTTTTCAAAGCTGTTACCATACCCCATAGTTCTCGTTTCATTGTGTTTCATGTAGAATTTTGGCACCAAACCTAATTGCATATCTATTCCCTTCACTATCGTCTTGACTTATGACCCAACCTATACCAATAGGACTAGTATCAACAGTCAATATAATAGGTTTGTTAGCAGAATAGTCTACACGCTTAAGGATGGGAGCTTCAAGCAATAATTTCTTCAATTTACGCATAGCTTGAGTGTGTTTGTCAGTCCAAACAAATTTTCGTTTCTTCCTCAACAAGTCATAAAGACAATCAGCAACATGAGCAAAGTGTGGGATCCAAATAACATAAAAGATACAAGCACCAAGAAATCTACGTACCTCACTCACGTTGTTACATGTTTCAGAAATCTTGCTAATGGCATCAACTTTTTGTGGGTATGGCTTTCGACCATAATGGCCACATAAATGTCCAACAATAAGCACCTCGTTGACACCAAAAACAGATTTCTCTATGGAAAATGTGAGACCTACCTCTTCAAATCGTTGAAATATTCTTTCACAATCAGAGATATGGTCAAGAAGAAATTTACGACATCCAGATGAATCTAAAGTAATGTCCTTTACACGTTCCTCACTCCCTTTAATTGGAATATCATCAATGAATGGCATAGTTATATGAGGGATAAAGTCATGTAAGACCATATTCATAGCACTCATCATATGAGCCACAGAATTAGTCGCTCCTTGAGGTAAAGTACACATTCGCACTAAGCCTAAAGGAGTTTTCATTGTGGTTATGTCATGACTATCAATTGCTAATTGGAATTGGTCATATCCAGAATATAGATCACCCATTGAATAGATAGAATGTCCTGAAAATGATTCAACAAACTCATCTACAATGGGTCCTGTTCCTACATTCCTTATGGTGACTTTATTGACGGGTTGGAGATCTTGAATAAAACGTAGTTTCCCATTCTTTTTAGGCACAGTGAACCATCTGTTTGAGTAAGGTGCAAAAGATGGCTCTAAAATTCTCATGTTTATCTTCTCCTTAAGTAGTTTCATTAGCTCAGGTAAGTGAGCCTTTGGAACAGGTATAGGACGAAGATTCCATGGAATATGTGGAATAGTAAAGATTATCATGGGTGCAACTAGCTTAGGATCTACACAACCAATCTCATGAGGATACATAGTAAAGGCTTTTCCATGGCTCCGTATAACTCTCTCAAATTTATCTCTCTGTGCTGGAAAAAGAAAGTCATCATCTCTACCAATTTTCACATGTTTGATTGTCTCATCCGTGAATGTATGTCCTATGTTTTTCTTATCCCGAAGAATTGGATCATTTTTCACATCAATAATTTTTTCATTACTTCCTTGAGGTAATGGTTGAGCTATGGGTTTGATTTTTTTGTCTACAGTTTTGTACTTTGTTTCAACTAAGGCATCATGTGTTTGGCTAAATTTTGAGCACTTGTCAACATTGAGAGCATACTCTTGGATTAGAGCATACTCATCAAGGGAAGAAATAAGAATAATATGGGAATTAGAATTTTGTTGAAGACATAACTCTAACTCCTCAAGAGTAGAGAAACAATGAGATGTCTCAATCACATGCTCAATGTTCTCATCATGTTCCATGATTTTGTTGTTTTTATAATTTTTTTGGCTTTTTTGGATAAAAGACTTGGACAATTGACTCTTATGAAGAAAATCTAATCTAGAATGTGGAAAACAAAGTGACAAACTATTGTACATGTTGGTTGGATGCGAGATGTCAAACCAATATCCACTGTTGTCCCGCTCAACAATGGATTCTATCCGAAATTTTGATCATATGTAGCTCCAAACATGAATCGAGGTGCACAATCACTACAAGCATGCTCGTGACCCTGAGTAACAATAGGTTTCTTTCTAATTGACAATCGATTCCTAGGATGATTCACTCCTACTGTCATGACTTGAAGTGATTGCATTCCATCCTTAGACTTAAATCTAGCATAGGTAGACCCATCATCCATGGCTTTAGTTTCCATACGACTCTCACAAATAAAGGGTTGACCTAAGAGAACTTCATAGGAGCAATTATCTTGAATAAAAAAGTGAAACTCTTCTGTGATTCCTCCTATGGATATGGGCACACTAGCACAAGCTCCATACAGGGTACCTACACCATTATCTGCAGTTCTCATACGCCATCCACAATCTTTATCTATGGGCCATCGAAACTTATCATAGACTTCTCTTGAAATCACATTGATTTCAGAGCCGGAATCTACTAATGCATTTACAGTGATAGTGTTCTTATCATTTCCTATTTTAACATGCATCTCTGATGTACCTCTAGACCAAAATGTTCTTTTAAAGTGACTTTCAGGATTGTTTTCATGATTTTCATGGTCAGGTTGAATAGGTCCTAAGAAATTTTTATTAACATTTACTTCATCATCATCAAAGTCCTCTTCATCAGATTCATCAAAGTTTAAGGCTTCATTCATAGCTTGATCTTGATCTAGAGAATCTTGCATCTCAGTATCTAGATTAAGCGGAAACCTCTTCCTTTTAATTAGGCCGATAAAGTTATCTTTAAAAACAGGCTTTGCAATAGAGAAAACTTGTTCTAAAGACATAGTCACTTGACTCTTAAGCAAAATGTCATCTAAAATCTCCATAGGATCTATTTTTCTCTCAATTTCTGAAATCAAGATGGCTTTAGGTTTTCTCTTTGGTTTCTTTTGTTTTTGCTCAGGGTCTTGTTTTTGTTCATGTTCTCGTGTTTAGTCTTCAGTTTGTTTTGATTGTTCTTGTTTATCTAAAGGCTTTGGTTCTGTTTTTCTTTGCTTTGTCTTCTTCCCTTTTTGTTTCTCCTCTTTTTTTTTTTCATTGGGTTCTGATTCTTGTTTTTTATCTTTGGATTGTGATGTTTCTCCTTGCTCTATGATTGTTTCTATTCCCTCTGAGGTTTGTTTTCGAGTCACTCTTCTTTCACTAGGCTCAGCTTCATCTCTTTTTCATTTTTCTTCTACATTGGATATGTGAGAAATAAGAGATTGATCTTCTATTGGTGATTCCCAAGCTGTTATTCTCCTAATCTCATCTCGTGCTCTTACTAAAGCCTCTATGGAAAAGTCAACTTCCTTTGTGGGTTTACTTGATTCCACTTGTTCATCAAGAGCTTCTAGTTTCACTCCTCTAGTTCCTACATCCGTTATGGTTATATTTTCATAATGTTTTTTCATTCCTCCCTTACCATAATTTCCTTGCAAAGGTAGCCTAGATCGATAGTCACAGATTTTCTTGTCTATGTCTATTACTAGTCGTTGCTCCTTAGCAGCCTTCAATAATTCACAATCTCTCAAAAAGTGCTCTAACGAATCACACCAAGGACACCTACGAGGGCCACGCACAAAACCATTTTGATTTTGAGGATTTTGATTAACTTGTGGTGGGAAATTTTGAAATTGAGGATTTTGTTGATAAGGTATTGCTTGAACAAGATAATTAGGATTTTGAAAATGCAATTGATGTATTTGAGGAGCTTGGGGAGCAACATGTGGTACTTGAGGTGCAAGAGGAGCTTCCATATTATACGGTTGATGATTTTGAAAATTTTGATTTTGAGGATTTTGAAAAGCTATTTGAGAAGCTTGAGGATACAGGTTTTGATACATTTGAGGATTTTGCACATGAGGATGAGGATTTTGCATTGAAGGATTATGCATTGGAGGATTATGCATTAGAGGAACTTGATATGCTTGAGTAGGAGCTACTTGTGGATTTTGATTGGTAGCTATAACATGTTGATTAGGCTCTTGAAAAGTCATTGGGTTCATTTGATTTTGGAAAGTTTTGGTGTAATTAGATTGTAAAGCATCTATAGTCTTGGCCAAATTGGATTGTGTAGCAATAAGACTTTCCATTTGCTTAGTGAGAATATCCACTTGAGATTGTTCAACTACACTTTTATTTGGCTCTACTTTAAAACCTTGATTAGGCTCCATCATTTGAGGAATAGGAGTAGAGTCAAAAAGCATAGCATGGGATTGTTCTCTAACTTGATCCTTAGTTCGTGGAAGGCTAGTTTGAGGAAGACTAGTTTGCTCATAAAGCATGGATTGTCTTTGATGTCTATGGGCTACAGCCTCTACTACTTTACGCACTTTTTGCCAATTGTCAGTAAGACCATAGTGCTTATCTGGTTCTTCTAATCGCCGTTCAACTTCCCTACGAGTTTCAGGATGAAGAAGCTTAAGAAAATTGATCACAAGATCAGGTTCCAAAGTTATCTTATCCTCATCAGGAAGTTGTTCATAGCGTCTAATATACTCATTTTGTAAGTGAGTAATAGAGCTACTAGGCTTTGGAGAATTGACCCATCGTAAGAATCCATCCCGATTATGTTGGCTATAATCTTCAAGATAGAATTCTTTGAGCATCTCCTTTCTAAAATCACTCCAAGGAAGACTATCATATTGAGTGACACGGTTTATGATAGAGCTATCAACAATTCGTTCAAAGAATGATATCAAAAGATCTTCGGGAAGACCAAAAATCATAGCTTGCTCTTCAAACAAATCTAAGTAGCTTGTGATGTTGATGCCATTGAATTTTCCCTTCTCTCTCAACATAGAAGAGACTATTCTTTGGCCTTGTTTCTCAACAATAAGGGATTTGAATCCTTCCTCCATCTTGTGTGAATAAGCAAGTGATGCACGATGTTCTAGATCTCTCACAAATGTGTTTACTTCGCGACGAAGATGTGCACGATACTGTGAGAAATCCAGTGCAACACTCAAGACTGATGATGATGATATGATGAGGATGAAAAATATGAAACAAAGGATATGGATCACAACCTCCCAACAAGATCAGAAGCAAATGCCACGAAGCGTTTCACGTCGGGTTCAAATGTGGAGGTGATCGCAATCCGGGTGGATCGGGTCCGGTCGTGGCACACACAGGGTGTATGAAGCTAATGAATGTTGGAAGCTTTAAGGACATGAAAGTGAAATTAATGTTGAGTATGGAGAAGAGAGAGATGTTGAAATGATTATGGGAATAGGAATGTAGGAGTGCAAGTTAGATTTATGAACATGAATGATAAGAATGAAAGAGAACCATACATACGAATGAAATTTGGAAGGAAGAATGGTCCATTGAAGGAGCTTCTTAAACACTTCCTAATTCCAATCCATATGCATAGTCTTCTTTGGATGATATGTATGCATGACGAGAATAGATGGAACCCTTACACATAAACCAGTTTCGAAAGGAAGAATGGTCCAATATTGGAGCTTATTATACACTTTCAGAAACTAATCAATATGTATGGGTATGTATGGATTATATGCATGCAAGTGAATATTGATGATAGAGTTTACTCACAAGCTCAAAGAAACATCCTCACTGGTTCAACGCAATACTGCGGAGCCTTCTCACACATAGAAGAAATAGAAGACATGTAAAAATACTTAAGAGACTGAGAGAGGAGACAAGAGACAAGTGACAAGTGACATGAATTAAAAGGATTTGAATTAAGTTACATGTAAAATATCTTCGTGGTACGTCATGCTAAGTAGTCTACTGATCAAAGGTGGTTCCGACCCTCAAACCATGACAGTTCAACCGAATGTCACACGTAAGAAGGTGAGTTCCACTCCAGTGACCCTATGTCTGTCTAGGCTCGTAACGTCTAACTAAAGAAGTCTAAGACTCATTAAAATCAGCTCTAACTCACTCACACGCTCCACCGAGGGTGAGTCAAGATAGAGATGCTGGTTTCAAGAGCCTATCCTAGATTGGAGTTCTAACTTAAATTTGAAACTAGGTTCTATACTCATACTAGCTCACCTTGGATCCTCACTCGCTCAACCGAGGGTGATCGTCTCAAGGAAACCGTAAGCTAGCATGAGCCCTATGGATGCCTAACAATGATGCTCTAGGAGTTTGGAGGGGGGTTTATATAGTTTTTTGAATGAATTTGGGCCCTTGGATCTAGAGAAATCAACTCTAAACTCTAGGATCACTACTTTTGATTACAACCATTTGATTAATCAAATCAATGGCTTGGAATTGTTCTTTCTATCAAATCTAGTGTAAAGGAGTGAAATTTAGGCGCCCTCATTCTCCACCATTGGATCTGGGGATGATCTAGACCGTCGGATCAGTGCTGACATCAATTCGGATAAGATAAGCCACTATTTTTGGAGAAATGCTGCATTATTGATCTTTGATTGTAAAAAAGGTCTTCTTTTATGGAAAAAATTCGTGGATCCTCCTTCCTTTATGCTTTAGTGCATCTCCACCCTTGAATAGGAGCTCATCTTGACCGTACACCATGGTTCAATCATATTTTGACATGTGGCAGCCCTTCAAGCCTTCAATTTTCTTATTCTAGAAAACTGCGGTGACCTTGAAAACTGGACTTTGTGCTCTTTGACCCTCCAAAAAGACTTTGATGAAGATGAAACTTTGTAGGACTATGTTTCCAAAGATCTCCTTCAGGAATATGCAGGAAAAACTCCCATCTGAATCTCCCTTGTACAAGTTTGACTACATTTGGAAGCTTGCAAGGTGGCATTAAGGTGTCTAGGAAGCTCTGATAGCCTTGAAAATTTGTACAAATATGTAGCCACATATGATCTTTATACATGCCAAACCATATGGCTAACATAATTTTCTATACAAGAATTTGTAGGGTCAAACTAGAAAAAATACATTTTTACAAAATGAACATAGCATATCAATGTGCTACAAAATCCATTTTCTGCTGAAATTTGGGCTATAGACTGCCTTTGACAATCTTTACAAGTATATGGATTTTCATCTAATTTGGTGACAATGAAATTTTTGCCCTAATTTCCCAACTTTGACCAGCTTTGACCGCTACCATGGACTTTCTTGATTTCTTTGAAACTTTGTATCTGACCTTCCTTTGACATCCTTGATGCATCCTGGACTTCTCGGGGAATTCTGGCTACCTTCACCAAATATGTTTTTTGTAGGCCTTCATAAGTGAGAGAGGAGAGAAAATCTCGACGACAACGGGGCTGAAAAACATACACTTCTTCATGCAAGTCACCATTCAGAAATGTTGTTTTAATGTCCAACTGATGTACATTCCAACCATGATGGGCTGCAAGTGCACAGATGCTCCGAACAGTAGTCATACGGCATGTAGGTGCAAAGGTCTCATCAAAATCAATGCCTCTTTCCTGTGCATAACCCTTTGCAACAAGCCTAGCCTTATACCTGTCAACTGTACCATCAGGTTTACGCTTCAGCTTGTATACCCACTTAGTGCCAATGGCCTTCTTGCTAGGAGGCAAGTCACATAAATACCAAGTACCATTCTTCATTATTGCATCATATTCAGATTGCATAGCAACCATCCAATTTTCTGAATTTTGTGCTTCATCAAACAAAACAGGCTCAGTCTCATCACATAGACTAGATGCAACCATAGCATAGCAATCTCATGCAAAAGAGGCACTATGAGAGCCTGATCGAGTAGGATATGACAGAGGTGCATCTAATTTGCTATCATGCAAGGTCTGCACCAGCCATTTTGGCATAGTTCTTGCCTGCTCAATATTAGCTCTCTCATCAATAAGTGCATCATGTAAATCTGCATCAAAAATGGAATGATCTGCATCATCACATGAAACTTTCAAAGGTTGAGAAGCTGCCTCATTAGGACCAGCACTAGACTGTCCACCTGTAAAAAGAGGCAGCAAAGTATCATACATGTCTTTGGAGCTAACAAATGTCTCCTTAGTGTCATGGACAAGGAAACCATCTTGAACCTTAGATTCCATGTCACTTTCTATATCTCATTTTTGGTTCATAATTCAGAGAAATCAATGCTTCCATTGCGTCCGGAACGTGCCAAACCCCCAAGCTCGACTATCTATTTGCTAATTTCTAACACCTGGAGGCCCTGATTCAAGTCGATGACATCATCAAGTCGCAACCGCCCTTGAGAACCGCCCTTGAAAGCCTATATAAGGAGGGGTTGGCCACATTCATAATCAGTCTTGCCAATGCCAATCTGGGGAGCTCAAGGGATCCTGATCACCAAGTAAGTACTTTCAAGTTCGAGTTCAAGTTCGAGTTCAAGTTCTAGTCTTGTTTCTTACTCTAGTCTTGTCTAGTCTTGTATTGTGGACATCCTTTCTTGTCCTATTGTAATCTCGTAGTACGAGATCCTTTCTAGTTATTTCTTGTATCAAGATCATCTCCTGGAAGGGAATTCTCGTAATCCTGATATCTTGTTTCCTACCTATGATCTCAGGTTGTGGGATCTCCTGTATCATCTCTAGTCTAGTTTTCCATACCTATCGGTCCCGGGTTGTGGGACGTCTTGTATCAGATCCGTCTTCTTGTATTATTTTCCCTACGTGGGTGTTCTTGTAATCCTAAGTGTATTTTCGAAATCTCGTTTACTGAAGTGAGAGAGCACAATCTAGTGCTCCCCTGACACTTAGTACATGAAAGCAATGGCTTAATAGCATCCTCCACAAAAACAACATCACGGGTAATCAGAATGCGTTTAGTCTGTGGATGATACAGACGATAGCCTTTACTTTTAGAACTGTACCCAACAAAAATACATTTTACTGCTTTATCATCCAATTTTTTGCGATGTTGTTCAAGCACTAATGCATATGCCAAACAACCAAAAACACGCAGATGACTAACAAATGGCTTGCATTCATGCCAAGCCTCATATGGAGTGATAGATTGCAGCGCTTTAGTGGGACACATGTTTAGTACATATGCTTCACACATGACAGCCTCAAGCCAGAAACTATGTGGTAAAGCCTGACTCTTGACCATACACCTCGCCATTCAACCAGAAATGCATTAAAATCAGAAGACATATATTCCCCCCCTCGATCAGAACGTAGGGTGCCCATTTTACATGCTGACAGATTTTCAGTCAAAACCAAAAACTGTTTGAAGCACATGAACACTTCGAACTTTGCCTTCAATGGATATACCCATGCATGCCTAGAAAAATCATCGATGAAAGTCACAAAGTAAAGATAATTCCCAAAAGAAGGTGTGTGCATAAGACCATAGACATCACTATGTACAAGCTGCAATTTCTGAGTAGCCCGAACTGAACCATCTTTTGGAAAGGACGAACGCTGCATTTTGCCCAAAATACAGCCTTCACAAACATGTTTTCCCAGTGCCTCAAGTTTGGGCAAAGAGGACACCATTTCAGATTTCTGCACACGTAGCAAACTAGCAAAATTGAGATTACTAAAGCGTGCATGCCAAAGCTTTGCATCTGACATAGCCGGAGAATCATTTACTGCACATGCCAAATCATTTACTAATCTTTCATAGTCTATGAGCTTATACAGCCCACAACATAAAATGCCAGAAGCAATAATCACATCCCCATTTGACAGATCATGAACTGTACACCTGTCATCAACAAATTTCGCAACCCAGACAATCTTGGCTAATGCAGAAACTGATAACAAGTTCTTCTTGATCCCTGACACAAATAAAGCATCTGGCAAAGTGAAAGAACTACCATCAACAGTAGTCAAAATGATCTTACCAACTCCCATAACAGGATAAGAGGAATTTTTGGTGCATGTAACAGTATTCCCTGTAGGGGCAGGCTCGAGTGAAGAGAAGAAATTGCGCTACGAGGTAATATGTTTGGTCGCCCCACTGTCAAAATACCAAACATCTGAGTCTACTGCAGACATGCACTGCTCATGAGAAGATGGGTCAAAACTGCAGACAGTAGTAAACGCCCAATCTTCTTCCTGCACAAGATTAGCAAACTCTGTTTTTGGTGTAGAGGCCTCTGCAACAACCATTCCAGCCTCTTTCTTCTTTGCCTCTTTAGCAGCCAGTTTTGGACAGTTCTTTATGCTCTGATCATTCCCTTTATAGTACTTACAAAACAAATTCTGCTTTTTGGATTTCTTCTCATCTTTATCTTCCTTCTTTGAATATGCAGAATTAGCAGATTTCTATTTACTAGTTGAAGAGCTCCATTTTCCTTTGCCCTTCTGACTAGCCAGGAAAGCTTGATCTGCAACTCGCATAATGGACCTGTTCTGTCTGGACTGATCTTCCTGCAACAGAACAGAGACTAACTCCTCAAATGATAAGGCATTCGGATTGCCTTTCATCATTAACCGAAGAGTAGAAGCAAAACTTTGATATGAATTAGGAAGACCATTGAGAACGGTCTGCACAAGTGAGCTATCTGGTATAACCTCATCAGCAGAAATCAATTGTTCTTTCAAGTCTTTGATCTTCGTTAGGAAATTTTTCATAGAATCATCTTCATTCATGTGCTCACTCTCCAACTGTTTTCAGAGGTAAGCAACACGAGCCTCATTCCTAGCTTGGTACAACGTGGTAAGTGTATCCCAAGCATCTTTAGTTATTCTGCAAGAGTGAATGTGAGGAATAATGGCATGTTTGACAGACAAAGCTATCAATGCATGTGCTTGGGCATCTCTGCCATCCCAATGAATCTGCTCTGCAGTAGGTGCAGCAAAAATCGCAGCACGAACAGGAATATGTAGAATGTCATCATCTTCAACACCTTCTGCATCAGCTTTAGTACGTGCAGTTGTAACAGTTGTAGGTGTCATAGGACGTTTTTCGACACCCTACACAATGTTCCACAGTCCTTTTGTAACCAACACATGTCGCATCATATAAGCCCATAATGGGTAGTTGGTACCATCCTACTTATCCTCAATAGCCAACATATGGAATACATCACTGCTTTCAGCCATGGCTGGTGACTAAAATACCTTGATGCAAAAAATTGGTTGTATCTCAAAAAGTTGAACGGAACTGCCTAGACGAGTTCTGCTAAACCTGTAGCAGACTTCGAGACGCTTATACTGGCGAATAGAAACAGGTATATACCTTTGGCACCAAAAGATGAAATAGCCTGTAGAAGCACTACGATAGTGCATTCGAAGGCCGAAACGAGCTCAGAAACACCCTAAGTATGCTCACCAAAATTCATACGATTCTAAGACTGCAACCGGAGGAGTTTCGACGGCACCCTAGATGAAGCGATGACCTGCTCTGATACCAGTTATTGGAGATAGACGTCTACGGAAGCACGCGAACAGCACAAGGAAGAAGAAGAAGCTTGGAGCACAACACACAATATTGAATGTATTACTAGAGAATGTACAAAGATAAGTAGCCCATTAGGGCAATAGGCATATATACAAGCCGGGGGAAAAAACCTTCTAAAGAGGGAAAAAAGTGCCCCGACGGTCCTTAAGTGTTCACACACATCACTACCTAAATATATCAACAAAATGGGTGACCTCTTAGGAAGTACTAGAACTTTGTCGTCATTGATCGTTGAAGTCCTTCCTCGTGCAAAGTCAATGGTGCAAATGATGGATTTGGTGAATCAGATGACAAGTTAT
The DNA here is from genome assembly GCA_020310875.1 of Ceratopteris richardii. Classification (NCBI taxonomy): domain Eukaryota; kingdom Viridiplantae; phylum Streptophyta; class Polypodiopsida; order Polypodiales; family Pteridaceae; genus Ceratopteris; species Ceratopteris richardii. The sequence goes on from CM035422.1 coordinate 145,559,537, forward strand.
GCCAAATTATATGCCTTGATCGCCACTTCAGTCACCTCCTTAGTCATAAGCCTTGGAGGAAGCCACTACAAAGTGGTGGGACTCGGGCGTGCTCTCTCTACTCACATGACAACAAAAGAAATTGTTGTGAACTACTCTAATATCAATGAAGTGGTGTGATGGCAATGCACCATGATGGAATCGACCACTATATGTTTTATTAAAGAATATATCTAAAGGTGTTTGGCGACCATTTAGCCTTTCACATGGACACTAAAAGTAAGATTTTAAACTTATTACCTTGTTATGCCTTGGATGGGAAAAGAACATTAGATCAAATTATTGATGTAATTGAGAAGCTAGAAAGGAATTCAGGAGTTGTTAATCCTTTTTTACAACATACCTTGGAAAATACAACTTCGTCGACAACACTAATTATAGGGCCTATACAAGCATTTAGTCAAATGTATTCTACCAAGTGTAGGAATGTTGGGCACATTTCTGCAAGTTATGATTTGAATCAACTTTATTGTGCTATATGTAATGTAATGAATCATATTATGCAACATTTTATATATAATTCATCCAATAGGGTGGTGACCGCTAACCACGTCCAACCAAAAGTAGTGCACCCTAGATCATGGTATCCTACATCGTGTGTACATAACATTTGTTTGCGGGATGCAGGTATTATTAAGGGAAGCACAAAGCACATATCATCATCTTAGTCTCATCAAGGGAATTCGAATCACCAGGGTATTGGAAGCGATATACATTTTTTTTCTTTCTCTAGAGGGAAAAGGTCCAGAATGCATGTTTTGAATGGAATTTGGACACATCATATATAACTCTCATGAAGCTCAAGAATATGATCAATGAAAACAAGAAGTAGGGCTTAAGGCACCTATGACTAGTAGGGTCTCCCTTAGTTTTTGAAGAACATGTAGCTCTAGTGATTGCTCGCTCTGGAAGAAAGTTCCACCAGTAGGGATCGATCAACATCAGGTGTATAATCAAGCTTTAGGATGGCCTGCACAAATTCTAGCCCATTTTGCCTTGGCCCATTAGGCCTCTTCTTCATTAGGGGGGCAATCGAATCAAGTACACACTCATAGTCTATGTGGGACTATGGAGAGTTCAACAAAAACTGAGGATAACATTGCCATGAAAGATTAACTGTGTAATAAGGACAAAGACATTCTTGAAGTGCCAAATTTAGAGGGCACAAAGCTCGAACCTACACCTATTACCGCTATGGAATCCTAGCAGTTACTTACTTTGTAAATCTACTATACAATTACCTTTGGGTGATTTATTAAATCTAGTAGCGACCTCTAAGGTGGCTCTTTTATCTGGAGAACATAATTCAGTTCAAGCATCTCTTATTGGAAGCTTCCAATACTAGTGAATCAAGTTGAGACTAAAGAAGATAAATTAGTCAATTATGTAGTTCTCCTAGTTACAATTTGGTATAAATTGAGAGCCATGACTAAAGCTTTAATTGATGGTGGTTTGAGGGTAAATATTGCCGCTTTACTTATTTGTCAACTTATGGGGTGGACTGATCTTCAATTGTCTCCCTTCTATATTTGTATTGCTAATCAATCCTGTGTTCAACCCATCGAATTAATTAAGGATATCCCTATCTATATGCAGGATGCTTTCTTATTATTTTTCTGGTTATTGAACTATTGGGTCAAAGGACTAATTTTAATTTGCTTATCGACTCCCCTTGGTTAAAGCATGCTAAGGTCTAGCAAGATTCAGGATCCCAGTTGATAACTTCCCACAAAGGACAATATAAATATTTTGTTACTTTGGATGGGAAGCAGATTTGTCCCAAAGAATAGAAGCCTATGATAGAAGAACCCCACATACATTAGAGGGTCTGTATGAGGATGAGGAAGCTTGCTTCTTGGAATCTAATAAGGATCTATGGTTAGTAGGAGTTATGGATATTCCAAGGTGTTTGCTCAATATCCCCAGTAGGCTCTTGTGAAGGCTGTAGTACAACCAGAACTTATTCAGAAGGATTTTACTAAAGATATTTTACATGCACCTATGGAAGACATTCTCAAGTAGAGCATTGTGCATGTTCAAGAACACCAAGTGGAGATGGTCAATATTGGCCCTATATCCCAACCTCAAATGGTGAAGATTTGTGCAAAGCTAACCACATCCCAAGGTGAGCTAATTTCACTTTTGAAGGAATTTAAGGAAGCTTGGGATTATTCTGAAATATAGCAATTGGATCCGTGAATATATCAGCATAAAATCCAATTGAAAGCTAATGCATCACTAGTCATTCAACAATGGTACTAGATGAATCCTAATTTTGCTAAACAAGTGAAGGATGAATTAAACCAATTGTTGAGAGTAGGGTTTCTCCCATAGTGATTGCACCTTAAATAAGCAATTATGAATATGTGTCAATTATCACAAATTAAATGTTGCTACTATTCCACATCCTTTTCCATTGCCCTTCTTAGATTAATGCTTTATGAGGTGGCTGGACGCAAAATGTATTCATGCTTGGGTGGATTCAATAGCTATAATCAGGTACAAAGGGGTGAAATGTGAAAAATTGTTAGGTCATATCATTTCCAAATATGGTATTACAATGGACGTGGATAAAGTTAAAGTGGCAAGCACCACATGCTTGGTATGAAAAGATGCATGCCTATCTGATTGCACACTCATGAGAAGCATATTGCTGATTTCAAGGCTGATTTACATGCCTCATTTGAGATGTCTGATTTGGGGCATTTGCAACATTATTTGGGCATTTAGTTTATGCACGTTGATGGTGGAATGGGTTTGTGTCAAACGAAATATATTGACACATTATTGTAGCGCTTTGGCCTTGAAGACTGTAAACTAATTGCCACTCCTATGGAGACAGGTTTATGATTGAGACTTCATGATGCTGGAGATGCATTTGATGTTGTTCTCTATCAACAGGCTGTTGGATGCTTGATTTACTTATGCATTACTCGGCCAGATATTGAGTTTGTTGTCTCACAGATGAGCAGGTTTATGCATTGCCCAGGAGTCAAGCATTGGCAGGTGGTTAAGCGCATCTTTCGCTACTTGAGTGGTACTCGGCTACTTGGGTTATTTTATCCCAAGGGAGGATCACTACCGCAAGATTTGCATGCTTTTTTTGACTCTGATTGGGTTGGTTGCTATGACACTAATGTGTTTACTAGTGGCTTTTGCTTCATGCTTGGTAGCTCATGTATATCTTGGTTGGGCAAGAAGCAGCCTACTGTGGCCACTTCTAGTTGTGAGGCTGAGTATAGGGTAGCTTTCACAGCGACTGTTGAGTGTGCATGGCTCAGATGCCTTATGGTTGATTTAGGTGTTGGTCAGTCTTCTGCCATCACCATCTTCACTGACAGTCAGAGCGCATTGGCAGTTGCGAGGAACCCTATGTTCCATGCTCGCACTAAGCACATTGAGGTGCATTATCATTATGTCAGGGAGAGGTTCTCTGTTGGGGAGATCAGCTTGGCATATGTGCCCATGTAGGAGAACATTGCAGTCCTTTTCACGAAGGCTCTGCCTAGGGAGAAGTTTGAAGCTTTCCGCAAAGCTTTGGGCTTACTTCCTTTTGTGGAGTGATTTCCACATAGCTTGGCACTTCCTTATACATGAGTGCCAACTCCTTGTTCACCGCATCACTCCCAGGGAGAATTTGTTGATATATTTAGGTAGTGATGTGTGTGAACACACTAGGACTACCGGGTCACTTTTTTCCCTCTTTAGGAGGATTTTTCCCCCAGCTTGTATATAGCCTATTGCCCTAACAAGCTACTTATCTTTGTGCATTCTAGTGGTTATACATTTCAGTATTGTGTGTTGTGCTCCAAGCTTCTTTGACAATATATTAGGGAAAAAATTATGAGCAAACATATGTATCTATTCACCAACAATTTACAAACATGATGACTTAAACTTTGGATATGGAGTGAAGCTTAGCAGGTTCAAATCTATGATTGGACTTCAAGGGATTACAAAGAATTGAAGACTCAATCGTTAGGTTTGATGGGGAGGTGTTGGTGCATATGAAAAACCTTTGTTCTTGGCCATAAGCCTTGGACTTCATTAGACTTTGAGTAAATCCATATGTGCATACATATATTTTTTATTGCTTCTAAGGTTAAAAAAGCATGCCATTTTATTCAAATGTAAAAGGATACTCAAAGAGAGAATCTCCTGAATGTAATGAGAGACAAATCCCATGATTTTTGTTTGAAATCAAATTCAAATGGACTGTTAAAACTAGGGATACTTTTAGGTTGAATCTATCCAACATTCATCTACTACAATCATAGAAGAAAGTGAACTTATACATTGGTAGCTAATTCATGGGCAATCAATCAATCCTCTTACTCATTCTAAGTGTAAATTGTATTAAAATCAAAGGGCCTCCTACACCTCCATGTAACATACTTTACGTAGCAATACATCTACATCATGTTTTATCATCAACTCTGCTCACTAGTCACTGTTATTATATACTTCTCAAAGTCTATTAGCTTCCCTTAGCTCAAAGTGAGTGTATTGTTTCATTGTCTTGTTTATCATTAGAACATGATGCTAACACTCTTATAAGTGTGCCTAAAAAATATTTTAGTCATTGGAATGGTTTACACTAAGATATGATCATATCTTTGTGACTGTGTCTTTGCATCAAACCGTTTAGCTCAACCAAAGAAATCATGTTTTGCAATAATGCAATGCTTATGACTATCTGTGTTAGGAGAGGTGGCTTTGATTTTCAATGCTAATCAAAGCATAAGAGGTTTGAAGGTACTATGAATTTCCATTTCATCTTTGTACCTATAGAACTTTAAGTTTCTTCCATTAAGAACCAAAACCTGATTTGACTTTTCCTGAGATGAAAGTCTAATGAATTAATGAAGCCTTCAATTGGAAATTTTTCCAAAAGGAGGGAGCTTTCAATGATGCATTGAATACTTTTCACCATTCATGTTGGTGAAAGTAATCTTTGCTCATGATTGGTTACCGTCAATCTCTTTGATGGCATCAACTTAATAGAGCTTTATATCATGAAACTCTTGAAACCGTTCTAGAGTGTCATCCTATCTAGGATATGTCATGAAGAACTCTTTTATAACCTTTTTCAATTAACTATTTCTAAGTATGTCATATACTTAGAGTAGTATTGTAGGTTCTATGAAGTAGTGTAAGAATATTTCCCAAAGAACTATTTTACGTAAATCATCTACCTAAATCATCTCATTGAGAGGCTTTTCTTGGAGCCATCTCTAAGTATGTCTTATACTTAAAGTTAGCATTTAGTATGCTAGGTTCTCTAGTGTATACATGACACCAAACTTATGTCATAATGAAAGAATTTCCCAAAAACTTTCTAAGTTACCAAAGAACTTGGAATTTTTTTAGTTACAAACTCTTTCATTTGTGTCAAGTAAACCTCTTACTTAAGTCCTTGGCCTTATTGATTAGGCATGCTATGGGTTTTACGGAACTTGAGGATCCATAAATAAGACTCGAAGCTTGAGGTTTATTTGTGTTAAGCTTTGTTGGTTTTTGGATCAGACCAAAAATATCATAAAAAGATAATGGTCTTTAAGTCCCATACCATTAAACTTTTATGCTTTTAACTTCCTGTGAAGAAGTCATTTCCTATCTTAAGCTTAACCTTAATCTCTCTCTTTTCCCATGAAAACAATGCATATGGAATGTCATTTATTGATTTTGCATACTTAATGTATGCTAGAAACATATACATCTTTACTCAAAGATGCTTAGCATGCATAAGGTTCATAATTGAACCCCTCTTTAAAGCATGCATGGAATTCTTATCTTGAACTCCATTTTATTCAATGAGGTGCTCTTTGTTTGCATTCTTTTTCATGCCATGAATGATTATAGTAATCCGTAACCTTAAGCATACTTAACATCGATACCTTTCATAATCTTGTGTTTCCTTTTAGTGCACAAACATGTGCTTCTCTATGATGCATCATCATGCTAATGCACATACATTCTTCACATTCCTTGCAACAATGCATGCAAATGCTTGATGTGCTAGATTTCACCTCAACTATACATGTTTTCCTCTTGTATGCTAAAAATATCCTTTCTTTGCATGCGAACTTGGACCTAATCACCAATAGAAGTCCTAAACCGTGTTTCAATTATTTATACATGCAAAGATATTGAAAAATAAGGCAAACAAGCATTAAACATAAAAAAGGTACTTAGCTTTATAAGAAGCTGCATCCTTCCTTTGCATTTCCAAAGTTGATGTTCGAGAGGAGCCATCCTTCCTTCCACTTCATGACCATTGCTTTTCTTTGTGATGCTCCATGATCATATTCCTCATAGAAAATCTTAATGGTTTTCATCATTGTATATATATAAGGGGCTTGGCTAGTTTGTTTTTTATTGGTAAACTACTTCACTATGTGTCAAGAAAAACAATCTATGAAGTCCTCCTCAAAACGCGCACGCGCTGAGAACAGCTAGGATTATCCCACATTCCGAAAAATTCCCTTGTCCTACTCCTTTATATAAGGCGACAGTCGATGCTTATCTTTCGAATAAGGCAGCTCATGGGCGTTGATGTTGAGGATTCTCACGCACTGTGGCGCAGCTCACACTCATAGAAAATGTGGACACACGTGGCCATCCACATATAGGCTGCCTTCCCTAGGTGAGGTTCCCATGCGGCGGCCCAAAACCTCTTTTTACAGAGGTAGAGAAGAGACTCTAGCCCAAGAATTCGACGCACTTGGCGTTGAAGGACGACGGGACAACTCGCCGTTCAAGGATATGAGGATGAGGGGACAGCTTGCTGAAGTAACTCATGAAAGAAGTGGCTCTGAATACCACTGTTGTATGAACAACATAACTACTCTAAGAGAGATCAATCTAAACATCCTAAGTCAAATCAAACCCACAAGGGGTGAGAGATGCACGTATCCACCCAACCAACTCCACCCATATATATACCTCAAGTCCAAGGGAGGAAATGTGAGGAGAGCTTGCTTAGTGTCACATGGATTCTTAAAAGGACTTCTTCCAAGCTTGTACATACAAGTCTCAAGGCTTGAGAGGCCACCCTAAGGGTTAAATACCATACCCTTAGGAAATATCAATCCTAAGGGTCATAACCCTTCAATTGGGAGTAAATAAATCCAAATAATTCAAGGGTTCAAACCACAATGTTGGAGACACTTTCCCAAGGGTTTCCCAATAGAATCCAAGGGTTCTCCAAGTGGTTTTGGACCCTCGAAACCCATGTCTTTGGCCACTTTGACCCATAGTTATACAACATGAATGTACAAAGATGAGTAACCCGTTAGGGTTATAGGTGTATATACAAGCCAAGGGCAAAAACCTCCTAAAGGGGAAAAAGTGCCTCAATGATCCTAAGTGTATTCACACACATCACTACCAAAATATATCAACGAATCCCCCCTAGGAGTGATGTGGTGAACAAGGAGCTGGCACTCATTTATAAGGAAGTGCCAAGCTATGTGGAAAGAGATCAATCCATAAAAGGAAGTAAGCCCATAGCTTTGCGGAAAGCTTCAAACTTCTCTCGAGATAGAGCCTTTGTGGAAAGATCTACAATGTTATCTTGTGTGGACACGTATGCCAAACTAATCTCTCTAGTAGAGAAGCTCTCCCTGATATAATGATAATGCACCTCAATGTGCTTTGTGCGAGCATGGAACACAAGGTTCCTTGCAACTGTCAATGCACTCTGAATGTCAGTGAAGATGGTGGTTGCAGAAGGCTGACCAACACCCACATCAACAAAAAGGTGTATGATCCACACACACTCAACAGTCGCTGTGAAAGCTTCCTTATAATCAGCCTCACAACTAGAAGTGGACACAATAGGCTGCTTCTTGCTCAAACAAGATATGCATGAGCTACCAAGCATGAAGTAAAAACCACTAGTGGACACATGAGTGCCATAGAAAATGACCGAGTCAGAGTCAGAAGAAGCATGTAAATCTGGTAGTAGTGATCCCCCCTTGGGATAAAACAATCCAAGTAGTCGAGTACCACTCAAGTAGCAAAAGATGCACTTAACCACCTTCCAATTCTTAACACCTGGGCAATGCATTAAACTACTCATCTGTGAGATAAAAAATTGAATATCAAGTCGAGTTATGCATAAGTAAATCAAGTATCCAATAGCTTCTGATAGAGAACAACATCAAATGCATCTCTAGCATCATAAAGACTCAATCATAAACCTCTTTCCATAGGACTGCCAATAGGTTTGCAATCTTCAAGACCAAAATGATACAATAATGTGTCAATATATTTTGTTTGACATGGAGCTATCCCACCATCAACTTGCATAAATTGAATGCCCAAATAATGATGTAAATGCCCCAAATCTGACATCTCAAATGAGGCATGCAAATCAGCCTTAAAATCAACAATATGCTTTTGATTAGGACCAGTGAGCAGCATGTCATCAACATAGACAATGATGATAAGAAGCACATCATTTGCACGCTTAACATATAAGGTGCTCTTAGTTGGATTGTTCTCAAAACCATGTGCAATCAAGTAGGCATGTATCTTTTCATACCAAGCACGTGGTGCTTGCTTCAAACCATAGTAATGCCTTTTTCAACCTGTACGCTTTGTTTTCATGCCCTTTTTACACAAAACCACAAGGCTAAAAAGCATACACTTTTTCATGTAAGTCACCATTCAAAAATGCAATTTTAATGTCCGATTGAGGTACATTCCAACCATGATGGGTGGCAAGTACACAAATGCTACGAATGGTAGTAGTTCGACATGTGGGTGCAAAGGTCTCATCAAAATCAATGCCTCTTTCTTGAGCATAACCTTTTGCAACAAGCCTAGCCTTATACCTGTCAATTATTCCATTAGGCCTATGCTTTAGCTTGTATACCCATTTAGTGCCAATGGCCTCTTTGCCTAGAGGCAAATCACATAAAGACCAAGTACCATTCTTAATAATAGCATCACATTCTAATTGCGTAACAACCATCCAATTTTTTAAATTTTTTGCTTCATCAAAAGAAACAGGCTCATTCTCATCACAAAGACTAGAGGAAGCCATTGCATAACAATCTGATGCAAAAGAAGCACTATGAGAGCCTTAACAAGTACGATATGACAAAGGAGCATCTAATTTGCTATCTCACAAAGTCTGCACCACCCATTTAGGCATAAATTTTACCTTCTTTATATCATATCTCTCATTCACAAGTGCATCATGTAAATTTGCACTAGCAATGGAACGATATGCATCATCATGTGGAACTTGTAAAGGCTGAGAAATTGCCTCATTTTGACCAGCACTTGATTGTCCACTTGTAAAAAGAGGCGGAAAAGTATCGTACACATCTTTGGAGCTAACTGATATCTCTTCCGTACATGCAAGTAATGGTTGAATTGCATCTTCCACAAAAACAACATCATGTCTAACCAAAATGCATTTAGTATGTGGATGATATAGATGATAGGCTTTGCTTTCAGAATTGTACCCACAAAAGTACATTTCACTGCTTTATCATCCAAATTTTTGCATTGTTGTTCAGACACTAATGCATATGCCAGACAACAAAAGACATGCAAATGAGAAACAGATGGCTTGCGACCATGCCAAGCCTCATATGGAGTGATAGATTGCAGTGCTTTGGTGGGATGTCTGTTAAGCACATATGCTGAACACATAACAACCTCAAGCCAAAAACTATGTGATAAAGCCTGATCCACACTTAGGATCACCGGGGCACTTTTTTCCCTCTTTAGGAGTTTTTTTTTTCCTTGGCTTGTATATATGCCTATAAACCTATGAGCTACACCACCCTCATTAGCTACATTTTGAGCATTTTTAAGCTATGATAGGACATATATAAATACAATGCATAATATTCCATAGTCCTTTTGTAACCATTACATGGTACATAATGTCTTCCCAAAATACCTAGTTGGAACCATCCAACTTATCCTCAACAACCAACATGCAAAATACATGATTGTTCTCAACATGACTAGTAACTATACTTTCATGTAGAAATTGTTTCTCAGAAATGTTGAACAAAATTACCCAATGGAGCTCCACTAAACCTATAGCAAGCTTTTGAGTGCATGCATTCATAAAAAGAAACCCAAACAAAATTTGTCACTAAAGGATAAAATTGCATGCATTGTCATTGTGCTCGTGCATTTGTAGGCCAAAATGCTCAAATCAATTTATGTGCTACACAATATACAAGAACTTTTGAGTAAGCTTTCCAAATCTCATAGCAAATATAAGCGAACGAGAAGGGATGTGTCATGGCATGCCTAGGGAAGCAACAACCTAATCTGATACCAATTGTTGGAGATTGGGGATTGAGAATGCACACAATCAACATGAGGAAGTAGAAGCTTAGGAGCACAACATAGAGTGTACTACTATGTGTAGATTGTACAAACATAAGTGGTCCTTTAGGGTTATGGACATATATACAATCTAGAGAAAAAAATATCTAAAGAGGAAAAAAAGTGCCATAGCAATCCTAAGTGTGTTTGTCATGCACAGGCATCACTACTCAAACATACTACTACTTCCCATCATTACTAGCATGAGGTTTCATGAAGTGAGTGTACTCCCCCACCTCATGGTAGGACCCACCCTTCATATGACCGTTGAAAAGGAATCTTTATGCTCCCATGTTTTTAGGTAGGGTTCATGGTGAGTTGCAACACAATGTTGTCACATTGTGGACCATTGATAATTGAATGTTTGAGAATATCTATTCATAGGGGGTGACAACCTTCATCTTTTCGATGTTCAACCCTGGGAAAAAATGCCCCATTTTTGTTTTAATACCCCAACTTGCCCTTGTACAAATACATGTTGATTTAGCTAAAAGGAAGCACTTTAAAAGAGAGTTTTTAATGCTAAAACAAAAACAAAAACATACATCACCAATGAAAATATTTCTTGTGTGTTCATATTGCACAAAGTTAACAATCATGGATACCTCTCTTCCACCCTTTTGTCTGAACACAAAAAAGTGAAATATCAATACTTGATACCCTTCCTCCTCGAACAAGAGCATGTTGAGTGTGTGCTGAGTGGAACCACTCTGAACCTCTCCTTATGCTCCCTTTGAAGTCTTGCAAGTTTGAAATCTTCAATCTTAAGACCTTTCACATGAAACAGGCATGAGAGAGAGAGAGATCACTCCAACTTCTATAAAAAACTCCTTGATTCCAATTTTAGACCTTCACTTTCTCAATTTTTTTGGAAAAAGATGTCACTTTCCCAAAAACAAATATGATCACATGGAAGAGAAAGGAGCTGATTAGAGAGAGAGGTGTTCACATGTGGAGAAGTTTGATCGTTGACTTATTTTTCACTATGTTTGAAATTAGTAAGAACAAGACATGCACCCTCAAGGTCCCCTAAGTGGAGCCCTTGAGTTCACATATGTAAGATGTGAGTGGAACCCCTGAGCTACCATATTGAAGGTTTTAGAGGTTTGCTTTCACAAAGACCACATCATGGAATTGTTTTTGCTTCTTTGCTTTGACCCTTCCCTCCCACCCCAAGTCATATGTTGTTGCCTGTGCATGTTAGGTTGTGGTTGGGCCTGTTGCCTCTTGAAGCGAGGGTGAGGGCTCAACCCTTGTCTACGATGATAGGGCATTTGTGAGCTCTAGGCCAGTTGTAATGCCTTCAGGCAATTAAATCAGTGTTCTATGTGTTGCTTTTGAGTAGTTCTTTCTTGGGCTTGCCTTAAAGAAGTCTAAAATAGTGTAACCCTTACTTTGTGAGATTCGAGGGGTCCCATGGGTACTATGCTTCTTCACGTGTACAATTGTTCTTTCAGTCACTTCAAGCTATAAGAGAGATTTGACTTTCGCCGAACTTCCTCGGGGAAACTCTTGGAAGAAAAAGTCCTCTCTTTTTCTTCTTCATCAGATTTTAAATGAATATTTTACCTCAAATTCCATGGAATGTGTGAATTCATAAGACCTTTGACACATTCCATTGTTCCACCGAACAACCTCACACGTGACACAACCCTTAGACAATCGCTACCGCGCGATCTCAATAGAATAAAAAAATAGACACCTCAATTCTCACTAATTGATTCTTTGACTTCTGACATTTGGCAGATAATGACTATGGTTGAAAGTTGTGGGCTTATGCCGGATCGGTGTCCCCGCGCTTAGTGAACCCACACATACTGCTCCGTGCACATGTCTTATTGCCAAGTATTCTAACATAGCGCTGTTCGACCCCCGCCGAAGTTGCAGCTGCGGTCGAGGACCTTGTGGAGTGCAGGTGCGATACAGTTGGCGCAGATGGTTGATATGCAAGGCATCTTGAAAGTCAGAGTGGTCGAAGGCAGAAACTTGGCAGTTCGCGATGTGATTTCGAGTGATCCCTATGTGAAATTGAAACTGGGAACGCATGTAAGTATTCTTCTTGTTGTCTTACCCTTGAAATATTCTTCTTTTCTGTCGTTTGGAAATCTAAGACCTGCACATGTTATTTGCAGCGTATGAATATAATTACACAGAAAACTATGCATTTCGAAAAGTCCTTATGGTGCCAGCTCAATCTTTCGTGATGTATGCACGGATCAACTTTCTTACGTATATTCCGAAAATGCTCTTCTACCTGTTCACAAACGTTTACAGATCTTATGGTTCTCATCAATTCGATGCTTTAACCACAAAACAAGGAAGATTTTGTAGTAAATTTTAATGTCCTAGAGAGTTTGTAGAACTAAGATCTGTCAGACGAATATTTTAGCTGATTCAAGCTTTTGTAAATTTCCTCAGACACAGTGAAGTTTGCAAGTACAACTTATAGACCGAACTCTGTATGGTAGACACACTCCATCGGATAAGGTAGAGGAGACCATTGCATAGGCATATTGAAGCAACATGCTTCTAGGTTCTTGAAGCTTTATTTTTGTTCTGTGCCCCCCCCCCCCCCCCCCCCCCCCCCCCCCCCCCTCTTTTTTTTTGTTGCTTAGATAAGTACTAGTGAACATGTTTTAGTGAAAATCATATCTTTTAGTGCTTTTGCTGGTGTTTATGCACATTATTTCATCTTCTTTTGAATACTTTCAACTGAGTGTTATTGGCATAATCCTTTTAACGATTGAAGCAACAGCACAATTGCATTGTTGTGTCTTCTCAACTAGATTTTCTTGAACACTACTATAGTTAATGTGAGTGACTTTGATTTGTAGTTGATGTGCTGTTAGGGTTTGTTCATAGATATAAAATGTTTATCTTTGCTACTGATTAACTGCAAACTTCAGAACTTAAAAGGTTTGTAGTTTTTTAATCTTATTGTTAGTTTCTATTTGTGTATTCCATCCAGAAAGTAAAGACTCGTGTGATAAAGAGCAATCTGAATCCAAGATGGAATGAACAGCTTACACTTGCTACTGCAGAACCTCTAGAGCTTTTAAAGCTTGTAAGTGAGCTCCAGCCTTTATACATCTAACGTCCAGTTGTTCATTATACATTGTTATACGTCATTTAGAACTATCTTCTCTGGAAAAGTTAAAGCTTATGAAACTGTTACATGGTCTTCAAATGATATTGGAAAACATAATATTACCCTTAGTAATTCACAGTAAATACATAGTCTTAAAATATGAATTCACAGTCACGTCTAAGGTCTAGATCTGTTACATCCTACGTTGTAAGACTTTGGCCCCAAATTGAAGCACCACTAGATACATTCATTCACTCACTGACTAAGGAGAGAAACTATCAGAGCATTTAGGGAGAAAACTCCTATAGCTAACCAAAAAGTTGAATTCCAGGTCTTGGAATCTCATTGGTAGACTATTAGTAGGACGTTGAGATTTGTTTGCAAGGAGATTTTTGTTTGTGTTTATTATCTTTACTTTGTAAGTTTAGATATCTCTGAAATAGAAACTCACTTTGCACATCTTCTTGTGAGTTCATGCTCGTGGTGTGTGTGCATTAAGGGGTGCGTGTGTGAACATGTATTCATTCTTAGTTCTATACCCACTATAGTGGGGATGTCATCGTATTGAATCCATACTATGCATAATGGAGCTGATGGCTATATAGTCTTGTGGTTGACTAGGATGTTCTTATAGTTGTACTTCGTTCGAGGGTGAATTTTTGGTTTGTCTGGATTTATTATGGTATATACGATTGTTGTATTAGAAAACATGCAGTTTTCACGTGTAGATTCTTCATCTGAGTTGTGACCAGTTGATAGATGTGTATAGCTTATCAACTATGCGTTTATTATGGTATATATGATTGTTGTATTAGCGAACATGCAGTTTTCATGTGTGGATTCTTCATCTGAGTTGCGACCGGCTGATAGATGTGTATAGATTTTCAACTATGCATTTTCTTTAATTTTTTTCTTATTTTTTGTTTGCATTTTGTGCTAGGCTTCATTATGGCTGAATTTGGCCATCACTTTTGGAAGTGATTGAGACTCAGTTCATAGAGCTTCTTCTGAGTTCATGCATGTGGTGTGTTTGCATTGTGGGTTGCATGTGTGAGCATGTATTCATCTTAGTTCTATACCCACTATTGGGCATTGTTGACATTAGTGGGAATGTCAAATATTGAGTCAATACCATGCATAATGGAGCTGATGACTATAATGGGTATGCAGTTTTCACTTGTGGATTCTTCGGGTTCGAGTTGCGAATAGTAAATAGGATACTCTATCAACTATGCATTTTCTTTAAGTTTTTCTATCCTTTATTTGCATGTTGTGCTAGGCTTCATTATGGGGGAGTTTGTCCATCACTTTTGGAAGTTATAGAAACTCAGTTCATAGAGCTTCTTGTGAGTTCATGCTCATGGTGTGTGTGCATTACGAGATGCATGTGTGAGCATGTATTCATTATTTGTTCTATACCTATTACCCACTACTGGGCATGGGTATGCCATAATATGCATAATGGAGCGATGGCTATATAGTCTTGTGGTTGTCTGCCATGAGCTTATAGTTGCACTTCTATTTGAGTGTCGATTTGGGGTTTGCCTAGATTCATTTTGGTATATGTATGTATGTATGTATGTGTGTGTGTATGATGTATGTATGTGTGTGTGTATGATGTATGTATGTGAACAATATCAAATTGTGTTCTAAACCTTAATTTCCAGTAAATCCTAATTCCACTATTTCACCATTTCTCAAAATTGGTATGAAAAGATGATCAACATTTTTTATTGCATATTCTTATGAAGCTTTAGAAGAGCTATCTTAGACTCTACCATCTTAGACCTAAAACCCCTCAAAAAATCAAACCTTAATTTATGCTTTTCAAAGTGTTTTTCAGCATAACTTCTAATTTTAATCCCATGGCTGATATTGAATCTTACAAAAGCACTTAATCCATAATCACGATAAATGAAGCCGTAAAAGCTGATTGTAAAAAAATAAAAAACCCAAGTAGAGTTTTTCCATGATTTGCAAGAATTTTCCGCTTTCTCAGCTTTTTGGTCAACCTCTATATAAAAACAAGCATGGGTACACACAAATCAATCATCTACACTTGAGTGTTCTCCAATTTGAGATGCTGCTATGTGAGGTTTATTTGCTTCATTTGGAGGTGTTGAGCTGTTGCCCTCTTGTTCTTCACACATTTTGTTCGCACTTCAAGTCTTGCTGCTGTACCAAGTTTCCCGACCTAATCCCTCAAGAGAAGTTCTTGTAGCTACTTATATAAGAGAAGAAACTATTTTTTGGTTTGGTTGCAGATTTTAGCACTTTTTCACAGGCTCACAACACATAAGTTGGGTTCTTTATATTCAGCCCTATGTCACAATCCAACACACACTCATCATTCTATAACTCTTAGGCTCACTTCTCTAATATTTTGTACCTAGATCCATTCCATATTCAGCCTTTTGTGCAATTTTGTAAATACAAACACATTGTATATTATTTTAGAGTAGCCCTTTTGTTATTCGTTCCATATCTTGTCTTTACTCTATCTTCTATTTGTCTCTCATCTATTATATTTTGTTAAAGGTGTATATGTGTGCAAGATTCTAGTGTTGGAAAGATTGTGTGACTTATCATTGGGCATATTTCACTTTCAACACTTGGTATAAGAGCTTATTGCACATGTATATCTTAATCCGAAGATGAGATGGAGATAGATTGGAACAAGAAAAGCTTGATGAAATGTCTTAAGTACCTTATGTGGCATGTGGTTGGAACTTAGCAATGGGATCGCAACGGGGTAGGCAATGAGTTAGCAACATGTTAGCAATGGGGGGAAGTTGTGAAACCCAAGTTACAATGAAGTTGTGTACGAATCATTTTTTTTTTTTCATATATATATTTTTTTATTTTTTGGATTTAAGGTACATATATCCTCTTATAAATGTCTAAATATCATTGAAAACCATATTAAAACAATATATGTTAACACTTATAATTATCATATATTTCAATCAAATACCATGTAATTAAGATGAAATGTAAAATAGAATGTGTATGTTGAACATTTCAATTCAAAAACTCACAATGAAGGTTGATTTTGTGTGTACTTTGTTATAGAAATCCACCAAAGTTTGTAGAGGAAGCTCATCACACATCAACTGGAGATCAACATCTTCATGAACTCTGAAACAATATCACATAGGCGCAAAGATTAAGGTTTATATTGATCATCAAAATATGGAATAAGTACAAAAATTCAATGAATCAAATGATTCATGAGATGTCTCTCACAGAATTTTTTCTCAAGGGTTAGCTCAAAAGTCATCAAAGCTCACAAGTTCTCAAATTGCTTAAAGCACTCAAACTCTCAAAACTAGGGAAGAAGAAACAAATGAAAGTGCTTCTCCTTTTATAGGGAAAAATGACACTTTGATCCATGCTTGATTTAAATAGACCAATCAAATCCCTTTATTTTTCCTTTACAAATAAACACAAACTTATTTTTCCTTTATTATCTTTTACATGAGCTTTGGAGGGTCAAGAAGTATCCAAATCTGAATCCGTTTTTTGCTACTTGTTCCTCTTCTTCATCTCCATCATTTGAATATATTTGAACCCTTTTAATCACCTTCATGGGCTTTCCTTTATTTTGAAAAATTCATCTCTTTCATCTTTTCTTTTCTTCACTTGATGTAGACCAATGTTTGAGCCTCTTCAAGGTTGAGAATTCCACACCAAGCTTTGAATACTTCATCTTCATGACTTTATGTATGGCCACAATCACTATCACATCTTTCCCCCACAAAATTTGTGCTTCCTCTGGAAGTACCAACAATGATCAAATTCCTCTAACATGGAAGATTAGAAGTTGATGATCTTTTCTCATGGAATCAAGATTAAATTGTGCATGAGTAAAACAATTTATGTGCCTTCATGCATGGCCGTGTAATGAAGCCCTATCATTTGCATACTCTTAAATGCATGAGAGAAAATTATTATGCATCATGAAGTACTTCAATGATTTTCAAGTGGTGCTTTGATGAAGAGGATAATCACTCATTATATTCTCACTTCAGAATTTAATAAGACCCTTAAGTTTTTGAGTGAAAATAGAATAGTGCATGGGTTTTCAATTCGAACACATGTGTCTTTCATGCAAGGCATTGTAATGTTGCCCTAGACATGCATACTTGAAGTGCAAATTTTACACACGGTGTGCAAAAGAAAAGATACTTTGAGATCCCAAGTGCCACATTGATCTAGAGGTATAAGCTTGTCACATTTCATTACGTCAATTGATGAAAATCGTTTAAAATAGTCTCACATTCACTCATCTGAAGTATGAATTATTGTGCATACGTGAAACCTTAGTGTCTATATGCAAGCCATTGATAGTGTATGACTTTATTTAATGATACTTTAAAGTTTAGATGCATAAGAAAAATTTCAATGGTGCATAGACAAGATTTCTTGCTTAATGCAAGAAGGATATTGATGAAAAGGACTTCCACTCATTTGAAAATACCTTTCTTCTTGACAAGATAAAGGTTGATTCCTATCAAATAAACACAAGATCATATTCCCGAGCTTAGTTAATGCACAATTATCATAACCAATGATTTCAAAGTTAGAGCATATTTCGATCATCATTTCAAAAGGAAAGAAATTTTGAAATAGAACGTTGGAGATCTCTCTTTTCTTTATGGTTTTTCCTGAAACAAAACATAACACATCTTTGAGCTTTCTATAAGGAAAAATAAATAAAAATGTAAACTCTTTTTATTTCAAAATTAAGGATTTTTGAAATTTTAAATGTTTTTGTTATTTTAAGTTTTTTAATTTTGGAAGCAGAAAATTAGTTAAACTCTTATGTGAGGAATCCATGAAAGAATCTCTTTTGTAGGGATACCCCATCAAGTGTGGAAATGCATCGTGCCATTGAAATTTCTCGATACTAGCATATGTTACCATTCTTTGGAAGATCCATGAAAGTGTCTCTTTGAAATCAACTCTTAGATTGATCATTGCAAACAAATTGGTTAGTCCATCTTTTTGAGTTGAACATTAATGGCTTTATAAATGAGTAGGGATTCACATGTGTGTATGAAATCATCAAATATTCTTCCACCTCTTCTTGTGAGATTAATGCATCCTTTACATACACTTTTTCATTCAGTAAGACATGAGTATCGTCATCTTCAAGATTTTCAAAGAGTTTTTGTGCCAAGTTTTGATCACTTCATGAAAATACACAACTTTTGACAATTGAACACAAATAATCTTACAAAAATTTGTGTAAAGTTTGATTAATCTTTCATCTTTTAATGATCCAAGAAATTTAATCTTGCAAAGTTTCAATCAAAATGAATGAAAGTACAAACAATTTATGATATGGAAAGATTAAAAGTTTGTATAATTCATGTCAATGCACATTAATTGATAAACGAATCAATTAATCATGCAAGATTTCAATCAAATATCATGTAAATGAAGATGAAATGTAAAATAAAATGTTTACCCTTGAACATTTCAATTCAAAAACTCACAATCAAGTTTGATATTGTGTGTTCTTTGTTGTAGAAATCCACGAAAGTTTGTAGAGGAAGCTCATCACACATCAGCTTAAGATCAACATCTTCATGAACTCTCAAACAAATCCATAGGCTTAAAGATGAAGGTTTATATTGATAATAAAAATATGGAATGAGTACAAAGATTCAATAAATCGAATGATTCATGAGAGGTTTCTCACAAAATATTTTTTCAAGGTGAAGCGGTGGATAGACTCTGCCTTATGAGCAGGTAAGTCGCTTGGCGGCTGACTCAAAAAATAAAAAAAATAGTTAGTAGCATAGTGGTCCATTGCGTTCAGTGTATTCGGTGCGTTTAAGGTGCAAGGATCGAACCTTACATCTTGGGTAAGGTGCGTTCAAAGTGCGAGAATTTAATCCAGGTAATAGGTTTGTGTGCACACTGTGGATACATGGCAATTGTGACATCATGCATGTGCATGTTTGTATGACTATGTACTATGTATGTGTGTACGCACTTGTGGATACATGGCTGGCAGCTGCTATGCATCATGTTGACAATGCGTGTGACATGTGCATTGTATGTACTTGCAAATTCATGGCATGTGTATGCGTAACTTGTGTCTATGCATGTGCAGTGACCATAAGGGCCTGTGGACGGTGGCGTGCACTGTGGATACGTTATTATATGCATAGTTATTTTTGTACTCGTATGGAAAATTTTCCGTACGTATGAAAAAGTATGCGTATGTTTGCTGTATGGTTCATTCCGTACTCCATACTTCTTCAACATTGTCATTGAAAAGTTTTAGTCTTCATTTTGGGACTCAACGCATGTTGAATAGTGTATATATGTATTATATAGACACACACATATGCATACATACAAATATACACAATATACAAACATACATATTATAGATATGTTATATATATAAGTTTCAAATTTTTAGTACTTTTTTGCCAAAAGTATGATATCGCGTATGATATATAACTGAAATTCCATATTTTTTTCATACTTTCATACCCGTATGCGTTTGCCGTATGGTTCACGTATGGAAAAACTATGATTATATGCCATTGCCAACTGTGTATCTCCATTGAATATTCTAAGGCCTTCCTTAGTATATACGCGAAAGTATGATACTTTATATATACATAATTAATAGTAGATACTAGTAAGCTGTGATTATTGATATACAATGTATACTATATAGTTGACACTTGTAGCTTTATTCATGTACTTAAGACTAGTAAGTTGTATTTGTGAATATGTATTCGGTTTGTGTAATATGTACTATGTACCAGTAAGTTGTAACTGTTGATATATGTCTCGAGTCCAAATTCCCTAATGAATCATGTTTTTGAAGTTTTATGCTTGTGTTTTCGTTTGTACCCCTTACTTCTGACGCTATTTTACAAGCAATGTCCATCACTTCATTTCATGCACTTGATGTTGGGAATGGTGTACAATGCTCCATTGGAGCATTGATGGTGTCAAGACCATTAAAGATACCTTGTGTCTGGTTATGATCTTCCAACCGTGTAGCATTTGCATCATCTCCTTTGTTGTTTTGCTCTTTTGCGATGGATAATTGCTTGATCCCTTCTGTTTGCAATAGCTTTAGTGTCCATGCTTGTGTGTATGAATTCAGCTACACAAGTGAGGGCTAGAGTTCTATGTTGGTCTCCCACTATCACAATAGGCACATACAATGTACATACATACATGCATTACATACATGCATTACATACATGCATTACATACATGCATTACATACATATGTACGTACATACATGCATTACATACATATGTACATACATACATGCATTACATACATATGTACATACATGCATTACATACGTACGTACATACATACATACATACATACATACACACATACATACATACATACATACATACATACATACATACATACATACATACATACATACATAGGTACGTACGTACTTTCGTATGTACCTGCATCATGCCTTTGTATGTAGGTATGTACGTACATACTTATGTACATACATACTTATGTACATACATACTTATGTACATACATACATATATGTAGACACACACACACACACACACACACACACACACACACACACACACACACACACACACACAGAGAGAGAGAGAGAGAGAGAGAGAGAGAGAGAGAGAGAGAGAGAGAGAGAGAGGGAGGGAGGGAGGGAGGGAGGGAGGGAGGGAGGGAGGGAGGGGGGGGGGGGGGGGGGGGGGGGAAATGGGGAGGGAGGGAGGGAGGGGGAAAAAGGGGGAGGGGGAAAAAGGGGGAGGGAGAGAGAGAGAGAGAGAGAGAGAGAGAGAGAGAGAGAGAGAGAGAGAGAGAGAGAGAGAGAGAGAGAGAGAGAGAGAGAGAGAGAGAGAGAGAGAGAGAGAGAGAGAGAGAGAGAGAGAGAGAGAGAGAGAGAGAGAGAGAGAGAGAGAGAGAGAGAGAGAGAGAGAGAGAGAGAGAGAGAGAGAGAGAGAGAGAGAGAGAGAGAGAGAGAGAGAGAGAGAGAGAGAGAGGGGGAGGGAGGGAGGGAGGGAGGGAGGGAGGGAGGGAGGGAGGGAGGGAGGGAGGGAGGGAGGGAGGGGAAAAATGGGGAGGGAGGGAGGGAGGGGGAAAAAGGGGGAGGGGGAAAAAGGGGGAGGGAGGGAGGGAGGGAGAGAGAGAGAGAGAGAGAGAGAGAGAGAGAGAGAGAGAGAGAGAGAGAGAGAGAGAGAGAGAGAGAGAGAGAGAGAGAGAGAGAGAGAGAGAGAGAGAGAGAGAGAGAGAGAGAGAGAGAGAGAGAGAGAGAGAGAGAGAGAGAGAGAGAGATGTTTCTAGGTTGTTTATGATAGAGACATGCTCTCTGCTGATGATAAGATGGGAGAGGCTGAAATAGATCTCAGTTCCTTGGTGGCTGCAGTAAAATCCAAAAGATCACAGGATTGTCAGAATGGTGTCATTATTCAGAGTATTCCTGCAGACTCACAAAATTGCTTTACAAAAGATAGCACTCTGAAAGTGAAAGACGGTCATATTGTGCAGAAGGTGTGCATTAGGCTGAAAAATGTGGAAAGTGGTGATATCAAATTGGAATTGATGTGGCAACCATACACTCGTTAGTTCTATGTTATCAGAAGTAAGCGTATGTACATATATTCCTTTAGCATTGGATATTTTGGTGAACCACAAATTTCGGTTCAGGAGTGTGAATAATTGAAGTGTATTTTCCGTCAGGCAGGGATGAGTAAGCTGAGTCTGGATGTCCTTTACCTCATCTTATCCTCATGGTCACGAAGAATCGTATTTTCCTATTCTGAAAGTTTTTCAGACATTATGAATGAAGAATGTTCGATTGCTTCTCTTACAGTCCAACAATATCAAAGTGTAATATGATACTTCCTCCGTCAAGCCTTCAATAACTGTGTGTAATACAGTAATCAATGTTATTTCATTTGATAAGAACTACACAATACATGAATACCTGTGTAATGTGGAAAGTGGTGAAATCAAACTAAAACTGATGTGGCTAGCATACACATTAGTTTTGTGCTCTCAGAAATAAGCATGTACACTTAACATTCCTCAGCACTGGATTCTGCTGAATCAAAAATTTCGGTTTGTGGGTGTATATAATTAAGTGTATTTTTTCCGTCAGGTAGGTGAACAAGTAAGCGGAGTCTGGATGTCCTTCACCTCATCTTATTCTCATGCTCATGAATAATTGTATTTTCCTATTCTAAAAGCTTTTGCATAATTTTACAATGTAGATCTTGTTATCACACATATTCAGGCAGGCCTTAATTAATGTAAAAATGTGTAATATTTATGCTGTAAGTTGAAGGGTAGACTATAAGAGCCTGTCAATCATATTTTTTTTCTTGCAATGCAAGAGATATTATGAGAGGTAACAGAATGAGCCTTCTAATGCTGATGAATCCTCGAAAGGAAAATATGTAAGTGAGCACACTGGAACTAGGCTAGGATTCCAATACTCAATATTAATAACACAGGACAGATTGGAGATACATTCCATCACAAGCCGGCAAACAGATGAACATAGAATATAAAATGTGAATGTAGCATATCACTCCTAAAACATCCCGCCAAGAACTCCATTTTGAGGTAGTTGAATCTCATAGTGGAAGGAATATTAGAACCTTCATGAACATGTGCTCCAAGCTATCTAATGAAGTTCCCTACTACGGTCAGATCTAATGTAATAAGATCTTCCCTTGAATGAGGTAGCATCTAGTCTTTATGTTCTTTTTTTCAACTAAGATTGTACTCATGACTACATGTAGTGAATTAGTTTCAAATATTGTTGTGAGAGATTCAGTACTGCAAATTGTTGATAACTTTTGTTTCAAAGTGGGGTGATTGATTATGGCTATGTAGGTCATGATTATGGCTATGTAGGCCATCCAAATGAGGTTCAAAGGTCTGAAAATTTTCAGACAAATATGGCTGGAAATTCTCGAAATTTGTAGAAAAACATGGTTGAAAAATTCCAGCCAAAGATGGTTGAAAATGATCAACCAAGCATGGCTAAAAATTTGCAAAATCTATAGCCAGACATGGCTAAAATTCAGCATAATATTCAGCCCACTTTTGATGTACATTTTGACCATGTATTAGATAAGGAATGCACGTCTATAATGGATGCACAATCTGTGTTAAAATGGCTGCAAAAAACATTTTAAGATAACAAGTTGAGTTCTCTTTTACTTGAACAAGATCAACCTCTCGCCACACATTAAGTGACTTTGTGGATATACATTTTGACTATGTATTACACGAGAAACATATGTCCATCAAGGATGCACAATCTATGTCAAAATGGCCGCAAAAGACATTGCAAGATAACAAGTTGAGTCCTCTTTTACTTGGTAGAACAAGATCAAGCTCTCACCATACATTAAGTGACTTTGTGGATGTATCTCTTATTGCAACTGCATGTAATGAACCACTCACTATTGAAGATCCATGTAATGATTCAAATTTGATGAATGTAATGCAACTAGAATTGGATTCTACTCACAAAAATCACCCATGAGAGTAACATGAATTGTCAAAAGGTAAGAATGTCATTGTTACTAAGTGGGTTTACAAGATTGAAAGAAAAGTAGATAGTGGCATTGATTGCTACAAAGCTAGACTAGTTGCAAAAAATTATGCATAAAAATATAGCATTTGGTTGCATTGGTTACCCATTGTGGTTGAAAAATGCATCATTTGGATATAAAGACATCTTTTTTGATGGTCTATGTAAATCAACGACTTGGATTTGCCATCAAATGTCAAGAACATTTGTTTTGCCGCTTGCATAAGGCTTTGTATGGACTTGAGCAAGCTTTACGTGCATGGTATGACAAGATACATAAGCACTTGATTGCTCTTGGTTTTACATGTAGTCCAATTGAAAGCACACTTTATGTACACAAAGATGGGGTTGATCTAATAATGCTTGTCCTTCATGTTGACGACATTCTCTTGATTGGATCATGTGATGAAAAAATTGACATGTTTAGTGTTAATTTGCAACATACTTTTGATGTCACATATCTTAGCATTTTGGAGTATTATCTGGGCATCTAGTTGGTATTTGTTCAAAGGGTGGATTGTTGTACACCAAACAAAGTATATTGTGAAGCTACTTCAACATTTTGGTTTTGAGGATAGCAACCCTATCTCAACACCCATGGAAACACGATTTAGGTTCTCGATTGAGGGTGCAAGTGATACATTTGATATTTCTCTTTATTAGAAAGTTGTGGGATGTTTGATATATGCATGTACCACAAGGCCAGACATACAATATGCAATTTCCCAATTGATTCAATTTATATATAACCATGACACTAGGCATTGGAAAGCGATAAAACATGTGTTTAGATATGTCAAAGGCACTTTGAGTTTGGGTCTCTTTATGACAGAGCTCTTCCAATCATTGTGTGCCTTCCTGCTTTGATACCCTTCTTCGCTCCGTTGTGTAATTCTACTTGTGCTTCTTCACTCACGCACATACTCAACAATACACACACACACACATACATACATACATACATACATACATACATACATACATACATACATACATACATACATACACACACACACACACAGACACACACACACACACACACACACACACACACACATATATATATATATGCGTGTGTGTGTGTGCTTTGGTCTCCTTCTTTGCTCTTGTGTGTACTGTGTTTCCTCACTCACACACTCGACAATACATACATACATACATGCATGCATGCACACACACACACATACA
The DNA here is from genome assembly GCA_020310875.1 of Ceratopteris richardii. NCBI lineage: Eukaryota > Viridiplantae > Streptophyta > Polypodiopsida > Polypodiales > Pteridaceae > Ceratopteris > Ceratopteris richardii. Next base: position 145,584,806 of record CM035422.1, read on the forward strand.
TACACACACACACACACACACACACACACACACACACACACACACACACACACACACACACACATATATATATATATATATATATATATATATATATATATATATATATATATATATATATATATATATCGAAGAAGGTTTGGGAGTGTTTCCAAGGTTGTTAGTTACACTTTTCAATCTTGAACCCTTGGAAGTTTAGGATCTCTAAATTCCTCATGGGAAAGGGCCTATGGGGGTTGGTTAGTGTTATTGAGGTTAAACCATACATAGATCCACATACATCTACTTAAAATCAAAGGAGAGACACTAGAGAGTGGGAATAAAGGGATAGGAGAGTGATCTTTATTCTATCTCAACACATAAGAAACTCCATGTTAAGTCATATCCAAGACCTAGATACATTGAAGAAGGTTTGGGAGTGTTTAGAAAGGTTCTATTCTACCTCTACAAAGGCTAGGAAACTTAAGTTCAAGAATGAGCTCAACAACCTTAGGACGTCATCAATCAGAGCATTAATGACTTCATGCTCAAACCGAAAGATATTTTTGATGCACTTTTTCAATAGGATGTGTAGATGGTGATGAACTAGTTGCCTACACACTTAATGGGCTTAGGGAAGATGATAGATGGAAGGCATGCACAACCTTTATGTATGTAAGGGACTCATTATATGATTTTGAGCAACTTACTTTTCTTATGGTAACTGAGGAGCTCCACCATGGAGGCAACAAGTCAAAGGGCATCCAAGAACAACTCTTCTATGCATGGAAAGGAGAAAGAGGCAAAGGCAATATAGGTGGTTCAAGAGGAAGAGGTAGAAACAACCACCAACAAGATAGCCAAAGAGAGAGTCAACCAAGCCACGATGAAGGTCAATCATTAAGAGGAAGAGGTAGAGGAGGAAGATATGGAGGAAGAGGCTATTCCAATTCAAATGGATGCTTTGATTGTGGGAAGCAAGGACAATATGCCAAAGATTTTTGGAAAAATCAAGGTGGGAACATTTACAAAGGGCAAGGTAACTATGCTAAATCCTCAATCAATTTAGAAAATGAACATTTGTTAGCTATGAAGCATAGTAGTGAAGGTCAAGCACATAATGAGGTGTAGCATATAGATAGTGGATGTGGTAACCACATGTCAAGTAGAAGAATATTTCAGCAATCTTAAAGAACCCAAGCAAAGAGACTTTGTGGAGATAGGAGACAACATAGATCATGAGATACAACAAACGGGAGATGTGAAGGTTGAAGGTAACCAAAAACTAAGAGGACTATATGAGGTATTGCATGTTCCTACTATTGCAAAGAACTTAATCTTTGTTTTACAGATGGTTGAAAGGGGATACCAAGTAAAATTCAACTACGAAGGATGCTTTATTGAAGACCCGCAGAATGGTTATGAGCTCATAGCCAAGGGAAAGATGAAAGGATGTTCACTCTTGACATTGGGAAAGGGCAATGAAACATGGTAATGATCATCACCTATGGAGACAAGAAGATTTGAGACTTGGATTTGTAACACAAAAAGTGTGGCCACATCAATATCCAAAGGTTTAAGAAGAGGCACTTGATAAGAGATTTACCACATTTTTCATTACAAATCTTGCATGAGATGTGTGAAGCTTGCCAACTAGGCAAGCCTACTAGGGGGCCCTTCAAGAAGAGTGGATATGTAGCACATGGTGTATTATACCTTGTGCACACAAATATGTGGGGGCCAACCAAAGAACCCTCTCTTGCAAGCAATAGGTATTTTGCAATCTTCATTGATGACTCCTCAAGAAATTTATGGTGTATTATATAAAATAAAAATTAGATGTATTTGATGTATTCAAATGGTTCAAGGCAAAGGTTGAGAAGAAGACAAGCTTCTATATCAAAATCCTAATGTCAGATGGAGGGTAAGGATACTTCTCCCATGTCTTTAGCGATTTTTTTCAAGACCAAGGTATAAAGAGGCAAGTCACTTGTAGGTATACTCCCCAACAAAATGGGGTGGCAGAGTGGAAGAATAGGTATATTGTTGAAATTTTTAGGAGTATGTTAAATGAAATGAATGTGCCATTAACATATTGGGCAGATGTTGTATGTAATGCGGTGTACTTGTTGAATAGATGTCCCACATCAGGGGTACATGACATGAGACCTGAGGATGCATGGAGTGGAAGGAAACCAAACCTTTCACACATTAGAATATTTGGATGTGTATGTTACACACATGTGCCACAAGAATTGAGAGGTAAGATGGATGCAAGGGCTGAAAGATGTATGTTTCTTGGTTATGCTATGGAGAGAAAATGTTACATGTGCTAAAACCCTAATACAAAGGAGTTAAAGGTATCCAAAGATGTAGTGTTTGATGAACTCAAACCATGATATGCTTCCAAAGTTCCATTGCAGGATGAAGACATTGAAGAGGTAGAGAGGAGGTATGTAGCTAGGGTTCAAGATAGCTTGGAAATCAATGGTCCAAGCATATAAAGAAGCTCAAGCATGGATTCAACGCATCAATAAATAAATAAAGGATATGCAAGATTGGTAGAACTTGATGAAGATGGACACGAAGTTGAAGACTTTGAAGAACCTATGTTCGAAGGGGAGCTACATCAAAAGCAAAGATCAAGGCACCAAGACAAAGAAGGTTTATCCTATGAAAGGGAGAAGAAAGGAGTTAAAGGAGGGTAAAACATCTAATCTCAAGGCTTGTCTATGACATTTACATTGATACACATTATGCTTTCATGTCTACGGTTATCAAAGACCATGAATCTTCTACCTATGAAGAGGCCAAGTGCATAAAGGAGTGGCAAGAAGCTATGGAAGAAGAGTACAAATCCCTTGAAGACAACAACACATGGAGTATAGTTCCAAGACAAGAAGGGATTGCTCAATCCTATGGGAAATAAACATTCAACCCAATTGCAAAGGCGGCCACAATTAGGGCAATTATTGGGGTTTCCACATCTAAGAGGTGGCCAATATATCAGTTGGATGTAAAGAATGCTTTTTGTAATGGTGATTGTAGGAGAGAGTCTACATGACTGAGAAATTAGGGTTTGAAAACCTTGAATATTTAGACATTTTTTGTAAAATTAGAAAAACATTGTATGGTTTAAAGCAAGATCCTAGGGAATGGAATCAAAGGCTTGTGGAGCATTTGTGTAGGTATGGATACAAGCCAAGTGATGCAGATCCCTCCCTATACCTTAAGAATGAAGGAGGACTAGTTGTCTACATATGCGTATATGTGGATGACTTGATCATAATAGGAAGTGATGATGTAGGCATCAAATGATCAAGGCAAGCTTGGGAATGAATTCAAGATTTTTGATCTTGGAGTGCTCAAATATAATCTTGGATTGAATTTATTTGTGTAGAAAATTGTGTTTACCTAGCTCAAAGGAAATACTGACTAGATGTACTTTATAAGTATGATCTGAGTGGATGTAACCCACCTTAACACTAAGTTATGCGCACATGAGGGAAACCACTTGAAGATATTTCAGCATATAGAAGCATACTTGGAAGCCTGAATATGCTTCCATCAGAAGACATGACTTATGCTATGTTCTAGGAGTTCTTTCTTGATTTGTGAATTGACCAATTAATGTTCATATGAATGCAACCAAGAGAGCACTTAGGTACATCATACATACTATCAACCAAGAGTTGTACTACCCATATGGAGATGGGTTAAAATGACAAGGCTTTAGTGATGCTAATTGGGTTGGTTCAAAGGAGGATAGAAGGAACATATCTGGATATGTCTTCATGTTAGGCCAAAGAGTCATCTCATGGATGCCCAAGAAGAAACCTACCATTGCAGTATCATCTAATGAGGCTGAGTACATAGCTTTGGCACTTGCAACATGTGAGATCAGGTGGCTCAAGAAGCTCTTCAAAGTCTTTGATGTAGAGGTCAAAGATTTTACCCTATTTGGCGATAACATATCAAACATTCATCTATCAAGCAACCCTATGTTCCATGCAAGAAGCAACACATAGAGATCCATTATCCCTTCATTAGAAAGAAGGTACTAGCACATGAAGTGTACATAAAGTACATCAAATTAAAGGAGAAACTAGCAGATATCATGAACAAATTCATGGATGCAAGCAAGTTAGAGAAGTTCAAGATCAACCTCAACTTGAAGGAGATCAATGGAGACTAGCACTTGAGCTTGATGGCGAGTGTTAGAAATTTAGTAAGTTCAAGTATGTGAACCCATGTTAAAGGCAATTTCCACATCAATTAGATTTTTGATAAAGTTTCCGACCACTTTTCCATGAGTTGTTTTGCTAAAGACTCCATTTAATTGGATGGAGAAAAGTTGGGGATTTTGGAGGCATCATTTGAATTCAAATTGTACACCAACTTTGGAGCATTATATAATCAAGAGATTGGAAATTTGAGCTGTCATGCAGTCTCTCTGTTCCTTGCTACACCCTCATTTTCTAGGGTTTTTCTTTTGTACCTCTGCCCTCTTGTATTTGTATTCTTGAAGTTGATCCTTGTGAATCCATACTTGTTTGATGCCTTTGCAATATTGATATCGAGTTCTTCTAGATAAGAAATAAGTTAGCATTCCACACTCCTCCAGAGAGTGGATAACCTTACTTGGACTCTTGGTACTTATTTCTTGAGAAGGAGGGATGGGCTGATTCCATGTAGTCGAGTAAGTTTTTTCACTAACACTCAGGTTAGGTAGAATGGTGGAAGGAGTGGACAAGGGTTTTGGTTGGGTTTCACTTACATGTATACTTTGATTTGGGACATTAGGTTTTTCCATGCATATAGTCTTTAGAGGTTTCTCATCTAGGAGACTAAATGTCCTATCTTGGCTGAAATGTATCCTTGCACAAGATGTATTGTGACCGAATCTTGACCTAGAATTACAAACCAAAAGTCTTTGCTACATTGTGCTATTTCCTAGGAGTAAGGACAAAAGTACTTCTCCGAAACATTCGATAATGTTGCCTTCTATCCCTATCATGTAAGAGAGTGAGTGGCATCTTTAGTTTTTCAACTAACAAAGTAGGTACACTACTTAGAGCTGCTCGTGTGTGAATTAAAGAATCCACTAACTGATAGTCTTCCTTACCAATCCCTATATTTAACTATGGTTTTCATGTTTGGTTTTCTAGGGTTTTCACATTGGTATTGTGGTAGTTCTCCATGGGAACATGCTCTTCTCCTTGCAAAGACCTTTCATCATGCTCTCAAATCCATGCTTTTTGTTTCTTGATTTGCTCTAGGGTTTCTAGTCTTGCTTCTTCTCATATCCTCTCTTCTTCTTTCTTTCTATTTTGGGCTCCTAACAGTCAAGTTAGCATTTTTTCCATCATTGGCTCCATGTATTTTTTGACTCTACATCCACTTATGTAGTTGGGTAAGATGTCTCCATCTAGAGTGGCTAGGTTGATGGCTCCACCAGTGGAGATTCTATTCATAAGCAAAGGGCCATATCCTCGCTGTTGTAATTTCTTCGCATGTTGTTTTAGGGTATAGACCAATACTAGGTCTCCCACTCTAACACCTTTATCCTTAATATGAGCATCATAATAAGCCTTTTGTCTTAGCTTGGCATCATAGATACCTACTACAACTTGTAGTCTAGTCTCCTTTAATTTCTCTATTTGGTCCAGTTGTTGGATAGTTCATGTCCTGCCCACTCATACTTCTTAGCTACTCGTAGAGTAGGAATAAAAACATCAATTGGTAGTATTGCATTTTGTCCATAGACTAGGCTAAAAAGTGTTGTTCCAATGGCCATTTTATAAGATACTCAGAATGCCCATATTGCATGATGCAATTATTTGTCCCACTTCAACCTTCCATTCTTGACTATTTTGGTTAGAACAATACATACCACTTTATTTGAACTTTCAACTTGTCTATTAGCCTGTGGATGATAGGGTGCTGAATTTTTACGAATCACTAGAAATTCATTCATGAGTGACTCAATGAGTTCATTAATAAAGTGCGCACCTCTACTCAATAGTCCAAATCTAGTGAATATATTTTCAAATAAGAACTTGGTGATAGTTTGGGCATTTTATGAATCACTAGAAATTCATTCATGAGTGACTCAATGAATTCATTAATGAAATGTGTACCTCTATCACTTACAATCTCAATAGTCCAAATCTAGTGAATATGGTTTCAAATAAGAACTTGGCAATAGTTTGGGCATTATTTTTCCTAGTGGCTTTTGCTTCTACCCATTTAGTCAAGTAATTGATGGCCACTATAATGTATTCAACATAAGATCCTCTTGCTGGGAGATCGATTGGTCCAATAAAATCAATTCCCCAATTTGAGAAAGCTCTTGCACTAATCATTGGTCTTAAGGGCATGTCATCCCATTGTATTGGTTAGTTGGTTTGTTGGCACACATCACAGCTTCATACATATGTTTTTACATCCATATGTAGGGTTTTCCACTAAGCCTGCAAAGAGAATCATTTTTACAGTCTTGTCTATTAAAAAATGACCTCCAACTACTTGAACATGTGCCATTTCTAGTATGGGGAGATACTCTCCATGCACATACAATCCTAATTGTTCATCCTTCCCTCGCTTCAATAATTGTTTCCCCATAATCACATAATATTTGCTTTGTTCTTCTAATGCTCATTTCCTAGCTAGGCTGGCTCCTTGTAGATAAGTGTGTGATTTCAAGAAGTCGACTAGTGGCTTACACCACCCAAGACTATCGTTGAATAACATAAAGATGAATGTTCATCCGGTGTACTCTCGTGAGACACTCAAGAATTTGTTATGTGTTCATGTACATCCTTTTGCATGTATGGTCAATACACTCCTAATCTTTTCAGTTCTTGTGTTGTTCCATTGACACCCTTATGTGTTGTCCATTTTCTCTTGTGGGCTTGTTTGAGTAAACTACTTCGTTTCTCATCTTCCACACATCTTAGAAGTATTCCATTGGAATCCTTGAAGTACAAACTGCTTGCCACAATATGGAAGTTTCTTGTTTGGGAGAGTTCTTTACTGTGGTTCAAATTGATCCTATGGTTAGGTCCATGTGTGAGTATAGGCATCAATTTTTTGGCCCATTTGGGACATACTTCTAGGTTGAATAGTAGGTGTTTGGTAGCTCGTCTACTACCCCGGTTGGAGGTTCTCCATGCTTCATTCTTGACAAATGATCAAATCTTACATGTGTGTTACCTTTCTTGACTACTACTTCAAAATCAATTTCCATCAGTAGTAGAAACTATCTCACTAGCCTTCGAGTGTTGCACAATTTATTGAACAAGTACAATAGTGCTTGGTGATCAATAAAGAACTTGAATTTATTGGTTAGCAAGTAATGTCTAGATTTTTTCATAGCATAGACCATCCCTAAGCTTTCTCGTTCAGTTGTGGTGTAATTGCATTTTTCTTGATTTAACTATCTACTAGCATAGGCTATCAGATGACCTAGCTTTTATTCATCTAATGGTTGTGCTAAGATACATCCAATGCCAAATTTGGATGCATCTACATGAATATGGAATGATTTATTCCAATTAGGCACTTTCAATATTGGTGCGAAACTAAATCTTCTTTTTAATTCATTGAAATCCTTCTCACATTCTCCTCTCCAAGTGAATTGAGTTAATAGCCCATATAAAGGTTTTGCAATTATGGCATACATGTGAATAAATTGACGGTAGCATCCATAATGACCCATAACATCTTGTACCTCCTTTGCATTCTTAGGTCTTGGTAATTCCAATATAACCCTAATTTTGTGTTGATCAGTTGAAATGCCATTTTTGGACACTGTATGTCCCAATATTTTTCCTTGTCTTACCATGAAGAAACATTTTTTTGGGTTCAAACAAACTCTATATTGCCTACACTTGTCGAATATTTTTCTTAATTCTGATATGTATGCAATATGCTGAGATGAGAACCTAAGAACCCATCAAGGAAGCTATAGAATTCCTTGCCTACTACCCTTTCCAAAATATGGTCTACGATGGGAAATGGATGCCTATCTTTGATGGTGGCAACATTGAATTTTTTGAGGTTAATACAAACCCTAAGCTTTCCATTTTTCTTTGGTACAACTACCAAAGGAGACACCCATTTAGTATGTTCAATATTGTATATAAATCCAATTGCTAATAGTTTTTCTATTTCCTCTTTGATCTTGGCTGAATATACATCATTGTATGTGTATGGTCTTTGCTTTGAGGGTTTTGCATCAGGAGTCATAGGAATTCTATGAGAGCAGATAGAGGGATCTACACCCTTTCAGTCCTCGTAGGTCCAAGAGAATATGACCCTATATTCTTGAATTAAAGCTATGAGTTTTTGTTCCTCTGCTAAGGATACATCCTTGCGTATGTAAGTGCATCTTTCCTCTTCTCCTTCTATAGCCACTATTACCTTGTTGGTTTGTTCCTTGTTTTCATATGCTATTCCATCTTTTGCCTCTCTCTTAGGCATTTGAATACTACCATGTACAAACTTAGGTCATATCCTTCTTCATCCACACACTCATTCATGGTTTTAATACTTCCTCATTTCCACATACATCCAACATGTCTAATATTTCCATCCATCCAATTGGATCAAGTGCTTCATCAAGAAATATTTGGGGCATGTAGGCAGGGTTTTCTATCGACTTGTAGCTCCTACATCCTACTTGACAAGAGTATAATGTCTCTTCCTCTCTTTTTGCAACCTTGCAATTCCATATTTGGGTGTCTTCATTCATCCAAGATTGATTACTTGATCCGGCACTATGGATTGGTATGTTGCCTTTGTCTTTATGTATGGGATTCCATTGTAGAGGTGGGACACCTTGATATGAAAATGTATGTAGGTTTATCTTAGTGGTTGTACCCTAGTGTTGGAGGTACAATGCATCTCTTTCCCAATCTTGAACTATCTTTAGTTGTCACATGAATGATCTTCCTAGAATCATTTTGTAATTCCTCATCTTGCCAAATTGGCATATAGATAAAGTGTGTTCAAATTCTACTACACATGTTGTTAGGATTACGTTTTCAAGGAGTCTTAAAGGTTGTTCTACATGACCATCGGCTAGATGTAGCTTCATTTCTCCCAAATTTCTTTGATTGCTATTCCAGATGTGGCTCCAGTATCTAGAATAGCTTTGTTCATATATCCTCGAAACGTGATTGGGATGCATGTATTCCCTTCATCCCCTTCACTGAAATCTCCAACTTTATCTATACATATTTTGATTGTAGATGTTTTCTCCACCGTATCCTCCTTCATTGGCTGACTTGGTTCTTCCAAGTTTAAGTGTTTAGCTAATCTTTTCCAGAGTTTTTTACCTCTTATTGTTGCTGCACGAAAGAATTCTGATCTTTGCTCATACTTTCTAATGTAGTTTGGAAGTGTAGTCATGCTACTAGCCTCCAATCGATTATGATTTGGGTTGGATAATTCCTCATAATCTACTTTTTGTTCCATCATCTGTTGGTTCATAGAAGCATCTAATTCTACAAAAGGAGGGATCTCTTCTTTAGTCTTCTTTCATCTATCTTCTTGAACTCTGGCCCAGAGGTCATGTGGCCAATTAGCTTCCACTTTTGGAATTAGAGAATTTCTCTCCTCACTGTGATAACCTAATTCTTCTTCAAGCTCCTTGGTTTGGGCATGTTTCTTTTGTTGTGAGTTGAAGGCTTCTACACATCCCTAAATTTTTTTCTTTTCATATTTTAATCTCTGGGAGGGTTGCTATTGACTATTCTAGCATGGTTTGAGAATTTTTAATTAACTTCTTGCATATTTTGAGTCCTTCCCATTCAAGATCTCCTCTGGGATAAGTTATTTCATGTTGCTCTGGACTAGGTCTATATCTAGACTGATAAGCTCTTAACCACATATTTAGGTCTTCACACATAGGATTTGCTAGAATTGATCCTGCTTACCTGTTTGTTTGTTTCTCAGTCACTACATTTTTATTCCTATTGGCTGAATTACTTCTTTTGAGTTTGGTCTCTTTTACAATCTTTTCTTTCTCTTCAACCCTTTTTTTAATCCACTTGTTTTTTTTATCTTTTCTTGCCTTGTCTTCCACCTTTGAGTTTTATTTCCTCTTGAAGTGTCTTCTGGTTCTTCTAAGTCTTCTATGATTTGGGATGAAGAATCTAGTTAAACCTCATTCTTAGGACAATCTACCTTTTTTTTTTCCAAGATTTCCCTTGTTTTTGCCCTAATGATGGCTTTTAGTGGGACGATCTACTCCTTGTCACTTTCAAAGGATTCTAGCACCTCAATTACATTGATTTGTGTCATGGGTGAAACTTTATTAGGGTTTTTAGGGAAATCTCTAATCAAATGTTCCTTGCCACAATCATTGCAATACCCTCCCCAGACCAATGGGGGTGGTGGGTGGTATGACATTGTGCATTCACTAATGAAATGATCTCCTCCACATCTATAACACGATCCTCTCGGTGCAGGTGGTCTTGCTATAAGTCTAGTTGGTAATGGGGCTCTTGGAGCTGTATATATTAGGTTCGCATATTTTGGTACATATGAACTCTCATAGCCTTCATGTCCATAACATTGTTGCTCATATGTAGGTTCATAATCCATGATACTAGAATCATATGAGTAGTAGTCTCCATGGGTTTGGTCATATCCATTATGGGATGTCTAAACTCTTCAAGGGGATCACTAGCACTATTGCTCTTTTGTGGTTCTCTTCAAGTTACACGTATTGCACTAGCACCACATTCTGGGGGTTGCTATTCTAGTACTGATTGGGGTTGATTGTATCCTTGGTATTCATAAGGCCTTGGTTCCAAGGGTGGTCCTTCATAAGGGACATATTTAGGAACCTCTTTACTTTGATCTCTTGGGGGCATCTATATGGTCTATACTAAGGTGGTGGGAATGGTCTTTAGTGTCGATTGTAAGGGCAATTTTTAATGTTGTGATTTGTATACTTTTGTTCAATGTGACAGTATAGACTTGGGCCTTGGGATTGTTTCTTACTGTATTGATATGATTGTGGGGAAACCGTTCCTCCTCTTACACATGCATGAGATGGGTGGTCACCTCCATAGTGCATACGTCTTCTTAGCATAGGCATCCTCATGGGAAGGTTCTGATAACTCTTTTGTCCTCGGACACCTAATCTCTTGGCCACCAAGTCTGCTAGTTCTTATAGATTGTCCGTTTGTGAAGGTGCATTACTAGAGGTATCTTCGAATTTGGTGGGATTCTGTGGGATCTTTAGGTTGTCATCTAGGTTGTCTTCCAAATTTATGCATTTCCTTAGACAATCGCTCAATGCGTGCATTCGTCTCACGTAAACTAAGGCTCTTAAGGTATCATTGGTCAAGCCATCTAAGAACACATATATCATCTTTTTTTGAGTGGGTCTCTCTATCAAGGGGCACCTTTCCACATATTCGCTGAATCATTGGACTGTTGAATTTATAGATTCATTAGGATCTTGTTTGAAACTGTGGATTAAGGAAGAGGAGTTATGTTTAATACCCCTCTTGGTGAATTCAACAATGAGTTCTTCAAATAATTGTTCCTTATTCACAAAGCAATTGGGATCTAATGGTTGGAACCAAGTCAATGCAGTTTCAGTAAGAGTGAGACCAAAGGACTCATATTGGATGAAGAAATCATCCACCTATTCGGTACGTGGCACTTGCTTAAACTCAACCATGTGATCATAAGGGTCTCCTGAACCATCAAAGGGATTTCTTACACACTTGGCTACTTGGATTGGTCTTAGTCTTCTGCCTATCTCAAGGGGTCAAGGGATTATAGGAATTATAGAACACACACCATGTCCTACATTGGGGGTCTCAAAGGAAAAGGAGGTCTATTTGTAGTTCCACTTCTTGGATTGGTATGATGTGTGATATTGGTTACTAGCATTGCAAATTGCACATGTGGCATCACTCACACACTGTTGATTGGTTTGCCCTAAGGCTGTATTTTCATTACTCTACCGTGTCCTAAGAGGATTCTGAGAAGTGGTTTGCCTAGTCTCTAGGGGAACAATGGCAACCCTAAGTACCTCATTCTAGACTTGTCAAGTTCATCAAGAGGCCAATATATTCTTTTATTTTGGTCCAAGTAGGTAACTCTAGAAGAGTCTTTTGGATCTTGTAGCTTGTATATAGTGGTGGGGTTGATGCCTTCTTCCCATATGGATGAAGTGGCTTGTAGCAATTTGTCAAGTCTGCTTAACATGTAAACAACCGTCAAGTCATCGTCCTGAGGGATTTTGTATCCTCGTCACACATTGGTTATCACTGATTTTCCTCTAGGTGTTGTCACTGTTTCTCCACAATTAGTCCTAGTGGGATTTTTAGGTTCCTCTACTTCTCCTCTCTCATTGATTCCTTGTGGGTGATCCATTACTCCATATATTTGCCCTAGTTTATCCATATAGAGTCCTCCTTCATATTTTATAGCTGGTCTTTGTTTTTTATCCATAAAACCAATAATATCTCAAACATCATTAATAAATGTGATGAAATACTTGTAACCTTGAATAGAATCTACTTAAAGTCCATTAACATTTGAATGTACGATTTGTAATTTTCTCATAATAGTGATGTATCCATGCCTCTTGAAAGGTATCTTGTGAAGCTTTCCTTTAAGACATCCTTCACAAGATTTTGGATCATCTTGTAAAGCAAAAGATACAGACAATCACTAGTGCACAAACCAGCTGAACAATCAGAGTTAAGTGAATCAAGAGAGCCTAGGAAGAGGAAAACAAGAACCTAGAAGGGTACAAGGGAGAAGTTCAATTGTAATTGGGCTAGAAAGTTGTCTAAACTAGAAGAAAGCATGAGAGATGCAAAAATGAAAATTGCAGACATTGCATCTCAAAATCCCTCACATGCAAAAAATCCATCCACTCCATTTCATCCTACCCCACCACTCATTGTGAGTAGACCACAAGCAGGGTCTGTTTTTGCAGATCTAACCCCAAACGGCTTGGGCATGATGTTCAAGGCCTACCAAGCTCGAATTCAAGAAGGGCCAATAGTTGCAAACTTAGACACCCTAGAGCAGATTTAGAGATTGAACAAACAAAAATGTGCATGAAAATGGTAGAACTAGCTCAAGCTATGTTCGAGGCCAATTAATTGTTCAATTAGATAAATTCTATCTAACCAGGTTTGCACTTCTAGGGCTTATTAGAAAAACTAGATCAATTGGTAAACAAGTCGAAGGTTTACCTCCACAGGCTGAACCATTTGTTGAAAGAGAAAGCTCACCACCAATGAAAGTTTATATTCTTGATTCCATGGATGGTGGAACACCTCTTTCAATTGAACAGTAATCTCAAGAGTTCTTGTAGGAAAGTCAAGAAGAGAAATGGGCAAAAGAGAAGGGTAACCCCCCTCCTATTCTTGAAATTGATGATCTTCATGATCAATTTCCGTAAGAAATTCCATCTATTTACTAAGAACAAGTAGATCAACAAGATTTGCTACAATTCATAGGCCCATGGGAATCTGAATGTCTTTACAAGATTTACTACAATTCATAGGCCCATGGGAATCTGAATGTCTTCAAATCAGAGCTCCCACAATATTGATAATAAATGAAGAATCAATGGTTGAAAAAAACACTAAAGTCATGAAGAATACTATGGTGTAGTGTCATCTCACCCTAGAAGAGTTGCTCAAAGTAAAACCTGAGTTGTGGAAATATGTGGTGAATCAGGTTCCAGATCTTGGTTCCAATATGTCAAAAGTAGGCTATAAGTTGAAAGTCCAAGAGATACCTCTAGACATGAGTGAAAGAGAATAAGGTAATACTTATCTTCCAATCACCTACCAAGGTTACACAACCAAACCTATCTTAGATTTAGGTGTTGGCATTGCGATTGCGACCACCTCTTTGTGGAAACAATGAGGCAAACCCACATTAAGATAAACTAGAATGAAGCTTCAAATGGCTGATGGCCATGTTGAAAGAGCTCAAGGATTGCTAGAATGGATAACTCTAACCACTTGTGGTGTAGAGTTTGAACACAATTTTGCTATATGTTACTTTGGCAAAAATAATGTCTATGAAATGATCCTAGGAAGACCCTTCCTATGGCAACTGCAAATAGTACAAGATTAGGGAAACAACTCCTTGTGCTTACAATACTTAGGGGTCACAAACAAGGTAAATCCAAAGGATTATACATTTAGAGATTACCACCCCTATTGTGGAATCCTGTCCACAAGGTGCAAGAAGATTCAGTCTCTTTGCATTTTGTAAGTTCTTCCGATCCATCTTGGATGCATGAAGATACTCATTTGCAGACATGCAAGCTCATAGATGAGGATAAGGAAAGATACCTAAAAATGAGAGAAGAAGGAATTTCTCAAGGAACTAGACTGGTTAGAGATCGAACCTACACACTAGTGGTCTTTTTGGATGAGGAATTTGAGCCTCATGGTTGGGCAACCATCTTATCCACCAAGGACATTACTGTTAATGAAGAATAATGGATGCCTCATTGTGATGAGGAGGGTTATGATATCTCTTTGTTCATGTGTGAACTTTTGTTAGAAGAGTGTGAATCTAATGAGGTCATAGAAGAAGAAGACAATGGTGATGATCTAGCCTCCATTGTGATGCATGGTTGCTATGACTCAGAGGAGCACTATCTAAAAACTGTAGGAGTATTCACCAAAAAAGAAGAAGAACCTATCACAAGCATTGAAACTATAAATTCAAGGGAAAGAAATGAAGGTAGTCAAATGAAAAAGAAAAGTAAAGCAATGAAACAAGTAGAGGAGGAATCATTGTTCGAAGTACCAGATAATTTCAAGAAATATGAAGTTGAAGACCAGAAAATTTTGGTACAAATTCCTAAGAGAGAGGTCATCGTAGGAGAAGCATATGATAATAAAGAAAAGACCAAAACAATTGTAGTAACCATTGAAGAGAACAAAGAGCGGTGTACGTACATAGGGGAAGACATAAGTGAAGAAGAAGAAGTAGTGCTTGTAGCTTTATTAAGGGAATATAGGGATGTGTTTGCATGGACCTATCAAGACCTGAAGGGAGTAGATCTAGAAATATGCTCTCACATGATCCCGATGACGGTTGATACCAAGTCCACCAAACAGAATCATTACACATAAAATGACACTTATGCAACCAAAATAAAAGAAGAAATTGATATACTAATTGAAGTTGAATTTATCTATGAGGTTGAGCATAGTGAATGGGTGTTCCCCATTGTAGTGGTGCCTAAGAAGAACTGAAAGTTGTGGTTTTGTATTAACCTTAAAAAAGTTAATGCCGCTATGATCAGAGATAGCTATCTAGTTCCAATCACTGAACATTTACTGGAGCATGTTGTAGGCAAGGAATTTTATAGCTTCCTTGATGGATTTTCAGGTTACAAGCAGGTAGCCATTGCCCTAGAAGATCAACACAAAACAACCTTCATTATAGATTGGGGAATGTTTACATTTTGTGTGATGCCATTTGGGCTCAACAATGCACCTACAACATTCCAAAGGCTCATGTTTCATGTCTTGAAAGATTTCTTGCAAAAGATGTTAGAAGTATATGTGGATGATTTATGTGCTCATTCCCAAGAAAGAAGACACCACATCCCAGAGCTCAGATAGATCTTCAACAACTGTAGAGAACATCGAGTTTGTCTGAACCCAAAAAAGTGTGTGTTCATGGTACGTCAAGGTAAGATCTTATGTCATATTGTTTCTAAGAATGGAATATCAATAGATGAGGACAAAGTAAGAGCCATAGCAGAGTTGCAGAGGCCAAGAATATGAAATATGTACAAACCTTTATGGGCCATTGTGGATATTACCATATGTTTATCCACATGTATGCAATCATAGCTAAACCTCTTTATGCTCAGTTGACAAATTTTGCGTGGAACTACAAATGCAAAAATTCCTTCAATGAGATGAAGTGACTTTTGTGCACAACACCAATACTGACCACTCGTGATTGGAATAAACCATTCCATGTCCATGTAGATGCATCCAATTATGCAATAGGATTCCATAACCCATAGGTGAAGGAAATCTAGATTTGCCTCTAACATATGCTATCCAAGAGCTAAACATGACTGAACGAAACTATACAACAATCGCAACAGAAGACTTAGGCATGGTATATGTGGTGAAGAAGTTTAGACACTATTTATTGGCCAACAAGTTCAAGTTTTTCACAGATCATCAATCTTTACTATATTTGGTCAATAAACCTTGCAATATAGGCCACTTAATAAGTTGGTTCCTCTTACTAATGGAATACGACTTTGAAGTGGTTGTTATGAAAGGTAGGACCCACCTCAGGGTGGATCACCTTTCTTGCATCACTCTTGGAGAGTCACCGCAAGGAGTGTCTGATGAACTGCCCGATGCTTATCTATTCAATTTATAAGTTGTTCCTAAATGGGCAAATAAGTTGATACCTATCCTAACCTTCAAAACCACAAATAAGAATGTGAAAACAAACAAAGATAAAATTATAAAATCACAGAAATATCAAATATTGGTAGAAAGTATGTACAAACAAAATTTAGAGGGTGTATTAGCTTGTTGTGTCGAGGAGGATGAACATAGCAATTGGTTGCAACAAGCCCATGAAGGAGTGTATTGGCCTAGCATGGACAAAGAAAAACATGAGAGGATTAAGAATTGTCCAGTGTGCCAGAAGAGACCCCAGTGGAGTATGCTACCCTTTATCACATGTCTTTAATTCTAGAATGGACTACTCCATTGGTAGAATTTATGATATTGGGAGCACTACCCAGCAAGCCTACTCTAGCAAGAAAATGAAGCATGGAATGAGAGGCTCACAACTATGCCCTAGTAGGAGACAACCTATACCAAAGAGGCAAAGATGGTTAGTAAAGATTGTGTGTTCACGAATCTGACTATTTGACATTCTTAGAAACTGCACATAGTGTTGTTGCAGGTGTACACTTCAGGCCCGATCGAGTAATTAAGACCATTCTACTCTTAAGACTTTGGTGGCCCATTCCTCATATGGATGCACATACCTATGTGAAGAGGTGTGACATATGCCAATGTGCACAATATTCAATCAGAAAAGATGAGATGCCTTTGAGAACAATGATGGGAGGATGCACATTCTCAAAGTGGGGTATAGACTTTGTAGGTTCTATTTACACTCTAGCTAGAAACTCCCATGTAGAGTACATTATTGTAGCCAAAGATTACCTTACAAACTAGGTAGAAGTAAAAGCGATGACAAAGAACGATGCTCAAACGATGGCTAAGTTCTTATTTGAGAACGTTCACTAGATACGGGTTACCAATAGAGTTAGTAAGTGATAGAGGTATGCACTTCTGGAACGAAGTCATTGAAAAGCTTCTCTAAGAATTCTTGGTGATACATAAGAAGTCTGCCCCCTATCATGCACAAGCTAGCGGACAAGCCGATAGCACCAATAAGATCCTATGTAATGATTGACAAAAGTGGTAAACAGTAAACGATTTGATTATACAAAACGATACTCAATGCCACCCCATTTCAGATGGTCTTCAAACAAAATGCTGTGTTACCATTAGACATGAGTTTTCATCTAGGACATTTGATCTAGAACGCTTAGGTGACACCATGCTAAAAGCAGCAAAAGACATCTACATTGCAAAGAAAAGACAAAAGGAATACTTTGATGCATAGATGAAGGATAAAGGATTGAAAGAGGTAGCGGTGTGGTTCGATTGGCCACTCCAGAAGATGAATCTTTCCAAGTTATATTAGTGGATGTCGAGTCAAGCTATATCAAGAACCTCTTACATAAAATATGCTAATGAGACTCAACACTGCTAAGAAGCAAAAAGAAGAAGAATTAAGGGTTAGAGAAGAAGCAGAGGTAGACGCTAGACAACACATTAGGAGAAATAAGTTAAGGTGACAAGGCCTAGATGTCAATCCCAATGCCCCAACATATCACATGGCTATGTGCACCAAAAATAGTGCACATCCTAGCATCATAGATAGATGAAAATTCATCATGGTTGAGATAGGACATGGTGCTGCAAATAAGATAATCAAAGATATGATCGATTTTGGAGCTGCCACTAGTGCAATTAGGTACTCATGCTATAAAGGATTGAGCATTGAAGTTAAGCCATTAAAATCTTATTTAGTGGGCTTAGTAGGCATGGAAACCCCTTGTATTGGTGAGGTGGACATCCTTATCCCCTTAAAGGATGTCCCTTTGAGAGTAAAGTTATGAGTTTTCCATGATGAGGACATCACAAAACATATGATATTAGGGCAAGATTGGTTGTACGATCATGCAATTGACTTAAACCTGTGGTAGCAATTGCTTTAGGTCTAGGTTAAAAAGCAATGGCTAATAGTTGAATTGGAAGGCAAGGGCCCTTTTGATTTTAGCACCTTGCACTTTGAAAGCGTTACAGAGTCCAATGTGCACCATTCCTCACCTATTGACATGCAGGTCATGCAAGTGATGGAACACCCTTCTCTTCCAAAAGTATCAACATCACAATTGGGACAATTGATTTCACAAAGCACATGAGGACAAGGGCAACTAGAAGGCAAGAAGGAGGTCACCTCAGTCACAAAAGCTACTAGACAACCCTACTCCTCATGCACAAGGACAAAAACTAAACCAAATTTCAAAAATAAACAAATATGGGTGATGAAAGGCACAAAACCACCAACTTTGCCCCAAGAATTCCCATTGAGGCAAGCCAACCAAGCCAAAAGAAGAACCAAGTAACTAGGACAAGCTCAACCACAAGGTATTTGACAACTTTGGGTGCCTAAGGAATTAGCTGTAGCTCAACAAGGGTGATTACACATGTGGGTACCCAAGGAGCTCTTACATACACAAAACCCTATGCTCTCTTCACGAGAAAAATCTCAACAAAGAAGCCAAGGAGAGGCAAGGTTCAGAATCAAGCACAGAGATCAAAAGAAGATCAACTCACCTCTTTGGCAATAGTACGAAGACAATAAAAAAAGGTACGGGTTCAAAATCTAAACGCACTAGTAGCCCCCACAGAACCAAAGAACCAACCACAAGGGATATGAAATTTAAGAAACCATCCAAAGATGTAGAGGCCAAAAGTGATATGTATGTGATTGAACATTGTTCTAGAATCGATCCATATAATTAGGTGGAGGGAAAACTAATTCACCCTTCCAAGTGTACACATGGCTACCATGCTCTATTACCAAGAACATCCTCTTCGTCATTATCTAGATAGATGTCACTGTTAGTGTCCATGTGAAAGGCCAAATGGCCCCTGGACACTTCTTTGTATATGTTCTTTAATAAAACATATAGTGGCCTAGTCAATCACAGACTGTAAGTTTGACCGCATTTGTAAGACCCAAGAAGTCTATCTTCGTGCTCCCTGTGTACTGTGTTTTCTACGTATTCTACAGTCTCTGTGCGGAGTATCGTGTGCGGCCTTAGGAGGTCCGTTTTCTACTCTAAGGATATCATCGTGGAGCTCTTAATAAGGAGAGTGCACCATGGTGCATTGCCATCGAATCCCTTTGTATACTTACACTCATGTATTCTTTATCATTCTTTATTTTTCTCTCATAGTTACTTTGGCCATATTGGCCTTTAGTGGGAGATTGTTAACATTAGTGTCCATGTGAAAGGCCAAATGGACACTAGAAACTTCTTTGTATATGTTCTTTAATAAGCCATGTAGTGGCTTGGTCAATCACATACTATAAGTTCAACCACATTTGTAAGACCTAAGAAGTCTATCTTCATGCTCCCTATGTACTATGTTTTTTGGGTATTCTGCAGTCTCTGTGCGGAGTACCGTGTGCGGCCTTAGGAGGTCCATTTTCTACTCTGAGGATATCGTCGTGGAGCTCTTGATAAGAAGAGCGCATCGTGGTGCATTGCCATCGAATCCCTTCAATAGATAACTTTGCATGGTATCTGAGGATCTTTGAACTCATATATGGTAGCTCTACCTACTTCACTAAGTTGATCTAGCTTGAATCTCCAAAAGGCCTCATCAATTTCTCTATTCAAGAATAACTCAATGCTTTTGTTGTCCTGGGGAATCCTCTCTAGGCTTATTACTCTAGTCAAGACGGACTTGCCTTGAGGAGTCCTGTTCTCTTCCTAGATCTCCTATCTCATTTTTTGAGATCACATTTCCAAACTCATCATGTCTGGTAAGCTAGTGACCACATAAATGGTTCCCTGCTTATCAATTTATGAACCCTCTTCAAAGTTAACCACTGGGTGTTCAAGTCTGAAGAGTTAATCCGGTTTTTTAAGTTGGAGAGTTGATCACCTCAGACTGTCCTCATGGATGCAAGCACCTAACTGGATGGTCTTGATGTATTCCAATTGCATCTTATATGGCCCTTCTGGTGTCTGTAAATAGACAATCCTTGAACTACCTACTGGTCATTCCATTCTAAAGGACATTTCTGAATCACTTGTTTTTTGAGCTTAGCACATAGGGATATTCAGTGAGCTAGTGAGCCCATGACCTAGGTGTGTGATTGACTCTAGTTCCAGAGGATCTGATTCTTTATCTATCCCAACCTAGGTGCCTAGCTGATGTAAGGTTCATAAGCTTTGATTATTAATCCCAATTTTCCCAAGTACAACCACGTTGCAATTATCTTTTGTAATTTTCTCTGATGTAATCTTGTCTCACAAATATCATGGTTAGGAATACTTGATTTTTAGCAATTGGAGAGTGAGCACATGAATTAAGGATATTCCATGGACAATTTTTCGACAAAGATCAAAGGTTTGAAGGAGTAGTTGATTTTTGCTGATGAAGTCTTGCTTGACACTTCACTTGTGTAGACTGTTTTGAATGGTCTTCCAGATTCATATCAAAGTTTTAATTCTACTCTTTGATTGATGATGAAAGGTAATCCAAATGCCTTAACAGTTGAGGAGTTAGTCTCCATTCTGCTATAGGAAGATCACTCTAGGTAAAACAGGTCCATTATGCATGTTGCACATCAAGCTTTCTTGGCTAGTCAGAAGGGCAAAGGTAAATGGAGCTCATCTATTAGTAAGCAGAAATCTGCTAATTCTACACAATCAAAGAAGGATGAGAGAGACGAGAAGAAAATAGAAAAGTAGAAATTGTTTTGCAAATATTGTAAAGGAAATGATCATGTCATAAAGAGTTGTCCAGTATTGGCTGCAAAAGAGGCAAAGAAAAAGTAGGCTAGAATGGTTGTTACAAAGGCCTCTACACCCAAAACAGAGTCTGCTAATCTTGTGCAAAATGAAGAATGGGCATTTACTACAATTTGCAGTTATGAACAATCTTCTCATGAACAATGTATGTCTGTAGTAGATTATAATGTTTGGTACTCTAGTATGGTACTCTGATAGTGGGGCAACCAAAAATATTACCTTGTAGCACAATTTCTTCACTTCACTTGAGCCTGCCCCTATAGAGAATAGTGTCACATGTGCCAACAACTCCTCTTATCCTATTATGGGAGTTGGTAAGATCATTCTAACTATTGTTGATGGTAGTTGTTTTACATTTTTGGATGCTTTATTTGTGCTAGGGATCAAGAAAAATCTATTATTAGTTTCAACATTAGCCAAGATTGGCTTGGCTGGGAAATTTGTTGATGAAAGATGTATAGTGCATGATCTATCAAATGGTGACATCATTATTGCTTCTAGAATTTTATGTTGTGGGGTATATAAGCTCATAGATTATGCAAAATCTATGAATGATTTAGCATGTGTAGTTCAATTTTCTCACGCTATGCCAGGTGCAAACCTTTGGCATGCTTTGGTCATCTGAATATTGGTGGTTTTCTACACCTACAAAAATCGGAAATGGTGTCCTCTCTACACAAACTTGAGGCACCTAGTAAACATATCTGTGAATGCTATATTTTGGGCAAAATGCAGTGTTCCTCATTCCCAAAAGGTGGTTTACTTCGAGCAACTAAGAAATTGCAGCTTGTTTGAAGTGATGTTTGTGACCCTATGCAGATATCTTCTTTTGGGAGCTATTTTTACTTTGTGACTTTCATTGATGATTTTTCCAGGCATGCATGGGTATATCCATTGAAAGCAAAGTCCAAAGTGTTTATGTGCTTCAAACAGTTTCTGGTTTTGGTTGAAATCCTATCAGCATGTAAAATGGGCACCCTTGTTTTGATCGGGGGGGGGGGATATATGTCTTCTGATTTTAATGCATTTCTGGCTGAATGTGGGATAAAACATCAGTGCACAGTGTCATATACACCTCAATAGAATGGAGTTGTTGAAAGGAAGAACATGTCACTCATGGAGATGGTGAGGTGTATGGTCAAGAGTCGGACTTTACCATAGGTTTTGGCTTGAGGCTGTTATGTGTGTAGCATGTGTACTTAACATGTGTCCCACTAAAGCATTGTAGTCTATCACTCCATATGAGGCTTGGCATGGTCGCAAGACATCTGTTGCTCACTTGCATCTTTTTGGTTGTCTGGCATATGCATTAATACTTAAACAACAACATAGGAAATTGGATTATAAAGCAGTGAAATGTATTTTTGTTGGGTATAGTTCTAAAAGCAAAGGTTATTTTTTGTATCATCCATAGACTAAATGCATTTTGGTTAGCCGCAATGTTGTTTTGTGGAAGATGCTATTAAATCATTATTTTCGTGTACTAAGGAGACATCTGCTAGCTCCAGAGATATGTATGATACCTTGCCTCCTCTTTTTACAGATGGAGAGTCTAGTGCTGGTCCAAATGGGGCAATTTCTCAACCTTTGCAAGTTTCACATGATGATGTAGATCATTCCATCTTTGATGCAGATTTACATGATGCCCTTATTGATGAGATAACTAATATAGAGGAGGCAAAGACTATGCATAAATGGTTGGTGCAAAATGTTTGAGATAGCAAATTAGATGTACCTCTGTCATATCGTACTCATTCAGTCTCTCATAGTGCTTCTTTTACATCAGATTTCTATGCTATGGTTGTCCATAGTCTTTTTGATGAGAATGAACTAGTTTCGTTGGATGAAGCACAAAATTAAAAAAATTGGATGGCTTCTATGCAATCAGAATATGATGCTATTATGAAAAATCATACCTGGTCTTTATGTGACTTGCCTCCTAGCAAGAAGGCCATTGGAACTAAGTGGGTATCCAAGCTAAAGCATAAGACTAATGGAATAGCTGATAGGTATAAGGCTAGGCTTGTTGCAAGGGGCTATGCTCAAGAAAGAGGCATTGATTTTGATGAGACCTTTCCTCCTACATGTCGAATAACTATTGTTTGTAGCATTTGTGCACTTGCCGCTCGTCATGGTTGGAAAATACATCAGTTGGAAATTAAAACTGCATTTCTAAATGGTGACTTGCATGAAGAAGTGTATGTTTTTCAGTCCCGTGGTTTTGTGCAAAAAGGGCATGAAAACAAAGTGTGTAGGTTGAAAAAGGATTTATATGGTTTGAAGCAAGCACCACATGCTTGGTATGAAAAGATACATGCATATCTGATTTCACATGATTTTGAGAACAGTCCAACTAAGAGCACCTTATATGTTAAGCATGCAAATGATGTGCTTCTGATAATTGTTGTCTATGTTGATGACGTGTTGCTCACTGTTCCTCATGAGAAGCATATTTCTTATTTTAAGGCTGATTTGCATGCCTCATTTGAGATGTCAGATTTGAGGTATTTGCATCCTTATTTGGGCATTCAATTTATGCAAGTTGATGGCAAAATAAATTTGTGTCAAACAAAATATATTGACACATTATTGCAACATTTTGGCCTTAAACATTACAAACCTATTGTCACTCCTATGGAGATAGGTTTACAGTTGAGTCTTCATGATGTTGGAGATGCATTTGCTTCTATTCTCTATCAGGAGGCTATTGGATGCTTGATTTTCTAATACATTACTCGACCAAATATTCAGTTTTTTGTCTCACAGATGAGCAAGTTTATGCATTGCCTTGGTGTCAAGCATTGGCAGAGAGTTAAGCACATATTTCACTACTTGACTGGTACCCGACTACTTGGATTGTTTTATCCCAAGGGGGGGTCAGTATGGCCAAATTTACATCTTTTTTTAGACATTGACTAGGCTGGTTGCTATGACACTTGTGTGTCCACCAATGGTTTTTGCTTCATGCTTGGTAGTTCATGCATATCTTGGTTGAGCAAGAAGCAACCTAGTGTGGCCACTTCTAGTTGTGAGGCTGAGTATAGGGAAACTTTCATAGTGACTATTGAGTGTGTGTGGCTCAGATGCCTTATGGATGATTTGGGTATTGGTCAGTCTTCTACCACCACCATCTTTACTGACAGTCAAAGTGCATTGGCAATTGCGAGGAACCCTGTGTTCCATGCTTGCACTAAGCACATTGAGGTGCACTATCATTATGTCAAGGAGAGGTTCTTTTTTGGAGAGATTAGTTTGCCATATGTGCCCACACAGGAGAATGTTGCAAACCTTTTCACAAAGGCTCTGCCTAGGGAGAAGTTTGAAGCTTTCCACAGAGCTTTGGGTTTACTTCCTTTTGTGGATCGATTCCACATAGCTCAGAACTTCCTTATACATGAATGCCAACTCCTTGTCACCACATAATGCCCAGGGGGGATACGTTGATATTTTTTGGTAATGATATGTGTGAACATGCTAGGATCATTGGAGCACTTTTTTCCCTCTTTAGGAGGTTTTTTCCCCCGAATTTTATATACACCTATAACCCTAACAAGTTACTTATCTTTGTACATTATCTTGGTAATACATTCAGTTTTGTGTGTTGTGCTCCAAGCTTCTTCTTCTTCCTTGTGCTGTTCCATGCTTCCACAGACCTCAAATTCCAACATTTAGTCTGTCGTGATTGACTGAGGACAATGCTCGGAGGTCTGTGTAGAGGATTTTTGTACCTGGTGGTGTTGTTGTAGCTGTTGTGCATGCTAGTACCTACAAGGAAGCTCAAGAAACATGCAAAGAGTATGCAAGTGAATTCTCTCTCTCTCTCTCTCTCGCCCTCGAAAGTGAAATGAGGGAAGGTTGGGATATGGTAAAAAGTTGGAAATTCAGCGATGATGGAGGTCGGAGATGGTGAGGAAGGTGATGATGATGTAAAAAATAAGAGAAGTAAAGAAATTTCCTAACTACTTACCATTCCAATGCCAAAACTCTTCATTTTACCATCAGATGCTTGTCCTTGAATCTCGATCCCCAGCAACAACACCAAATTTGGTGTCAATCTAGCACAATGATAAGCATCAATGTGAGGAGATCCACCTCATAATTGTCAACCCAAGAAGATGTGAGGGTGGTATGAAGACCATGAGTAAGTGAGAGTACAAGTGTGAGAGTGAGAAGTAGAGAAACATGCACACACATACACATGGTAAGACAAAGAGATGGAGCAGTCAAATGTTTGATTAGCCACAACAATGATTACAATGTGCTTTATTCACTTCAATTCCCAAATTTCTCTCCAAAAATGATATCCCTAACTCTTTTTATAGTTGTTCACTAGTTTTTATCCTATCCAAACATATTCTTTGGCCTAGTTACTGTTGATATATTTAGGTAGTGATGTGTATGAACACACTAGGACCGTCGGGGCACTTTTTTCCCTCTTTAGGAGGTTTTTTCCCCTAGCTTGTATGTATGCCTATAGCCCTAATGGGTTAATTATCTTTGTACATTCTAGTGGTAAGATATTCAGTATTGTGTGTTGTGCTCCAAGATTCTTCTTCTTCCTTGTGCCATTTGCATGCTTTCACAGACATCTAACTCCAACAATTGGTATCAGAGCAGGTCGTCGCTTCATCTAGGGCATCATCGACACCCCTCCAGTCATAGTCTCAGAATTGCATGAAATTTGGTGAGCATACTCAAGGTGATTAGCAGATTTAAATAGCTTCGCTATGTGGTCCTGAAATTGCGATTTGAGCTTGTTTCGGCCTCTGAATGCACTATTGTAGTGCTTGTGTAGGCTATTTTGTCTTGTTTCGGCCTCCGAATGCACTATTGTAGTGCTTGTGTAGGCCAAAGATATATATAGGTTTTGGTTCTCCAGTATAAGCATCTCGAAGTCTGCTACAAGTTTAGTAGAACTTGTCAGGGTAGTTCTGTTCAACATTTTTAGATACATTCATTTTTCTGCATCATGGTATTTTAGCCAATGGGCATGTCTGAAAGCAGTGATGTATTCTGTATGTTGGCTGCTAAGGATAAGTTGGACGGTACCAATTACCCATTGTGGGCTTATATGATGTGACATGTATTGGTTGCAAAAGGAATGTGGAACATTGTGCAGGGTGTTGAAAAACATCCTATTACACTTGAGAATACAGGTATTGAAGCTGATGCAGATGGCATTCAAGGTCTTGATATTCTTCTGATTCCTGTTCGTGCTGCAGTTTCTATTGTACCTACTATAGAGAAAATTCATTGGGATGGTAGAGATGCTCAGGCACATGCATTGATAGCCTTGTCTATCAAACATGCAATTATTCCTCATATTCGCTCTTGCAGAATAGCTAAGGATGCTTGGATACACTTACCTTTATTGTACGAGGCAAGGAATGAGGCTCGTGTTGCTTACCTCCGAAAATAGCTAGAGAGTGAGCACATGAATGAAGGTGATTCTATGGATAGTTTTCACAAAAATCAAAGACTTGAAGGAACAATTGGTTTCTGCTGATGAAGTTATACCAAATAGCTCACTTGTGCAGACCGTTCTGAATTGTCTTCCTGATTCATATTAGAGTTTTGTTTGTACTCTTCATTTGATGATGAAAGGTAATCAAAATAGGTGTTGGAGACCTCTTAATCTCCAAAGGTTTGATCTATACTGATCTAAGAACACCTCTATATCAGTTATGGATCAAAATATACACAAATGTTATCTTCATTTATCAAAACTTTCACTATCACTTCTCTGAGTGAAGAAATTCCGACTTCATTACCTGCACATATCTTCAGATTTCTTCAAACTAATGATGCACACATCTCCACACTACCTTTGCACAATCATATCAACCATTAGTTCTTCAAAGAATCATTAAAAATTCAATTTAATCCTTAAGATCAAAGGTATGTCAGAAACTATCTTCCTGAACAAGCGACTTTGACATAGGTAACTTCTAAGGTTGATTTCTCACAGCACAGATCCCGTTTTGCTAAATTCTTTTAGCCATAGCTTTCTTACCTTCTAACTTAAATTTTGAATGCTCACTCATCAAAAACTTTACACTGTACACTGAGATCTAAGTAAAATATTAACACGAAAAAGTGTGGGACTCCGAGAAGTCTATCTTCAGACTTTACATACACATGTTCCTATTGATCATACTCACAACATGAGAGAAATTAGACCATGAAACTTTGAACATAGCTTTATTAGCTTCTAGATTAGATGTCTACAAAAGGATTTCTGATCCACATGATCAGACTGAGAGAAATCTGAGAAAGACCTGACGCTAACTCGTGAAGATGACTCTCTACACATCTACCCTCATGACACTTGGCTTCTAATGACTTTCTCATGTATTTCTTTACATCATTGACTTATATACATATGGTTCTAGACTTATCCCGCATCTGTTACATTACTCCTTATCATCCTAAGGATTATCTATACTCAAATTACAAGAATTTCCAACTGTAATGTACATATGTATACACGATTCACTTCTGAGATCTCTTCACTTTCTCAAATGACTTCTTGAACTTCAATCTGATCATAGACTTGCTTCAAGCTCTTTGTAATCATCAATTTGTGATTGGTTTGTTCCAACAGCTCACCCTCAATCACTAATTGTGATTATTCCATTCTTCTTCACGCCTACCATCTTTTTTGTTAGCATATCTACAACTTGCTCTTTTGATGGAGTATACAACAACTTCAATCTCCTTTTCTAGTACCTTCTCCCTTAGGAAATGATACTGAATTTCTATATGCTTAGTCCTGGCATGAAAAACAGGGTTAGCTGCCAAATATAATGAACTCATATTGTCTCCAAAAATAATTGGAGTACTTTGATCAGTTCTAAAACTCTTCAATAAGATCTTTAACCATATCACTTCTTTTGCAGCCTCTACCATTCCTTTATAGTCAGCTTCTGTAGATGACAAAGCAACTATATGTTGCTTCTTTGAGCACCAAGAAACTAATTTATCTCCAATTTAACAGAGATACCCATGAGTAGACCTTCTATCATCTGAATTACCTACCCAATCTGCATCACTAAATACTTTGATTCCTGTATGAGAAGTAAATCCATAATACAAACCTTCACTTAGGGTTCCTTTGATATATCTGAGTACCCTTTGAGCTACAATCCAATGAGTCTTCTTTGGACAATGCATAAATTGTGATAACACACCTATTGCATATGATAGATCTGGCCTTGTCAAGGTAGCATAGATTAGACTACCTACCAAACTCTGATATTTCTTCATATCATTGAATTCTTCACCTCCATACCTGCTCAAATTATGATTTACCTCCAATGGTGTGGTTGAAGGCTTGAAATCTTCCATGTTAAACTTGATCAGAAGATTTCTCAAGTATCTCTCTTGTGTAACATATACTCCATGTTGAGTATATACAATCTGCATTCCTAAGAAATAAGATAAGTTTCCCAAATCACTTATCTTAAAATCCTTCTCTATTTGTTTCTTAAGCTCATTGATTCCTTGAGCATCTGTACCTGTGACAATAGTATCACCAACATAAATACACATGTATATGTATCCATTTTCACTTGCCTTCACTAGCAAGCTACTATCTGCCTTTGATGCTTGAAATCCACATTCATTCAAGAACTTAACAAGCCTGTAATTCCATGCTCTTGGGGCCTGCTTCAACCCATACAAAGCTCTCTTTAGTTTACACACATAATCTAATCCAATTGAATCCATGAAGCCTTCTGGTTGCTCTATGTACACTTCATCTGCAATGTATCCATTCAGAAATGCATTCTTCACATCTAACTATGATAACTTCAATCCTTTACAAGCAGCAATAATGATCAATGATGTAATTGTAGACATCTTAGCAACAGGACTAAAGTTTTCATCATAATCTACCCCATAAGTTTGGGCATACCCTTTGACCACAAGTCTAGCCTTGTATCTAGACACTTTACCATCTGCAAACCTGTTTGTTTTATACACCCACTTACATCCAATGACCTTCTGATTCTTTGGTCTTGGCACCAATTCCCATGTTTCATTTTCAAGTAGAGCATCATACTCTTCTTGCATTGCCTTCTCCCAATTCTGTTTACCTTTAGCTTCTTCATATGTGATTGGATCCTCTTCTGTCTTCACAATGTAAGCATAATCTTTTGTTGTTAGAAAAGATGTATCATAACTATAAATGATAGGTTCTTTTCTTTCTCTCAAGGATCTTCTGACCTCTACACTTCTTGAAGTCTCAGCCACATTTGATTCTGGATCAAATCTTGGCCCATCTTCAACATTATCCTGCAATTTACTTTTATAATCAACATAATCAATATCTTCTTCATACACACTTACTTTTGTCTTCCCTTTCCTTTGTATTTCATTAACATCTGCATAATCATTTTTTGACCCTGTATACCATGTGCTTTGCTCATCAAATGTAATCTTTAGTAACAAGAAATTGCTTTGTGGATGGACTCCACAATCTGTAACCCATCTGTCTATCATCATACCCAATAAACACATACTTCTCTGCTTTGGGTTCTAGCTTATGTCTCAATTGTGAAGGAACATAAGCATATGCTAAACATCCAAATACCTTACAATGATCAAGAGTAAGTTTCTTACCCCACCATGCTTCATATGGAGTTCTTCCATCCAAATCTTTACAAGGTAACCTATTCACAAGGTATGTTGCAGTGTTGATAGCTTCTGCCCATAGGTAGTTTGGACAATTCTTTTCCTTCATCATTGCTCTTGCAAATTCTACAAGAGTTCTATTTCTTCTTTCTGCAACTCCATTTTGTTGAGGAGAGTACCTGCAAGTTACTTCTCTTTTTATACCTGCATTCCACAAATAATCATCAAACTCTTTAGAGAAATACTCTCCCCCTCCATCTGATCTCAACCTCTTGAGCCTTTGTCCTGTAATTCTTTCTGCATAAGCATGATAATACTTGAATGTCTTGAACACTTCTCATTTGTCCTTGATTACATATAAAGTAATCCATCTGGTTGCATCATCAACAAACAACACATAATATCTGGATCCATTTATGCTATAGTCCCTTGAAGGACCCCACACATCTGTATGAACCAATTCAAGCATATTTGAATACTTATACCCTGATTTATTGTATGAACTTTTGTGTGCTTTTCCCAATTGGCAAGCTTCACACTTGTACACCATGTGTTGCCCTTCAATATTTGGCAAACCAAGCACCACATCATTCCTTGACATTTCCTTTATGGCTCTCTCATTGAAATGAACTAGCCTCTTATGCCATAGGTCTAACTCAGACATCTTTTGACCTCCATAAGTAAATAAAGCATGTCCCACATTACCTTGGACTTTGAGAGTAAACAACCTTCCTTCCTTTTTACCTGCAATGATGTTTCTATATCCCTGATTTGGATCTTGCAGATAAACACCATCATTTGTGAACCTGACTTCATATCCCTTCTCCACATTTTTCCCTACACTTATCAAGTTTTTAGGAATAGTAGGAACATAAAGTACCTTGCTCAAGAGTGTACTTCCACTCTTTGTCTTCACTGATCCAATGCTCTCCACTTTATGCTTGGTGTTGTCACATGTTTGAATTGTATATCCATTCAACTTTGCTTCCATATCAATCATCAATTATATATTGCCACTCAGATGATTGCTACATCGTGAGTCAATATAAAATACCCTTTGATCTTCTCCTACTGCTTCATGAGTTGCATTCAAGATGAGATTCATGTCATCCTTATGATCTGATGCATAATTATAATAATCTGTTGTAGGACTGAGATTGAAAACTTCTTCCACCTCCTCTAGCATATATATGTCCTACCACCTCTTCCTTTGAAGTTGCCTCTTTGGTTTCTGCCTCCTCTACCTCTTTGATTGAAGCTCTGGTTATTACTTCCACCATTTTGATTGTTATACCAACAATCATTTGCCAAATGATTGGTTCTACCACAAATCCAACAAGCTTTAGTATTATCTTTGTTCTTACCTCCTCTTCCTTTACCTCTGAAGTTCATCTTTCCTTTTGTAAAGTTAGCTTGACTTGAGGTTCCTTCATCATCAGTTGACTGCTTCCCTTTGCCATTCTTTTTCTTGTCCTTGGAGTACATAGCTTGGCTCGACTCCTATCATTGTCTCCCTTAATGTCCTGCTCAAAACTTAGCATGTGTCATAGCAATTGATTAAGATCAGGAGTAAAGTGATCTAGTGACAATTCTATGGACAATATGAAAGGCTTCCACTTCTCATTTCCTCTCAAACCTGTAAGTATTTGCCTTACCAACTTATCCTCTTCAATGTCTTCATCTACTGCTCCCAAGCTATCTGCAATATCCTTCATTCTTGCCACATAATCAGAAATTGATTGTGAACTCTTCTTCTTGAAAGTTGTGAATTCTGCCCATAATGAGGACTTCCTTGAATTGGTTGTGTTTTGAAAATGCTCTTCCAAAGCATTCCACACATCTGTTGCACTTTCTAATCCTCTGATGTGAGGTAGAAGATAATCATTTACAGCCATGTAAATGATGCTCCTAGCTTGAGCATCCTTTCTCATCCAATTCTTCAAACCTGCAAGTTCCTCCCTAGTTGGAACACTAGGATCTTCAAACTCAGGCTTTTCTTCTTCTTCTGTAATGAATGCCATCAAATCTTTGCTCATGAGGTGTGCCTCCATCCTCATGGACCAAGCTGGATAGTTCTCCCTATCTAGCTTATCAATCTGCAAGCTTTCTCCCATCTTTGATCTTCTGTGTCTGCAATTACTATGATTTATGATAATAGAGTGTACCTTTGATATGAAGCTTTAATCCTTCTTGATCCTTCGAACTCGTGCTTTGTAATTCTGTAGGTTATCTCCAAGAATTTGGCTTTGTCCACCTTCAATTAGAAGGAACTTCAATATCTTCCACAGTGGGGACTTCCAATGCCTTTACTTCACTTGTATTGCACCTTCAGCTCTGATACCACTGTTGGAGACCTCTTAATCTCCAAAGGTTTGATCTATACTAATCTAAGAACACCTCTATATCAGTTATGGATCAAACTTTACACAAATGTCATCTTCATTTATCAA
The DNA here is from genome assembly GCA_020310875.1 of Ceratopteris richardii. Lineage (NCBI taxonomy): Eukaryota > Viridiplantae > Streptophyta > Polypodiopsida > Polypodiales > Pteridaceae > Ceratopteris > Ceratopteris richardii. The sequence continues at coordinate 145,617,053 of CM035422.1, forward strand.
AACTTTCACAGTGTATCACTTCTCTGAGTGAAGAAATTCCTTCTTCAGAAAGTCTGCTTCAAAAATTGACTTCATTACCTGCACATATCTTCAAATTTATTCAAACTAATGATGCACATATCTCCAAACTATCTTTTTGCGATCATATCAACCATTAGGTCTTCAAAAGAGTCATTAAAACTTTAATTGGATCCTTAAGATCAAAGGTATGTCAGAAACTGTCTTCTTGTACAAGCGACTTTGACATAGGTAACTTCTAAGGTTGATTTCTCACAGCACAGATCCCGTTTTGCTAAATGCTTTTAGCCATAGCTTTCTTACCTTCTAACTTAAATTTTGAATGCTCACTCATCAAAAACTTTAGAATGTACACTGAGATCTAAGTAAAACATTAACACGAAAAAGTGCACGACTCTGAGAATTCTATCTGCAGACTTTGCATACACATGTTCCTATTGATCATACTCACAACATGAGAGAAATTAGACCATGAAACTTTGAACATAGCTTTATTAGCTTCTAGATTAGATGTGTACAAAAGGATTTCTGATCCACATGATCAGACTGAGAGAAATCTGAGAAAGACGCGATGCTAACTCGTGAAGATGACTCTCTACACATCTACCTTCATGACACTTGGCTTCTAATGACTTTCTCATGTATTTCTTTACATCATTGACTTATATACATATGGTTCTAGACTTATCCCGCATCTATTACATTACTCCTTATCATCCTAAGGATTATCTATACTCAAATTACAAGAATTTCCAACTATAATGTACATATGTATACAAGCTTCACTTCTGAGATCTCTTCACTTTCTCAAATGACTTCTTGAACTTCAATCTGATCATAAACTTGCTTCAAGCTCTTTGTAATCATCAATTTGTGATTGGTTTGTTCCAACAATAGGTCCATTATGCATGTTGCAAATCAAGCTTTCGTGGCTAGTCAAAAGGGCAAAGGTAGATGGAGCTCATCTACTAGTAAGCAAAAATGTGCAAATGTTGCACATTCAAAAAAGGAAGACAAAGATGAGAAGAAATATGGAAAGTAGAAATTATTTTGCAAGTACTGTAAATCAAATGATCATGTCATAAAGAATTGTCCAAAATTGGCTGCAAAAGAGGCAAAGACAAAAGAGGCTGGAATGGTTGTTGTAGAGGCCTCTACACCAAAAATAGAGTCTGCTAATCATGTACAGAATGAAGAATGGGCGTTTACTATTGTTTGCAGTTTTGACCCATCTTCTCCTAAACAGTGTATGTCTATAGTAGACTTAGATGTTTGGTACTTTGTTAGTGGGGCAACCAAACATATTACCTTGCGGTGTAGTTTCTTCACTCCATGTGAGCCTGCCCCTACAGGGAATACTATCACATGCACCAACAACTCCTCTTATCCGATCATGGGAGTAGGTAAGATCATTATGACTACTATTGATGGTAGATCTTTTACATTGTCAGATGCTTTATTTGTGCCAAGGATCAATAAGAATTTGTTATCAGTTTCTGCATTAGCCAAGATTGGCTTCGTTGTGAAATTTGTTGATGACAGATGTACAGTTCATGATCTCTCGAATGGTGACATGGTTATTGCTTTTGGCATTTTATGTCGTGGGCTGTATAAGCTCATAGAATATGAAAAATCTATGAATGCATCAACATGTTTAGTACATGATTCTCAGGCTATGTTAGATGCAAAGCTTTGGCGTGCATGCTTTGGTCATTTGAATTTTGCTAGTTTGCTATGCCTACAGAAATCTAAAATGGTGTCCTCTTTGCCCAAACTTGAGGCACCCAAAAAACATGTCTGTGAAGGCTATATTTTGGGCAAAATGTAGTGTTCCTCCTTTCCAAAAGATGGTTCAATTAGAGCTACTAAAAAACTACAGCTTGTTTACAGTGATGTCTCTAGTCCTATGGAGACACCCTCTTTTGGAAACTATCTTTACTTCATGACTTTCATTGATGTTTTTTTGCGCATGCATGGGTATATCCATTGAAAGCAAAGTCTGAAGTGTTCATGTGCTTCAAACAGTTTTTGGTTTTGGCTAAAAATCTGTCAGCATGTGAAATGGGCATCCTCCATTCTGATCGAGGGGGGGAATATATGGCATTTGACTTTAATGCATTTTTGGCTAAACGTGGGATAAAACATTAGTGTACAGTGCTGTATACACCTCAGCAGAATGGAGTTGTTGAACAAAAGAACAGGTCACTCATGGAGATGGTGAGGTGTATGGTTAAGAGTAAGGCTTTACCACATAGTTTCTAGCTTGAGGTTGTCATGTGTGCATCATATGTACTTAACAGGTGTCCCACTAAAGCACTGCAACCTATCACTCCATATGAGGCTTGGCATGGTCCCAAGCCATTTGTTGCTCATCTACATGTTTTTGGTTGTCTAGCATATGCATTAGTGCCTGAACAACATCGCAGGAAATTAGATGATTAAGCAGTAAAATGTATTTTTATTAAGTATAGTTCTGAAAACAAAGGCTATCGTCTGTATCATCCACATACTAAACACATTTTGGTTAGCCGTGATTTTGTTCTTGTGGAAGATGCTATTCAACCTTTACTTTCATGTATGAAGGAGACATGTGTTAGCTCCAAAGACATGTATGATACTTTGCTACCTCTTTATATAGGTGGACAGTCTAGTGCTAGTCCTAATGAGGCAACTTCTTAGACTTTATAGGTTTCATGTGATGATGTAGATCATTCTATTTCTGATGTAGATTTACATGATGCATTTGTTGATGAGAGAGTTGATATTGAGGAGGCAAAGACTATGCCAAAATGGCTGGTGCAAACTTTGCATGACAGCAAGTTAGATGCATCTCTGTTATATTATACTCGTTCAGGCTCTCGTATGCCTCTTTTGCATCCGATTGCTATGCTATCGATGCCTCTACTCTTTGTGATGAGACTGAACCTGTTTTGTTTGATGAATCACAAAAGTTTGAACATTGGATGGCTGCAATCCAATCTAAATATGATGCTATCATGAAAAATGGTACCTGGTCTTTATGTGACTTGCCTCCTATCAAGAAGGCCATTGGCACTAAGTGGGTATACAAGCTGAAGCATAAACCTGATGAAACATTTGATAGGTATAAGTCTAGGCTTGTTGCAAAGGGTTATGCGCAGGAAAGAGGCATTGATTTTGATGAAACCTTTGCACCTACATGACGAGTGACTATTGTTTGTAGCATTTGTGCATTTGTAGTTCATCATGGTTGGAATGTACATCAATTGGACATTAAAAAAACATTTCTAAATGATGAATTGCATGAAAAAGTGTATGTTTTTTAGCCCTATGGTGTTGGCAGATGAAGCAAGTACGCGCATACATGCAGATCTAGCACTAAGGCAACCCATTAAATTTTTCCAAACTTTACACCATGTTAAAAGTGATTCTCATCACTAAAAACCCTTGTAAATATCGTTTCACCTTTTTGTAGCTCCATTTTGTAGAAGCCGAGGAGTGCTCGAGCTTGGGGAGCCTTAGAAGTAGTTGCCTGCCAATTTTCAAAATTTTTAGATCTCGTTTGAGTCCTCAAATAAGCCCTGGAACCTAATTTTTAACTAGGCCGGACACTAGGTCTGGACAGGGCCAAAGCTAGTCAAAAACTATAAATAGAGCTAGAGAGCTCATTTTTGGCTAGCTTCTTGTAGTTTTGAGCTTGTATGAGAACTTTGTTGCAATAGAAGTGATTCCATTGTCTTACTCTCTTTGTTCTTGCCGTGTGTGCGCGTGTGTGTGTATGTGTGTGCATGTTAGTGTGCTTCTCACTCACACATTTGTGCCTTCACTTGCTCGAGGTCTTCATACCATCCTCATGTCTTCCCAGATTGACATTAAAGGAGGTGCTACTCATCACTGAGGTACACCAAATTTTGGCGCCCTTGCCGGGGATTCGAGCTTTGAGGACGAGCGTGTGATGGTAAGACGTAGAGAGGACGCGTTGGAATGGTAAGTAGTAGGTAAATTTCTGATTTTTCTCCATCTCCATCTTCTTCATCTCCACCTTCATCTCCTTCTCCACCTTATATTCTCATTTCCAAACCATTTCCTCATTTGCTTTGTGCGAGTTTGAGAGAGAGCGAGTGTGTGTTCTTGCTTGTGTGTGTTTTTTTTGCATGTTTCTTGCAGGTTGCAGCTCCATCATCATCTCCAGCAAGCTCACCAGGGAGAGATCTCCTGAATCTTGAGAGGTCCTAAGATTTTGGGGGTTCCGTAAATTACTCCAAGGGGGACCCATAATTGTTGATGTGTGTCTTTCAATTCATTGTGATGTGTGCAAAATTAACTTGTGAAATTTTGCAGGAACTGTGCGTGCATTCAGGGTATTCCAGGGCAAGCTAGCAAGGGTGAGTACCAGGCTTGGGAGAAGGCTTCCTGGGTTTGTGCAACAGTTTGAGCAACCAGAGGATTGAGGTTGGAAGTTCTCTCAACCCTCCTTTGTCAATTCCTAGCCTAGGCTAAGTACGACTTAGGTGTGGTAATTAATTAGGACAACGTCAGGCACGAATTAAGTCCAAGAGAACTAATCAACCAAGTGCAAGCATTAAGTAGATCTTAGGTGCGAAAACCCTAAGGGACAAAAGTAAACTTGAATCGATCATTTATCAAGTGCGAAATTCACTTAAGTATTCCTGACGACGTGATATCAGACAAGATCACAAACATAATAATCAACTAAAAAGAACAAAGTGATTGGATAGGTCCTGGGCCCAGTATTTGAGTGATTACCCATACACTCCACGATCAGAAACAAGTGATTCTGAAATGTCCTATCACATGGAGAGACCAATAGGTAGCTCAGGGGTGGCTTATCTAGAAAAGCCAGAAGGACCTTACAAGACTCAATTGGAATACATCAGGACTAATCGTCTAGGTGCTCGCATCTACGAAGACGGCCTGAGAAGATTTGTGGTCCAGATTAAGAACCCCGATCAACCCCATGGACTAGAACACCTGGTAGTCAAGTTTGAGAATGGAGCATACCTAGATAAAGAGGGAACTATATATGTAGTCACCACTCTTCCTGATAGAACAGATGAGTTTGGAAATGTGATTGCGGAGACCAACATGGGTGATATAGAGCAAGGGAATTTAGAGAGAGAGCCAAGAACTCCCCGTGGTAAATCTGTCTTGACCAGAATCATGACTCCAGAGTGGATTCCACAGGATAATAAAAGCATAGATTTGCTTTTAAACCGAGAAACCGATGAGGCCTTTTGGAGATATAAACCTGCTCAACCTCAAGAAGTGAGTGCCCTCACAATCTATGAGTTTAAAGACCCTGATAGCCCAGGCAAAGTAACCTACCTAGACAATACATCAGAGAGAATCTTCATGGTCACCGAGCATGGCAGACATGCCTACACATGGAAGGGTGAATTTGTTTTTCCCCAACCACAGTCTAATGTGTCCTATGGTCACCAAGGAGCCGGGACCTCCGAGGCTCATGGAGCTCAAGGAGATAGAAATAGAGATAGACCTGAAGTAAGCTTTGCCAACCCCCAGGGAAGAGAAAGAAGGAGAACGGGGATGGACAGAGAAGAAACCGAGAGATTTAGAGACCCAAGGAACCAAGGAAATGCTGATGATTTTCCTTTGCCAAGGCCGAGAGAACACACTAGGAATCTAAGGCCAACTCAACTGGTGAAGTCCATGAAGAATTACTTCGATGGCACTGGAGACCCTCATGACCATGTGGCAGAATTTAGGCAAGTCTTGAAAGCTGAACAGGTAGAGGATCTATTCACACAATATAATGCTTTTGGTCTAACCCTTAGGAACACCGTCCTTACGTGGTTTCAACCACTGAACGAGAGGCATTTCAGAAACATAGACCAGCTTCTAGAGGCATTTATCATTGAGTTTTCTAAGAGTGGTATAAGGCACAACACTTCCTCACTAATTCATAGCTTCAAGAAAACACCTCAAGAGATGGTCAGACTAGCAGGAAGATGGTTTAGGCAATACCTAGAGAGGTGCCCGATGCCTGAGTTACCCACACCAGCCAAGCAAGTGGGTTTGTTCTTAGATGGCTTGTTGAGCACCAAGCTTAGGTCATATGTGTATTTGAAGGACCCCAGAACTATAGAAGAATGCGTGCGCATGTGCATAGACATTGAGGATAATATAGGCGAGGAGTTAGAGCTATCAAAAATCTATAAGGATTCGGATAGCTCTAGTAGTCTCACATCTGGTCAGTCCACATCCATTGAGGAACTTGCCAAGAAGGTAGCTCAAAAACTAGGTGTCTCTAGCAAGAAAATTCCAAGATTTGCCCTAGTTAAGCAGTGCTACACCTGTGGAGGTGACCATATGGCAAATGTATGTCCCATTATGGCCCAACCCCAGGTGAATCCTAGTAGCCAATACTGCACCATAGAGCAAAGGTACACCAACCACACTGCACAGGACTGCCCATACAACAAACAAACTATTAGGCAAAATTACCCTCATCCATATCCACAACAGGGTAGATACCAGAATCAATACCCTCCACAACAATACAACAGACCACAACAACCATATCAGCCACCTTATCAAGGGCAGCAGAGACCTCAACCAGTCCTAGTGCAGCAACCCTCTGCTCCAACCAATGTGATCCCAGTGAAATACGCATCTGCTGAAGAAAATCCGAACAGAGCCATAGTCCCAGTCACCCCATTGCTATCAGACAGTGACCCAAGTGACCATAGTTTTGACTCCACACATATTGATAGCCCACAGGCTTACTACATGCAGTCACCCAAGCATAACGAGTCGTACTATTATGAGGACCCAAGTGAAAATAGTGGGGAGCCTGAGTATGCTAATGTCATGTACACAAACCCCAACTCTAGACCTCAACCTAGGCAGGTACGACCCCCATTCCCTAGAGGACCATGCTTCAGATGTCAGGGAGATCACCTTATACGTGATTGTCCACTGCCGGCCTCTACACAACCCCAACCAGTGACAATTCAGGGTTTCTGTCAAGACTGCGAAAAAGAGCATCTCCTACGAGATTGCCCAAAGAACCCTAATAACATGCCTAAAATCACTCCGATCAACGTCATTGGGTTAGTGGTAGACTCTACGGGAAGTATAACTTCCACAGCCCCAGTGCATGTGGTCACTAGAGCCCAAGCCTTGCAGCAAACTCAAGGAGTAGGGCAGGAAAAGAGTGCTGAGGTTAGTAAGACAGAGAGTATAACCAAGAAAAGGACGAGAGCATGGAGAGATAGCCGGGAGAGAATGAAAAGACAATGGTCACAGAAAATGAGCGAACTTGAAGCAAGCTTGAGAGAAACCAAAGCAAAGATAAGTGAACTCGCATCTCAAAACTACTCTCACACCACCCCTCCACCACCTTTCCCTTTAACCGCCAATCCATCTTCTTCCATTTCCCAACCTTTCAATACACCACCCTTAACCCACCCACCACCCAGAGTAGGATCAGTCCTAGCCGATCCCACTCCTGAAGATCTAGATATGATGCTTAAAGCATATCAGGCCAAAATCCAAGAAGGGCCAAATGTGGCGGATCATGACAAGTGCTACCCTAGAGCTGACCTAGAGATAGAGAGGACCAAGCTGTGTGCGAAAATGGTCGCATTGGCTCAGACCATGTTTGAAGCCAGTCGCCTTTTCAACCACTCAGGCTCAGCTAAGACACAATTGCACTTGGATGGACTCCTAGAGAAGTTAGAGAGCATAATTGCAAGATCTGCCAAGGAAGAAAAAAATTGAGAAAGAGATGAGGCAAGCAAAAACATAAGCCACCCCCCACAGGAAGCTTATGTGCCCAATTCCACTGAACCAGACACCTCCTCTTCTATGAATAGGTTCACTCCAGAATTCCTACGAGAGATTCAAGAAGACAAATGGGCTAACGAAAGTGAAGCCCCTCCTCCCATTGAACTTGTGGATGACACACATGATCAATTCCCTCAAGATATTCCTTCCATATATGGAGAGCAGGAGAGTGCACAAAACCAAGAGAGGTTAGACTTCGAGTCTAACTCTCTGCAGGAATTACCCCATTTCACTGGCCCATGGGAAACCAATTCTACTTGCCTGAGAGCGCCCACAGTCATGATAAGAAATGAAGATTCAATCATACCTAGGAATACAGAGGTAGTAAAGAATACTAAGGTGCAGTGCAATCTCACTTTAGAAGAGCTACTCAAAGTTAAGTTGGAAGTGTGGAAACACGTAGCCAAGCAAGTGCCAGACATAGGGAAATCGCGTTCCCAGGTAGGATCTCATAGAACAGTGCCTGAAATACCATTGGATAAGATAGGAGACATGATTAAAGGAGAAGAAGGAAATACCTATCTCCCAGTTACCCATCAGGGATACACAACCAAGGCAATTTTGGACTCAGGTGCAGGAGTTGCAATTGCTACAACTTCCCTCTGGAAGCGTTGGGGCAAGCCATCACTCCGACAGACGAGAATGAAATTGCAGATGGCCGATGGCCATATTGAGAGGCCCTTGGGATTGCTAGAAGGCATAACTCTCGCTACATGTGGTGTTGAGTTCGAGCATACATTTGCTATATGTGATTTTAGCAAAAATCATGCCTATGAAATGATCTTGGGAAGACCATTTATGCGACAGTTGCAAGTGGTACAGGACTGGGGAACCAACTCCTTGTACCTGCAACACTTAGGTGTTACGACCAAAGTGAATCTCAAAGATTACTCTCATAGAGATGTCCCTCCTATCCAATGGAATCCCATCCATAGAGCCAAAGATGATACGGAATCTGTGCATTCCATAGGATCAGGATCCTCATGGATGCATGAAGACACCCACTTATGGATGTGCAAAGTGGCAGTAGAAGAAGAGAAAAGAGAAAAAGCCAGAGAGGTAGGTGCAAAAGAAACACATAGGTCAATTCAAGACCCAGCCTATGCACCTGTAGTCTTTCCTGACAAGGAATTTGAACCCCACGGCTGGGCAGAAATCCTAGCAACAATGGATGTAGCCATCAATGAAGAAAAATGGACACCTCACTATGATGAAGATGGCTATGACATTTTAGTCTTCTCTATGAGTGTGAACCTAGCCCTGATGCATTTGAGGATGCAAGTGACTCCGATCTAGAGTCAATCATTATGGACCCACCCTTTGCATCAGATGAAGAATACTTCTATGAAGTAGAATTTCAACCCCAGAGGCATGGAGAGCTTACAAATGATGTAAGGCTAGCCACACATGTGACCCTGAAGGAGGAAGGAAAGAAAAGAAAGAAGAGAGAAGTCACACCAGAAGAGGAAAAATCTTTGTTTGAGGTTCCGGAAAATTTTAAGAAGTATGAGATAGATGATAGGAGAGTCATGATCAGAATGCCTAAACGAGAGGCGCAATCAGGGGAGGCCTATGATAACAAAGAAACCACCAAGAAAATTGTGATAGCTGTGGAAGAAGGAGAGGAGAGATGCACGTACATAGGCCATGACCTGACGGAAGACGAAGAGCATGAATTGATAGCCTTGCTAAGAGAATACAGAGATGTATTCGCTTGGAGCTACAAGGATCTGAAGGGTGTTGACCCAGACATATGCTCACACACAATCCCCATGACCTCAGATGCCAGACCCTCTAAGCAGAAGCCCTACACATACAATGACAACTACGCCGCCAAGATTAAAGAGGAGATAGACCGCTTGGTGGAAGCCCGGTTTATCTATGAAATTGAGCACACTGAATGGGTATCCCCCATTGTAGTGGTGCCCAAGAAGAACGGCAAATTACGAGTATGCATTAACTTGAAGAAGGTTAACGCAGCCACTATCAGAGATAATTATCCGCTTCCTATCACTGAGCATCTATTAGAAAGGGTAGCAGGCAAGGAAGTGTACAACTTCCTAGATGGGTTTTCGGGCTACAATCAAGTAGCCATTGCTCCAGAGGATCAGCATAAGACGGCTTTTGCCACGGAGTGGGGCATATTTTCCTTTCGGGTAATGCCATTCGGGCTTACTAATGCACCTGCTACTTTTCAAAGATTGATGTGTCACGTATTTAAAGAGTTCTTGAGGAAGAATTTGGAAGTCTATGTTGATGATCTGTGCGCTCATTCCAACATTAGACAGACCCATATACCTGAACTCAGACAGATCTTTGATAAATGCAGAGAATATCAAGTCTGCCTGAACCCAGAAAAGTGTGTTTTCATGGTCAAGCAAGGCAAAATTCTAGGACACATAGTGTCTAAGAACGGCATATCCACTGACGAAGAGAAAGTGAGAGCCATCGCAGAACTACCTAGGCCAAAGAACGTCAAGGAAGTACAAGCTTTCATGGGGCATTGTGGTTACTACCGCCGGTTCATTCACATGTATGGCTGCTCATCCCTATGTGAAACGGTGTGATGTGTGTCAGAGAACTCAGTATCCCATATGCAAAGATGAGATGCCACTGAAACCTATGATGGGTGGACGTGCATTCTCTAAGTGGGGAATAGACTTTGTAGGTCCTATCAATCCCCCAGCTAAGGGTTCCCATGCAGAGTATATCATTGTTGCCACTGACTGTCTAACTAAGTGGGTAGAGGTAAAAGCCACAACAAAGAACGATGCACAAACAACAACTAAGTTCTTATTTGAGAATGTGTTCACCAGGTATGGATTACCTATAGAGCTAGTCAGTGATAGAGGGACTCACTTCTTGAATGAATTTATTGAAAATCTGCTCCAAGAATTGTTGGTAGTACATAAGAAGTCTGCCCCCTATCACCCCCAAGCTAATGGCCAGGCTGAGAGCACAAATAAGATATTATGCAATGTACTGACGAATTAGTAAACAATAAATGCTCTGATTGGGACAAATAGCTACACCATGCTGTTTGGGCATACCGAGTGGCCTATAAAACGGTACTCCAAGCCACACCCTTTCAAATGGTGTTCGGTCAGAATGCGGTGCTACCCTTGGACTTTTTGATACCTACATTGAAGGTAGCACAAGAGCATGACTGGACAGGCCATGAACTCTCCTCTCGAATCTTTGATCTTGAATGTCTAGGCGAGACACGATTGAGAGCTGCAGCAGGAATCTATGCAGCGAAGAAGAGGCAAAAGGCATATTTTGATACACATGTGAAGGATAAAGGCTTGAAAGCAGGAGACCTAGTCCTAGTCTACACATTGAAGCAACATGCACGAAAATTAGAGAAAAGAGGCTATGGACCTATGATCATAAATAGGATTTCAACTAGTGGGGCAGTACAACTAGCCACTTTGGAAGGCGATATTCTCCCTAGCTACATAAGCGGATGTAGAGTCAAGTTATACCAAGAACCCCTGACTGAAGAGATGTTAAATCGGTTCAACACTGCCAAGAAACATAAAGAGGGGGAAAAACAAATTCGAGAGGAAGCACAAGCAGAGGCCTTCGAGCGCATCCGACGAATGAAATTGAGGAGGCAAGGGAGAGATCAGCCTATGATTGGCACTCAAGAGTTTCCAGGCTATCACATGGCCATGTGTGAGGCTTCAGGTGAACGTACCCATAGGATAGTGGATCGACGACCTTTTGTGACCCTAGAAGTTGGACAAGGAGACAGTACAAGGACCGTAAGAGCTTTAATTGATTCAGGTGCCGCCACTAGTGCAGTCCGGCTTTCTTACTGCCAACAGCTGCAATTGGAGGTAAAACCCCTAGAAGCATATCTGATAGGATTAGGAGGTGTTGAAACCCCTTGCATGGGAGAGGTGGAACTTCCCCTCTACATTCAAGAGGTCCTCATGCCAGCAAAAGTGCTAGTGTGTGAAGACGAGGATCTTACCGAACCTCTTGTCTTGGGCCAAGACTGGATCTATGATCACGCAGTCAACCTCAACCTAAGAAGTGGAATTCTTCAAGCTTGGACAAGCCAAAGCTATCTTATGATTGAATTAGAAAATCAAGCACTCAAACCAGTAGGAAAGGCCCCAACTCTTGGTCTTTCCAAGAATCCACATGAAGATAACAATGCTGTTCTTGTCAGAGTTCTATGGTGCAGAAGAGTGTCCATCTTACCGAAGGTACAAGAGCCAATAAGGAGTTCCCAGCTGATCCAAAGAAGATTCTAAACAGGCAAACCGAACATCACTCGACACGAAGGAGGCCGCTGATCAAGAGGCAGAAGCGCCAACCAGTGCAACACGGAGTACCTCATGGCGTGAAGCAGATCTGGATACGCAAGGATGGAACACCCACAACTCTAATAGTAGGTTCTCGAGGAGCCAAAAAACAAGCCACACCATCAAGGACAAAATTGAAGGAGTACCCTAGGCAACCTCCTAGGCGCACCACGTCTATTTGGGTCCCTAAGCTGGTAATGAAGGCTAGCCCCAATGCTAGACACATATGGGTGCCCAAGGCCTGTTTACGAGCCCAAATAGCTCCAACTCTAGTTACTGGCATAATTCAACACTCACAAGTCTTATCGACTAACAACGCAGGAACTCTACCTAAATACCACCCCGACCCACACTCAGTCAAACCGAGGAATGTCTGGAAATGGGTGCCCAAAAGGTCCCAAATCCATCACACTCTAGTTCATAAATCTCTACCTGTCTTTAGCTCTAAGAGCTACGAATCCTCTATCAAAGTTTGGAGACTTAAATCGTGTATAAAACCCCCTGACCCAATTTTGTAAATCCATCCACTCTGACATAGGTGCATTCTGAGTCCATTGCATAACCAAAGTATGCATCTAGGATGACACTGACCTCTAATCACCACTCACATCTATCACAAACACTTCACCTCTAACCACTAACCTTTGGGATTGTCATGTTAGTATTGTGAAGGGAACACCATTACATCCTGTTTCCTATGCAACACTAATGTGCCTTTCTTCTTCTAGCAGATAAGCACCCGATTCCCATGGCAGCAACAGCAGGCACGAGCTCTCAGGCAAGCACTAGCATGCAAAGCAATTGGGATACCATGCCTGTGGAGGCTCCACTGACAGCTAGGCCTGAAGAGTTTTTGAACATGAGAAGAATTCCCATTCCGGATTCACCAAGTGGCCTAACAGAAAGAGTAAAGGGGCATTCTCATTGGTTCAATGAGATGCCAGGAGACTTGGGAGACGCAGATCATATCTGGGAATCCAAGTTGGAATTTGGAGGAGTATGGTGGACATTCCAATTCTTCTCAAGAGAATTTGAAACATTACAGAATGCAGCTCCTCTTCAGGATATCTGGCAGAAAGTGGGATTGCAAGATTACTTTAGTGTAGCTTTGCCTAGACCGGATTTTCTGAGGTGCTACTACTTGATTGCCACACTGAAGCCGACAGGAGAGAAAGATCATTCAGGCACATTCCTGGTGCCCTCTCTATCAAACCAGGAAGAAATGAAGAGGTTTGAATTGAATATTACTTTAATCAGGGAAGCCCTTCAGATGTATGGCACCCATGTCCCCTCCGATCGAGATCCCTTGATACCAGAGTCAATGAAGAACAAAAAAATCAAGAAGTTGAAAGAAATGTGTGCCCTCACCCCCAACATCGCCATACCACTACGGATGTGCCTTCAACACTTCGCATTTTCAGCTCAAGACCGCTTCACCCAAACTCATAAGAAAATATGGTATGGATTATACGTAGCAGAGACTGGAAGCTTGCCAATTAAAATGCCCGTATGGATCCTGGACCAGTTATATGAAGCAGGCAAGCGAGGCATGAGGAAGCATACCTTGAACGGCTGCTGTGCGATTACCAGAATTATCTATAGATGCCTTGCCTATGATGTGCCGATCGCAAGGGCCCTTAAATACTCACAACTGGAATTCTTCAAGGGGCAGAAGTCAGGAGTTCAACCTGCGAAAAGAATGCGTGGATCACTTTCAGAGGTCCTGATCCCTCGTGAGGCCACAACAGAAGCTTCCCCTAGAGAAGAGGCCCAAGTAGCCCCTTTCACTATCCACCTCCAAGGAACACAATCAGGGGATATGGTACAACCCACTCCATCTGCCCCTCCACTACCCACCGATGCTGAGTTCGCATCCATGGCCACATTAGCAGAGGATCCAAATTTTGACTTTGAAAACTTCCTGCAGACTACCCACTTATCTGATAGTGAGTATTTTTCTGACAATGCCGGTCCCGGATCATCATCCCAAAGAGAACAACCACAGAGTGAGGCAAGAAGGTACATTGGGAAGATGAGACACAACATCCTCATGCTCAAAGCACACAGAATCAGGAAGAAGGGGAAATGAACCAGAGGAGAGTGAAGAGGAAGCTCCTGCCTACACGGCACAACTCAAACGGCTCTACAAGACAATCAAGCAGGTACAGAAAAGACACAAGTTATTAGAAGAGGCAAATAGAGCACTAGTGAACCAGATGCTGCAAGCGGAGAATGTCGACCCGCATTTCGTAGAATCATTGAATCTCTTGGCAGAAACATGCGGAATAGGGGAGGCTATGAGGACCATGGTCTATCGTAATACCCCTCCATATGACCAACAAAGGATCGATACAAGACCACGACGGGGAAAAATGATTCAAATGGAAGTCTCTACCGCACTGCCTACCACAACTTCAGAAGATGTTCACATGGCCAGCCCAACTCCTAGTGAGGAACCAGATGTAAATACACAGATACCATCTCCACCATCACCTCCCATCCAGCCCTCAGAACCCTTCCCCACTAGTCTTCCTGAACAACCAGTATCCACTCATGATGAAACCAGTATACACACCACTACTCATCTATCCTTCACTTTACCTACATCCACCACTTCCACCCGATTTTTTGAACCCCATATAGGTCATCCTGCCACCGATCAAACTATACTAGGTCACCCTTCATATCTCCCAGCCCTCGGACAACCACTTGCCACTAGCTAAACCTTAACACACCCATTTCCATCCACCAATACATTTCCTCCCTCCCAATTCCTATCCATGGTACCCCTTGTAACACCCTCGAAATCAACCCAAATCACCCAACCTTCATTCTGGACACACCTTGTAAATATACTCCAACAAGTTGAGAATTATAATAAAAAGTCCCTTCCCCAACCCAACTCCCCCACATTCACGGCCACCACTAACACACCACCTACCATTCCCGTGTTCACAATTCACACTCCACACACTATCACGTCCGAGCCCATGGACATTTCACCAACCACAGGAGCTGTTGTATATTATTGAAGAAGGCATTGTTAAAATGTTAAATATTATTGAACAAGGCATTGTTAAAATGTTAAATTATTAATGTATTAATATGTTTTTGATGTTTTTGATATAGCAGCTGAAGGTTCGTGAGGAGCGTGCAAGGCGTGAAAGGGCGGACATCAATAATCCGAATAATTATTATTTATTTTGTAAATAAACCTGCGTAGAAGGTTCTATTGTTAGAAAATTAATGGTTAGAATAAGGGTCATTGTAGACCGCAGTTTCTATTATTTAAAGTAATGGCTTTCTGTAAAAGTTACAGAAAGCCATTACTTTAAATATGTTGAACAATGCATTGTTGGATTGAAATATGGAATAGCCAATGCATTGTTGGATTGAAATATCGAATAGCCAATGCATTGTTGAACTGTAACATGAAATATGTTGGCCAATGCATTGTTGGATTGAAATATCGAATAGCCAATGCATTGTTGGATTGTAACATGAAATATGTTGGCCAATGCATTGTTGGATTGTAACAGTAATATGGAATATGTTGAACACTCCATTACAATTGTTAGAGTGTTGAATTCTTTTATCAACTGAGGTCAGTTGCTTGTCAACTGAGAGGCATGTTGTATATTATTGAACAAGGCATTGTTAAAATGTTAAATATTATTGAACAAGGCATTGTTAAAATGTTAAATTATTAATGTATTAATATGTTTTTGATGTTTTTGATATAGCAGCTGCAGGTTCGTGAGGAGCGTGCAAGGCGTGAAAGGGCGGACATCAATAATCCGAATAATTATTATTTATTTTGTAAATAAACCTGCGTAGAAGGTTCTATTGTTAGAAAAGTAATGGTTAGAATAAGGGTCGTTGTAGACCGCAGTTTCTATTATTTAAAGTAATGGCTTTCTGTAAAAGTTACCAACTTTTAGTTTCACGCGTGCTTTTCGAAGCCGCCCTCATGTAACCACTATTTTCGACGTAATCAAAAGTCCTATAAATACATGCACTCTGTGGACATAACTTTGAGTGGACTAATGAATGTGAGAATTCCTTCCAGGAGCTTAAACGAAGATTATGTTCAACACCAATCTTGACCAAGCCAGATTCACCTTGGTGAGCAGTTTCCAAGATCTTTAGATATTCACTCTCATGAACACAAAGTCTCAGGTAACCATATTTTCCACGCTTGTATAGATTATCACCAATGAGTGAGTAATCTAGGGCTTCTTGTTCTAGACTTCTTTGCCTCGTCATAGTCATGTCTGGAGGGAATGTTTTCGTCCTCAGGAAGGTGTTGAGAGCAGTATGGGCACCCAAGGACCGACTAGACAAGGAAGCCAGCGGAGAGAGTCAGAACAAGGTGAAGGAGTAAGTAGACAAAGCAGTCGACGCAAATCTGGCAGATAGGCCCTTCAATTTTTCCCAAATCAACATCTTTTAACAGTGATTCTTATCACTAACAATCATTGTAAATACCATTTCATATTTTTGTAGCTCCATTTTGTGCAAGCCAAGGAGTCCTTGAGCTTGAGGAGCCTTAGAAGTACCTACATATCAATTTTCGTATTTTTTAGACTCCGTTTAAGCCCTCAAATTGGCCCTGGAACCTATTTTTTAACTAGGCCAGACACTAGGTCTGGACAGGGCCAAAACCTAGTCAAAAACTATAAAAAGAGCTAGAGAGCTCATTTTTGAGGTTAGATTGTAATTGAAACGAACTTGTAAGAGCTTTTTGAAAGTAATCTAAGAACTCCATTGATTCTCACTCTTTGTCTTGCCGTGTGTGCGTGTGTGTGTGTATGTGTGTGCATGTTTGTGTGCTTCTCACTCACGCACTTGTGCCGCCACTTGCTCGAGGTCTTCATACCATCCTCACGTCTTCCCGGATTGACATTAAAGGAGGTGCTACTCATCACTGAGCTACACCAAATTTTGGCGCCGTTGCCGGGGATCGAGCTTTGAGGACGAGCGTGTGATGGTAAGACGTAGAGTTGACGCGTTGGAGTTGTAGGTAATTTCTTTATTTTTCCTATTTTTCTCTTTCTTACCTCACCACCATCATCATCATCATCATCCTCACCATCTTCCACCTCCATCTCCATCATCGCGAAAATTTCAGTTTTTTGACTATATCCCCATCTCCACCTCATTTCCCTCATTTCACTTGTGAGAGAGAGCGAGAGAGCGAAATTGCATGTGCTGTTTTTGCATGTTTCTTGAGCTATCTTGCAGGTACAGGTCACATCACCATCCCCAGCTCCCTGCGCAGGTACGAAACTCGATGAAACTGTCTCGCAGTCGCCGATTTCTGTCGATCGCGATTGACAGAAATTCTCACCTTTTGGTAAATCTGAGTGCACCACAGTGGACTAGAGACCCTGCACACCACCTTTCCACCAAAATTTTTGAAAATTTTGCAAAATTTCAGTCCATCGCGATTGACTGCCAGTCCATCGCGACCGACTGGGTGTCCATCGTGATTGACTGAACCCCCTGTCCATCGCGATTGACTGAACCCCCTGTCCATCGCGACCGACTGCCTGTCCATCGCGATTGACTGAACCCCCTGTCCATCGCGACCGACTGGGTGTCCATCGCGATTGACTGAACCCCCTGTCCATCGCGACCGACTGCCTGTCCATCGCGATTGACTGAACCCCTTGTCCATCGCGATTGATTGGGTGTCCATCGCGATTGACTGAACTCTCTGTCCATCGCGATTGATTGCCTGTCCATCGCGATTGACTGAGTGTCCATCGCGATTGACTGAACTCTCTGTCCATCGCGATTGACTGAGTGTCCATCGCGATTGACAGCCCTGTCCATCGCGATTGACAGCCAATTTTAGCCAAATTTTTTAGGGATTGTTAATTGAAGAGTTGGGCTAATTTTGGGCACAAATATTATACTCTTGAGCACATGAGGAAGCCTTAGGAAAGCAACTTGGGGAAAACCTGTTGCACAGTGATCCTGTTTGAACCCTGTCGTAACCCTAGAACCCTGAACGGTTACAACTTTTTCATACGAAATCCAATTTTTGAGCTCTAGGGCTTGTTGGAAAGCTCGTGGCATATACTACACGCTCTCAACTGTTTTTTATAAAGATAATGCATTGATTTTCAGATAGGGTATTTTGAAGTTGACCATACCCAGGGGGATCAAAGTCAGGGGTCCTTAGGATTGTTTTCTTGAAAATCACTATGCAAGTTTGTGTTTGTGCTACAGGAATGAAAATAATTGGTTATGTCTTTGGAATTTAAATTTCAAAGCTAACTTTGAAACTCTTACAGAGCATCGAAAGGCGTTCTAAGCAAGTGTAAGTGCGAGCTTGGGAACACATTTCCTGGGCACTCAAGGGCAACCGAGCAGGAAACAAAAGGTTGGACACTTTTAACCCCCTCTGTCAATTCATAGTCTAAGCTAAGACGACGAGAGGTAGGAGTAAGTCAGGGCGACGATAGGCAGTTATCAAGTGAAGACTACCTAAAAATTCAAGTTCAAGTTAAAAATCTAACCTCTGTACTGTCGACAACATAAAGGAAAAGAACCTAACGTGGAACGATCAACCTGAAAGTACGAAGAACACTCAAGTATTCGGACGACGTAATATCAGACAAGACCTTAAACACGATAGATAACTAAAAAGAATCAAGTGACTGATACCAATTGATCGGCAACGAAGTTGTACTCTGGGCAAAGAATTGGGCTACTTAGTTAGGCATATGAACCTTAGATCGGGACGACATCTAGTAAGGGAGAGACAGAGCCTTAGATCTTCAGAGGCTAGTGTTAACCACACTGCTAGGTCCTGGGCCCAGCAGTTGAGCCACCACTCGTACTACCCTAGCTCTGAGACCAGTGAGTCAGAGATGTCTCAAGGCATGGACAGACCTACGGGAAGTTCAGGAGTGCCTTACTTGTACAGGGTGGAAGGCCCTTACAAAACACAGTTGGAGTACCTTAGGACCAACCGATTAGGTGCCAGCATCTATGAGGATGGCTTAGGAAGATCTGTGATACAGATTAAGAACCCTGACCAATCCATAGGACTAGAGCACCCAGCTGTCAAGTTTGAAAACGGTGCATACCTGGACAAAGAAGGAACCATATACGTAGTCACCAGTCACCCAGATAGGACAGATGAATTTGGAAATGTAATCTCAGAAGCGGACTTAGGTGACTTGGAACAAGGAAACATGGGAGTAGAACTTAGAACACCCCGAGGCAAATCTGTTCTCACTAGGATTATCACACCTGATTGGGTTCCCCAAGACAACAAGAGCATAGAGTTGCTCCTCAATCGAGAAACTGACGAAGCCTTTTGGAGGTATAAATCTAATCAGCCAATTGATATAGGAAATATCATGATCTACGAGTTTAAGGATCCTGATAGCCCAGGCAGAGTGACCTACTTAGATCACGCTTCAGAACGGATCTTTGCAGTTACGGAAAATGATAGGCATGCTTACACTTGGAAGGGTGAATTCATTTTCCCCCAACCAAGATCAAATGTATCCTATGGTCACCCTGGGGCTGGAACATCTCAAGCTCATGGAATGCAAAGAGACAGAAGTAGAGATAGACCAGAAGTAAGTTTTGCCAACCCAGCGGGCAGAGAAAGAACGAGGACAGAGACGAATAGGGTAGAACCTGAGATGCTTAGAGCTCACAGGAATCAAAGAAATGTGGATGGATTCCCGCTGCCGAGGCCTAGAGAGCACACAAGAACTTTGAGACCTACCCAGCTAGTTAAGTCCATGAAGAATTACTTTGATGGCACAGGAGATCCCTATGATCATGTGGCGGAGTTCAAGCAAGTCTTGAGAGCTGAACAAGTGGAGGATCTATTCACGCAGTACAATGCCTTCGGTCTAACCCTGAGGAACACGGCACTTACATGGTTTCAGCCATTGGATGAGCGGCAATTCAGGAGCATAGACCAACTCCTAGAGGCTTTCATTGTAGAGTTCTCTAAGAGCGGCATAAGACACAATACCTCCTCATTGATTCACAGCTTCAAACAGACCCCCCAAGAGACTATCAGATTGGCCGGAAGAAGATTTAGACAATATCTTGAAAGGTGCCCTGTTTCGGAGCTACCCACATCTGCTAAACAAGTAGCCTTATTCCTTGACGGATTGCTGAGTACGAAATTGAGATCCTATGTGTATCTGAAAGATCCTAGGACTATAGAAGAGTGTGTACGCATGTGCATTGACATTGAAGATAACCTAGGGGAAGAACTAGAGCTTTCCAAAATCTACAAAGATTCAGACAGTGCATCTAGTCAATCTTCCACGCAATCCACATCAATTGAGGAACTCGCAGAGAAAGTAGCTCAGAAATTAGGGGTAACTAGTAAACAAATCCCAAGGTTTGCCCCTGTGAAAAGGTGCTACACTTGTGGTGGTGACCACATGGCGAATGTCTGCCCCATTATGGCTCAGCCCCAAGTAAATCCTAGTAGCCAGTACTGCACCATAGAACGGAGATACACCAATCACACCGCACAAGATTGCCCATACAACAAGCAGGCAGTTAGGCAACCCTACCCTCAGCCATACCCGCAGCAAGGAAGATACCAGAACCCGTACCCTCCACAACCATATGGCAGGCCACAACAACCTTATCAGCAACCCTATCAAAACCAGCAAAGGCCTCAGCCAGTGCTAGCTCAACAACCACCTGCTCCAGCTAATGTGATTCCGGTAAAGTATGTTGTTGCAGAAGAAAACCTGAATAGAGCGATAGTCCCAGTGACACCCTTGATCTCTGAAAATGACCTCAGTGACCATAGCTTTGATTCTACACATGTCGATAGTCCCCAGGCGTACTACATGCAGTCTCCAGAACATGGTGAGTCCTATTACAACGAAGAACCGAGTGAACCTAGTTGGGAGTCTGATTACACAAACGTCATGTATACAAACCCCAACCCTAGACCTCAACCTAGGCAAGTAAGACCTCCATTCCCAAGAGGACCGTGCTACAGGTGCCAAGGAGATCACCTCATTCGTGATTGTCCCTTGCCTCCACCTACACAACCCCAGTCAGTGACGATCCAAGGCTTTTGCCAAGACTGTGGAAAAGAGCATCTCTTACGAGATTGCCCAAAGAACCCCAATCACATGCCAAAAATCACTCCCATCAACGTTGTTGGGTTAGTGGTAGACTCCACAGGGAGTGTGACTTCCACTGCACCAGTACAGGTAGTCACTAGAGCTCAGGCATTGCAGCAAAACCAAGGGACAAGCCAGGAAAAGAACCCAGAGGCTAGTGAAACCGAGAGCATAACAAAGAAAAGGACTAGAGCGTGGAAAGATAGTCGGGAAAGAATGAAAAGACAATGGGCTAAAAAGATGAGTGAACTTGAGGAAAGCATAAGAGAAACCAAAGCCAGGATAACTGAACTCACATCTCAAACTCCTTCTCACACTACCCCACCACCACATTTCCCATCGCCATCCGACCAACCACCTTCCAACCCGCCTAACCTAAACCCACCACCCCCTAGGGTAGGATCAGTCCTAGCAGATCCCACCCCCGAAGACCTTAATATGATGCTTAAAGCATATCAGGCCAGAATCCAAGAAGGGCCAAACGTAACTGATCATGAAAAATGCTACCCTAGAGCCGAGCTAGAGCTTGAACGAACCAAAATTTGTGCCAAAATGGTGGAATTGGCTCAGACCATGTTTGAGGCCAGTCGCCTATTTAACATCTCAAGTTCAGCGAAGACACAGTTGCATTTTGATGGATTGTTAGAAAGAATAGAGAGGTTAATTGCACAATCAGAAAAGGAACCTGCCCCTCAAAGAAAGGAAAGAGCAAGAGAACGAATAAGCCAGCCTCTTCAGGAAGCCCATGTGCCTCCTCAAGAAGCTTATCTTCCCCCTCAAAAGGCAGAGGAACCTCCCTCGAAAGTTTGCATACCTCCACAGGTTGCCTACATTCCTTCTCAGGGAGCGTATGAGCCTGTTCGGAAAAGTAATAGAATAAGTAACCCTCCCCAGGAAGCTTGTGCTCCACCCATCTATGGGAACGAGGAGAGAGCCAACGATAGAATAAGCCCTCCTTCCCAGGTTGCTTATGCGCCTAATTCTACGGAGCCAGACACTTCTTCTTCTATGAATCGGTTTGCACCAGACTTCCTACGAGAGATTCAAGAAGACAAATGGGATAACGAAAGTGAAGTCGCCCCTCCATTTGAACTTGTGGACGATGCACACGACCAATTCCCACAAGACATCCCATCCATTTACGGGGAACATGAGAGTACTCAGTCTCATGAGAGATTGGACTTTGAGTCTAATTCCATACAGGAGCTACCCCACTTCACAGGCCCATGGGAAGCAAAGTCCACATGTATGAGAGCACCCACAGTCATGGTAAGGAACGACGACTCAGTCATACCTAGGAACACGGAGGTAGTAAAGAACGCCAGGGAGCAGCGAGATCTCACTTTGGAAGAACTGCCTAAGAATAGACCAAAAGCACGGAAATGTGTAGCCAGTCAAGTGACTGAAGTTGCAGAACCACGTTCCCGAGTAGGATCCCATAGGACAGTGCCAGAAATTCCCTTGGATAAGATAGGAGATATGTGTGAAGGTGAAGAGGGGAACACCTATCTTCCCATCACCTACCAGGAGTACACAACCAAGGCAATTTTGGACTCAGGCGCAGGAGTTGCAATTGCCACCACTTCCCTATGGAAGCGTTGGGGCAAGCCAGCACTCAGGCCAACGAGAATGAAATTGCAAATGGCCGATGGTCACATAGAGAGACCCCTAGGATTGATAGAAGGAATAACTCTCACCACTTGTGGTGTCGAGTTTGAGCATAGTTTTGCTATATGTGACTTCAGCAAAAATCATGCCTATGAGATGATTTTGGGAAGACCATTTATGCGACAGTTGCAAGTGGTACAGGATTGGGGAACCAACTCCTTGTATTTGCAACACTTGGGTGTTACGACCAAAGTCAATCTCAAGGATTATTCTCATAGAGATGTCCCTCCTATCCAATGGAATCCCATCCATAGAGCCAAAGATGATACAGAATCGGTGCATTCCATAGGGTCTGGATCCTCATGGATGCATGAAGACACTCACTTATGGATGTGCAAAGTAGCAGTAGAGGAAGAGAAGAGAGAAAAGGCCAGAGAAATAGGTGCAAAAGAAACACATAGAGCAATTCAAGACCCAGCCTATGCACCTGTAGTTTTTCCTGATGAGGAATTCGAACCCCATGGCTGGGCAGAAATTTTAGCAACAATGGATGTAGCCATCAATGAAGAACAATGGACACCTCACTGTGATGAGGATGGCTATGACATTTCAGTCTTCTCCATAGAGCCAATCATGGGAGAGGCAGTTCTAGAAGAATGCGAACCTAGCCCTGATGCATACGAGGATGCAAGTGACTCCGATCTCGAGTCTATCATTATGGACCCACCATTTGCATCAGATGAAGAATACTTCCATGAAGTAGAATTTCAACCCCAAAGGCATGGAGAGCTTACAAACGATGTAAGATTAGCAACACATGTGAGCTCAAAGGAAGAAGGAAAGAAACGAAAAAAGAGAGAAGTCTCACCAGAAGAGGAAGAATCTTTGTTTGAGGTCCCAGAAAATTTTAAGAAGTATGAGATAGATGACAGGAGAGTCATGATTAGAATGCCTAAACGAGAGGCACAATCAGGAGAGGCCTATGATAACAAAGAAACCACCAAGAAAATAGTAGTGGCCATAGAAGAAGGAGAGGAGAGATGCACGTATATAGGCCATGACCTGACAGAAGAAGAAGAGCACGAATTGATTGCCTTGCTAAGAGAATACAGAGATGTATTCGCTTGGAGTTACAAGGATTTGAAAGGGGTTGACCCGGACATATGCTCGCACACCATCCCCATGACTTCAGACGCCAAACCCTCTAAGCAAAAGCCTTATACATATAGCGATAATTACGCTGCTAAGATCAAAGAAGAGATAGATAGACTGGTCGAAGCTGGATTTATCTATGAAATTGAGCACACTGAGTGGGTATCACCCATCGTAGTGGTGCCCAAGAAGAATGGCAAACTGCGCGTGTGCATTAACTTGAAGAAGGTTAATGCAGCCACTATTCGAGATAACTATCCGCTTCCCATCACAGAACATCTCTTAGAAAGAGTGGCAGGCAAGGAAGTGTAAAGCTTCCTTGATGGATTTTCGGGCTACAATCAAGTAGCCATAGCCCCAGAGGATCAGCATAAGACAGCCTTTGCCACTGAATGGGGCATTTTTGCTTTTAGAGTAATGCCATTTGGGCTTACCAATGCACCAGCCACCTTCCAGAGGCTGATGTGCCATGTGTTTAAGGAGTTCTTGAGGAAGAGTTTAGAAGTCTACGTTGATGATCTTTGTGCTCATTCCAACATTAGACAAACCCATATCCCTGAACTCAGACAAATCTTTGACAAATGTAGAGAATATCAAGTCTGCCTGAACCCAGAAAAGTGTGTTTTTATGGTCAGGCAAGGCAAGATTCTAGGACACATAGTGTCAAAGAATGGTATATCTACTGACGAAGAGAAAGTGCAAGCCATAGCAGAGCTACCTAGGCCCAAGAATGTCAAGGAAGTACAAGCTTTCATGGGGCACTGTGGTTATTACCGACGATTTATACACATGTATGCTGTCATTGCAAAGCCCATGTATGGACTTCTGACTAACTTTGAGTGGACGGATGAATGTGAGAATTCCTTCCAGGAGCTTAAACGAAGATTATGTTCAGCACCAATCTTGACCACACCAGATTGGAATAAGCCATTCCATGTTCACGTGGATGCATCCAATTATGCTATTGGATGCGTACTTGCACAACCTACTGGTGAAGGTAATATGGATCTTCCAATTGCCTATGCCAGTAGACAGTTGAATGCGGCTGAACGAAATTACACCACTACGGAGAGAGAAGGTTTAGGCATGGTATATGCAGTTAAGAAATTTAGACACTATTTGCTTGCAAACAAGTTTAAATTTTTTACTGACCATCAGGCATTGCTGTACCTCGTAAACAAGCCTTGCAATACAGGAAGATTAGTGAGATGGTTTCTCTTGCTAATGGAATATGATTTTGAAGTTGTGGTAAGGAAAGGTAGGACTCACTTGAGAGCAGATCACCTCTCTAGACTCACATCGGGAGAAGCCCCACAAGGAGTGTCAGATGACCTTCCTGATGCTTACTTGTTTAATTTGGAAGTTGTACCGCAGTGGGCCAAGCCATTGGTACCAGTATTGACATACGGGCCTAATCATCCAGTGGTAAACACACGGAATAGCGAGATCGTAAAAGCCCAAAAGTATCACATCATGGCAGGAAGCATGTACAAGCACACAGATCAAGGGATCTTGGCTTGTTGCGTAGAAGAGGATGAGTACGCTAAATGGTTGCAATTAGCACATGTAGGTGCGTTAGAGCAACACTACTCAAAGCAACGAACTTTACAGACCCTAAAGAGACTCAGAGTACATTGGCCAACTATGGAAGCTGATGTCCAAAAGTTGTGCAAGGAATGCCCAATCTGTTGCACTAAACCACCTGTGGAACATGCCACTCTCTATCAAGTATCCATTGTGCCAGATTGGAGTGAACCTCTAGTATCATTCTTGAGGACAAACACATTCCCTCCAGACATGACTCTAGCTAGGAAAAGGAGTTTAGAACAAGAAGCCCAGGATTATTCACTCATTGGTGATAATCTATATAAGCGTCGTAAAGATGGTTACCTGAGGCTATGTGTCCATGAAAGTGAATATCTTAGGATCTTAGAAACTGCTCACCAAGGTGTAGCAGGAGGACACTTTGGACCGGATCGGGTGATCAAGGCAATACTATTTGCGGGTTTCTGGTGGCCTACCCTTCACATGGATGCACATACCTATGTGAAACGGTGTGATGTCTGTCAGAGAACTCAGTATCCTATACGCAAAGATGAGATGCCACTGAAACCTATGATGGGTGGACGTGCATTTTCTAAGTGGGGAATAGATTTTGTAGGTCCTATTAATCCCCCAGCTAAAGGTTCTCATGCGGAATACATCATTGTTGCGACAAATTATCTAACTAAGTGGGTAGAGGTAAGGGCTACGACAAAGAACGATGCTCAAACAACTGCTAAATTCTTGTTTGAGATTGTATTCACGAGATATGGGCTACCTATAGAGCTTGTAAGTGATAGAGGCACTCATTTCTTGAACGAAGTGATTGAAAATCTACTCCAAGAATTCTTGGTAATACACAAGAAGTCTGCCCCCTATCACCCTCAAGCTAATGGACAAGCTGAGAGCACTAATAAGATCTTATGCAATGTACTGACAAAATTAGTGAACACTAAATGCTCTGATTGGGACAAACAGCTACACCATGCTGTTTGGGCATACCGAGTTGCCTACAAAACGGTACTCCAAGCCACCCCCTTTCAGATGGTATTCGGCCAAAACGCTGTGTTACCCTTGGACTTCTTGATCCCTACATTGAGAGTAGCACAAGAGCACGAATGGACAGGTCATGAGCTCTCCTCTAGGATCTTTGACCTTGAACGATTAGGAGAAACAAGACTGAGAGCCGCTGCAGGAATCTATGCAGCCAAGAAGAGACAGAAGGCATACTTTGATGCCCACGTGAAGGATAAGGGTTTGAAAGCAGGAGATCTAGTTTTAGTCTATACACTGAAACAACACGCAAGGAAGCTAGAAAAGAGAGGCTACGGACCTATGATCATCAATAGGATCTCCACGAGCGGAGCAATACAACTAGCCACGTTAGAGGGTGATGTTCTCCCAAACTATATTAGCGGTTGCAGAGTCAAGTTGTATCAGGAACCCCTCACGGAGGAAATGCTCAGCCGACTCAACACTGCTAAGAAACGCAAAGAGGAAGAAAAGCAAATTCGAGAAGAAGCTCAAGTAGAAGCTTTAGAACGCATCAGAAGGATGAAGTTACGAAGGCAAGGCCGAGATCAGACTAGAACAGATGACTATGCAGATCAAGGATATCCTATGGCCATGTGTGAAGTCGCAGGAACAAGCTCGCATAGGATAATTGATCGACGTCCTTTCATAACCCTAGATATAGGACAAGGAACGAGTGCAAGGACCGTAAGAGCCTTGATTGACTCAGGTGCAACCACTAGTGCGGTTAAATTGTCTTACTGTCAAGAGTTGCAGTTAACTGTCAATCATGTGGAAGCATACCTCATAGGAGTGGGAGGAGTGGAAACCCCTTGCATGGGCGAGGTGGAACTTCCCCTCTACATTCATGATGAGACAATGACAGTTAAAGTACTAGTGTGTCAAGATGAGGACCTCACGGAACCCCTTGTCTTGGGTCAAGACTGGATCTATGACCAAGCAGTCAACTTGAACCTAAGAAGTGGACTTCTTCAGGTATGGGTCAATCATAGTCGAATTACAGTAGAGTTGGATAATGGAGCACTCAAAGAACTAGGAAAGGCACAGACTCCTGGTCCTTCGAGGAGTACACATGAAGATGACCATGCTGTTCTTGTCCAAAACTATGTGTTACAGAGGAAGGCTACGCGCAAAAAAGGAGTCAGGGAGGCAACGGAACTCCCTTCTTTTCCAAAAGTCAGAAGGAGGCAACAACCAAAGATGGCTCAAAGGCAGAAGAAGCAGAGTACTACCTATGCCGGAAATCAAAAGAACCTGCGCAGCAGAATGTCTCAACAAGTGAACCAAGTGTGGGTGCGAAAAGGCGAACACCCGGTTGCACTCATGCCAACCGCACGGGCAAAGCCTCTTATTAGTAACCAACAACACGTCACTAATAAGAGGTCTTTCGGAAATTCTTCTGCTAATGTGAAATTTATTTGGGTGCCCAAAAAGTCGATGAAGGCTAGCCCACAATCAAGAAAAATTTGGGTGCCTAAGGTTTGTTTGCGGGCTCAAATAGCTACACCAAGAACACACCCTACACAGCATGATCCATTCACTCGCATAGCCTACATCCACTCATTTTCAACACCAAGGCACATGAGCACGAACAGAATCAGTTGTAAATGGGTACCTAAAAGGCCTCATGTTCAAGCTGACACACCTATAAAGCTCTCGAGAATCTCTACGGAACCACGAGCAAAACCCATCCACTGCATTTGGCAGCCCAAGACTTGTAACAAACCCCCGGACCCCGATTGTAAATCCATGACCACCTACTAACCGCTTCACTCTCACATCACATCATTTCGCTTAGCTCTTAGGTCTACCTAACTCCTAACTACACACACCAGCACCGAGCACTTATTAACCCCTAACCACTCCCGAGCTTTAAGTTAATGTTGTAACAAGGGACACCATGTCATTTTTGTGTCCATTGCAATGTTAACGTTTATTCATATATTCTCACAGAATCAGCTGCGACATTTTCAACATGGCGGAGGCAGCAGGAACTAGCTCTCACACAGAAACAAGCCCGCAAGTGGTGGACTTGGACAGTTTACCCGTTTTGCCTGAGACAATTGAAAGACCAGAAGAATTGCAGGCCGTCAAAATCATACCTATTGCGGACCCTCCGCGTGGCCACACCATGCCCGTGGGAAAGACTTCCCATTGGTTTACCGAGGTGGCAGGACCCTTGGGTGAAGGAACGTACCTATGGGAATCAGAGTTGGACTTCAATGGAAAGCAAGGCAGATACCATTTCTTTACAAGAGAATTTGAGAAATTACAAAATGCGGAAGGTCTACGTCTGATTTGGGAAAAGGCAGGATTTAGTGCCTATTTCAGTGCCCGACTCCCAAAACCTGACTTCATGCGATGCTACTATCTCATCAACACCTTGACTCCAAACCAGAACCCAAAAGGTGCAAGCTCATTTGTGATTCCATCTCTGACAAAGGGGAATGAGCTCAAGAGGTTCAGGCTATCAAACAATTTGGTGAGAGAAGCTCTAGATATGCGCGGAATGCATATTCCTACAGAAAAGGAAACCCTAGTACCAGATTACATGAAGAATCGAAGTCTCACCAAACTCAAGGACATGGTATCCATGACGCCTAATATTGCAATACACCTTCGCATGTGCATGCAACACTTTGCTTTCCCGGCGCAGGATAGATTCACCATGCCGCCCAAAAAGATTTGGTTTAGCTTGTATCTGGCAGAGACACAGAGCCTCACCATCAACCTACCCCACTAGATAATTGATCAGATACACCTAGCTCACAAACGATGGCCGCGGAAACAGGTTTTATATGGTTGCTGTGCTCTGACAAGAATCATTTATAGGTGTTTGGCTTATGACATTCCGATCCAACGGGCCCTAATGTGGAATCGGGTAGAGCAGTTTAGAGGCAGGACATCCACTGGACCCCCTTCTAAGAAGATGAGAGGCACTGTCCAAGTCCCATGTGCTCAACCACGTGGAGCCACCCTAACACCCGACGTCACCCCGCCACCCCGAAGAGTCCGACCATTCACACTCCGACTTCCAAGACGCAGCACCGATGGTTCCACCTTGATATTCCCTCCCATTCCAACCGATCTTGAATTTCCTAGTGGTGCACCTTTGGAAGAACTCACTAATGCAGATTTCGAGCAATTATTACAAGATGTAGAGTTGGAGGCAGAAGAGGCACAACAAGCGGAAAACGTGCAAACGCAGGCCACAACCTCCCAAGCACCTGTCACACCTGTTGAAGTGGATGCCGAGGATGACGGAGATGAAGAACAGGAGGATGATGAGGAGGAGTATGATCAAGAGCACCAAGAGGAGCAACAAGAAGTGCCAGAACTTGTAGGTGCACCAGCATATACAGCTCAACTACGAAGGCTATACGACACTATCAAAGCAGTACAAGAAAGGCATCAACTCTCTCTGGTATCAGGTCAAGCTTTGATGCAAGAAATGCTATCAGATGAAGGGGTGGACCAACACTTCATTGACACCCTCAAATTAGTGTCAGACTCTTTAGGAGTTCCGGAGGTTGTCCACACCGCAGTCCGCCAGTCCGTAAGGTATGACAAACGCAGAGTGGACACGTTACCACGAGCAGGTAAGACTATCAGGATACCCGTCACAGAACCAGAAGTACCCATTGAGACCACAACCACCCCCACAACCACCACTGACCTCTCCGCCGAAACCTTCATTCAGACATCACCCATCTCACCCCAGCATCCTCCATCACCACCTTCTCCACCCCCACCACCACCTCCCACCTTGGAAGAAACGACAGTCATCACCTCTACCTTCACTTATAACCCATCCTCATTCAAATCATTCTCATTTCGAGAACCCACCTCACAAGACACCCTCTTCTCCTTCGTCACCAATCCCTTGTACACTTCATCCCGTCTATCCTCTGAACCCATGACTGGCCATCCCATAATTCCAAGTGTAGTTGGAAACCCAGCACCCACAGAAGGCACCCTGTGTTTCCCGACCTATCCCCCGATACGGGTACCTCCATTCCATGACCCCCACTTCCCATCTGGCCCCTACACCTCTTTCAACCTGACCGCGCCACCCCAATACCCGTCCGTTGTGGAGCAATTCACCCGCTCTCCAATGTTTCCGAGGCACATTTCTCCGATGTTCGCAACGACATCAATTTACACGAACACCACACTCACTTCACCTACCATACCCACCTACATGGTAGCCCCTGTACACACCACCTTGTCTGACCCAATGGACATTTCACCAACCACAGCACCTCTCCCCACAATTCCACCATCTTCCCCTCCCTTGCCCCCCACCTCACCACTCACATCATTGGCACACACAGCATTCACTACCCCCCTACCCAATCCTACCTCCCCTGCATTTCAAACTTTTCCCCTTGCATTTCATAATGTAAATAGCACATTCAACACGTTACTTCAGTGTGCACATCAGCTACAACAAGACTACCATCAATTGGAAGAACGCACTGCTGCCCTCCAGGCAGAATCTCAACGTCTGCAAGCTAGAGTCACCACTCTTGAAGCTGACTACCAGACGCTCCTAACCGAGCATACCACACTACAGCAGGCTCACTCCGAATTGGAATCAAAGACATCAACTGTAGATGACCAAGCAGTCAAGGAACTAGAAACAGTGCTTCAAGCGCAAATGATCTCTAACGCTACACTCAGACGCAACATTGGGCTATTAAGGAAGCATATGGCCGCAACACTAGAAGAGAACAAACGACTTCAACAACAAAACCAAGACAACTTTGAAGCGGCTATGGAAGGAACCGTAGGAGCAACCGTTAGCCCTACCAGATATAGAGCAGTCCCATCGGACGACATTCGCATCCTACTTGAGGAGCATGCAAATCTTTTGGAGTCATATGAAAAGCTAGAGACTGAATGTGCAGATCTCAAGAAACAGATAGCCAGTGTCCCCACAGCTCAACAGGAGCCGGTAATCTTGCAACACTCTACAGAAGAAATGGAGACCCTCCGGAAACAGGTGGCAGAACTCCAAGCACGCCTCTTACCATATGAACGGCCACCCTCGCCCATTGAAGAACCAGAACCTGAAACAGTAGTGGAAATCCCCGTCGATGACAGCTATGAAGAGCCATACGAGCCTATGCCGAC
The DNA here is from genome assembly GCA_020310875.1 of Ceratopteris richardii. Taxonomy (NCBI): domain Eukaryota; kingdom Viridiplantae; phylum Streptophyta; class Polypodiopsida; order Polypodiales; family Pteridaceae; genus Ceratopteris; species Ceratopteris richardii. The sequence continues at coordinate 145,648,797 of CM035422.1, forward strand.
GCCTGGTGGTCGAACTACAGAAGAAGGACAAGACACGTTAGAAATTCAAGTTCCAGATTGGGTCAAAAGGGTCGAGAAAGTGGGTAAGACACATGATGATCGTGTGGCCGTGCAAATGCAATCTCTCACAAATCTGGAAGAAACTGTCCTTCGGTCTTCCTACTTTCAAAATTTATCCCATCAACGGTTAATCACAACATCAGAATCGCAATACATGCCTTATTTTGTCTTACTACATGATTATAATGCAGAAGTCAAAAGACATACAGGGAAGGAGCCCACGTTCGCCACTCAATTTGAGATAGGGGATTTACCGACAGATGCACGTGCTGGCTCGATCTTCCAACCTAATTGGCGTGCACGTTTACTCACCGATTACCTAGAGATGATGAGTACCTGGGCAACCATGCCACTATATATCAAGTATAATCCATGCTATTGTCCAGTGGTACGTCGCAGATCCTGGCAAGCATTTGCAATCAAGGTACGCAACAATAAAGAGTGCTCTGCTTGGGTTAACTACCCATATTTTGCTCCACCTCGAGGGACTCCAACCGTAGCCTACATGATATCAACAATCCGACACTGGTCTACACGTCTAAATAATGCACCCGACATCGCGGTGAAAATGTGTATGAAGATATTTGAGCTCATGACCATTGTCTTCAAAACCTTTCGGAATGTCCAAGCTCCATACATCTCTGCCCCTGGATTCTCTCAAGGCAACAAGGATTTAGTCTACGACATGAGCCAAACCCCCTCGATCACTATCATCTTTGCTTGGCATGCACGAATAAAGTACTTGCCCGCATGCTTCAAGCAGACATTTGAGGAAATGTTCTCTACGGGATTCTGGGAATACAATTCCGAAATTTTCATTCCCAGACCCACACATTTGCTACATCTATTCGCAGTAGAACAAGCGATCCATGCAGATCAGTTACGTCTGCCATATCCGGACATTCCAGGACCAATCGATTGGGATCGTATGATGACAGATTTGGCCAGAGGACTACGCATACAAGAACATCAGCTTGCCACTCAGGTTGTGGAATACTACATCCAACACTCCCAGCAACAAGGGTCTGTCAGGGACAAAATACGCGAGAGAGGGGGGGGTGTTGAGAGCAGTATGGGCACCCAAGGACCGACTAGACAAGGAAGCCAGCGGAGAGAGTCAGAACAAGGTGAAGGAGTAAGTAGACAAAGCAGTCGACGCAAATCTGGCAGATAGGCCCTTCAATTTTTCCCAAATCAACATCTTTTAACAGTGATTCTTATCACTAACAATCATTGTAAATACCATTTCATATTTTTGTAGCTCCATTTTGTGCAAGCCAAGGAGTCCTTGAGCTTGAGGAGCCTTAGAAGTACCTACATATCAATTTTCGTATTTTTTAGACTCCGTTTAAGCCCTCAAATTGGCCCTGGAACCTAATTTTTAACTAGGCCGGACACTAGGTCTGGACAGGGCCAAAACCTAGTCAAAAACTATAAAAAGAGCTAGAGAGCTCATTTTTGAGGTTAGATTGTAATTGAAACGAACTTGTAAGAGCTTTTTGAAAGTAATCTAAGAACTCCATTGATTCTCACTCTTTGTCTTGCCGTGTGTGCGTGTGTGTGTGTATGTGTGTGCATGTTTGTGTGCTTCTCACTCACGCACTTGTGCCGCCACTTGCTCGAGGTCTTCATACCATCCTCACGTCTTCCCGGATTGACATTAAAGGAGGTGCTACTCATCACTGAGCTACAGAAGGATACTAGGGGTTCGCTCCAATCTGGCACTATGGACACTTGATAAAGGGTGGCATGTTCCACAGGGGGTTTAGTGCCGCAAATTGGGCATTCCTTGCACCACTTATGGGCATCAGCTTCCATAGTCGGCCAATGCACTCCTAGTCTCCTCAGGGTCTGTAGGGTTCGTTGTTTTGAGTAGTGTTGCTCTAATGCACCTACATGTGCTAATTGCAACCACTTAGCGTTCTGTATGCGCGTGAGTAAGATCCTGACAACAGGAGCACCCACCACCACGGTTGTTCCAACATCATCACATTTCACTTCACTCATAGGCACATCATCCACTTTTCCCTTCCCCATTTCCCGACCCTTTGCATTTTCCACCTCTACCCCTGCATCCACATCATTTAGTAATGCACTAGACACCATGTTCGAAGCGGCCACTCTACTTAAGCAAGAATATAAGTTACTGGAAGAAAATAACACAGAGCTATGCAACCTCTCGGCTCAACTCCAGGCACGTGTCAATGCCTTGGAGCTAAGTAACACAACATTACAACATGAAGTGACTGTCCTCCAACAATCGAATGCAGAGATGGAAGCCAAGTATATGGAGACAGGTAAGGCTATGGAAGAACAACTCAGAGATCAGTTGGGCCGCAATGCTCGACTACAAAGAAACATGACTCTACTTTGTCGCCACTTAGCAACGGCTCAAGAAGAAAATAGAAGGCTACAGCAACAAAACCAGGAGAATCTAGAAGCAGCCATGGAAAATACCCTTGGAGCACCTATAGACCCTGCCAAATTCCAAGCTGTTCCCTCAGAACACGTCCAGCAAGCGTTAGAAGCATATGCAACCCTCTTGGAGGCACATGACCAGTTGGCAGACCAAGTCAAGGAATTACAAAGACCCCAAGTGCCTACACCACACCCAATCAAATCTACAGAGATGGTCGATGTCGCTACTTCACCAGAACCTGAACCTTCAACGACCAATGAGGTACTTGAGCTACGGCAACAGATTGCAGAATTAAAGATCAAGTTGTTACAGTATGAACGACCTCCTTCTCCACCTGAGCAACCCATAGAAGAAGAAGCAGTAATCATTCCAGTGGAGGAAACATTTGAAGAAAACTATGAGCCTCAACCTCTTCCAGGAGGCAGAATCACGGAGGAAGGACAAGATACATATGAGGAACCCCCATCGGCATGGATGAAACAAGTAGAAGAAATGGGGCGGACTCATGAAGAATGTATCTCCTACCAGATGTTGGCCATGAAGACCATTGAAGAAACCATACTTCAATCAGAATACTTCAGACATCTGGCCCCTAGAAGACTGATAACCAGTTCAGAGTTACGGTATAAACCATATTTTGTACTGCTGGCTGACTATAATGCTGAAATCAAACACCTCACCAACAAATACCCCACCTTCGCAACTCAGTTCGAACTAGAGGATATCCTAGAGGTAGCCAAAAAGGGGGCCATATTCCAACCTATCTGGAGGCAGAAAGTACTGGAAACCTATCCGGAAATGCTACGGACATGGGACCATGCTCCCATGCATTTAAAATATAACCCTTGCTTTGGGCCAGTTCAAAGAAGGAGATCATGGAAAGCATTCACCATCAAGGTTCAGAACAATGCAAATTGTAAACAATGGCTAAATTATCCCTCCATTGCACCCCCAACAGGCACACCTACAGTAGCATATATGATGGCTACTATCAGACATTGGCTTCTACGTCTCCACCCCATGCCAGACGTAGCTGCCCAGATGATGCTCAAAATATTGGATATGATGCAGGTAGTGCTCAAAACCTTCCGCAATGTATGTCACATTCAGCCTCCGATTCCTGGGTTCGTTAATGGTAATTATGACCTACTATATGATATGAGCACAACCCCGAGCATACGAGTTGCTTATGCATGGCACGCACGAATCAGATATCTCCCTGCCTGCTATAAGCAAACTTTTGATGATATGTTCACCACGGGGTTCTGGGAGGCACACTCAGAGGTGTTCGCGCCATGGCCCACTCATTTGCTACAACTCTTCGCATGTGAACAAACGATGCATTCAGAGCTCTACACAACACCACAACCGAACATACCGGGAGCAGTCAATTGGGATGCCCTTCAGAGAGACCTGATCAGAGGGCTACGGATCAAAGAACATGACTTGGCAACCGACATTCTCCAGAACTACATTGACCAAACCGCAGAGCAAAGGTCTGTCAGAGGCGACAGACGCTAGGGGGGGGAGAGTGTTGGCAGATGAAGCAAGTACGCGCATACATGCAGATCTAGCACTAAGGCAACCCATTAAAATTTTCCAAACTTTACACCATGTTAAAAGTGATTCTCATCACTAAAAACCCTTGTAAATATCATTTCACCTTTTTGTAGCTCCATTTTGTACAAGCCGAGGAGTCCTCGAGCTTAGGGAGTGTAGCTCGATGATGAGTAGCACCTCCTTTAATGTCAATCCGGGAAGACGTGAGGATGGTATGAAGACCTCGAGCAAGTGGCGGCACAAGTGCGTGAGTGAGAAGCACACTAGCATGCACACACATACACACACACACGCGCACACACGGCAAGACAAAGAGGGAGAATCAATGGAGTTCTTAGATTACTTTCAAAAGCTCTTACAAGTTTGTTTCAATTACAATCTAACCTCAAGAATGAGCTCTCTAGCTCCTTTTATAGTTTTTGACTAGCTTTGGCCCTGTTCAGACCTAGTGTCCGGCCTAGTTAAAAATTAGGTTCCAGGGCTTATTTGAGGGCTCAAACGAGATCTAAAAAATATGAAAATTGGTACGATGGTACTTCTAATACTCCTCAAGCTCGAGGACTCCTCGGCTTGAACAAAATGGAGTTACTAAAAATAGATAATGGTATTTACAATGGTTTTTAGTGATGAAAATCACTATTTTTGTAGGGGATTCTTCTGAAAATTTGACATACACTTCTTGGAGCTCCCTACTTGCTCCCTTTCCTTGTGTGTCCACCTTTTGATGTGCTTCCATGCTTTGTCCTTGACTTTGAGCTTCAACACTCCCCCCCCTCTCGAGTCTGTCGTCCCTGACAGACCCTTGTTGGAAGGGCTGTTCTATGTAGTGCTTTAAGAGGTGGTGTCCATCCGTTGTATGAGCTGGTTCCTTGGATTCCAGCAAGAATGTGTCATTGTGAGCTTTCAAAACTGCACGTTGCTCAAAAGAGGTTGTCAAGAGTGATTTGGAGCAACTACTGGCTTCAATTTGCTTCCGAGAGATGGATGTTGTTCCCATGACGTCCGCTAACTCTTCCAAAGATGATGTTGAGAGCAGTCATGCCAACTACTCATAACCCATAATGAATGATGGGTAAGTGTGTTCGTGCCTGGGTTGAAAAAAAGTATGTGCCTTGTGCAAGGCTTGGTAATGTAGCCCTACGCATGCTTACTTGGAAAATGCATTGGAAGAAGTATGGTGCAAAAATTGCGGGTCTTGAGCTAAGTGCTCAAGGGTATGCTGACGAAGAGGTTTCCTAAACTATCATGGTTATGGTGTTTCCAGAGTAAAGATACTTACCATGGAGAAGGTTGATGGATGTTTGTCTCTTCGTGTTGTACACTCGGCCTTTGGGATGGAACATTGTTGATGAATGTCCATGTTGATTGTCCACTGATGAGATCTTTTGAGTGGTGGATCCTCTCTCCTCATATGCAGGAGTCTTCTCCTCCAGAACTACCTTTTGCAGATATCTCCTTGGATGCTCTGGTACATGAAGTAGTTAAGCATCACTCAAGTTGCGGACCTTCAAGCTCTTCATTCCAGATAAGGCAGTAATAATCTCACTGCTGGCCGAGACACACTTCTATCCAAATTGATAGATGCGTAGTAATCAACAGTTCCATCTTCAACTAAGCATGACTCATTCATGTTTCATAAGCCAAACCTGGGAACAAGCTCTCTCCCGCTTTTCTTTCTCCCCCTCTTTTTTTGTTTTTTTTTTTTTTGTTTTGTTTTTTTTTTTTTTTGAGGAAAAGGATATCACAAAACAAGAACACAAAAGTTAGTATCAATAGAAATATTTGACATATGTCACTGTGCTCTTGTGCGTGGGATTCTCAAGTGTGTCTATGCACGGCCGTGTAATGTGGCCCTATATTAATGCATACTTTGGAAATGCATGACCTGAATGGTGCAAAGGACAGGGTTGTACAAGGAGCACATGGTTGTTGCTCGTTCGAGGCTTTTGATGTCATTTGTGGAGGTTGATGCCGACCTTGGTGGAGGTATCCATTGAGTCTCGAACTGATGTGATCCTCCTTATTGGAGTCCATTTTAGAACATCATTTGGCACTGTAGAGGTCACTTCAAGCGTCTTTCTCTTTGGATGCTTTCTGAACTGTGGTATCCAGTGTGGTTGACGCTTTGGTTCGGTGGAGACTACTTGCACTTTTGGCTTCCAAACCCATATCCTTTTTGCATGTCTTCTTACTAATGTTGAAGAGCTGATTTGATCTTCCTTTGGTCTCTGTACGTGGTTCTTACCCTTTTCTCTTTTTTGCTTCTTTGTTGAAACCTTTTGCATGTGGGAGAACAAAGGTTGTTGTGGATGTAGGAGCTTCTTACGTACCCACATCGGGAGTCTATGCTTTTAGGGTGATTCCTTTTGGACTCACGAACTCCCTTGCTACTTTCCAAAGGTTGGCGTGTTACGTCTTTAAAGAATTTCTAAGGAAAAGTATGAAAGTATATGTTGACGACTTATGCACTTACTTAGGCCAGAAACATGAGCACACTCCAGAGTTGGAAAGAATATTTGATAAGTGTCGACACTATCGAGTGTGCCTGAATCTTGAAAAATGCGTCTTTATGGTGAGACAAGGAAAAATCCTAGGACACATCGTATCTAGGAACGGAATTTCCACTAATGAGGATAAGATTAAAGTAATCCTGGAGCTTCCACGATCGAAAAACACTAAGGAAGTGCAAGCTTTTATGGATCATTGTGGATACTATCATAGATTTATTCGCATGTACGCCATAATTGCCAAGCCACTCTATGGATTATTGACCCAATTCCCGTGGACAGATGAATGTGAGAAAGCGTTTAATGAACTGAAAAAATGACTAAGCACATCATCTATTTTGAAAACACCCAACTGGAATAAGCCTTTTCATAACCATGTAGATGCCTCCAACTACGCAATAGGATGCATTCTAGCTCAACTGGCAGATGAAGGAAAATTGGACCACCCTATTGCCTGTGAAAGCAGACAACTGAATCAAGTTGAAAGAAACTATACAACTACAGAACGAGAAGGTTTAGGAATGGTGTATGGAGTGAAGAAATTTAGACACCATCTTCTAGCCAACAAGTTCAAGTTCTTCATAGACCATCAAGCCTTATTGTACTTAGTTAATAAGCCCTATAATATGGGAAGACTAGTAAGATGGTTTCTGTTACTAATGGAGTTCGACTTCGAAGTGGTAGTAAAAAAGGGAAATACCCATGTAAGAGCTGATCATTTGTCTAGTTAAACACACGGATAACCACCTAGCGAAGTAGCAGATGATTTACCAAACACTTATTTGTTCAACTTGGAAGTATGTCCTAAGTGGGCAGAGAAGTTAATTCCAATACTCACCCATGGACCACAACATCAAATTAACAAAGATGTTAGCAAAGGATTTCTGCAATTGCGCAACTTGCACATTGTGGCAAGAAGTGTGTATTTCAAAGAACCCAATGGTGTATTATTAAGGTGTCTGGAAGAAGCTGAACTTACTTGAACAAGCTCACGTAAATAGATGGAGAATGCATAAGGGAACTTATGGAACCCTAAGGGAATTAAAACACTTGGGAGTTTATTGGCCAGATATGCCTAAGGATGTTCATGAGTATATAAACAATTGCTCGGAATGTCAAGAGAATACTCCAGAAGACCATACATCAGTACAATCCTCTACAATAGCACCAGATTGGAGTAGGATTTTGGCGAAATTCTTAAAAACATGTGAGCATGAGGAAGGAGCAAGCTTAGCTAGGAAGCGATCCCTAGAAGAAATGAGTAAGGACTATGTCATATTGGGGAGACAATTATTCAAAAGAGGAAAAGACAATCGGTTACGATTATGTGTGCATGAAGGAGAGTACTTACCTATATTAGAGATGGCACATGCAGGTGTCGAGGAGGACATTTTTCATCCGAAAGAACTCTAAAAATAATTCTATTTGTAGGCTTGTGGTGGCCAACTCTACAGATGGATGCAGACACTTATATAAGGAGTTGTGAGGTATGCCAAAGAGCTAAGTACCCTATCAGAAGAGATGACATGCTGTTGCAGAGCTAAAGAGCGCAGAAAGCAGAGAAAAAAGACGGGCCCCAAATTTTTCCGATTTGGACACACAATTTTTGTAACATAACCACTTTTGTATATATTTTCCGTTGTAAATGCACTAGAGGAGTCCTCTAGATGCATCCCCTCAGAAGATTAGTGAATTACCCATGTACATTAGTAGGAAGTTAGCATTTTAGTGAATAAAGTGCCGGTCTCTTGTGTGAAAGGACCAAACTTAGGGCACTAGTATATAAGTCAAAAGTGACTCATTGTAAAGGACTTCTTGTCATTGTGAAGAGGAGCACTTCTGAAATTTCGAGTTTGCCTCTTTCTTGCTGATTTTGGTCTTCATTTTGCTCATGTATGTGTGTGTGATGCTTGAAATGCAAGTGTAGGACTGTTGTCTACCCCTTTCCCCTTGTTTTGAGTGACTGTAGTGCGTGCGTAAGCTAGGAGAAGCAAAAACGCGGTTGTTAGTAATTCCCGTAATTCACTGTTTCTGCCATAACTTGCAGCAGAGTGGTCAGAATTGAGTGAAGCCACTACCGTTGGATTCGTCTCGTCGAGAGCTTCGAAACGAGTACCCTATTGCCTATGTTCGGAGTTCTGGGCTGGGAGAAAACCTCAAAAAACCAAAACTGCTGAAAAGAGGCTTGCGGCAACACTTTCAGTTTTTCAGTAGGTGTGGGTAGCATTAGTCTTTTCTCATGCTTGAATAGCTAAGTCACTTCATTTTCTATCACGTGTGCACATGTCTTCATACACTTGGTAAGTCACTCCTTAGGATTGATAATTAAATGTGTGAAAAGAACTCCACTATATGCACTTGTATGGCAATCGAGGTATAGTCTCATTGGTACAAGTCCTTGAGTCATTGCGGCTCAAGTACACACGTTTTTGGCGCCGTTGCCGGGGAGTCACTCCACCAAGGTGCCTTCGTGATAGTTAGAGAGCAAGTGTGATCGAATCGTACTTGTAGAGGCGAATTTGTCCATTGACGAGTAGTACCCCATTTCAACACTTGTCACTTCTCATCCTTGAGGTGTGTGTGATAAGTTTTAGGTTTAAGTGTAGGAGGAGGGAAGAGAAGGAAGAATTAGGGTTAGGTTAGAAGGAGAGGAGAAGTGAGGGGAAGAGGAGTAGGAGTAGGCCAAAATTCTCAGAAAATCATCAAAAATCCCAAAAATTTTAAATTCAGTCAAAAAAATATAAAAACCAAAAAATTTGACTCATTTGACACTTCACAGTGTTCTGGTATCGTGTGCGAGCAGCGACCAGTATCGTGGACTTGGTATCGCGGCATTCAGGCTGTTAAAGCTAGGCTTTGAGCTCACTGTGCACTCAATACAGTATCAAGGTAAACATTCTCTCAATTCACCTGCCAAAAACACTTTAAAAATGCTCAAACAAGTGATTAAAAATCTGCGCAGTATCGTGGGGGGAAAAAACTGATTTCTTTGTTATCTTTTTGGGTGGTACAGAGGTCTAGGAAGGAAGAGGAGAGTGAGGAGAGCAAGGGGGTAAAAACATTTTTGGAAAATCTTGCTTTTAGGCTTGAGTATCGCGATCGGTTGAGTTTTGGTATCGCGATACCAAAATTCCCTTGTATCGCGACACTCGCCTGAAGTGTCGTATCGCTTGATACCTGCTTTGGTATCGCGACACCATTCTGGTATCGCGACACTGAGTCGGTATCGCGATCGCACTCGATCTCTGGTATCGTATCGTCCGATACTAATACTTGGTATCGCGACACCGTTGTGGTGTCGTATCGCCTAAGTTTCTAGTATCGCGACCTCACTTTACCGAGTGGTATCGTATCGCCTGATACAGTGGTATCGCGACACTATTTTAGTATCGCGACACTGCTTCAGTATCGCGATCGTGCCCTCCCAAGTGTCGTATCGTCAGGTGCCTATCTTGGTATCGCGACACCGTTGTGGTATCGTGTCGCCAAGGTTAGTATCGCGATCGCACTTACTGCGGTGGTATCGTAACGTCTCCTGTCAAGGATCGTATCGCGACACCACATTGAGATCGTATCGCCTCTAATCTCCAGTATCGTAACGTCTACTTTGCTGGTATCGTATCGTGGTATTGCCCCGTGAAGTATCACGACACTACATCTGGTATCGTATCGTCTGACACTGAAACCTGGTATCGCGACACCAGATTGATATCGTATCGTCTGGGTGTCTGGTATCGTCTCGTTTGGAGCTCTGGTATCGTATCGCCGAGAGCAGTATCGCCAAGTGTGGTATCGCCCAGAAGTGAACCCTTCTTTTGGCAAACAACTAAATCACTGGTAGACCTGTCCAAAGTAAATCTAAGCAACATAAAGAGAGGTTTCAGAGAGTGAATGAACTTGAGGTCAGGAAGAGTTCTAGGTAGTAGAAGGAGTGTCATATCCTCAGTAGGAAGTACAGCCCAGGCTAGTCATCACTCAGTCTACTTAGAAACTTCCAGTGACTCGGAAGAGGAGTTACTTATGGCTTCAGAAGACATGCAAGGACCTACACCAGCAAGAAATTTCATGACTACTGTTGAGGGAGACTACCGTACCTCCTTACAATATGTGTCCACTAATGCCCAGGAGATTCCAATCTACCTGGATGGCTTAAACAGATCTGTCGCCAGGATGGCAACTGCCCAAAATGTCACCATCATACCACGACCAGCGGTCAAATACGAGGGAGGTGTTTACATTGACAAAATGGGTCACATCTACATAGTAACTGAATTTCCTGAGAGGATCAATGAGAGAGGAGAGTTTATGGATTCCGACAACTCTGAAGAGTTAGTGTCCACCCCCAGAGGCAGGTCACAAGTATCACGGGTCTTGAGAGGAGACTTGATACCTCAAGACGACTACCTGTTGGAAGTCTACATGATTCACGGAACAGACTTATTGCTTCAAACTGACGTACCTGTTCAAGGAATAGGAGAGAGCCCCATGACATTCTATGAGTTGAAAGACCCAGATGACGAAACTAGACTCACTTACCTGGATAAGAATCAAAGAAGATATTGGCCTGTAGGTGTCCTAGACAGGGCTCGGCTGAGATATATGGGTGCGCCTGTATTTCCTCAGAGGGAGCAGGCAACTACCTCGCAGAACCCTTTTGGAAATCAACATGAGACGGAATATACCACATCAGGACAGACCAGTCAAAGAAGTGTGCCCAACCGTACTCATGTACAGTTTGCAACCCCAGGAGTGCACACACACAATCAGACCCACACAGGGATGGGGAACCATTTCCGACCACCGGTCAGACCACGACCACCCGTGGGAGGACAGCCAGGAATACCTCCATTACGACCAGCTGTCCCGGTCTTCCCTATAATGCCCAGACCGCCTGAACCAATGAGGAGATTGAGACCAATCCAAGTAGCTAAGTGCATGAGAAACCATTATGATGGATTAGGGGAGCCATACGATCATATTGCCGAATTTAAACAAGTTCTAAGAGCAGAACAAGTAGAGGACTTCTTTGTGCAGTATGAGTCTTTTGGACTCACCCTCACAGGAACAACTCTAACTTGGTTCCAACCTCTAGATCCCAATCAATTTGGAAACATGGAGCAATTCTTTCAAGAATTCATTGGAGAATTTACAAAAAGAGGGATTAAACACAATTCTGCATCATTAATCCATAGCTTTAAGCAAAACCCTAATGAAACTGTGAAGACTGCTGCCCGAAGATTCAACCAGTACGTGGATAGATGCCCAATGGCTGAGAGACCGACTCAACAAAAAATGATTTCATTATTTTTGGATGGACTCTCTAACGGGACCCTCAGAACCCTAGTGTATGTAAAAAGGCTGCAAACATTGAGTGATTGTCTTCAAGAGTGCATCGACTTGGAAGATAACCTTGCTGAGGACCTCAAAGGTACTACCGACCTCACAAAATCAGAAGACTCAAGAAGCACGGTTATGTCTAATTCTAGTAATGTGGAAGAACTAGCGGAACTATTAGCGAAGAAACTAGGAGTCCAAGGACAGAGAGCTTACCAATATCCCGCTCAAAGAGTGCCTATGTTGAGGAGGTGTAACTTATGTGGAGGAGAACATCCCACACACTTGTGTGCCAGAGGAGGAGCCGGTGCACAACCGACGTATCCATACAACAGACAGCAACAACAAGGGACTTCTTCATACTGCCACATCGAGCAAAAATATACCAATCACACAACCGAGAACTGTCCCTTTAATAGGCAAACACGACCTGTCCACCCACCCCAATACCGACCTTATGGATACCCACCTAGAGAGCTTGGTAGGGAGATGCCTAGATACAACCCGTATCCGGTAGGAGCACAGAGACAATACGAGCAAGCACCGTATCCACCACCACAACCAGTATTGGGACCCCAACTGTCACAACCTCAACAAGTTGTACCTGTGAAGTATACTCAACCAGAAGAAAACTTGGAAAGAGCCATAATACCAGCTTCAATAGCGACCAATGTAGAATCAACCAACCAAGGGTATGAACCTCCGCCAGGAGAGTACTATCCATATGAAGCCAACATGATGGAATATGAACCAGCATATGACGTGGCCTATTATGGATATGAAGGATTTGATCAGACTTATGGAACGGAAACTGCAACTTTAATGTACACAGTGCCCAAAGCACAACAACCATTGAGACCTCCCATTAGACCACCAGTGCAGAGAGGACCATGTTATAGATGCGGAGGGGATCACTTCATTCGGGAGTGTCCTCGACCTCACAACCCTCCACCACCCAGGATTTGGGAAGGATATTGTAGTGATTGTGGGAAAGAACATCTTTTCAGAGATTGCCCTAAGAACCCTACAAAAACTCAAGGTCCTGCACCAATCAATGTAATAGAGGTCATAGAAGAATCTGGAAGTGATAAGGAGTACACTGTACCGCTGAAAGCTATTACTAGAGCTCAAGCAAAACAACAAACAGGAAAACAACTGGAAGAGAAACTAGAGAACAATAAAACAGGAGACGCTAACATTCAGATAGTCGAGGATTCAGAGAACTCATGTGAGAATACCCAAAACACCAAAGTACAAAAATGGAAAGAAAGACGAGAAAAGCTCAAAGAGAAATGGGCAAGAAACAAGAGCCAAGACAGCAAAAAACAAGCGAAGGGTTCTAGAAAACATAACGAACAACAAACGCATAAGGAGACCCCTGAAACACCACCAATTAGCTCAGAGGCAAAGAAGCCAGGATCAATTCTAGCTGACCCAAAGCCAGAGGAATTGGACATGTGGTTAAAAGCATACCAAGCTAGAATCAAAATGGGACCAAACCTAGAACAACATGAAAGACTCTATCCTCAAGGGGAATTAGAGAAAGAAAGACTGGTGATATGCAAAAAGCTCATAGAAGTAGCACAGGCGACTCTAGAAAAAACTATCCCAATTTTGCCTGAAACAAGGATCGCACAGGAACTATATGAAGAGTGCATACAACCTAAGGATAAGGAACCTAGTCGGGAAGATGATCGAAATGAACGAATGAAATCTCAAGAAGAACAGGTATCCATAATACCTGACCTAGAGGAAGATTGGTCCAAAGAGTTGTGGAAAAGAATTAGAGAAGAGCAATGGAAAAAGGATGGAATCAGTCCACCTCCTTTTGAGGAAATAATTGGAGCAGATGGTCACCATGATCATAACCTAGAGGAAGCATATGAGGAAGTGTCAAGATTTGATAAAGGAAGAGAGGAAACCATGAGCATTTCAACGTTGCCTAATTACATGGGAGAATATGAAAGAGAGTCTATAATAATACGAGCACCCACAATGCATGGGAAAGAAAAAGGAAACTCAGAAGAGAGTTCACACAATCTAACAGAACTTAAGAAAACAAAGGTGCAATGCAAATTGACGGTGGAAGAGTTGCTTCAACTTAGACCACATCTATGGAGACAGCTAGCAAACCAATTAGAGCCACCGGCAGAGAAAGGAGAAATGAAAGGAAAGGAAAAAGAAAACCACTCCACAATACAAGTTCCAGTTGATAAAGTAGGAGAATTTAGCGAAGGAGATGAAGGCAATACGTGCTTACCTGTCACCTACAATGGGTACATGACCAAGGCCATCTTAGACTCTGGAGCCGGAGTAGGAATTGCAACGAAGGAAATTTGGGAAAAGTGGGGTAAACCAGCCTTACGACCCACTCGCATGAAGCTACAATTAGCAGATGGACATGTAGAGAAACCCCTAGGACTATTGGAAGGAATTAGGTTAACAACGTGTGGAGTAGAGTTTGAACACACATTGGCCATATGTAAGTTCGAAAAAGCAAACAATTACGAAATGATATTAGGACGACCATTCATGCGACAGATGCGAGTAGTACAAGATTGGGGCAGAGATTCATTATATCTCCAACATCAAGGGAACACTACCAAGATAAACCTGCACACATTCGCTTATCGGGATGTCCCTCCATTACAATGGAATCCAGTCCACAAAGAAGAAGATGACCTATCCATTCACAGTGCTGGGTCAAGTGACCAATCTTGGATGCATGAGGATGCCCAGTTGTGGATGTGCAAAGAAGCCAAGAAGGAGGAGTGTAAAAAACAAATGTGGCCAATAGGGCACCCTAATTATCGATCGGTAGAAGACCCCGATTATATGCCTCAAATTTTTTCAGATGAACTCTTTGAACCACATGGCTGGATGGAAATCCTAGCCACATTAGACGTTTGCGTGAATGAGGAAGTCTTGACGATGAACGACTGTATAGACGAGGAAGGATATGACGTGAACCTCTACATGGTTGTTCTCCAAGAAGTAGAAGCAGGAGAAATTGTAGAGGAAGAGGGGAAAGAAGAGTACGAAAGCATAGAAATGGAACCAGAGTTCGACTCTGAAGAACAATATTTAGAAACCATGCAAAAGGAATAAAAAAAAAGGCCGACAAAAGTCTTAGCAATTGACACCATCCCAAGAATACACGAGCATAGAGAGGACACGAGTAAAGTGGAACTGGAACCAGACCATTTCGAAGTTCCAGAACATTTTAAAAGATACGAAGTGGAAGAAAGGAAAATAGCAACTCAAATGCCTAAACGAGAAGCACGAGACGGAGAAGCCTATGATAACAAGGAACAAACCAAGAAGGTTGTCGTAACGATAGAAGATGGAGAAGAGAGGTGCACGTATATTGGGAAAGACGTATCAGACGAGGAAGAAGAGGAACTCATACACCTCATCCAAGAATATCGAGATGTATTTGCTTGGACGTACAAAGACCTTAAGGGTGTAGAACCTAGCATATGCGCTCATCGAATTCCTATGACAACAGATGCAAAACCTTCCAAACAACGCCCTTACACGTATAATGAAGTTTATGCAGCGAAAATAAAGGAAGAAATTGACAAACTACTAGCGGCAGGGTTCATATACGAGATAGAACACACAGAATGGGTATCGCCACTAGTTGTAGTGCCCAAGAAAAACGGAAAATTAAGGATGTGTATCAACTTGAAAAAAGTAAATGCAGCAACTATACGCGACAGTTTCCCTTTACCCATCACAGACCATCTTTTGGAAAGAGTTGCCGGCAAGGAGGTCTATAGCTTCTTGGATGGATTCTCTGGTTATAACCAAGTAGCTATTGCAACTGAGGACCAGCATAAAACCGCATTCGCGACTGAATGGGGAATCTATGCATTTAGAGTGATGCCTTTCGGGCTCACTAATGCGCCAGCCACCTTCCAACGATTGATGTGTCATGTTTTCAAAGAATTTCTGAGAAAAAGCATGGAAGTATACGTAGATGATCTGTGTACATACTCAAATCAACGACCAGACCACATACCGGAACTGCGGAAAATATTCAATAAATGTAGACAGTATAGAGTTTGCTTGAACCCTGAGAAATGTGTCTTCATGGTAAGACAAGGAAAAATCCTAGGACACATTGTTTCAAAGAATGGAATATCCACGGACGAAGAAAAGATTAAAGTTATCCTAGAGCTACCCAGACCCAAGAATGCGAAGGAAGTGCAAGCCTTTATGGGACACTGTGGATATTACCGTAGGTTTATTCACATGTATGCCATAATAGCTAAACCCTTATACGGTCTATTGACTCAGTTCACTTGGATGGACGAGTGTGAGAAGGCCTTCAACGAGCTTAAAAAGAGGCTGAGTACAGCCCCAATTCTAAAATCACCCAACTGGAACAAGCCTTTTCATATTCATGTTGATGCTTCAAACTATGCCATTGGATGTATCCTAGCTCAACCGGCTGATGAAGGAAAACTTGACCATCCAATCGCTTATGCAAGTAGACAATTAAACCAGGCAGAGAGAAATTATACGACTACTGAAAGAGAAGGCCTAGGAATGGTTTATGCAGTGAAGAAGTTTAGACACTACCTCTTAGCCAACAAATTCAAGTTCTTCATAGACCATCAAGCTTTGTTGTATTTAGTCAATAAGCCTTGCAACACAGGGAGATTGGTACGATGGTTCTTGTTACTAATGGAGTTTGACTTTGAGGTAATAGTCAAAAAAGGAAACACACATGTGAGAGCAGACCACCTTTCTAGGTTAAAACACGGAGAGCCACCTAGCGGAGTGCTAGATGATTTGCCAGATGCTTATCTGTTTAATCTAGAAGTATGTCCGAAGTGGGCAGAAAAATTGACCCCTATACTTACGCATGGCCCTCAGCACCCAATCAACAGGGATAGCAAAAAAGAAATTCTTCAATCAAGGAATTTACACATTGTTGCTGGAAGCGTGTATTATAAGGAACCTAACGGAGTTTTATTGAGATGTGTCGAGGAGGATGAACAGAAGCAACTAATTCAGCAAGCACACATAAACAAGTGGAAAACCCACCAAGGGATGCACGGAACAATACGAGAATTAAAGAGGTTAGGCGTATATTGGCCCGATATGTCCAAGGACGTTCACGAGCATGTAAGTAATTGTGTAGAATGCAAAGAAATTAGCCCAGAGGATCACGTGTCCTTACCTTTCTCCACCATAGCGCCTAATTGGAGTAAGTCATTAGTACAATTCCTCAAAACGAAAGAGCACGAAATAGGAGCTAGCCTAGCAAGAAACCGATCCCTAGAAGAAATGAGCAAGGATTATGTGATAATGGGGAAACAACTGTTTAGACGAGGAAGAGACAATCAACTCAGAATGTGCGTGCATGAAGGAGAGTATCTTCCCATATTAGAAATGGCACACGCAGGAGCTGCGGGAGGACATTTTTCACCAGATAGAACGGTCAAGATGATTCTCTTTGCAGGCTTGTGGTGGCCAACTCTACATATGGACGCAGAGACATATGTGAGAAGCTGCGAAACATGCCAGAGAGCAAAATATCCCACTAGAAGAGATGACATGCCTTTAAGACCCATGGTTTGTGCAAGAGCATTTACCAAGTGGGGTATTGATTTCATAGGACCTATCAATCCACCTACAAAAGGATCACACGCGGAGTACATCATAGTAGCCACCGACTACTTAACAAAGTGGGTAGAAGCAAAAGCCACTAGAAAAAATGATGCTCAAACCACAGCGAAATTTCTCTTTGAGCACATTTTCACACGATTTGGACTACCGATCGAGATAGTGAGTGATCGAGGAACTCATTTCCTAAACGAAGTCATTGAATCGCTAATGAATGAATTCTTAGTGATTCATAAAAAATCAGCCCCATACCATCCTCAAGCCAACGGACAGGCTGAAAGTTCCAACAAAGTACTATGTACGGTATTGACAAAGATTGTCAATAATGGAAGGTCAGATTGGGACAAACAATTGCATCACGCAATTTGGGCCTTCCGAGTGGCATATAAAACGGCCATTGGAACTACACCTTTCAACCTAGTGTATGGGCAGAATGCAATTTTGCCAATTGACTTCTTAGTACCTACATTGAAAGTAGCCCAGCTATATGAGTGGAACGGTCATGAATTGTCTCAGCAATTAGATCAAATCGAAAAGCTGCATGAGACTAGATTGCAGGCGGTAGCAGGTATCTATGCCGCTAAACGGAGACAAAAGGCATACTATGACTCACATATTAAAGATAAGGGACTAAAAGAAGGCGACTTAGTCCTAGTATACACCCTAAAACAGCATGCAAAGAAGCTCCAAAAACGCGGATATGGTCCCCTGATCATAAATCGAATCTCCACTAGTGGTGCAGTCAATCTCGCCACACTAGACGGAGACATTCTTCCCAATTACATCAGTGGATGCAGAGTGAAAAGATTCATGGAGCCTCTGACTGATGAAATGCTAGCGAGACTATTAGGTGCTCAAAGTAGGAAAAAGGAAGAAGAACGAATACGAGAAGAAGCGAGACAGGAAGCCCTAGAACGAATTAGAAAACGCAAGGAGTGGATCAGGCAAAGAGATGAACGCTATCTCCAAGGAGAAGAGCCCATCCCTATGGCAAACTACCAGGTAAAAAATGGTGAAGCAACGGGTATATGTAAAACACAACCTTACCTAAACCTAGGGATTGGTAAGACGGAGTATCAATTGATAGACGCATTGATCGACTCAGGAGCAGGCCTTAGCTGCATGCGAAAGAGAATAGCAAAAGAACTGCAATTAGAATTGAATCCCACAAAAGCCAAACTAATAGGAATTGGAGGTCACACCCTAGATTGTATTGGAACAACTAATGTATCCCTTCACATAGGAAATTCCTCCATGGAACAAAGAGTCCTAGTATGTGAGGATGACGATTTAATAGAAGACTTCATTCTAGGACAAGACTGGATCATTGAAACCGAAGCATGTATCCATCTGGCTCAAGGATATATTTCAGCCACGATAGGGCATAAGGAAGTTTTCAGCTTGCTTGAAGAAAAACCGTGTAACCAAGCCATATCAATACCAAGATCAGAAGAAGTTCAAGAAGCGACGGAAGATAATAGCGACTGTGCTCAACACCCAGAAAGCAAATACATAGAAACTGAAACTTTAATCATTCCGACATCCCCTATAGCATCGAAGTTATCCAATGTAATTGAGGATCAGCCAATCATCGAGGAGACACCCTCTCCTAAACAGGCTCAAAGTATCCAAAGTTCGCACTATTGGAAACTAACAAGCAGGTACTCGAACAGACAACCATCCAAATATATGTGGGTACGAAAGGACCAAGTACAGAGTCCAGAAATATCCCAAAGCACTTTGAAGAAGGAAACAGACATCACCAAACCCGCTACAAAGAATTACAAACGAAAAGAATCGGTGCAGGTGTGGATTCCCAAGCCCCTGCTTGAAGCTCAAAGATCTCGACATCAGATATGGATTCCCAAAAGGGTCATACAAGCAGCTAAACAGAATGTGAAGACCAAAGAGGAAACGCCACAGCAGACGAGGCAAATGTCACCAACACCAAAAATTCATCAGAGAAGATCACAAAGCAATGTCAAATTCAATCGGACTGTGGATAAGGCAAATGGAACACCAACAACTACACGAATCAAGAAAACCCGACAACCTTTCTCAGTGTTCTCAAAATGGGCGTGGAAACCAAAGCTACCACAAGGAGCAAATGATCGAGGAGAAAAAGCACCCAATTGCACTCATGTTGTGTCTGATGCACCCAAAGTATGCATGATAGGGCCACATTACAAGGCCATGCATTCGGCACAGGATGTACATTATCAAACTAGTGGTGCACGATCTCCAAGTGAGACTAGCTCTTAGCTTTAAACTGATAGGAATGGACATACTATGTACATAAACTACGCTTCGGCTTTGGACTGACTTTTATGTTTTCTTTTCAGCAAAAAATATAAAAATACATGAAAAATTCAGGTATTACCCTTCTCACACCCACGGGAAAGGGACAGCACCATGCACTCGGAGCAATATCAAATGATTATTCAACACATGGCGGAGGATTTCTGAAAAATATGAATACTAATTCACACTCTATATTAAGTGCAGATGGCTTCTGAAGACTCTGAAGCTACAATCCAAGAGGAGGTCCAGGAATTTCCTCCCCAATGTCTTACGAAAGCAAAAGGACATTGGTTCAGAGATGAACAGCCCGTGGAAGAGTATCTTTTCTTGGCCAACATAAAGATCATGGACACGGATCACCACTTTCCGATCATGTCCCAGGACTTCAAGATTTTACATGGAATGCCATCTACAATCGATATCCTGAAGAAAGCAGGAATTCACAAGTATTTCGAGCTACCTATCTACAAGCCGGACTTCCAACGATGCACACAGGTCATGAACACTTTAAGACCAGCACTACATGATCCATTGGTGCCAGAAGCCAATGTGATGGATAAGAATGGCGAATGGGTAGTCATTCAGTTCTCCCACGACTTAATCAAAGAAGCCTTTGAATGGGAGAAAGATGGTGTCAACACGACCAAAGAAGAAATTCGTGGAGCCAATACTAGAACTTTTGTCAACATTAATAGAGTGGATATCGAAGAAGAAGTCAGGTTGATTCATCAACACTTCTGCTTCCCGAGTATGAACAGATACACGGCCCCTCAAAAAATCATTGTACAACTATTGTCTCATGCCATAAAACAAATTGGAAATCAGGTAAATCTTACCCCCTATGTACAAGAAAGATTGTTCGAGGCAAAGAAGAAATGGGAAAATAAGAAATTCCTCAACGGAACCACTGCCCTCACAATCATGATTTACCATGCATTGGGCATGCGCGAGTACTTGAGGGAGATGCCATCTTCAATGGAGTTGGCTCAATATGTCAAGAGTGCTACAGTACCAAAACAAAAGAAAGGGAGTAAGCAAGCAGAAGAAACAGAAACAAGTTCGCAACCGAGGATGAGAGGAACCATGAGAGGTACAAAGCGGCCTAGAGAAGTTCTAAAGAAAGAGGAAGAAGCACCACAACCAAAGAGAGTACATGTGTTGCCTACCACCACCACTCAAGGACCCAGGAAAATTACGGAAGAAGACTTAACTCAAGCACTGGAGGAGACTCACAAGTATACAGAAGGGCAAATCAATCTACCAGTGCAAGGTCATCATTATCAACAAGCTGCAACAGTTCAAAAACCCAAAAGAAAACTTACTAAGGTACACCGATATCGGGAGATTGGGCTAGACAATTCAAGTTCAGGATCCGACGCCCAAGAAAAGCAAACTACATCCTTATTGGATGTAGATATTAAAAGTGAATCAAAAGATGATGGCCAGTGGGTCGAATTAAATGAAGTCAATTATGATGAAGCCCAAGCTGACAACAAAAAAGAAGGTCAATCATCGCTGGCAGACCAGGTTACAACCACAGAGAAGGCAGAAGAAGAAGGGCAACAATCCATTCAACAAAAAGATGCCTCCATCACCCACATAGAGGAGGACAAAACTGATAATGAGGTGCATGCATTGATATCTGAGGACAAGCCTCAGGAAGAAGAAAAAGAAGACGAAGAACCCTTCACACCACTAAGGGTTGTGGCAGAACCGTCCCCTCTGGATGTAACATTTCAAGGGAGTGCCACGAAAGTTCGTAAAACGGTCGAAAAAGAAGCAGAAGTTAATATACAACTACAAGTCCGACAACCACACAAAGAATTGATCCATGTAGCACAGGGACAAGATGTACAAACAGGAGAAACACCGGACGTAACAAAGACATGGTTGAATGTGGATATAGCTCAGCTCAAGCCAGTGGTGCAGGATATGATCCGCACGACACTCGACACTCAACAACTGATGCTTGATGCTGATGAAGATTACGACCAGGCCATGCTCGACAAACAAAAGCTTCAGAAAGAAGGTATGAATTTGGCAAAGAAATTATCTAAAGTAGAAGCTCAGATATTGAAGAAACAGGAGGAGATAAAAACAACCAAAACACAATGCCAAACATTAGAAAAGGAGAATGCCCAACTGAAAGAGCAAGTGTTGGAGCTAACGAAGAAACTGGAAGTAACTGAAAAAGAGAAAACAAGAATACAGACTCGTAGCAAAGTACTCGAGTCACAGCTCAAGGTGAGCATGGAAGAAGCAGACCAACTCAGGGACAGAAACAAAGAGCTAATGACAGCTCTCCTCAGTGATCAACCATCGACAGATCTTGACAAAACAAATGAGGACATAAAAGACATGGAAGCAAAGTTGACCAAGATGGCAGATCAGCTCAAACAGGAGCAAGAGACAATTGCAGAATGGGAACACAAATATATGAATGATACTGCAGCTCTACGAAAGAAATGGAAAAAAGCCGAGAAAGATTATTTCCGACAGTGCAAAGAAGACACCGATCACATGCATATTGTGGCACAGGAATTAATCAAACATCAAGAAAAACTTACCAAGGCTGAAGAGGAGCTCAAGAATAAAGATGACATCATTAAACGGCTGCAGGAGCAGATTGAGCTAAAAGAGAAACAAGGGACACCAGTAGTTCCTCCTGAAACAACGGCTACTGTGGAGGAAGAGAATTGAGCAGACCAGAAAGGGCACTACTGGTGTCCCAGCTCACTGCTGATTTTGAAGACCAAATAATTCACATAATGAAAGAAGCTCGAATAGACAATAAACAGCTAGATCAAATTTTGAAGCCCTTCAATGTACCATATGGTCTACTTAAAGAACAAACGCGCATATATATAAAGACTACCACTAATAAAGATCCGGACCACAACCTTCAATTCCAGCATGACACTTTCCAGTATACTCAAGAGGAATTTGAGAAGGCGGATCCCATATGGCGAAGGAAAATTTTGGAGAAGAATCCGACTTTGCGGGTACAGTGGGAAGCATCACCATATGCGCTCCAGGTAAATCCATCATTTTGTCCTGTACCCCGCAGACGCTCTTGGACGCAATTTTGGGAAGCACAGCGTCAAGGCTCCATCAATAATCAGTGGCTAAATTACCCATTACTACCTAGTCCGCCACATAATTATCTACCCACTAAAGAATATATGGTAAAGACAATGGAATTCTGGATTGCCAAATATGCCACAGTGCCGGACTTAGCGGTCAAGATGACAAATAAAATATTTAGCATGCTCATTACAGTATTAAAGGTTTTCCAGCATGCGAAGTACACATTTTTGAATTTCATTGGCATTACACAAGGGTCGGAAGCCCTCATTTTTGATCTATCAACCATTCCGAGCCGACTCACCATTATGGCATACTAATCCCGCCTCATGTTTTTGCCATCGACTTATATGCAGACCTTCGAAGAAGCATTCTTCACCGGCTTCTTTGAAATTGATTCGGAGATTTTTGTAAAGATGACTTCAAATTTAAATGCACGACTGGTGGCCTATGAAACAAGCTTTTTTGCTGATCATCGACAGGCGCCAGAAGACGGAGTGAAGTCAAGGCAATGGAAGGAATTCATGATATGTCATGCAAACCTGCTAAACCAACGAGAGCAAACCGCCATTCAAACATACACGCGTCGCCTCAGAAAGCCTGTCGAGGACGACAGAGTTCAGGAGGAGGGACGTGTAGAGGGACAATCAAGCAAGAAGAAAAGAAGAAGAAAATCAAAGTCCAAAACTATTCATTAAGAAGAGAAAAAGAATATATCTCTGCAAGAAGCCCCGCAGGGGCGCAACACCCATCTCTGCACAGAGCCCCGCAGGGGCACGCACCAGGCTACAAAGCTAAACCCCAGGGTCCCGAGTAGTGGACTTTTCAAACATCAGAGTAGGACCAAAAGTAAGTAAGGGGTAGAGGCTGAAAAGTTGAAGAGGGTGACTAAGAACATCACATTCCTAGTCACTGGTGGCGTGCGTGGCAACCCGAGTCAACAGGCAAGACAACTACATCAGGCTCTCGAGTTGTAGAGCTTGAATCAAGAAGGCCATCGAATCTGCATGTCTGTTTAACTGCAGACAATACTGACCAAGGGGAGCGTGCAGTGGAAAAGCTGAAGCGCCTCTAAAACGTAATGCAAGATCACGAATCAGACAACACTACCCACGGGACGCGTTCGCGAAGCAAAGTCTGTCAAGGGACGACAGAGACGAAGAGGGGGAGAGTGTTGCAGAGCTAAAGAGCGCAGAAAGCAGAGAAAAAAGACGGGCCCCAAATTTTTCCGATTTGGACACACAATTTTTGTAACATAACCACTTTTGTATATATTTTCCGTTGTAAATGCACTAGAGGAGTCCTCTAGATGCATCCCCTCAGAAGATTAGTGAATTACCCATGTACATTAGTAGGAAGTTAGCATTTTAGTGAATAAAGTGCCGGTCTCTTGTGTGAAAGGACCAAACTTAGGGCACTAGTATATAAGTCAAAAGTGACTCATTGTAAAGGACTTCTTGTCATTGTGAAGAGGAGCACTTCTGAAATTTCGAGTTTGCCTCTTTCTTGCTGATTTTGGTCTTCATTTTGCTCATGTATGTGTGTGTGATGCTTAAAATGCAAGTGTAGGACTGTTGTCTACCCCTTTCCCCTTGTTTTGAGTGGCTGTAGTGCGTGCGTAAGCTAGGAGAAGCAAAAACGCGGTTGTTAGTAATTCCCGTAATTCACTGTTTCTGCCATAACTTGCAGCAGAGTGGTCA
Organism: Ceratopteris richardii; assembly: GCA_020310875.1. Taxonomy (NCBI): domain Eukaryota; kingdom Viridiplantae; phylum Streptophyta; class Polypodiopsida; order Polypodiales; family Pteridaceae; genus Ceratopteris; species Ceratopteris richardii. Next base: position 145,673,399 of record CM035422.1, read on the forward strand.
GAATTGAGTGAAACCACTACCGTTGGATTCGTCTCGTCGAGAGCTTCGAAACGAGCACCCTATTGCCTATGTTCGGAGTTCTGGGCTGGGAGAAAACCTCAAAAAACCAAAACTGCTGAAAAGAGGCTTGCGGCAACACTTCCAGTTTTTCAGTAGGTGTGGGTAGCATTAGTCTTTTCTCATGCTTGAATAGCTAACTCACTTCATTTTCTATCACGTGTGCACATGTCTTCATACACTTGGTAAGTCACTCCTTAGGATTGATAATTAAATGTGTGAAAAGAACTCCACTATATGCACTTGTATGGCAATCGAGGTATAGTCTCATTGGTACAAGTCCTTGAGTCATTGCGGCTCAAGTACACACATTGCGGCTCACTGTGATACAACGAAAGCAAGCACCCCGGGCTCGCTCGGCGACTCGCACCGGCCCGTCGGTAGGATGACTTACTTGATTGCTTTGTTCGCTTACTTGGAAGCGGAAGATCACCGTTTGAATGAAAAACCAACTTGCATTGAAAGAAAACTGATTACAAAAGAGACGGCCTAAGCCGGCCCGCGTTGGACGTCACGGGTAAACGTTTATAGTGAGCCGGCCCGCGTTAAGCGTCGCGGGCAATCGCGTTACAACGGCCCCTCGATGGCACGACGGCGCTTTCGAGAGGTGCGTACGGAGGGGACTAGCACGAAGGCTACCGCACGTTGATTGCTAAGATCGCTTGAGTTCACTTGGTCACTTGGGTCGGAGGCTCACCATGTCCCCCTATAGTTGCGCACAATTTGGCGCCGGTCGGCAAACCATACAAGCACCAAAAAGGCCTAGATAGAAATACATGGGGGGGGGGGGGGGGGGGGGAGGGAGGGGGGCTCTTGCCCACGGGTTGTCACATATTCTCCCCCGCTTCGAAGAGCTTTGCGTCCTCGTAAAGCTACGGAAGTCGCGCCTGGGAGGTCGAAGGATGAGTCGATTGGAACGACTCAATGAGGCTTTGGGCTGTCGGTGGCATACTCTGTTTACTTACCCATGTGGCTTCCTTGAGGGGGCGGCCCCGCCACTTGACGAGGAATTGCGAGCTATTCTCCTTGAGGATCAAGTCTACCTGTCGTTGTTCGATTGGGTCTTCCACCAATGTAACTTGACGTCCAAAGCGAGTATCAGGGCGGAAGCGTTTTAACAAACTCACATGGAACGAGTTGTGGATATGAATTTCGGGTGGAAGAGCCAGCTGATATGTCACTTGGTTGAAGCGGTGACTAATTCTGTACGGTCCATAGTACCTATGATTGAACTTTGGAGTGAAATTCCTGGGTAAAATGATGTTCTTGGCATTTACTAGAACTAAGTCACCCACTTGGTAATCTGGCATCTCTGTTCGGTTCTGATTAGCAATTCTTACCATCCTTTCTTTGCTCTTGATAAGAGCCTCTTTCGCCTGTCGTAGTTTAGATTGCCAGTCTCGTAAAAAATTACCACATTCCCGGTCTGCTGCCACTAGCACTTCATCTGACATGAGTGCCATAGGTGTGATTACACTTTTCCCTGTGGCCACCTCGAACGGTGACATAGATGTACTGGAATGGATTGAGCTGTTATAATGGAATTCTAAAATGTCAAGGTGCTTGGCCCAATCCTTCTGGTCCGCTTGGATGTAACTCCGCAAGTAATTTTCTATGGTTTGATTGACTCTTTCTGTTTGCCCATCGGTCTCGGGGTGATAGGCCGACGAGAATCGAAGCTGAGTCCCTAAGATGGAGAAAAGTTCCCGCCATAAGTCGCTCATGAATCTAGTGTCCCGGTCTGACACGATAGCCAAAGGAAGGCCATGATACTTAAACACTTTTTGGAAGAAAGTTTGTGCTACCACTTTTGCCGGCATAGGTGGCTTCATCGGTATGAAGTGTGCTTGTTTAGAGAAATAATCCACTACTGCCATAATTGCATTATGCCCATCGGATGCTGGTAGATCTGTTATGAAATCCATGCTGACCATGTCCCAAGGACGGTTCGGAACGGGCATGGATTGGAGTAGGCCTGCCGGTTTGATCTTCTGCTGTCTTACTAGTTGACAGGTCGGGCATGTTTGAACATATTCAATCACGTCGTCTTTCATCTTCGGCCAAAATACATGCTCCTTTAAATGTTCATAACTTCTTCTTTGTCCGCCATGTCCGGCTAACTGGCAATCGTGTGCTTCCCATAAAAGCATCCTTTGTATTTCTGCGTTGTCTGGTATGTAAATCCTTCCCTTTCTATATAGCATGTTGTTCACAATTGCGTATTTCCCTTTATGATCTAAGCCCGAGTGTACATCTTTTATGATCCTCTGTATCTCCGGATCGGTTTGTTGCAACTTACGAATTTGATCTTTCGTCTTACTCTCGGCCATGGAAATTGCGGCCAGCGTCGGTCTTCTACTCAGGGCGTCTGGCATGACGTTTTGCTTGCCGGGTTTGTGAATTATGTCTATGTCAAATTCAGCCAAGAAATCCTGCCACCTTGCTTGCTTGGGGGATAACTTTGGCTGAGTACAAAAGTACTTGAGTGAAATGTTGTCGGTGTAGATTTTTGTGTGTTTATCTTGGACATAGTGACGCCACTTTCGCAAACAGTGGATCACTGCGAGCATCTCCTTCTCGTGAGTGCTCCATCTTAACTCTGTACCTGAAAATTTATGTGACTCATAAGCCACAGGGCGTCCTTCCTGCATAAGGACCCCTCCAATTGCCAATCCTGACGCATCTGTGTGGATCTCGAACTCTTTGTCAAACTCCGGCAACTTCAACACAGGGGCTTCGCACATCACCTGTTTGAGTTGCTCGAAGGCATCTTGTTCCTTAGGCCCCCACACAAAGCAACCCTTTCCTTTAGTTAACTCTGTGAGCGGGGCAGCCACTTTACTGAAATCTTTGATGAATTTTCGTGGGAACTGGCAGAAACCTATGAACTCTCTCACTTCTCTGACTGATCTAGGCGGTGCCCATTGACGAACTGCTGTGATTTTATGAGGGTCTATCATCACTCCTTTGTCTGAAACCATGAAACCTAAAAATTCAACTGAAGTCATGGCAAATTCACACTTTTCTGGCTTGGCATAGAGCTGTCTTTCCCTTAGACGTTGAAGTACTGCTCTCACGTGGTCCAGGTGTTCCTCTAAATTACGGCTGTAGATCAAAAGATCATCTATGTAGATGATTAAGAACTCATCCAACATATCTCTGAATCCGTCGTTCATCTCCCGGCAAAACGTGCCTGGAGCGCCTGTAAGTCCGAAAGCCATGACTAGCCACTCATAGCTGCCATAGCGAGTTCTGAATGCCGTCTTCTCAATGTCTTGTTCTGCAATCCGAATTTGATGATATCCGGATCTGAGATCTATTCGTGTGAAGAATTTCGCCTGACCCAGTCGGTCCATCAATTCATCCATAACTGGAACTGGGTACCTGGTCTTGACTGTAATCTTGTTCAAAGCCCGATAGTCCACACACAACCGCATGCTGCCATCTTTCTTCTTGACGAATAAAACGGGAGCACCGTAGGGTGAACTACTGGGTCGAATGAACCCTTGCTGTTCTAGTTCTACCAGTTGCCTTTTTAACTCCTTTAGGTCTGTCTCATTCATTCTATAAGGTGCCTTTGCGGGTGGAGCTTGGCCTGGCATGACCTCGATTCTATGTTGTACCTGCCTGAGTGGTGGCAGGCCGCTTGGTAACTGACTCGGTAGAACGTCCTGAAACTCTCTAAGTACCTCCTGAACTCTTTGGTCACCCACCTTCATCTTGTTACTTTCCTGTTCCTCTATGTCTATGTGATTACACTTTATGAGGCACAAGTGTGCTTGAGCCCCTTGTTTCATTGCCTTTTCCACTTGCTTGGCCGTCATTGGCCCTTGTGTCTGTTGTTTGTTTACTGCCCTTGTTACTGCGGCTACTGACTTTAATTTTCCTGGTGGTAGGTTCACGGCTTTGTTCCCTTTGTTCTGGCTACTTGACGACGCACCCTCTTGATGCATCGGTGTTTTTCCTTTTCTTTGTCTGTCTAATTCCTCCCTTGACGTTGGAGGCGTACTTGCTTTCGCTTTTATTTCTTGAGGGTTCGATCCTGGATTGTCTCCGTTTTCTTGTTTCCCTTGTGTCTCTTGACGTGTTACTGGGGTCCTTCTTGCTACTCTGTAACAGTCCACCACCACAATATTTCCTTGCATATCTAGGAGAAGCTTGTCAATCTTTTTGCCTAATAGACTGACCATGTATCTATCCATAAAAGATAGCCCAACTATGACGTCGAACGACTCTAGCGGGACTACCAAAAAATCTAGCTTCGCGGACCATTCACCTACTGTCATTCTCACGTTCAGTGCTATCTTCACATTATCGTCGCGGCCTTGGGCGAAGGTTACTGACATTTCAGGTAACTTACTCAAAGCCAACTGTAAACTGGCTGCGCATTCTGGCGACATAAAGTTATGTGTTGCACCTGAATCTACTAACACTGCTTTTCTCTTGTTCCCAAAAGTCCCCCAAAAATACATATTTTGAATCATTCTTAAAGTCATTGGAAAACATCCTGGCAGTGCGGCCACCGTACCTACATGTGGTGCTTCATTCCCGTTTTGTATCTCTTGTTCGTTTTCATCTAGTTCTGTTAGGATTACGTTTGTGTTTCGTCTCGGTGGCTCCTCTTCTACATGAGCCGTTTGCACTCGAGTCTGGTTATTGTTGCGCGTGCACTGGTGCGTCCAGTGATTCCCGCGACATACCCTACAAAACGGCCGGGGATCATTCCTTTGCATTTGAGGGGCTGGCAGCGCCCTCTGTTGATTGTTCCCTTGAGTGGTTGGGTTTCTCTGTACTTGAGCATTGCCCGTATTCTGAGCGGTGGCAGGGCGGGTGTTTGAGATGTTGTTTCCCACTCCCTGCTGATTTCTTCGGGGTGATACGTTTTCTGTTCTGCGTATGCTTTGAGCACGACGGTTGCTCTCCGCATCCTGATATCTTTCGGCCATGACAATGGCTTCTTCCCAGGTGGGGGGCGACTGTTTTTCTATCTCTCGCCGCGTCCAAACGCTACATCCGTATAGGAACCCATGCAGCCGATCAAGATCGTGCATCTCCGTGATTTGCAATATGAGTCTTCTATACTTGTGAATGTATTCGGACAACGGCCCTTCTTGTTTCAAGCCCCGCCACTCATCCCTGAGTTTGAATGATTCGTTTTGAGGAATAAAATACTCCTCAAACGCTGCTTTGAACTCTTTCCATGACTTGAATTCCTCCCTTGCGGACTCTGCCAAGAACCAAGCGTCGGCATCGTCGGCTAGGAAGGAGGCGGCAATCTTCACCCAATGTCGCTTACCCACTCTTTGAAGATCGAGGTCCTTGCACGCGTCGCCTCAGAAAGCCTGTCGAGGACGACAGAGTTCAGGAGGAGGGACGTGTAGAGGGACAATCAAGCAAGAAGAAAAGAAGAAGAAAATCAAAGTCCAAAACTATTCATTAAGAAGAGAAAAAGAATATATCTCTGCAGGAAGCCCCGCAGGGGCGCAACACCCATCTCTGCACAGAGCCCCGTAGGGGCACGCACCAGGCTACAAAGCTAAACCCCAGGGTCCCGAGTAGTGGACTTTTCAAACATCAGAGTAGGACCAAAAGTAAGTAAGGGGTAGAGGCTGAAAAGTTGAAGAGGGTGACTAAGAACATCACATTCCTAGTCACTGGTGGCGTGCGTGGCAACCCGAGTCAACAGGCAAGACAACTACATCAGGCTCTCGAGTTGTAGAGCTTGAATCAAGAAGGCCATCGAATCTGCATGTCTGTTTAACTGCAGACAATACTGACCAAGGGGAGCGTGCAGTGGAAAAGCTGAAGCGCCTCTAAAACGTAATGCAAGATCACGAATCAGACAACACTACCCACGGGACGCGTTCGCGAAGCAAAGTCTGTCAAGGGACGACAGAGACGAAGAGGGGGAGAGTGTTGCAGAGCTAAAGAGCGCAGAAAGCAGAGAAAAAAGACGGGCCCCAAATTTTTCCGATTTGGACACACAATTTTTGTAACATAACCACTTTTGTATATATTTTCCGTTGTAAATGCATTAGAGGAGTCCTCTAGATGCATCCCCTCAGAAGATTAGTGAATTACCCATGTACATTAGTAGGAAGTTAGCATTTTAGTGAATAAAGTGCCGGTCTCTTGTGTGAAAGGACCAAACTTAGGGCACTAGTATATAAGTCAAAAGTGACTCATTGTAAAGGACTTCTTGTCATTGTGAAGATGAGCACTTCTGAAATTTCGAGTTTGCCTCTTTCTTGCTGATTTTGGTCTTCATTTTGCTCATGTATGTGTGTGTGATGCTTGAAATGCAAGTGTAGGACTGTTGTCTACCCCTTTCCCCTTGTTTTGAGTGGCTGTAGTGCGTGCGTAAGCTAGGAGAAGCAAAAACGCGGTTGTTAGTAATTCCCGTAATTCACTGTTTCTGCCATAACTTGCAGCAGAGTGGTCAGAATTGAGTGAAACCACTACCGTTGGATTCGTCTCGTCGAGAGCTTCGAAACGAGTACCCTATTGCCTATGTTCGGAGTTCTGGGCTGGGAGAAAACCTCAAAAAACCAAAACTGCTGAAAAGAGGCTTGCGGCAACACTTCCAGTTTTTCAATAGGTGTGGGTAGCATTAGTCTTTTCTCATGCTTGAATAGCTAACTCACTTCATTTTCTATCACGTGTGCACATGTCTTCATACACTTGGTAAGTCACTCCTTAGGATTGATAATTAAATGTGTGAAAAGAACTCCACTATATGCACTTGTATGGCAATCGAGGTATAGTCTCATTGGTACAAGTCCTTGAGTCATTGCGGCTCAAGTACACACGTTTTTGGCGCCGTTGCCGGGGAGCACCAGGCTACAAAGCTAAACCCCAGGGTCCCGAGTAGTGGACTTTTCAAACATCAGAGTAGGACCAAAAGTAAGTAAGGGGTAGAGGCTGAAAAGTTGAAGAGGGTGACTAAGAACATCACATTCCTAGTCACTGGTGGCGTGCGTGGCAACCCGAGTCAACAGGCAAGACAACTACATGCCGCAAGCCTCTTTTCAGCAGTTTTGGTTTTTTGAGGTTTTCTCCCAGCCTAGAACTCCGAACATAGGCAATACGGTACTCGTTTCGAAGCTCTCGACGAGACGAATCCAACGGTAGTGGTTTCACTCAATTCTGACCACTCTGCTGCAAGTTATGGCAGAAACAGTGAATTACGGGAATTACTAACAACCGCGTTTTTGCTTCTCCTAGCTTACGCACGCACTACAGCCACTCAAAACAAGGGGAAAGGGGTAGACAACAGTCCTACACTTGCATTTTAAGCATCACACACACATACATGAGCAAAATGAAGACCAAAATCAGCAAGAAAGAGGCAAACTCGAAATTTCAGAAGTGCTCCTCTTCACAATGACAAGAAGTCCTTTACAATGAGTCACTTTTGACTTATATACTAGTGCCCTAAGTTTGGTCCTTTCACACAAGAGACCGGCACTTTATTCACTAAAATGCTAACTTCCTACTAATGTACATGGGTAATTCACTAATCTTCTGAGGGGATGCATCTAGAGGACTCCTCTAGTGCATTTACAACGGAAAATATATACAAAAGTGGTTATGTTACAAAAATTGTGTGTCCAAATCGGAAAAATTTGGGGCCCGTCTTTTTTCTCTGCTTTCTGCGCTCTTTAGCTCTGCAACACTCTCCCCCTCTTCGTCTCTGTCGTCCCTTGACAGACTTTGCTTCGCGAACGCGTCCCGTGGGTAGTGTTGTCTGATTCGTGATCTTGCATTACGTTTTAGAGGCGCTTCAGCTTTTCCACTGCACGCTCCCCTTGGTCAGTATTGTCTGCAGTTAAACAGACATGCAGATTCGATGGCCTTCTTGATTCAAGCTCTACAACTCGAGAGCCTGATGTAGTTGTCTTGCCTGTTGACTCGGGTTGCCACGCACGCCACCAGTGACTAGGAATGTGATGTTCTTAGTCACCCTCTTCAACTTTTCAGCCTCTACCCCTTACTTACTTTTGGTCCTACTCTGATGTTTGAAAAGTCCACTACTCGGGACCCTGGGGTTTAGCTTTGTAGCCTGGTGCGTGCCCCTGCGGGGCTCTGTGCAGAGATGGGTGTTGCGCCCCTGCGGGGCTTCCTGCAGAGATATATTCTTTTTCTCTTCTTAATGAATAGTTTTGGACTTTGATTTTCTTCTTCTTTTCTTCTTGCTTGATTGTCCCTCTACACATGCCTCTAAGACCCATGGTTTGTGCGAGAGCATTTGCCAAATGGGGCATTGATTTCATAGGACCAATTAACCTACCAGCCAAAGGATCACACGCTGAGTACATAATAGTGGTGACAGATTATCTAACTAAATGGGTAGAAGCAAAAGCAACTAGAAAGGATGATTCTCAGACCACAACCAAGTTCCTCTTTGAGAACATCTTTACACGATTTGGACTACCTATAGAGATAGTAAGTGATAGAGGAATTCACTTCATTAATGATGTGATAGAGTCCTTGATGAATGAATTCTTAGTGATCCATAAAAAATCAGCCCCTTATCACCCTCAAGCCAATGGTCAAGCAGAAAGTTCAAATAAAGTGTTGTGTACAGTGTTGATAAAGATAGTCAATAATTGAAGGTAAGATTGGGACAAACAATTGCATCACGCAATTTGGGCCTTTCATGTGGCTTACAAGACATCCATTGGAACTACTCCTTTTAACCTAATTTATGGACAAAATGCAATCTTACCAATCGAATTTTTGGTACCTACTTTATGAGTAGCACAACAGTATGAATGGACAGGACACGAAGTATCCAAGCAACTAGAGCAAATGGAGAAATTGCAGGAAACAAGACTACAAGCAGTGCGGGAATTTATGGAGCTAAACGGAGACAGAAAGCATATTATGATGCACACATCAAAGATAAAGGCTTGAAAGAAGGAGATTTAGTCTTGGTGTATACATTGAAGAAACATGCCAAGAAACTACAAGGATGTGGATATGTACCCTTACTGATTAATAGAATCTCAACAAGCAGAGCAGTGAATCTAGCCACTTTAGATGGGGAAATACCTCTTAATTACATAAGTGGTTGTAGAGTGAAATGATATATGGAGCCACTAACAGATCAGATGTTAGCACGACTCATAGGAACGAAAAATTGAAAGAAGGAAGAGGAGAGGATTCGAGAAGAAGCACGCCAAGAAGCCTTAGAGCATATCAAGAAATAGAAGGAGTGGATAAAACAAAGGGATGAACAATATCTACAGGGAGAAGAACCAATACCTATGAGCAATTACCAAGTCCACAAAGCCAGCAACGAGAGCCTTAGCATCTCCCAACCATATTTAAACCTAGAGATTGGAACCATAGAGTATCAGTTGATAGATGCCCTAATTGACTGAGGAGTATCCCTAAGCTATATACAATAGACGTTAATCACACAACTTTGAATGAACGTAGGTCCCACTAAAGCATGCATGGTAGGAATTGGAGGCCAATTTATACAATGTGTTGGAGAAGCCCTAATATCCCTGCACCTAGGAAATTCCACTATGGAGCAACGAGTTTTGGTATGCAAAGATGAGGACTTAATAGAAAATCTGATCATACATCAAGATTGGATTATTGAGAATGAAGTGAGCATTCATCTAGCACAAGGACGCATGTCCACCAAAATAGGACAAAAAGAAATCTTTGGCTTGTTCGAAGAAAGACCTTCTCACGTCCATGAAGTTATCAAGCTTGAGGAAGAAACCCTAGGAAGAGAGTTAGAAGATGAATCAAGCGAGTGCTTACCCAAAGAATGTCCTAATCTAGAATTGCCTACAAGTAAGGATGTGTTGCATGATGATGTGCACTTCTTTCCTATGAGAGATGAATCCAAGAGAGGAAGTGAGGACCATGCTTCTAAATCAACCTACTCAAAGAAAAGAACATCCACATGGAGATCTACTACTCGAGCATCACATCCAAGTAATACTTGTCTGCAATGGGTACGAAAGGATTGAATGATGGAACCAGAGAAGCCAACACAAAAGCGAACCAGCCACCCTACAAAGACAAGGAGAGACGACCAGCCCTCGTCATCACCACCCGAACCATAAAGACTTCTTCGTGTATGGCTTCCAAAATCACTAGTTGTAGCCCAAAAGACACACCGATGTATGTGGATCCCAAAGAAGGTCAAACAAACTGTTAACCAAGAGCTAGACAAGCTCAATAAGCTATCATGCCTACCAAAGGAAGAAAAGATGTCCAAAAGGACTTATCAAGGGTACAAAAGAAATATGACAACAAACAATCAGACTTCAAGTAAGAAGGAAACAAGGGCAAGAGAACGACGAGACCAACAGATGCAAAGGCGTAAATCGCCAACTACAAAGTGGATATGGAGACTAAAAAGGCAACAAGGACAGGAAAAGCCTACTAAAAAATATTCCACTTGCACTCATGAAGAGTCCAATGCACCTAGAGTATGCATGAAAGGGCCACATTACAAGGCCATGCATTCGGCACACCATCTGTTCAACAAGACTAGTGGTGCACATTTCCAACATGGGAATAGGTCTTAGATTCTACTTCCATAGGAATGACCTTACAATGTAAATAAATAAATGTTTTGGCTAGAACTAACTTTTGTTTTCTTTCACGAGTATAAATCAAAAGAAGTGTGGTAAGAGATCTTACTTACTTAAGAAAATAAGTGTGGTAAGAGATCTTACTTACTTAAGAAAGGTGGAACGGAGTGACGAAGATATCAACACACCACTAAACCACACATAACACATGAATTGGATCTTATTAGAAGTTGATTCTCTCTCTATTATAAGTGTAGATGGCTTCTGAGGATTTCTAAGAAACTGTTCACGAAGAGGTGCTAGAGTGGCTTCATTGGTTTCGAGAGGATCAAACTGTTGGAGAGAGATATAACCATTCAATTAAATATTCTCTTGACCATAGACTTTAGATTTAAATACAACCTTTCAATTCCTTTTTATTTATTTTAATCACTTTAGAATAAATACAAACGTTTAGAATAAATTAAATTAAACCCATCAATAAATTTAATTATTACCATAACCTTAGTGAAAATAATGACAATTAATAATTAAAATATTATTTTTTTATTTGAAATATTTTTCTAAGGTTTCATTTATTATATTTATCCTATTTATTAACTCATTTATAGACTAAAACCTACTTAATTAATTTCTTAACCATAGGTTTATCCTTAAACTAACCTTAAACCATGTTTTTAACCCCAACTAACCCATAAACTAATCCTCTACCCTTCCATAACCCTCTAGATTTATTAATTAACCCTTAATTAACCTTGAAACTAAGCTTGAACCCTATAAAACATGTTCAAAACCTACAGTTGACCCTTAAATACCCTTGCATTTACTTTCAAAACATAGACAAACCCTTAACTAATCCTTGATTTTTCATCTATACCCTTAATAATATTAGAAAACACCTAGATAAATACTTCCCATCTTGATATTGATCATCAAACTTCTTATGCTGCAAAAATTAAAATCAAACATTAGTCAAAATTATCATAATTTAACCAAACTTATATCAATCAATTAATCTTTTAATTTTAGCAATATTTTAAGAGTAAAAAATTCTTTTCGACATCGGCCCCCACTAAACATGCACATCGTCCCGATGGGCCAACTTGCAGATTCAAGTGGAACATATCAAATTCTTTTGAAAATAAGTTTTAAATTTTTCAAAGTTTTATTTTATCATGCATTCATACTTTGTGCAATTAAAAATATTAGTACAAATCATCTAAAAAATACAAAGTAGATATAAGTCATATAAATATCATGTTATATCTCTGAATCCACATTTAAACAAGCATTTATAAGAATAAATCATAAGTGTCATAGTCCTTCTGTTCATGTAACTTGCTTGGAATAAGTAACTTATCCTGCATAACAGCATATACCAAAACTTTTTTCATGAGTTAATAGAATTATATGCCTCCTACTTTTATTTCCTATGGTCTGACTCTCCATTCATTTCTTTTTTCATATCATTTTTCTTTTGCTTATTACTTCATCCCAACTCAGCTCTTTTTTTTTTTTAACAAATCGGCCTATATCAAAATTGGGTGCGACTCTTGGACTTGTCAACTCGGCCAAGTTTATTCCACTTGTCTGCCAACCCAACATAGCATACGACAAAACTATGTCAGCCCTACATGAAATCGACATCAGCTCGTGGCTCTGATCGCCCGACCAGAGTAACTCCACCCGCCTACCGACCCATGCAGGTGCATGACAACATAAAGGTTAGGCCTATGATGAAACTAGCATCAGCTCATGGCCTTGATCACCCGACCAAGGTTGTTCCACCCGCCTACTAGCCCAACATAGCACACCAACTACAAACACATACATATATGCTAATTGGGTATGAAGTTTTATTTTTTTAACTCATTTAGAGATCAGATCTCATAAGGAATAAATAGTAAGATACAAAAATCCCACTTACTAATGGATAAAATTTTCAGTATATATATGTATTCATAATAAGGCTACCTTTTCTTCCACAAGCTTCCAATTCCAAAATTTCTATTTAACTATCTGATTCAATTCATATAAATACAAGTTTTCATGCTTCAATCATAAATATATAAGAAGTTTTTACATCTTAAATTCTACTTTATTTTTTTAAATAAATTTGAACATATCCTTTTAACACATGCAGCAATGCATATACACAAAAAATCAAAGAATCTTTAATTAAAACTTTTTCACCTGATTTTAAATAGATATTTTATTCATCTTTTACGTCGCCTGTCATCCATATATTTCTTCGATTGCCTAGATTTTAGGCTTCATCTTCTATCTTCAATCTCTAGAGTCTATAAAACATCTTTAATAAAATTCCTGTTGATAATCATAAACTACAACTACAAGTTAAGTAGTTTTCATCACTCATTATTTTTCATCAAACTTGACATCACATCATCATCATATTTTGCCATCATAAGACTCATAAAAGAGAAGCATATTGCTAATCACATTCATCATCATAATTTGGTATAAAAAACTCATAGTATATTTATCATGGAAAATTCTTATATTTTCTTAAGAAAGAAAAAATCATAAAGAAAACGTCAAATAGCTTCATTGAAAATAAGAATTCCATATCGTGATAAAGAAAAGTGGAAGCAATTAACACATATACCTTTTGAAAGCAAATATTTTTCATCAACTGTTAATATCTTTTTCAATCATAAAAAATTATATAGAAGAATTTTCATCAAACATCAAGCATCAATATTTCATATTTTGCATCATAAATTTAGTAAACAAAAAGCTCATAAAAAATTCATAGATATAAAAAACCACAAGAAAATTATTCTATAAATTTCTTTTCCCTCTTATTCATAAGTTTAGAAGAGTTTTTAGTATTTTGCACAATGTTCCGAGTAGCCTCTTGTACCCATTTCCCAATATCTTTGTCATTATCAATTTTGGTATAAATATTTTTATCATTAGATTGAAATTTCAATTCATCAAACGTATCTTGATCACAGCCATTCTCATTCTTTAAGATTTTATCATTCACAATATATATGTCTTCTCTTTCATCAACTTTTATCGATTTTTGAACTTCATTTTTATGAATCTTCATATTAGCAGATTTATCTTTATCAATCCTTTTCAATGTATTTTGACCATCTTTTTTAGCAAGAGATTTAGTTTCATCCTCAGTGTTACTTATAATTTTTGGTTTTAGAAGATTTTGCTCATTGTTCATAGATTTTAATGCACTCTTTGTTTTCTCATTATAGCTCTTAGGTCTCCACTGTTTTTGAATGTTGTTACATATTTTAGGTCTAAATTTAGTTTGGGTAAAGTATTCTCTCATCCCTCCTCTACCTAAGTTTAAATGCAAAGGTAGTTGGGTTTGGAAGTCACAAATCTTAAGATCATGTGTAATGACTAAATGTAATTTGCATGCATCATCATAAGAAAGACAATTATCATACGCATGACCTAACTGATCACACCAAAAGCATCTTGTTGGATGTTTCATTCTTCTATGCATAGTTGTATGGGTGGATCTCCTATGCTCAAATATATGATCTCTGTTATGCAGTTTTGAAGATAGGCTTAGAGTTTCATGTTCATGGTTGCATTTACATTTGCATAAATGCAATCATGCATTCATGCATTCATGCATTCAATCAATTTATCTCATAGTTAACTCAAAAATTCATCTCATACTTTCACATATATCAATAAACTTATTTCAAAAATATTCTAAAATCATAACATTTATCCTTGCTTCTTCATTTATTCAAAACACATTAGTAGGTATTTATAATTTTAATACAAGACATCAAAAATTTCTTGCATAGATAACTCACTTTTTCTTTTAAGGAATTTTGATGATTTCTTCTTATTTTGTATAATTTGATTGATAATATTTTCAAAAATTTCTTGTTCTTTTTCATCAAGACTTTTCTCATTATTTGCATCCTCATTTATATTAGTTAATTGTTTTTTTTGCTCAATTTCAGCTTGATTATTACTTTGATTACTAGTATCAAGGTTCATTTGTCCTTTCATCTTTTCAATTTTCCTATCTTCAAGTGATTGATCATTGGAATCAATTGAAATATTATGTAAATTTTCATATTTTCCTATTTTCTCATAAGTTGTTCTTTCATACTCTAATTGCTTATTATCTTGCTTATCATTTAGCTAACTATCTTGCACCATCTTTTCAACTTGTGGGTTATCCATTTTTGCCCGATTATTTATCAGATCTTTAAATGATTGGATGTTAATGTCTTGAGCAATAGATTTTATATGTTTATTACGTTTTACTTTCCAATATTTTTTACCACGTTTGTTTGATTTTGACCAAACTTGTTTTTGCTCAAAATATTTTACCATTCCACCTCTACCTAAGTTCAAGTCTAAAGGGTCTTTAGTATGACAATCACATATTTTCTTTCCTATCTGACATACTATTTGATGTTTGCATGCATGTTCGAATGTGACACAATCATCATAGGTATGGCCGATCTGGTCACACCAAAAACATCAAATAAGGTGTTTTTTATACCTAGGTCTTTTTAGTATTGGGGAAGATCTTATCTTGTGATCAAGTAAAGGGGCTTCTAATGACTCTATAGACATGCAATGAACTTGGGTCTCATAACCATTGCTATGACTACTTGACACCTTCTCGTTTATACGATTCTCCAAAGTATCTAATTTTTCATGTACTCGTGCCAATTCAGATCTCACCGTATCTCCTAAGAATGCTAACTCTTTAAAAACACCCATATGCAAGGCTATAATTGGATCAGTAAATTTCATCATTACTTGAATTATTTTTGATGTCAAGGAATCAAATTCGGAAACAAACTGTTCATTAATGGATGCAACAATGCATGATTCAATGTCATACAGGACTTCTGCAGAAAAAGCCATCTTCTTATGTATGAAATCAAACTAGATATATGGTTGAGAAAAGATACCTCATAGTTGAAAGATCTTTTTTGAATTTTGAATCTAACAATTCCTAATATTTTAATGAAAAATAGATTCTAACTTTCAAATGAAAAATCTTTTTTGAATTTTGAATCTAACAATTCCTAATATTTTAATGTCTCCTAAGGCCCTACTACAAACAGATTCAAGTTTAGAAAATATACCTGACAGTTGATGTAGAAGCTAGAGTGCATGTGAAATTTTCAAATATACATTTGTTGAGCAATAAATGCCTAATACAAAGAATCTAAGTGCTGTGTGTGCAAATGTTTTTCTTCAAATACTTGATGGTAAGGGTGAAGAGATGAGGTTCACTACTTGCCTATTCCTGTGGAGGTGCTCAAAGCATAAGCTCAACCCTCAACAACCAGGGAATTACAAGGTTTGTAATTTCTGCCTCTGCAAGATGATCACCTCAAGCTGCTGCAACTACGTAGCCTAAACCAAGCTAATGCATATGCAAGAAAAGGAAAAGTGTTTATACATGTCCTGCTATGCCGTTGTTCACGTCGAGTTCAAATGTGGGAGCGAATGGTGACGACTGGCGGATCAATTCAATCGTCTTGCTAACGGCGCACACAGGGTGACTATGCAGAACAAGTATAATTTTTCCTAAGGTCTGTAGGGCAAAGCATTTATATATCTTTCCACTGCATCTAAATAAGATGGTAAGATTACTTTCTCACTAACTACTTGATCTTTAATGGTTTCTGTTACGTTTAAATCTTCTTGGGAATTATCAGTGTTTCTAGCTATGGCTGGTGGAAAAAGATCTTCACTATCTTCAATACTAGGTGGATCAAAGGAAATTAAAGGTAAAGTTCTAGATAAACGATGATCAAATTCTCTAGAATGTAAAGTTTCTTCTACAATCTTATCTTTAACTAGTTCTTTAATTTCAGTATCTTTAACTTCAACTGGTTTAGGAAATAATAACTCAAATGTAGATGGAGGTAGAAAGGAATTACTAGTTGAAGCCTCTTCAGACATAAAGATGAAATGAATCTAGATTAATGATAGATTTTCTATACAAAGCTATAAGATAGTTGCTCATAAAATGATATCCTATACAAACTAAACAATATATTTTCAGCTAAGTAGATTCTTTTCACACTTCAAATCTTCAGTTCGTCATCAACAAGGCTGCATTTCATTTGAAAAATCACATGAGCTTGTGAGTACGTACTCCCTCTTTATATAGATGAGAGTAGGCCACCATAGCCCACATTTTCCCTAAGATAACTGATCCATGCAGCCTATATTAACTCCTCTTTAACTCAATAGCACTTCAACAAGAATTTAGGCGTGGAAAATTCTCTTTTTGGTTTTACCAAAAATACACAATAACCATTCAATTAAATATTCTCTTGACCATAAACTTTAGATTTAAATACAACCTTTCAATTCCTTTTTATTTATTTTAATCACTTTAGAATAAATACAAACTTTTAGAATAAATTAAATTAAACCCATCAATAAATTTAATTATTACCATAACCTTAGTGAAAATAATGATAATTAATAATTAACATTTTTTTCTGAAATATTTTGCTAAGGTTTCATTTATTATACTTATCCTATTCATTAACTCATTTATAGACTAAAACCTACTTATTTAATTTCTTAACCATAGGTTTACCCTTAAACTAACCTTAAACCATGTTTTTTAACCCCAACTAACCCATAAACTAATCCTCTACCCTTCCATAACCCTCTAGATTTATTAATTAACCCTTAATTAACCTTGAAACTAAGCTTGAACCCTATAAAACATGTTCAAAACCTACAGTTGACCCTTAAATACCCTTGCATTTACTTTCAAAACATAGACAAACCCCTAACTAATCCTTGATTTTTCATTTATACCCTTAATAACATTAAAAAACACCTCGATAAATACTTCCCATCTTGATATTGATCATCAAACTTTCTATCTTGCAAAAATTAAAATCAAACATTAGTCAAAATTATCATAATTCAACCAAACTTATATCAATCAATTAACCTTTTAATTTTAGCAATATTTTAAGAGTAATAAATTCTTTCCAATAATGCCTTACATCCAAGAGCATCTTTTTGAAGCCAAGAAGCAATGGAACCATAAAAAGTTCTTGAACGAAAGTGTCGCACTAACCATACTCATCTACCATGCATTGGGTAATCCAGGAACGTATGAAAGAAATGCCTTCTGTGATAGAAATGGCTAATTATGCTAAGTTAGCCACGTTCCCAAGAAAGAATAAAGGAGTAAAAGTGGTGGAAGAGGCTGAGACGAGCTCACAACCAAGGAGGAGAGGCACCAAAAGACTACGAGAAATGATGAAGGCAGAAGAAGCACTTCTAGCTTCAAAGAGAATACATGTACTTCCAAGGGCTAAGATTGAGGACCCCAAACCAATCATTGAAGAGGAGCAAAACAAAGCAATGTTGGCTACCCACCAATGCATGGAAGGTCAAGTCAACCTCACAGTACAAGGGCATCATTACCACCAATCTCATGAAGACACTAAGCAAAGAAAAAGGCTGACTAAAGTTCATCGATATAGAGAGCTAGGATTGACCAACTCTAGTTCATCTCCTGATACACAAGGAGATCAGGAACCATCTATGATGAATGTGGACATTCAAAGTGACACAAAAGATGATGGTAATTAGGAGGAATTGAATCAATTCACAAATGACTTTGGAGTGGTAGGTACAAAGATAGATCAAACTCCTGATGACAATATCAAGGACACTATAAGGCAAGAATCACCTAAAGAGGGGATTCATGTATTCGAAATGAATGAAGAGACACACATTCAAATCACAGAGACTCAGTTAGATGGCGAAGCCCCAGCAAAGCGACCAAAGGAAGAGAAAGAACAGGAAGAAGTAGAGGAGCCCGAGCCATTCACGCCCATCAGGGTGGTAGCAGAGCCTTCTCGTTTGGATGTTACCTTTCAAGGAAGCTCTACAAAGCCAACCACAAATGACGAAGAGGAAAAAAAGAGAGAAGTGCACCTTCAAATAAGACAACCGCACAATGCAACTATATATGTGGATCAAGGAAAGGACGTACGAATAGGGGAGGAACCTAGTATTCCAAAAACATGACTTTTTGCCATTGTGAAGAATTGAAGAAGACATTTCGAATTTGCTTCTTTCCTCTTGATTTCCTCCTTCTTGATGATCTTTTGTGTCTGTGTAATGCTTGGAATGTGTGTGTAGGATTGTTATTGCCACCACGATTAGAGACAATTATCTTCTTCCTATCACAGAGCATTTGTTGGAAAGAGTCGCGGGCAAGGAAGTTTATAACTTTCTTGATGGATTCTCAAGCTATAATCAAGTAGCCATTGCTTCTAAAGATCAACACAAGATGGACTTTGCCATAGAGTGGGGCATATTTGCGTTTTGTATGATGCCATTTGGGCTGACAAATGCACCTACCACTTTCCAATGATTAATGTGTCATGTTTTCAAGGCATTCTTAAAGAAGAATTTGGAAGTTTATGTGGACAACATATGAGCTCATTCTAACATGACACACACCCACATCCCTGAATTAAGACAAGTATTTGACAAATGTCGAGAATATCAGGTTTGCTTGAACCCAGAAAAGTGTGTTTTCATGGTCATGCAAGGCAAAATTCTAAGATACATTGTGTCAAAGAATGGAATCTCTATGGGCGAAGAAAAGGTTAGAGTTATTGCAGACCTACCTAGGTTGAAAAACGTAAAGGAAGTACAGGCTTCCATGAGTCATTGTGGTTATTATTGATGATTTATACATATGTACGCTATCATAGCAAAGCCTTTATACTCTCTTTTGATCAAGTTTGAATGGATGAAAGAATGTGAGAAATCATTCAATGAACTTAAACGATGCTTGTGTTCAGCATCCATATTAACGACACCAAATTGGAGTAAGCCATTCCATGTACATGTGGATGCATCCAACTATGCCATAGGATGTGTGTTGGCACAACCTACGAATGAAGGTAATATGGATCTTAATAATTGGTATTATGAATTTTTACAATTGGCTCTTGGCCTTGAGCCTCTCCACTACATTCTTTCTTCTTTGAAAAGATAGTGGCAATTGGTAAGTCAAAACTGTTGGGATATTAAATGGGGGTCGGTCAATCCAAGACCCAAAGCTATTCCTATTTTACCCAATATTTTTCCTCTAAAGTCAATTCCTAGGGTAGTAAGCCAAAGGACTTCCTAACCAAAATTACATTGTTGGTCCCTTGCATTATTGTAGATTGGCACAAAAGTTTGCTCAAGGCCTTCAGACACCAAATCATTAAGTGTCCTTGAGGGGAAAAGTCCTTGTGGATAATTACAAAATCTTCCTTTGGCAATTTTCCAATGTACTTTGCCAAGGAAGAGCCATGGGCAACCCGGTCGCCACAACTCCTTGCTTCGAATTTATTGACTTCAATTGCTCCCTACACATAGACATTTAGTGAGTACAAATATGAAACATAGTCAAACATAAATGTAATTAGATACTTACATCTTTAAGCCTATCATCATCCTCTCCTCTTCCCCTTGCATCTAGTGGAATGGAAGAGTGATCCATGCCAATTTTCTCCACAACAGGGGATGTTGGAATTTTCTTCTCCAAAATGCTTTCCCTTGTTGCGGCTAGATCCTCTTCAATGGCATTTTGATTGGCATCACTCAAAATTTCCTCACACACAAATGCAATGGTGTTTGCAACTGAATCACCAAATGTAATGGTTGTTTTTCAATTCTATCAAAAGCGTTGTCCATGGGAACATCCAAGGTTGAGCAAAAAATACTTAGGCATTCATCGAGGCATAGACCAAATGCCTTCTCAATATCATGTAAGAATAAAAATTCTTCTCCATCGACAAGCACCACAGAAAACGTTTCCATATATATCTCTGCTAGAGTGGGTTCCAAGGGCTCTAAGTTGGAAGGTAGACTATTTTGTGAACTATTGGCTTCCTTAAATTTTTCCACTACTCCTTTCGGAACTTGTCTATGAATTTTTACACTCTCTTCTAATAAGTTGAGAGTTTATGTTTGCGGTTCCTTTTTATCATCTACAAAACCCCCAGTAACAAGATGCGGTAGGTCCATGGGTGTATGTTTGGGCTCCTCATTGACAAAAAATATTGTTGTTGCAACATAGGATAGATATTTTCTTCCCATCTTCCTCTTCTTTATCAACTGCTTAATTAATGGCACTGTGTCATCTAATAGGTGCCCTGCATCCTTAGCAACAGCCATGAAATGCTTTAGGTACTTCTCAAAGGCCTCATCTCCTTTATGGATGTAAAAGCGTAGGTCACAAGGGACCCATTTACACTCATATGTTGAAAAATTATGGCATATCATAATATATAGAATTCTAGGAAATCAGTAATCTCCTCGAGCACGTTGATGTTCGTGGTTGGCATCCCTTCAAGATTAGCGATTCTACATACTAGTTCATACAAATTTGTATGACCTTTGTAGTATGTATTATCGAAGAACTCCATGAATAGATCTCGAGGAGATTTGATGGGAGTGGAAGTGCTAGCTGCCATTGCATGCATGCATAGAATTCTATTGGCTTACAGGATTTTCTAGCTCTTTGTGAGTGTAAATGTGAGAGATGAGAACATAGAAACCATTTTTATAGCAGTTTCAAGTTTTTAAACTGACCGGCTCACTTTTAAAAGTACATAGTAAAATAGTGAAAGTTAAAAAAATGAGTTTTTTATGACAAAATAATGCACAGAACACCAAATGATATGAATATTTTTTGCGACCCAATATGAATCAGAATATCTAGTGAGATCGATGCCCCTTTTATACCAAAGATGGTGATGTTAGGTGAGGTTAAGATAACAAAGTAACCCCTGTGAAACTTTCAAATGTGTCTTATGATTTTGTTTTAACATCAAGTAGAGCGACGTGTCAAAGAATATATACAGACATGTCAAGGAATGTATACAAAAGGATTACTTTAGGCATAGTAGTTTATTATGGGTCATAACTATTCTCATAAACAAAAAACAATGCCTCTATGAATTGGACATAATTTCTACGGTTATAGCAAATATCATAGTTATAAAAATGTTTACCAATTTGGAGCACAATATATGAATTCAGATCATGATATCATCAAAGGTAAAGCATGTTGATATTTTAGAATTAGATATGAGCATTGTGAAATCTTCATGGCATTTTTTGGGCTTTTCAATTCGCCAACACTACATATGACTTCTATGAATCATATATTATTGGCCAATATAGATATCTTCATGGTGGACCTTCCAAACACTATTCTAATCTATAGCAAGAATCAAGAAGCTCATTGGTGTCTCCAGGAAAGGCCAAATGAATTAACACATGAATATGTTCTAAACATTTTCAAGGTTAATAAAACATAATCAAATTGGTCAATCACATGTAACCAAGTATGGATTAGACTACTAGACCTTCGTGTCTATCATTCTTTGTTGTATAAGTTTGCGTCATTTTATACCCTCTTCTTCATTCTATAGTACATGAAGAAGAGGGTATAAAATCCATCATCCTCACACATAGTATTGTTTAAATTTAAATAGTTCCTTTATACCCTTTTTCCTTATTTTTGACATACATGAAGTTTGTGTGAGTTGTTTTCCAAAGGATTTCTCTTTATGGTGGGAATATCCATCATCCTCACACATAGTATTGTTTAAATTTAAATAGTTCCTTTGTTTTCTTCAATATTTACATACGTAGTGATCATTTTCTATCAATCTTGGTGTATGATGTCTCATGCGGTACTATTGATATGGCTCTTTCTAGGTTATCATGAAGAGTTTACATGTAGCATGAGGGGTGTTGACATGCTCAACACTTCAAAGAGAGATTGACTATATAAAGGCTTTCGAGTAGCAAAGATGGAGGTTGTTAAAGATGCAAAGGAGGTAGTAGTTGGCACGTGCAACGAGAAAGAGAAGAAAGAATGGGAGGGCTTGCTTTGCCATCAAGGGGGCAAAAAAGGGAGCTAGAAAGGGGCTCATGTTTGTGCAACTAGCTAGAGTCATGTGTATATTCTTGCAATAAATGTTTTGATGACTAATGAGTATAGTCTAATAGGAGGTTATCAAAGAATTATAGTTCAAATGGAAGTTCACCAAAATTTTTATATTTCAAAGAGACTATTGTAATTTCATTTCATTTAAATATATATCACTAAACTATTTTTTTGATTTACTTTCATGAGTTTAAGGTTTTGAAGGCTTCTTGTTTAACTAGCATCTAAGCTCATAGCACCTGGTGTGCAACACAAGACATGGAAAATACATGGATGGAACAAATCCACCCAACCAGTGCCCTCATCTCGACTCATGAACCCGACATGAAAAAAAGCAGAGTGTCTAGGTTAGGTGCTTGTTTCAAGTTAATTTGATGTGTTGATGCTCATTGATCATGCTTTGATTTCTATAGGTTGTTGAAGTTTTGAGTTGGGAATAGAGGAGATTTCTTCCTTTGATGTTGTTGCATGACTTTGAAATATCCCCTGCTTGTTGAGTGATGATCACTATTGATCTAAGGTCCTGTTATCGGCCGCCGGATTGGAAGTGTATAACTGAAATCTTTTTTCACACGCGCGAAAGGTTGTTACGCAAACACTTTGTAATCTTTTATATAAAGCAATGAAAAGAGATGCTCAGTGACGTTCGAGAGATCACCAAACTATCTGTCTGGGTGATTGAACGGAGCGCTACTATAGTGTTAGTTTGTCTAATTCCAAGTGTTTGGAGTTTTCTGAGTATTCTACATGTATCTGTGTCTCGTCTTGTCTGTTGTCTGAAGTGAATCGTCTGCAAATCCTTATTGCGATTGTTGTGTTAAGTTCACGTATTGCGGTAGTACTCGTTCTTGGAATGTTCTGCCAGTTGTTGGTGAAGTCTGTGTAGCTGTGGTAGTGTTTCTAACACTGTGCGGGATCATGTTGTCTTCAGCATTGAGATCTGTCATCATACGGTAAGGGTTAAGCTACAGTAAGGATTTCTTGGGTTGCGTACTGAACCTTCAGTATGGTGTATCTGAACACTTGAATTCTCTGTGTCTTCGGATGTTGATCGGATTGTGGTACCTAGTCGGTAAAGGTTGAACGATTACTCTTGTCTCTGGTATTTTCAGTAAGTTTATGTGCAGATGTAATGTAGCCTCTTAGTGTATGCGATACACGTTGGCCGAGCTAAACCGTGAACTGTAAATGTCTAAGTACAACAAAATCTTGATAGAGCTCTCAGCATCAGTATATTGTTGTGTGTAAGTGGTTAATTTGGGAACTAAAGTACAGGGCCTCTGTCTAACAGACCCCTTCCACTCACAAGAACCCAATAATTGTTTAAACGTGCTACTGACAGTTAGTCTCATGTTTTAAGCGATTAACACTTGCACCGTCTATAGGAAAGTGGCAACAGATCAGATTCTTGCAAACCAGTTGTGGAAACGTGACTGTAAATTGTAAATCGACAGTAATAGTACGCGATTAGTACAAAAGATGATACATGCCGGTTACTCGATCCAGCGAAACGTATCCAAAGAACCGCCAGCCGGGGGTATCTAATTTGCTAAGGACGCCTCCAAGAGGTACAAGCGCAGATAGGTCTAACCCAGTTGTCAAGAAAGTAAAGAACGTTAGTAGTGATTCCGGTCATATTCCGGTGGAACATACTACATCTCTGGTAGATTCCGGTACGATTTCGGCACAGTCTGTCGAAGATATAGTAACTCCAGAATCTACCAGGACGCAGCCTGAAGTTAGTTTAACAACATTGGGTAAAGATTCAAATTTGTTTACGAAAAGAAACACCTTAGCCAAAGAAATTAGTGAGGGAGAAAAAGCACCTTGTTTTGGTGAAGATTCGACACCTTCCGGTGTTGCTCCGGTACCAATTGCTGAAAGATCATAGTTTTTCGGCGACGGTTTACCATTTCTTGGTGAATCTTCAGCCCAGTCACCGCTATTGGGAGTAAGCTTCCCTACATTTGACATCAAGAAGGAAGGTAGCTTGTTCGAAACTGAGATTCGAAACATACTCAATAAGATTATCAAACCGAAAAGTGCACAGGCCGATGATATAGATTTCGATAGTTCAGATATTCAGTCCCGGGATACAGAAGATAGTCACAATACAACCATCAGAGCCATGAACGGGCAACAGCAACAACAACAACTATGCCCACCAAGGCCAACTCCAACCAGAGTAACGTATACTAAATTCGGTGGATTCCCAGGAGATGACCCAGATGCTCATGTACGCACATTTGAGATAAGTTACGCAGTGCTCAACCATCCACCTGATCCGGCATATAAGGCTATTGTTTTTCAGTCGACATTAGTTAACGAAGCAGCTAGATGGCTTACAGAATATGATATTAACCACTTTGGCACCTATGAAGCAGTAAGAGATGCATTTTTGCAGAGATTCAGGCTAAAGAAGAATTCAGCCGAAATTTTTGACTACCTGCAAAACAATAGATAGAAGATAAATCAAACAGTAGAGGAATACGCCACTCTATTCAGGGCTCATTTGAGGCAGTTACCACCAGCACATGCCAACCTCCCGGATGACGTTATCACTCAATGGTTTATCAATGGATTGACTCCGCAACTTAAACAGATTATGATCATGCGCTGTGTAGGAGCTATGACGCTAGATGTAGTGATTGCAATGGCTTTGCAGCTGGAAAACAAGGTTGGAGGATTTACCGAAGACTTGGAATGGTTAAAGGCAAATAAAAATGTTACAGAAGACCCGACCAGAGAAATGTTCTACACTACATGCAAGAATTCAGGGCACACTAGTGCCACTTGTGCACTTAATCAGTTGTTTTGCGCTATTTGCAATACGACCGGACATACTACCGAAAACTATGCATACAACCCCAAAGTGCAGGGAACCGTAACTGTCAATGCTATTATACAAGAACCAGGACAGCCAGCCAATCATTATGTACCTCCGCAAATGAGAAACAACTAGGAACAAGGCTATCGAAATTACATAGGACAGAGAAATAATAACTACAATGCAAACCGCTGGCAGGCCGGACCAGCACCAAAAAATCCTAATTTGCCACCACCGCGCTGTCATTTTTGTGGTGAATTTGGCCACATTAGAAGATTCTATAAGGATGCAGCTGAGTATGATCAAAGGAAGAAAGAACATCAAAACCCAATGACTAATATGGTACAAATCACACCAGTAGAAACGCACACTGCAGTAATTCAGACCCGATCCTACGCCATGAAGAGTCTGTGCAATTATTGGAGGATGATGAAGAAGATGAAGAGGAACTAAATCAACTCTTCCGCCCGAAGAGAATCGGGATTAGTTCATCTGAAAGTGAAGCCCAGGGATCAGCCAAACGAAACAAAGAAGATGACAAGGAGCAAGAAAAGCAAGACGAAGAAACCTTCCACGACACCGCCACATCTATGCAACACGAATCATCCGCGTAGTCATCTTTAGAAGGGCAACAAGAACAGAAGGATCACACTAAAGCCGACACAAGCTCGTCAGAAGAGGCATCACAGCAACAATCGGAGCCGGAAAAACAAAGATATGAAGAACAGGTTGTTAAGGATATTTTCGATGAACTGCTTAGAGCAGTAGAATCCACAATTGCTGATACCGCCGACATTGCACAACAAACCATAGAACTCCCAGCACCTGCTCACCACGTCCTCATCCCAACCTCGAACTCAGCTGCCACTTCCTTCAATCCCTATGATCTCTGAACTTGCAAACATGGGCCAACTGTTAATTCATTTATCACAGCAATTGCCAATCCAGATGAGAGAAGTCACTGATATGTTGGTGCAGACCAATCACCAATTGAAGGCATGGAAGATTAAAGGATGAAGGAAGGATCAACTATTGAAGCTTGGAAGAAAGACACATTCAGAGTATATGAGAAATGTACACATATGTACATAGTTCACTTAGATCTTTGCTTGAGTAAGAATCTTGTACAAATTATCTATAAATACTTTGAGAAAAGTCGGGGCATGTATGAGAGCATATGTGACAATAGTTAGAAGCCAAGATTGAGGAAGTTAGAAGTCATGAGATAGAAGAAAAGTTAGTTGAGTAAGCTCTCATCACTCAGTTGTAAATTTTTCTGAGTAATTGAAAATCTTGCGCCCGATGTTTCTGCGTCTGCTCCGTCTGTGTTTGATCAATTGAGAAATCCTTTTGAGGATATCTAAGTTGTTAGTTAATGAGCCTGTGACCTGAGTTTCAGAGTCTAATTGCAAACAGGCTAGGAGAATTGTAAGTAGGAACATTCATATGTGTTGAATGTTTACAGTTCTCTGAAACTGGCGCATTTTTCGAGTTGAAAGAAATGAGTAGTGCTTAGTGCACAGTGTAAAGTTTTACACATATGATAGCTCAAAATCTAAGTTGAGAGATAAGCTATCTACAGCTAAAAGGATTTTGTAAAACGGGTTCGACATTGTGAGAACCAAAGCTAAGAAGTTAGGGGTGTCAAATCGACTTCTCAGAAGTACAGATTTGGACATAGGTAACTTGTGAAGTTGATTTCTCAAGTTATACTAAACCTTTTTGAGAACTTTAACTTGGAGAAGATGCGCAATCTCTAGGAGATGATTCGTACAAAGTTTCATCAAAAACTTTACACGTTTGATAGGTCAATGTGAAGAAATAGTGCAGCAGACTTTTCTGTGTTTTATCTTCTTCACAGATTTTCTCAATTTTGATAAGGTGGAGATTGATCCTCTAAATTAGTGGAAGTTTTTGACTTACTCTTGGTATAGAGGTGCTCTAATCACAAGAGTAGGTTGTTCTTTTGGAGATTAACACTCTCCATCAGTGGTATCAGAGCAGGAGACATCAAATCAAGGAAAGGAGGATCCCGACTGCTGCAGATTCAAGAAATTCAACACTTGAAGAACTAAGAAGTGAAAGCTTGGAGTCAAAAGCCTGAGGAGAAGTCTACTCGACATCAAGAAAGGCAAAAGGAGTCTAATTCGAAGTAAAGGTACATATATTGTTTGTAAAGCTTGAAGATTTCAATACACAGGTGGATACAAGATGGGAGATGCTCTACAGATAGAGAAATTGGATAGGGAAAACTATCCTGCATGGTCAATGAGGATGGAAGCTCATCTTATGAGCAAAGATTTAATTGGTTACATCACAGGAGAAGAAGAGAAGCCAGAGTTCAGAGATCCTAGTGTTCCAACTAGGGAGGAGTTAGCAGATCTGAAAAATTGGATGAAGAAAGATGCTCAAGCTAGAAGCATTATCTATATGGGAGTCAATGATTACTTGTTACCTCATATTAGAGGTCTTGAAAGTGCAACTAACATATGGAATGCTTTGGAGGAGCATTTCCAGAACACTACAAAGTCAAGGAAGGCATCCTTATGGGCAGAGTTTACTACCTTCAAGAAGAAGGCCTCTCAATCCATCTCAGACTATGTAACAAGGATGAAAGATATTGCAGATGCTTTAGGAGCTGTTGATGAAGACATTGAGGAAGATAAGTTGGTAAGGCAAATCCTTACAGGGTTGAGAGGTGATGACAAATGGAAGCCATTTATTTTGTCTACAGAACTATCACTTGACCATTTCACTCCTGATTTAAATCAATTGTTAGGTCATATGCTAACATTTGAGCAGGATGTTAAAGGAGATGGTGACAAGAGTACAGGTCATGCAATGTACTCAAAGGACAAGAAGAAGAATAGCAAAGGAAAACAACAAGCAGGTGAAGATGAAGGAACAACTACTCAAGCCAACTTCCTAAGAGGAAGAGGAGGTGGCAAAGGTAGAGGAAGAGGCAGGAACAACAAAGATGGAGGCAAAGCTTGCTGGATTTGTGGTAAGACAAATCACTTAGCTAATGATTGTTGGCATAATAATCAGAATAATGGTGGATACAATCAAAATTATAATTCAAGAGGAAGAGGTGGCAGAAATCAAAGAGGTAATTACAGAGGTAGAGGTGGAAGGAATTACTTTGGAAGAAATGCAGGTAGAGGATTCCAAAGTCAACAATACAACAACACCTACTACAATTATGCTTCAGATCAAAAGGAAGATTCAACATTGATAATGAATGCAACTTGTGAAAGGCAGAGTGAAGATCAAAGAGTCTTCTACATTGACTCAGGATGTAGCAATCACCTGAGTGGTAACATATCTTTGATGACTGATTTGGAGAGTAAAGTTTTTAATCATGTTGTTCAAACAGGTGACAACACAAAGCACAATGTGAAGTCAATTGGATCAGTGAAGGCCAAGGATGGAAGCACCTTATTGAGTAAGGTTTTGTATGTTCCTACAATCCCTAAGAATTTGATAAGTGTAGGACAAATTGTTGAAAAGGGATATGAAGTAAGGTTCACTAATGATGGAGTATATGTGGAAGACCCTAGCCAAGGGTATAAACAGATTGTTTCAGGAAAAAAGGAAGGAAGATTATTTACATTGAAGATTCAAGGCAATATTGGTCATGCTATGTTCACATATGGAGGACATAAGATCTCTGAGTTAGATCTTTGGCACAAGAGGCTTGGACATTTCAATGAAAGAGGTATTAATGATATGGTTAACAATGGTTCAGTGCTTGGATTGCCTAATGTTGCAGGTCAACATATGACATACAAATGTGAGGCATGTCAATTAGGTAAGGCTCATAAACATTCCTATTCCAAGCATGGTTTTATGTACTCAAAGAAGCTTGAGTTGGTACACACAGATGTGTGGGGACCATCAAAAGATTTCAGTATAAATGGATCAAGGTATTATGTGATTTATGTTGATGATGCTACTAGGTGGATCACTATCTATGTGATCAAAGATAAGTCAGAAGTGTTTAATACATTTAAACACTATCATACATATGCAGAAAGAATTACAGGTCATAAGTTGAAAAGACTAAGGTCAGATGGAGGGGGAGAGTATTTCTCAAATGAGTTCAGTGATTACTTATGGAATGCAGGTATAAAAAGGGAAGTTACTTGCAGGTACTCTCCTCAACAAAATGGTGTTGCAGAAAGGAGAAATAGAACAATTGTTGAATTTGCAAGATCCATGATGAAGGAGAAAAATTGCCCTAATTATTTGTGGGCTGAGGCTGTAAATACAGCCACTTATTTGGTCAATAGGTTACCATGTAAAGCCTTGCAGGGTATGACACCATATGAGGCTTGGTGGGGTAAGAGACCTACCTTGGATCATTGCAGAGTTTTTGGGTGTGTGGCATATGCATATGTGCCATCACAATTAAGGCACAAGTTGGAGCCTAAAGCTGAAAAGTATGTTTTCATTGGCTATGATGACAAGCAGATGGGCTATAGATTGTGGAGTCCATCAACAAAACAATTTATGGTTTCTAAAGATGTTACATTTGATGAACAAAGCACTTGGTATGCAGGTACAATCAACATCAATACAGGTGATGAAGAAGAAGTGAGTCAAAGAAAAGGTAATTCAAAAGTTCAGATATTTGATGAGCAAGAGAATAATGAAGTGCAGGTTGAAGTGGAAGAGACACCAAGATTTGATCCTGAATGTGAAGAGCCAGAAACCTCAAGGAGTGGAGAACTCAGAAGGTCATCAAGAAATAGGTGGCAACCTACAAGGTATAGTTATGATACTTCATTTCTAGTCACAAAAGATTATGCTTATATGGTGAATACAGATGAAGACCCTTCTACATATGAAGAGGCAAAAGGTAAGGAAAAATGGGAGAGTGCTATGCAGGAAGAATATGATGCACTATTGGAGAATCAAACTTGGGATTTGGTTCCTAAACCAAATAGTCAGAAGATTATTGGATGCAAGTGGGTCTACAAGACAAAAAGGTTTGCAGATGGAAGTGTGTCTAGATACAAAGCTAGACTTGTTGTCAAAGGGTTTGCTCAAACATATGGTATTGATTATGATGAGACCTATAGTCCTGTGGCAAAGATGACAACCATAAGGACACTTATTGCTATTGTTGCATGTAAAGGTTGGAAGCTATGTCAACTTGATGTGAAGAATGCTTTTTTGAATGGTTACATTTCAGATGATGTATTCATGGAGCAACCTCAAGGGTTCAGAGATAAAAGGTATCCAGATCATGTGTGCAAGCTCAAGAGAGCTTTGTATGGCTTGAAGCAGGCCCCAAGGGCATGGAACTATAGACTTGTGAAGTTCCTAAAAGAACTTGGTTTTCAGGTGTCTAAAGCAGATAGTAGCTTGCTTGTCAAAGCAAGTGAAAATGGTTTCATATACATGTGCATATATGTTCATGATATAATTCTTACAGGTACAGATGAAGAAGGAATACAAAGGCTCAAGAGGCAAATGGAAAAGGAGTTCAAGATAAGTGACTTGGGAGACTTGTCATATTTCTTGGGCATGGAGATTACATATACTCAACATGGAGTATTTGTGACCCAAGAAAGGTATTTGAAGAACTTGTTAATCAAGTTTAAAATGGATGATTGCAGGGTAGCACCTACACCAATGGAGGTGAATCACAAATTGAGTAAGTATGGAGGTGAAGAATTCAAGGACATGAGACAATATCAGAGTTTGGTTGGTAGCCTTATCTATGCTACTCTAACTAGACCTGATTTATCATATGCAGTAGGAGTTTTGTCTCAATTTATGCATTGCCCAAAGAAAGAACATTGGATTGCAGGACAAAGGGTGTTGAGGTACATTAAGGGTACACTCAATGAAGGTTTGTATTATGGGTTTACCTCAGATACAAATATCAAAATTTATAGTGATGCAGATTGGGCAGGTAATCCAGATGATAGAAGATCAACCTATGGATACATGTG
Organism: Ceratopteris richardii; assembly: GCA_020310875.1. Lineage (NCBI taxonomy): Eukaryota > Viridiplantae > Streptophyta > Polypodiopsida > Polypodiales > Pteridaceae > Ceratopteris > Ceratopteris richardii. The sequence goes on from CM035422.1 coordinate 145,704,788, forward strand.
TTATGTGGGAGATAAGTTAATCTCATGGTGTTCTAAGAAGCAACATACAGTTGCTTTGTCTTCTACAGAAGCAGAGTATAAAGGCATGGTTGAAGCTGCAAAAGAAGTGATTTGGCTCAAGACCTTGATGAAGAGTCTTGACATTATGCATGGGGTACCAATTATATTTGGAGATAACATGAGTTCATTGTATTTAGCTGCTAATCCTGTTTTTCATGCCAAGACCAAACACATTGAGATTCAGTATCACTTTCTAAGAGAGAAGGTGATGGATAAAGAGATTGAAGTAATCCATACTTCAACAAAAGATCAGATAGCTGATATGCTTACAAAAGGCTTGGATGGACCAAAGTTACAAAGGTTCAAAGACATGGCAGGTATAAAGAAGATAGAGAAAACCTCAATTGATGATTGAGGGGGAGCTGTTGGTGCAGACCAATCACCAATTGAAGGCATGGAAGATTAAAGGATGAAGGAAGGATCAACTATTGAAGCTTGGAAGAAAGACACATTCAGAGTATATGAGAAATGTACACATATGTACATAGTTCACTTAGATCTTTGCTTGAGTAAGAATCTTGTACAAATTATCTATAAATACTTTGAGAAAAGTCGGGGCATGTATGAGAGCATATGTGACAATAGTTAGAAGCCAAGATTGAGGAAGTTAGAAGTCATGAGATAGAAGAAAAGTTAGTTGAGTAAGCTCTCATCACTCAGTTGTAAATTTTTCTCAGTAATTGAAAATCTTGCGCCCGATGTTTCTGCGTCTGCTCCGTCTGTGTTTGATCAATTGAGAAATCCTTTTGAGGATATCTAAGTTGTTAGTTAATGAGCCTGTGACCTGAGTTTCAGAGTCTAATTGCAAACAGGCTAGGAGAATTGTAAGTAGGAACATTCATATGTGTTGAATGTTTACAGTTCTCTGAAACTGGCGCATTTTTCGAGTTGAAAGAAATGAGTAGTGCTCAGTGCACAGTGTAAAGTTTTACACATATGATAGCTCAAAATCTAAGTTGAGAGATAAGCTATCTACAGCTAAAAGGATTTTGTAAAACGGGTTCGACATTGTGAGAACCAAAGCTAAGAAGTTAGGGGTGTCAAATCGACTTCTCAGAAGTACAGATTTGGACATAGGTAACTTGTGAAGTTGATTTCTCAAGTTATACTAAACCTTTTTGAGAACTTTAACTTGGAGAAGATGCACAATCTCTAGGAGATGATTCGTACAAAGTTTCATCAAAAACTTTACACGTTTGATAGGTCAATGTGAAGAAATAGTGCAGCAGACTTTTCTGTGTTTTATCTTCTTCACAGATTCTCTCAATTTTGATAAGGTGGAGATTGATCCTCTAAATTAGTGGAAGTTTTTGACTTACTCTTGGTATAGAGGTGCTCTAATCACAAGAGTAGGTTGTTCTTTTGGAGATTAACACTCTCCATCATGATAACATTCGAAATGAGTTACAACACAAGGTAGATGTCCTAGAAGCAGATATCACGCCTCTACAGGAAGAGATAGATGCGGTGAAAGCAGAAAACCATCAGCTGCAATCCCAAATTACCCATCTCCAAGCCCAGCTTGCAGAACAGTAGACAATTGCTAATCAGGGAGATACAGCACTGGCAGACCTCCACCAAAAGGACAAGTTATTAAGCGAAGCACAAGCCAAAATCAGTAAAATGAAGCAAGAGTTACAGGATAAAGAAGATGCAAGAATCGCATTAGGAAATCTGCTCGAAGAGACCAGAGTTCAACTAGACGAAGTGGTACAGAAAGGCCAAGAACAACACGATCTGGCAATGAAGACAGCGGAAGAACTACAAAGATACAAGGATCAATTAGCTGATGTAAATAATATGCTCAAACGTTATTTGTCAAAAGAAGCTCAAACACGGAAGGTAATAATAGATCTCCGTAGAGAAAGGGACGCATACTCTAGAACCATACAGTTCCAGAATCAAGAGATTGAAAGAAGGGAAAATCAACTAGACAATAAAAAAGAAAGAGTAATCATTATGGAGAAACAAGTTGCAGAAATGAAGATATCCATAGATGCGGCGTTGTCCAACGAATTCTACCTACAAGAAGCTTTTCTGCAGACGCAAGCAGAAATTTTGCTGACCGAAGCCATAGCATTAAGTTCTGTACGAGTAGATGCACAGCTAGTAGAACCGAACACACTCAAACAAATGTTAGAAACTCTAAAGAAAAAGATCGCCCGCACCTTTAGATTAGCCAGAAATATGTACTTAGAAGGCATTATAGATGAACAATAGCTTTGTAAAACCTGCGGGTTCGAGTCCACCGTGCGTGTCAGTGTTATCGGCCGCCGGATTGGAAGTGTATAACTGAAATCTTTTTTCACACATGCGAAAGGTTGTTATGCAGACACTTTGTAATCTTTTATATAAAGCAATGAAAAGAGATGCTCAGTGACGTTCGAGAGATCACCAGACTGTCTGTCTAGGTGATTGAATGGAGCGCTACTATAGTGTTAGTTTGTCTAATTCCAAGTGTTTGGAGTTTTCTGAGTATTCTGCATGTATCTGTGTCTCGTCTTGTCTGTTGTCTGAAGTGAATCATCTGCGAATCCTTATTGCGATTGTTGTGTTAAGTTCGCGTATTGCGGTAGTACTCGTTCTTGGAATGTTCTGCCAGTTGTTGGTGAAGTCTGTGTAGCTGTGGTAGTGTTTCTAACACTGTGCAGGATCGTGTTGTCTTCAGCATTGAGATCTGTCATCATACGGTAAGGGTTAAGCTACAGTAAGGCTTTCTTGGGTTGCGTACTGAACCTTCAGTACGGTGTATCTGAACACTTGAATTCTCTATGTCTTCGGATGTTGATCGGATTGTGGTACCTAGTTGGTAAAGGTTGAACGATTACTCTTGTCTCTGGTATTTTCAGTAAGTTTATGTGCAGATGTAATATAGCCTCTTAGTGTATGCAGTACACGTTGGCCGAGCTAAACCGTGAACTGTAAATGTCTAAGTACAACAGAATCTTGATAGAGCTCTCAGCATCAGTATATTGTTGTGTGTAAGTGGTTAATTTGGGAACTAAAGTACAGGGCCTCTGTCTAACAGACCCCTTCCACTCCCAAGAACCCAATAATCGTTTAAACGCGCTACTGACAGTTAGTCTCGCATTTTAAGCGATTAACAGTCCTCCATGGGGATTCTTGTAAGCTGCTATCCTCTCCACTTCACCCGAATCTCAAGCTAAAGAACTCATGTAGGTATCTTGAGCACACACATAGCTTGCTTTGTATTTAGAGGATTTATCTGATTTATGTAAAGATCTTGACACTTGCACTATCACTCAGACACTTCACCTCAATTCTGAGCTCAAGGTATATGTTGTGTTAATTTCTTTTGGTTTGGAATTTGGCACTAGAATGAACACTCACTAGAGCTAAAATATTAATTTTAGTGTTTGTTTGATCATCTTTCTTTCATAGTGCATTGCATGAATTTTAAAAGTTGAAATTGTTTTCCTTCTTTACAACAATAAAACTCTGAATGAACATCAAGAAATTCAAAGAAAGAAAGATATTGAAATACATGATCTCATAGTTTTTTTAACTAAAAAGAACAAACAAATTTTGAGTTCAAGAATTAAATTGCATAAAGTTCCCTAGTTTATCATAGATGCAAAGTGAACAACCAATGAAAAAAGTTAAACCTTGCCACACAACATTAATGGTTTGATTGATCAGCAACCGTTATAATTTAAAAGGGAATGTGAAAATATCATCCTAAAGATCATAAATCATACTAGAGCTAATTTCAAAAAGAAGATGGATGACTTTCTCAAGAATATCATAATAGATAAACAAGGGGGCATTGGTAGTACATGCCATACTAAGAAGGAAGGGTAAGTTTATGGGCTTACATGTGAATGAGTATCTACATGCCTTTGAGGAGGAAGCATGCCATGGCCTCCTTGAGGAGATGTTAATCTTATACTTTGAGAGACTTATGACTAAACCCATATTAGAGAAGATTTGGTAGCATGCAAGCTTAAAATGAGAGGCTTTTAGGAACGAGAGGATTTCAATTAGCATAGCAAAGATGACTTCTTAAGGTGGATTGATTCATCTAATCCTAATGCTTCCATAACTCACTACCATGGTGAGTTCAAGAGCAAATACATGTAGCTTCTTGAGGTAGATAGGACTACCCTTAGAGTAGACCTAGTGATTAATTTCTTGAAGATTCTAAGCCTTGATGTTAGAGCCAGGGTAGAAAGACAAATAAAGGAGCCAGGGAAAACTGACAGACTATAAAGAGAGTTGTAGAGCCTTTTGCCCCTATGAAACAAAGTCAAGCAGTGGTCTAGAATCTAATCATTCAAACACCAACCAAAATTACTCCATAGAGGCTCTAGTGAGAGCATGTAACACGATTATGCAAAAGGCTGCTTGAAGATCTCCTATAGATTAGTTTTTAGGGTATTCTCACATAAAAATGTTGAGAAAAAAAGAAGATGGGATGAGATACAAGAGGATGCTCAAATTAAATGAAGGGTAACTTGGAGACAAGCAAGACATGAATGAAAGAAGGTACAATTTGAAAAAGGAGAGAGATGGATGCATGTATATGTATGTGTATGTGAGATGTGTGTGCTAATCTTTATGTGTGTGTAATATCACATCTAAGTGAATGTGTGAGCAGCACCACTACATAAATGATGTTGTGTGTATTTTTCATATGTCTGCACATGATTTTCGTATGCTATTACATAAGCTCTTTTCATATGCACTATTTTTATAAGTGAATGCATGTGTTTTGTAGAATCATCTTTAAGGTAGTAAAGCAATATTATTAGGAGGAGGAGAAGTGGTAGAGGTAGAGAGCATAGTAGTGATGGAAGAGAAATATATATATATATATATATATATATATATATATATATATATATATATATATAAACATACATATACAATGCTTCCTTACATGCCTCACTTGTTGCAACATTCCTACTTTTGTGGTGGAAACAGTTGTACATTCTTGAAGATGAGATCTCCAAGAGATAGCACCTCCAGCAAAATGAAAAATGTACCATGATGTCGACTTATGATTGTCTACACAACCAGCATAGTTAGAATTTGTGTAACCAATAATGGATGTTTTCCCTCTACCTAAGCATAGATAGTTGCCTTTAATGCCACTTAGATATCTCAAAATCATCTTGATCGCTTCCCAATGTTTCTTGCCAATATTAGACATATCTTCTCACAACTCCCACTGCAAATGCAATGTCTGGTCTCATAGATACCATAGCATACATGAGACTACCAACAGCAGAATGATAAGGAATTTGGGTCATGAATTCCTTCTCCTCATCTAATTTGGGGCAATCATCTGTGCTCAATTTCACATATGTGGGTAAAGGTGTACTCAATGCCTTTCCACCCTGTATATTGAAATTGTGAAGTACTTTGGATATGTACTCACTTTGAGACAAATATATGCATCTTTTACTCCTATCATGAGTAATGTGCATGCCAAGAATACGTTTGTGTTGGCAATAGCCAAAGGCATCGACGCAGAGGAAGGATGTAGAGGTGGACTACAAAGAGTTGCAGGGTGCCAGACATTCATTTTTCTTCAAAGAAATATACTTCATATTACTTTTTCAAAACTCCAAATAGTAATTTTCATCACTTTTGTAATATATGTATTATAAAACACCCAATTTTGTATTTATTAACTCCATTTTCTACAAGCCAAGGAGTCCTCAAGCTTGAGGAGCTTAGGTGGAACAAGCATATCAATTTTGATAATTTTTAGATCTTGTTTAGACCTCCAAATGACCCCTAGAACCTATTTTTAAACTATGCCAGACACTAGATGTGAAACTAGTCAAAACTAGTGTAGAATCTATAAAAAGAGATAGAGAGCTCATTTTTGAAGTTAGCTTGTATGAGTTGAGGAGAGATTAGAACTATATTGAGTTTGTAGTAGTGTTCTTGAGCAATGGAGTATATTTTCTACTTTCCATTGCATCTCGTTTGTATCTTCTTTGTGTATGTGCATTTTCATGCTTCTCACCTTCACTTTCACTACTTCATGCGTTCACGATCTTCGCATCACTCCTATCTCTTCCGCGGATTGACAATTAAGGAGGTGGAGCTTCTTATCGTGGTACTTACCATTGTGCTAGGGCAACACCAAATTTGGTGCCATTGTCGAGGATCAAGTTCTAGGACGAATGCTTGATGGTAAGAGTATAACAAAATCAATGTTGGAAGGTAAATAATCTCAGGTTTTTGTTTTTGCATAGTTTTTAGTGTTTTTCATCTCCCCTATACTTCCCCTTCATCCCCGCATCATCTTCTTCCACCCCAAAAAAATCAAAAAATTCACCACATCCACATATTGTCCCCATTTTCCTCATTTGTGCATGTGAGAGAGAGTGAGAGAGTTCTTAAGCGAATTCATGCTTATGTGTTTGTGAGTTTTCTTGCAGGTAAAGCACTCCAGTACAACAGGGAAGCTCTGAAAAGGTAAGATTTTGCATTTTCTGTGAGATCTATCGTTGGTGTCCGACCATCGTGATGGTCTGACAAAGTTGGCTTTTTTGGATTGCATCTACAGCACGACACAAGGCACGCTTGTGCTTACACAAATCCATAGACGCATTTGAAAAATCATCATTTTGGTGGACCATCATAATTGGCTCATGCCATCACAATGGGGTGTCACCATCACGATTGGCTCATGCCATCGCGATGGCTCGATTGGACCATCATGAAAGGCTCACACCATCACGTCACTTCTCGTGGACCATCACTATGGTCACAAGCCATCGTGACGTTCACATCGACCCCATGTCATCACGATTGGCTCATGCCATCACGACGCTTCACTATCATGTGTCATTTGAACTGTCGTGAGGGTTCACTTGGTCTTGACCATCGTGATGATTGACCACACCATCGCAATGGCTCGACCACCTCAAACCATCGTGATGCCTCGATAGGATAGACCATCACGACGGCTCACTAGACCATCGTGACACTTCCATAAGTGCGGACCATCATGACAACCCGACCAACTTGGACCATCGCAATTGTGTCACACCATCATGACGGTTTAGCCAGACCATCGCGACGGTCCCAGACCATTGCAATTATTACATACCATCACAATGGTTTGATTAAAATACCAATTTAGGGTTTTATTTTTTGGGCAATTTCAAGGCCAAATTGAGTGAATTTTTGAGTGATTAGGCATATTGGAGGCCCCTTAGCTCATAATTGGAGAAAAACCTATCTACTAGTTTTAACCCCCCAAAGCCTAAACGTCCATAACTTTTTCATATGAAGCTCATTTTTTGAGCTTTAGAGCTCGTTGGAAAGCTCGTTTCAAATCCTACGTGGTCTCAGCTACTTTTCTTCAGAATAACGTGTTGATATTTAGATAGGATAAATTGAAGTTGACCTTTTGTGGGATTAAGAAAACAAGGGGGCACTTGAGAACTTTGTCAAAGGAAAAGGGACCCTCAAAGGTGTATACCTCAAAGTGTTTGATCATTAATTTAAGATTGGTCTAGACATTGGACTTTTACATGTCTACTAAGAGCCATCCAAGGGCATTCAAAGCAAGGCGAACGACAGAGTAAGCGAAGCTTGGGAAGCATGACTTCTTGGGCACCAGAGCGATCAATGAAGCTGACTCAAGGTTGGAAGAATACTCAATCCCCTCAGTCAATTGTTAGCTTAGGCTAAGTGCGGCTAGCATTGTTGACTAAAATAGGATTGTGATACGAATGCATCGTCCAAGAGACAATTTTTTTCAGGTCCAAGTGTAAGTTAAAAGAGTGCAAAAACAAAAACCCTAAAAGAAAGAACGTAATCTTGACAAAACGAGAACTTAAACGTACAATGAAAAGTCGATTCCTAATGTGTACATTGAAACAAGACAAGAGTTTAAAAGAAATAAAAACGAAACAAGTGACTAAAAACAAAGAAGCATTGGTGATCCAAACGTGTATTGAGTGGTCAAGGAAGATAAATTCATGAACCTTACATCAGGAAAGCACATAGGTAAGTCAAGTTGACAAAGCCTTAGATCATCAAAAGCAAGTGTGAAGACCACAACACACTCATGGGCACAAGAGTTGAATAGATACCCCTACCACTTGAGCTCAGAGACTAGAGAGTCAAAAATTGCATACAACATGGAGAGACCAGAAGGAGGGTTAAGTGTAGCTTATTTGGAAAGACATGAAGGACCCTATAGGACCCAATCGAATACGTTTGAACCAACCACTTAGGTTCTCGCATCTACCAGGATGGTCTGAGAAGATCAGTGGTTCAGTTGCACAACCCTCACCAACCCATTGGATTGGAACATCCAGTGGTGAAATTTGAGAGAGATGCATACCTAGATAAAGAAGGAACAATGTATATCATAACTAATCAGCCTAACCACACTAATGATTTTGGTGTAGTTATTCTTGAGACGGAAGCAAGAGCCCAAGGAAAAGAACCATTAGGAGACCAACTTAGGACACCTAGAGGCAAATCCATATTGACAAGAATGCGAAATCCAGAGTGGATCCCTTAGGATAATAGAAGCATTGAATTGTTCCTAAATAAGGACATTATGAAGCCTTGTGAAGGTATAGAATGGAACAGCCCAGTGAAGTAGGTTCCATCAACATTTATGAATTCAAGGACCCTGATACACCTAGGAAGGTAGTATACCTAGACAACACTTCAGAACGAGTGTTTGTGGTACCCGATTATGCAAGACATGCTTATACATGGTGAGGCAAATTGGTGTTCCCCCCATCATGAGCGCATGCGAACACTAGCCATCAAGGCATTGGGACATCCTCAACCCATGGTTCCCAAAGAGAGAAGAACAAGGAAAAGCCAGAAGTAAGTTTTACCCATCCCATAGGGACAAATAGATCAACCATGGACACTGATAGAATGGAAAGATCGAGAGAACCAAGAATACCAGGTGGTAGAGATGACTTTCCTCTACCTAGACCCCGTGAACATCCAAGAATATTGAGACCTAACAATTAGTGAAGTCGATGAAAAATTACTTTGATGGGATAGGAGATCGCTATGACCATGTTGCAGAGCTTAAGCAAGCGTTGCGCACAAGGCAAGTAGAAGATATGTTTACATAGTACAATGCCTTTGGACTTACGTTAAAGAACATGGCTTTAACCTGGTTCCAACCATTGCAACAGAGGCAATTTAGGGACATTCATCACTTATTAGAGTCATTCATCACTGAGTTCTCTAAAAGTGGAATTAGGCATAACACTTCCTCGTTGATTCATAGCTTCAAATAGACCCCCCAAGAAACAGTCAAACTAGCAGGATGTAGGTTTAGGCAATACATTGAGAGATGCCCCATCCCAAAACTTCCCTCTCAGGTTTAGTGTAGCTCAAGCGTAAGCACCACCTCCTTTACTTGTCAATCCGCGGAGACGTGAGGACCGGTATGAAGACCACGAGCAAGTGAAGGCACAAATGTGTGAGTGAAAGCACACAAACATGCACACACATACACACACACGCACAAAGTAAGATCAAAGAGAGGAACAATGGAAAGCTTCGTTTGCAAAAGAGTTCTCTTACAAAGCTCTATTCTCTAAACAAGCTAACCCCAAAAATGAGCTCTCTAGCTCTTTTTATAGTTTTTGTTGGAGAAACACTCACTAATTGGACATATATTTGAAGGTCAAATCTTAGGAAGAAAACACCATGCCTATGTGAAGGGACAAATTCACAAGTGTATCATATTTGTAAAGTTAGTTCACTTTAGTTCTAGAAGTTTTTTAAAATCACGAGAATACGAAAATCTATATAAGTTAGTTTGTATCAACTGACGCGGAGAGAGAGAAAGAAGAAGTAGAAGAAGGAGTTCATTTTATACGACTGAGTATAGTCGGGCTTCTCTGAGTGAGAAAGTATCTGTAAAACTTCTGAGTTTTCATAGCTATGAGAAAGAAGTGAGTAAAGTTCTGTGTATGAGTCTCTCTCCATCATCTCCATGCTTGCCTACTGTGTGATAAATTCAAAAGTTCAAGTTTTCTGAGCAATTCGATGCCTGGCATCGAATCTTGGCTGATAAGTCATTGTTTTCATTCTCTGTGTGTTACTTGTTGTTGAATCTTCTAAAAACATGAAGTTTGTGGAGCAACTCGATGCCTGGCATCGAGTTTCAGCATAAAGTGGATGTCCGGCATCGACTTCTAGCATACAAGTGGTCTTCTTCATGTGTGTGTAAAAGAGAGTATTTCTGGTGCAAAAAAAGGGCCTAAAAAAGCTCAAAGTCGATGCCTGGCATCGACCTTGACTGAAATTCGATGCTAGGCATCGAATTTTTTATTTTTAGACACCCAGGAATACTAAAACAGGCAAAATTTCTAGTTTGGGAAGGTCATACAGGGTCATCTTGTGAAGGCCATAACTTGAGTTCTAGAGATCCATTTGATGCATATGATAGCTTGTTGGAAAGCTCTACTCTTTTAGTTTCAGACTATAAAGTTTCATGGAGAAATAATACTTGAGCTAGGAGGACTTAGCAAAATACTGAAGGTATGTCATTTCGGTGACTAGGAATTTATGTAGAAGCAAAGTTCTCACTTTAGGCTATCATTTCTCAAAGTTTGGAGTGGCAATGAGTTAATGGTGACCATAGAGGTGTTCTAGTGTCACATTAATTCATTTCTTGTGGCGTTTCATACATCAACAATTTTCTGACTAGTTTTGGCCCTGTCCAGACCTAGTGTCCGGCCTAGTTAAAAATTAGGTTCCAAGGCTTATTTGAGGGCTCAAATGGAGTCTAAAAATTATGAAAATTGGAAGGATGATACTTCTAATGCTCCTAAAGCTTGAGGAGTCCTCGGCTTGCACAAAATGGAGCTAAAAAAATAGAAAATGGTATTTACAATGGTTTTATTGATGGAAATCACTATTTTTGTAGGGAATTCTTCTGAAAAGTTGACATGTACTTCTTGGAGCTCCCTACTTGCTCCTTCTTCTTGTGTGTCCACCTCTTAGATGTGTTCCTATGCTTTGTCCTTGACCTTCAGCTTCAACACTCCCCCCCCCTCTCGAGTCTGTCGTCCCTGACAGACCTTTGTTGTAGTGGTTGTTCCATGTAGTGCTTGAGAGGTAGCACCCATTCTGTATGAACAAGAGCCGTCTATCTTCCAAATTTGGCAGTGTTGGTTGTCAGGTCCTTCATTTGTCACTGCATGCCTTTGCAAGTCGTAGTCCCTTGGTATGTGCTTCTTCCGTGGATTCCCGCATGAATGCATATCAAGATTGAGTTGGAGCAACTCCTAGTTTTGAATTGCTTCCTAGGTATTGATGTTGCCCCAGGATGTCCTCTAGCGCTTCTAAAGATGATGTTCAGAGTAGTCATGCCAAGTACTCATAACCCATAGTGAATGATGGGTAAGTGTGTATGTGCATGGGTTGAAAAAAGTATGTGCCTTGTGCACGGCCTTGTAATGTAGCCCTACGCATGCTTACTTGGAAAATGCATTGGAAGAAGTACGGTGCAAAAATTGCGGGTCTTGAGCTGAGTGCTCAAGGGTATGCTGACGAAGAGGTTTCCTAATCTATCATGGTTATGATGTTTCCAGAGTAAAGATACTTACCATGGTGAAGGGTTGATTGATGTCTATCTCTTCATGTTGTATACCTGGCATTTGTGATGGAACATTGTCGATGAAGGTCCATGTTGCTGGTCCACCGAAAAATTTTTTGAGTGACTGGTTTTGTCTTCTCTTTTCAAAGCAACGTTTGCCAAATACTGAGAATTGAATTTCTTTATATTCTTTGACAAACAACATTGGGTAACTACACCAAGCTTAGTTTCACGTATTCTCTTTAGTTCACCATAAGCAGGAGTCTGCTCATCTAGTATACAGACAAGGATTTTCGGGGTACCAAACAAACTCTTGCAAATATCTCCTTGGATGCTCTCATACATGCAGTAGTTAAGCATCACTCAAGTTGTGGACCTTCAAGATCTTCACTCCCACCATGGTAAGGGGAAACCATAGGTGTGGATGCCATGTTCATGCTAAGTTCTTGACATCTACTAGATAAGGCAGCAATTACATCATTTGCTAGCCGAGACACACTTCTATCCAAACTGATAAATGCCTAGGAATCGATGGTTCAATCTTCAACTAAGCATGACTCATTCATGTTCCATGAGCGAAACCTGGGAACAAGTTCTTTCCCTCCGCTTTTTTTTTTTTTTTTTAGGAATGTCACAAAACAAGAAGGCAAAGTTTAGTATCAAAAAGTGGTTTACATGTGTCAATGTGCTCTAGTGCATGGGACTCTCAGTTGTGTCTATGCACGGCCATGTAATGTGGCCCTATATAATGCATAATTTGGAAATGCATGACCTGAATGGTGCAAAAGACAGGGTTCCGTACAAAAAAAACACGCTCCAGTAGGTGTTCCGTGATTGGAAGTGGATAACTATCTCTGATCGTAGCGGCATTAACTTTTTTAAGGTTAATACACACTCACAACTTCCCATTCTTCTTGGGCACCACTACAATGGGGGACACCCATTCAGTATGCTCAATCTCATAGATGAATCCAGCTTCAATCAACCTATCAATTTCTTCTTTTATTTTGGCTGCATATGTATCATTATATGTGTAGGGCTTCTGTTTGGTGGGCTTGGCATCAGTGGTCATGGGGATAGTATGAGAGCAAATTCTTGGATCTACCCCTTTCAAGTCTCTATAGTGCCACGCAAACACATCCCTATATTCCCTTAATAGAGATACAAGCTCCATTTCTTCTCTTGCACTTAGGTCATCTCCTATATATGTGCATCTCTCTTCGTTCTCTTCAATGGTCACTACAATTTTCTTGGTTTATTCTTTATTATCATATGATTCTCCTATGATGGCCTCTCTCTTAGGCATTCGTACCAAAATTTTGCGGTCGTCAACTTCATATTTCTTGAAGTTTTCTGGTACTTCAAACAATGATTTCTCCTCTTCTTGTTTCACTGCTTTTCTTTTCTTTTTCTTTTGACTGCTCTCACTCCCATCCTTTGAATTTACCGTTTTAATACTTGTGAGAGGTTCTTCTTCTTTCTGGGTGAACATTCCTATATCTTCTAGATAGTGCTGCTCTGAGTTAGAGCAACTATCCATCACAATGGACTCTATATCATCATCATTCTCTTCTTCTTCTATGGCATCACTAGGGTCACATTCTTCTAGCAAGGGCTGACACATGAACATTGAAATATCATAACCCTCCTCATCACAATGAGGTGTCCATTGTTCTTCATTGACAGCAATGTCCATGGTGGCTAAGATTTTAGGCCAGCCATGAGGCTCAAATTCCTCATCTGGAAAGATCATCGGTGTGTAGGCTGGGTCTCTAACTGGTCTATCTCCTGGTGAAGTTCCTTCTTCTCTCGCCTTCAAGCATTTTTCCTCTTCCTCGGTGACCTTGCACATCCACAAATGAGTATCTTCATGCATCCATGATGGATCAGGTGAACTTTCAGAATGCACAGAGATTGAATCTTCTTTTGCTTTGTGGATAGGATTCCACTGTAGGGGTGGTACATCCCTGAAGGAGTAATCCTTCAAATTGACCTTGGTGGTGACCCCTAAGTGCTGTAAGTACAAGGAGTTGGTTCCCCAATCTTGTACAATTTGCAATTGTCGTAGGAAGGGTCTTCCTAGGATCATCTCATAGACATTATTTTTCTCAAAGTCACATATAGCAAATATATGCTCAAACTCTACACCACAAGTGGTTAGAGTTATCCCTTCTAGCAATCCTAGAGGCCTTTCAAAATGTCCATCTGCCATTTGAAGCTTCATTCTAGTTGGTCTTAATGTGGGTTTGCCCCATTGCTTCCATAAGGAGGTGGTCGCAATAGCAACACCAGCACCTGAATCTATGATTGCTTTGGTTGTGTAACTGTTGAGAGCAGTATGGGCACCCAAGGACTGAGGAGACAAGGAAGCCAGCGGAGAGAGTCAGAGCAAGGCGAAGGATTAAGTAGACAAAGCAGTCGACGCAGATCTGGCAGATAGGCCTTCAAATTTTTCCAAAACAACATCTTTATAATAGTGATTTTTATCACTAACCATCATTGTAAATATCATTTCATATTCTTGTAGCTTCATTTTGTGCAAGCCAAGGAGTCCTTGAGCTTGAGGAGCTTTAGAAGTATCTACCTGTCAGTTTTCACATTTTTTAGACTTCGTTTGCACCTCCAAATAGGGTAGAGAACCTAATTTTTAACTAGGCCGGACACTAGGTCTGGACAAGGCCAAAACCTAGTCAAAAACTATAAAAAGAGCTAGAGAGCTCATTTTTGAGGTTAGCTTGTAAATGAAATGAACTTGTAAGAGCTTTTTGAAAGTAATCTAAGAACTCCATTACTTCTCACTCTTTGCCTTGCCGTGTGTGCGCGTGTGTGTGGATGTGTGTGCATGCTTATGTGCTTCTCACTCATGCACTTGTGCCTCCACTTGCTCGAGGTCTTCATACCATCCTCACGTCTTCCTGGATTGACATTAAAGGAGGTGCTACTCATCACTGAGCTACACCAAATTTTGGCGCCGTTGCCGGGGATCGAGCTTTGAGGACAAGCGTGTGATGGTAAGACGTAGATTTGAGACGTTGGCGTTGTAGGTAATTTCTTCACTCTTCTTATTTCTCTTTTCTTACCTCACCACCATCATCACCATATCCGATCTCCATCTCCATCATCGCAAAAATTTCAGTTTTTTACTATATCCCCTTCCTCCTTTCATTTCCCTCATTTCATTTGTGAGAGAGAGCGAGAGAGCGAACTGTTGTGTGCTATTTTCTGCATGCTTTTGGAGTTTCTTGCAGGTTTCAACATCATCATCCCCTCCAGCACGTCGCGCAGGTACGGAAATGTGCAGAACTGTCTCGCTGTCGCCGACTTCTGTCGATCGCGATTGACAGAAATTTTCACCTTTTGGTAAATCTGAGTGCACCACAGTGGACTAGAGACCCTGCACACCACATTTCCACAAAAGTTTTTGAAAAATTTGCAAAATTTCAATCCATCGCGATTGACTGCCTGTCCATCGCGATTGACTCCTGTCCATCGCGATTGACTGCCTGTCCATCGCGATTGACTCCTGTCCATCGCGATTGACAGCTCTATCCATCGCGATTGACTGCCTGTCCATCGCGATTGACAGCTCTATCCATCGCGATTGACTGCCTGTCCATCGCGATTGACAGCTCTATCCATCGCGATTGACTCCTATCCATCGCGATTGACAGCTCTATCCATCGCGATTGACTGCCTGTCCATCGCGATTGACTCCTGTCCATCGCGATTGACAGCTCTATCCATCGCGATTGACAGCTCTATCCATCGTGATTGACTCCTGTCCATCGCGATTGACAGCTCTATCCATCGCGATTGACTCCTGTCCATCGCGATTGACTCCTGTCCATCGCGATTGATTGCCCTGTCCATCGCGATTGATTGCCCTGTCCATCGCGATTGACAGCCAATTTTAGCCAATTTTTTAGGGTTTTTAATTTGAAGAGTTCGGCTAATTTTGGGCATGAACATTTTACTCTAGAGCACATAAGGAGGCCTTAGGAAAACAACTTGGGGAAAACCTGTTGCACAGTGATCCTGTTTGAACCCTGTCTTAACCCTAGAACCCTAAACGGTCATAACTTTTTCATACAAAATCCATTTTTTGAGCTCTAGGGCTTGTTGGAAAGCTTGTGGCATATACTACACGCCCTCAACTATTTTTTGTAAAGATAATGTGTTGATTTTCAGCTAGGGTATTTTGAAGTTGACCATACCCAGGGGGATCAAAGTCAGGGGTCTTAAGAATTGTTTTCCTAAAAATCACTATGCAAATTAGTATTTGTGCTACAGGAATGAGAATCATTGGTTCTGTCTTTGGAATTTAAATCTCAAAGCTAACTTTGGAACTCTTACAGATCTATTGAGAGCATCGGAAGGCGTTCTAAGCAAGTGTAAGTGCACGCTCGGGAACACACTTCCTGGGCATTCAAGGGCAACCAAGCAGGAAACAAAAGGTTGGAAACTTTCAACCCCCTCTGTCAATTCCTAGCTTAGGCTAAGAACGAATAGTGATAGGAGTAAGTCAGGGCAACGATAGGCATCAATCAAGTTGAAGACTACCTATGCACTCAAGTTCAAGATTAAACATAATCTCTTCGTGATGCGATAACCTTAAAGGAAAGAATCTAACGTGGAACGATCAACTTACAGTGCAAAAAATTAACTCAAATATTCCTGACGACGTGATTTCTAACTAGAGCATAAACACGATAATCGACTAAAGAAGAATCAAGTGACTGATACAAAAGAACTCAGCAACGAGGTTGTACTTGGGCAAAATTGGGCTATTCAATTAGGCTTATGAACCTTAGATCAGGGCGACATCTAGGGAGAGATAGACAAAGTCTTAGGTCTTCAGAGGCTAGTGTCAACCACACTGCTAGGTCTTGGGCCCAACAGTTGAGCCACCACTCATACTACCCTAGCTCTGAGACTAGTGAATCAGAGATGTCTCAAGGCATGGACCGACCTACGGGAAGTTCAGGAGTGCCATACTTGCACAGGGTAGAAGGCCCATACAAGATGCAGCTAGAATACCTTAGGACCAACCGATTAGGTGCTAGCATCTATGAGGACGGCCTAGGAAGATATGTGGTCCAGATTAAAAACCCTGACCAATCCATAGTATTAGAGCACCCAGCTGTCAAGTTTGAAAACGGAGCATACTTGGACAAAGAAGGAACCATATACGTAGTCACCAGTCACCCAGATAGGACGGACGTTTGCACTCGAGATCCATACGATCATGTGGCTGAGTTTAGGCAAGTCTTGAGAGCTGAACAAGTGGAGGATCTATTCACGCAGTACAATGCCTTTGGTCTAACCCTTAGGAACACTGCCCTGACATGGTTTCAGCCACTAAATGAGAGGTAGTTCAGGAGCATAGACCAACTCCTAGAGGCTTTCATTATTGAATTCTCTAAGAGTGGCATAAGACATAATACCTCCTCGTTGATTCACAACTTCAAGCAAACCCCTCAAGAGACCGTGAGACTTGCAGGAAGAAGATTTAGGCAATATCTTGAAAGATGCCCTGTCCCTGAGCTACCCACACCAGCTAAGCAAGTGGCATTATTCTTGGATGGATTGCTAAGTACCAAATTGAGATCATATGTGTATCTGAAGGACGCTAGGACTATAGAAGAGTGTGTACGCATGTGCATTGACATAGAGGATAACCTAGGGGAGGAGTTAGAGCTTTCCAAGATATACAAAGATTCAGATAGTGCCTCTAGCCTCTCTTCCACGCAATCCACATCAATTGAGGAACTTGCAGAGAAAGTAGCTCAGAAATTAGGTGTCACTAGCAAACAGATCCCAAGGTATGCCCCCGTGAAAAGATGCTATACTTGTGGTGGCGACCACATGGCGAATGTTTGTCCCATTGTGGCTCAACCCCAAGTTAATCCTAGTAGCCAGTACTGCACCATAGAACGAAGGTACACCAATCACACCGCGCAAGACTGCCCCTACAATAAGCAAGCGGTTAGGCAACCCTACCCTCAGCCATACCCTCAACAAGGCAGATACCAGAGTCAATACCCACCACAACAGTATACTAGGCCTCAACAAAATTATCAACCACAATATCAAGCCCAACAAAGGCCTCAGCCCGTGTTAGCACAACAAACCCCTGCCCGAGCTAATGTAATCCCGGTAAAGTATGCAGCGGTAGAAGAAAATTTGAATAGAGCTATAGTCCCGGTAACCCAATTGCTTTCTGAAAGTGACCCGAGTGACCATAGCTTCGATTCTACACATATTGATAGTCCCCAGGCCTACTACATGCAGTCTCCTGAACATGGTGAGTCTTACTATAGTGAAGAGCCAAATGAACCTAGTTGGGAGTCAGATTACACACACGTCATGTATGCAAACCCCAACCCTAGGCCTCAACCTAGGCAAGTAAGACCCCCATTCCCTAGAGGACCATGCTACAGATGTCAAGGAGATCATCTCATTCGTGATTGTCCCGTGCCTCCACCTACACAACCCCAGTCAGTGACGATCCAGGGCAATTGTCAGGAATGTGGGAAGGAGCATCTCTTACGAGATTGTCCAAAGAATCCCAGCAATATGCCAAAAATAACTCCCATTAATGTTATTGGATTAGTTGTAGACTCCACAGGGAGTGTGACTTCCACTGCACCAGTACAACTAATCACTAGAGCCCAAGCCTTGCAACAGAACCAAAGTGTAGGCCAGGAAAAGAGCCCAGATGTTAGTGAAACGGAGAGCATGACAAAGAAGAGGACTAGAGCTTGGAGAGATAGTCGTGAAAGAATGAAAAGACAATGGGCAAAAAAGATGAGTGAACTCGAGGAAAGCCTCAGAGAAACAAAGGCCAGGATAACTGAACTCACATCTCAAACTCCCTCTCACACTACCCCACCTCCACCATTCCCAAATCCATCGGACCCGCCACCTTCCAACCCGCCTCACCTACATCCACCACCCCCTAGAGTAGGATCAGTCCTAGCAGATCCCACTCCCGAAGACCTTAATATGATGCTTAAAGCATATCAGGCCAGAATCCAAGAAGGGCCAAACGTAATTGATCATGAAAAGTGTTACCCTAGAGCAGAACTAGAGCTAGAACGAACCAAAATTTGTGCTAAGATGGTGGAATTGGTTCAGACCATGTTTGAAGCCAATCGTCTATTTAACATCTCTAGTTCAGCGAAGACACAGTTACACTTTGATGGACTGCTAGAAAGAATAGAGAAGCTGATTGCACAATCAGAAAAGGAACTCGCCTCTCAACACAAGGACAAGGCAAGTGAAAGAGTAAGCATTCCTGCTCAGGAAGCCTATGTGCCTGAAGCCTATGTGCCTTACTCTACGGAGCCAGACACATCATCTTCTATGAATCGGTTCACACCAGAATTCCTACGAGAGATTCAAGAAGACAAATGGGCTAAGGAAAGTGAAGTCCCTCCTCCCATTGAACTTGTGGATGATGCACACGACCAATTTCCATAAGACATCCCATCCATTTATGAGGAGCAGGAGAGCACCCACTCTCAGGAAAGACTAGACTTTGAGTCTAATTCTTTACAAGAATTACCCCACTTCACAGGCCCATGGGAAGCTAAGTCTACTTGTATGAGAGCACCCACGGTCATGGTACGGAATGAGGACTCACTCATACCCAGGAACACAGAGGTAGTGAAAAACACTAAAGTACAATGCAACCTCACCTTAGAAGAGCTACTCAAAGTAAGGCCAGAGCTATGGAAACATGTAGCCAAACAAGTACCAGAGATAACAAAACCTCGTTCCCAGGTAGGATCCCAGAGAACAGTGCTAGAAATACCATTGGACAAGATAGGAGACATGAGTGAGGGCGAAGAGGGAAACACATATCTTCCTATCACCCATCAAGGATACACCACCAAGGCCATTCTAGACTCAAGCGCAGGTGTTGCAATTGCTACCACTTCCCTATGGAAGTGTTGGGGCAAGCCAGCACTCAAGCCAACGAGAATGAAATTGCAAATGGCCGATGGTCACATAGAGCGACCCTTAGGGCTGTTAGAAGGAATAACTCTCACCACCTGTGGTGTTGAGTTCGAGCACACATTTGCTATATGCGATTTTAGCAAAAATCATGCCTATGAGATGATTTTGGGAAGACCATTTATGCGACAGTTGCAAGTGGTACAGGATTGGGGAACCAACTCCTTGTATTTGCAACACTTAGGCGTTACGACCAAAGTGAATCTCAAAGATTACTCTCATAGAGATGTTCCTCCCATCCAATGGCATCCCATCCATAGAGCCAAAGATGATACAGAATCAGTGCATTCCATAGGGTCAGGATCCTCATGGATGCATGAAGACACCCACTTATGGATGTGCAAAGTAGCAGTAGAAGAAGAGAAGAGAGAAAAGGCCAGAGAAATAGGTGCAAACGAAACACATAGACCCATTCAAGACCCAGCCTATGCACCTGTAGTCTTTCCTGACAAAGAATTTGAACCCCACGGCTGGGCAGAAATCCTAGCAACAATGGATGTAGCCATCAATGAAGAACAATGGACACCCCACTGTGATGAGGATGGCTATGACATTTCAGTCTTCTACATAGAGCCAATCATGGGAGAGGCAGTGTTAGAAGAGTGTGAACCTAGCCCTGATGCATTTGAGGATGCAAATGACTCTGATCTAGAGTCAATCATTATCGATCCACCTTTTGCATCAGATGAAGAATACTTCCATGAAGTAGAATTTCTACCCCAGAGGTATGGAGAGCTTACAAATGATGTAAAGCTAGCCACACATGTAACTCATAAGGAAGAAGGAAAGAAAAGAAAGAAGAGAGAAGTCACACAAGAAGAGGAAGAATCTTTGTTTGAGGTCCCTGAAAACTTTAAAAAATATGAGATAGATGACAGGAGAGTCATGATCAGAATGCCTAAACGAGAGGCACAACCAGGAGAGGCCTATGATAACAAAGAAACCACCAAGAAAATAGTTGTAGCCACAGAAGAAGGAGAAGAGAGATGCACGTACATAGGCCATGACCTGACAAAAGACGAAGAGCACGAATTGGTAACCTTGCTAAGAGAGTACAGAGATGTATTCGCTTGGAGCTACAAGGATTTGAAAGGAGTGGACCCTGACATATGCTCACACACTATCCCCATGACCACAGATGCCAAATCTTCTAAGCAAAAGCCATATACATATAATGATAATTATGCTGCCAAGATCAAGGAAGAGATAGATCGCTTGGTTGAAGCTGGATTTATCTATGAAATTGAGCACACTGAATGGGTATCCCCCATTGTAGTGGTGCCCAAAAAGAATGGTAAATTACGTGTATGCATTAACTTAAAGAAGGTCAAGCAGCCACAATTCGAGATAACTATCCGCTTCCCATCACAGAACACCTATTAGAAAGAGTAGCAGGCAAGGAAGTGTACAGCTTCCTTGATGGATTTTCGGGCTACAATCAAGTAGCCATAGCTCCAAAAGATCAGCATAAGTTGCCACAGAATGGGGCATATTCGCCTTTCGGGTAATGCCATTTGGGCTTACCAATGCACCAGCTACCTTCCAGAGGCTGATGTGCCATGTATTTAAAGAATTCCTAAGAAAAAACTTAGAAGTCTATGTTGATGATCTTTGTGCTCATTCCAACATTAGACAAACCCATATTGTGAACTCAGACAAATCTTTGACAAATGTAGAGAATATCAGGTCTGCCTGAACCCCGAAAAGTGTGTTTTTATGGTCAGGCAAGGCAAGATTCTAGGACACATAGTGTCAAAGAATGGCATATCCACTGATGAAGAGAAAGTGAGAGCCATAGCAGAGTTACCTAGGCCAAAGAATGTCAAGGAAGTACAAGCTTTCATGGGGCATTGTGGTTACTACCGCCGGTTCATTCACATGTATGCTGTCATTGCAAAGCCTCTGTACGGACTTCTGACTAACTTTGAGTGGACTGATGAATGCGAGAATTCCTTCCAGGAGCTTAAACGAAGATTATGTTCAGCACCAATCTTAACCACTCCAGACTGGAATAAGCCATTCCATGTTCACGTGGATGCATCCAATTATGCTATTGGGTGTGTACTCGTGCAGCCTACCGGTGAAGGTAATATGGATCTTCCAATTGCCTATGCTAGTAGACAATTGAATGCAGCTGAACGAAATTATACCACTATGGAGAGAGAAGGACTAGGCATGGTGTATGCGGTTAAAAAGTTTAGACATTATTTGCTTGCAAATAAGTTTAAATTTTTTACTGATCATCAGGCATTGCTATACCTCGTAAACAAGTCTTGCAATACAGGAAGATTAGTAAGATGGTTTCTCTTGCTAATGGAATATGATTTTGAGGTTGTGGTAAGGAAAGGGAAGAATCATTTGAGAGCAGATCACCTTTCTAGGCTCACATCTGGAGAAGCCCCACAAGGAGTGTCAGATGATCTTCCTGATGCTTACTTGTTTAACTTGGAAGTGGTACCGCAGTGGGCTAAGCCATTAGTGCCAATATTGACATACGGACCTAACCACCCAGTCATAAACACACAGGATAGAGAGGTAGTAAAAGCCCAAAAGTATCACATCATGGCAAGAAGTATGTACAAGCACACAGATCAAGGGATCTTGGCTTGTTGTGTGGAGGAGGATGAGTACGCCAAATGGTTGCAATTAGCACATGTAGGTGCATTAGAGCAACACTACTCAAAACAACGAACCCTACAGACACTAAGGAGACTCGGAGTGCATTGGCCAACTATGGAAGCTGATGTCCAAAAGTTGTGCAAGGAATGCCCAATCTGTTGCACTAAACCACCTGTGGAACATGCCACTATCAAGTGTCTATAGTGCTAGATTGGAGTGAACCACTAGTATCCTTTCTGAGGACGAAAACATTCCCTCCAGACATGACTCTGGCTAGGAAAAGGAGTTTAGAACAAGAAGCCCAGGATTACTCACTCATTGGTGATAATCTATACAAACGTGGTAAAGACGGTTACTTGAGACTATGTGTCCATGAGAGTGAATATCTCAAGCTTTTGGAAACTGCTCACCAAAGTGTAGCTGGAGGACACTTTGGATCAGATCGGGTGATCAAGGCAATACTATTTGCGGGCTTCTGGTGGCCGACCCTTCACATGGATGCACATACCTATGTGAAGAGGTGTGACGTCTGTCAGCGAGCTCAGCCTCCCATACGCAAAGATGAGATGCCACTGAAGCCTATGATGGGTGGACGTGCATTCTCTAAGTGGGGAATAGACTTCGTAGGTCCTATTAATCCACCAGCTAAGGGTTCACATGCTGAATATATCATTGTGGCCACGGATTATCTCACAAAGTGGGTAGAGGTAAAAGCCACAACAAAGAACGATGCTCAGACAACTGCTAAATTCTTGTTTGAGAATGTATTCACTAGATACGGGCTACCCATAGAGCTAGTTAGTGATAGAGGCACTCACTTCTTGAATGAAGTTATTGAAAAACTGCTCCAAGAATTCTTGGTAGTGCATAAGAAGTCTGCCCCCTATCACCCTCAAGCAAATGGCCAGGCTGAGAGCACCAACAAGATCTTATGCAATGTACTGACAAAATTAGTGAACAATAAACGCTCTGATTGGGACAAACAGCTACACCATGCTGTTTGGGCATACCGAGTCGCCTACAAAACGGTACTCCAAGCCACCCCCTTTCAGATGGTGTTTGGCCAAAATGCAGTGCTACCATTGGACTTCTTAATACCTACATTGAAAGTAGCACAAGAGCATGAATGGACGGGTCATGAACTCTCCTCAGGACTTTTTGACCTTGAACGATTAGGAGAAACAAGACTGAGAGCAGTTGTTGGGATATATGCAGCTAAGAAATGAGAGAAGGCATACTTTGATGCCCACGTTAAGGATAAAGGTTTGAAGGCAGGCGACCTAGTACTAGTCTACACTTTGAAACAACATGCAAGGAAATTAGAGAAGAGAGGCTATGGACCCATGATTATTAACAGAATCTCAACAAGTGGAGCAGTGCAACTAGCCACATTAGAAGGCGACGTTCTCCCGAGCTACATTAGCGGATGCAGGGTCAAGTTGTATCAGGAACCTCTCACAGAGGAAATGCTAAGTCGACTCAATACTGCTAAGAAACGCAAAGAAAAAGAAAAGCGAATTCGAGAAGAAGCCCAAGCAGAAGCATTGGAACGCATCCGGAGAATGAAGTTGAGAAGACAGAATAGGGAGCAACCTAGGACGGATGTCTATGCAGATCAAGGATATCATGTGGCTATGTGTGAAGTTTCAGGTATCAGCGCTCAAAGGATAATTGATCGACGTCCTTTCATAACCTTAGAGATAGGACAAAGAAAGGGTGCAAGGACTGTAAGAGCCTTGATTGACTCAGGTGCAGCCACTAGTGCAGTTAAATTGTCTTACTGTCAAGAATTGAGATTAACTGTCAATCCTATAGAAGCATATCTCATAGGATTGGGAGGTGTGGAAACACCTTGCATAGGTGAGGTGGATCTTCCCATCTCCATTCAAGACGAAGTGATGATAGTCAAAGTATTAGTGTGTCAAGATGAGGACCTCACTGAGCCTCTTGTCTTGGATCAGGACTAGATCTATGATCATGCAGTCAACCTAAACCTAAGAAGCGGACTTCTTCAGGTATGGGTAAATCATAGTCGAATTACAGTTGAATTGGAAAAGGAGGCACTCAAGGAACTAGGTAAAACACAAACTTCCAGGGGTGCACATGAAGTTGACAATGCTATTCTTGTCCAAAAATGTATGATGCAGAAAGAGGATTGTCACAACAATGGAGTCAAGGATAAGACGGTACTCCCTTCTTTTCCAAAGGCCAGAAGGATGCAGCAGCCAACGGCAGATCAAATACAGAAGAAGCAGAACACTACCTATACTAGAGGCCAAAAAAAGGAGCAAAGCAAATTGTTCCAGCCGATGAAATAAGTATGGAGGCGAAAAGGCGAACACCCTGTTCCGACCAGGCTAACACCACGGCCAAGACCTCTTATTAGTAATCAACAACACGACACTAATAAGAGGTCCTTCATAAATTCTTCTGCGAAAGTGAAGTCTATTTGGGTACCCAAGAAGTCAATGAAGGCCAGCCCTCAATCACGACAAATTTGGGTGCCTAAGGCTTGCTTGCGGGCTCAAATAGCTACACCAAGGCTAAACCCTGTACAACATGTTTCACTCACGCGAACATCTGAGGCCCAGTCTTACACATCACGCACTAACACGTATTCTTCCATGAGCACAAGTAGAATCACTTATAAATGGGTTCCTAAAAAGCCCCATTTTTCAAGTAAACACCCTATCACACTCTCCAGAGCCTCCACAAAGTCAAAATCAAAACCTATCCAATGCATTTGGCAACCTAAAACTTGTAATAAACCCGCGGATCCCAATTGTAAATCCATGTCCACCTACTAACTACTTCACTCTCACACCACATCATTCCGCTTAGCTCTTAGGTCTACCCAATCCCTAACTACACACACAAGCACCAAGCACTTACTAACCCCCTAACCTCTCCTGAACCTCATGTTACTGTTGTAATAGGGGACACAGTGTCATTTTTGTGTCCATTGCAATGTTAACATTTATTCATATATTCTCACAGAACCAGCTGCGAAGTTTTCAACATGGCTGAGGGGTAGGAACTAGCTCTCAAACAGAAACAAGCCAGCAAGTGGTGGACTTAGACAGTTTACCCGTTTTGCCTGAGACAAATGAAAGACCAGAAGAATTGCGGGCCATCAAAATCATACCTAATGCGGACCCTCCTAGCGGTCATACCATGCCTATAGGAAAAACTTCCCACTGGTTTAGTGAAATGGCAGGACCCTTGGGTGAGGAAACGTACCTATGGGAATCAGAGTTGGACTTCAATGGGAAGCAAGGCAAATACCATTTCTTTACAAGAGAATTCGAGAAGTTACAAAATGCAGAAAGTCTATGTTCGATATGGGAGAAGGCAGGATTGGATGCATACTTCAGTGCATGGCTCCCAAAGCCTGACTTCATGCGATGCTACTATCTCATCAACACCCTGACTCCAAACCATAACCCAAAAGGTGCAAGCTCATTTGTGATTCCATCTCTGACAAAGGGGAATGAGCTCAAGAGGTTCAGGCTATCAAACAACTTGGTGAGAGAGGCTCTAGATATGCGCGGAATGCATATTCCTACAGAGAAGGAAACCCTAGTACCGGATTACATGAAGAATCAAAGTCTCACCAAACTCAAGGACATGGTGTCCATGACGCCTAATATTGCAATACACCTTCGCATGTGCATGCAACACTTTGCTTTTCCTGCACAAGATAGATTCACCATGCCGCCCAAAAAGATTTGGTTTAGTTTGTATCTGGCAGAGACACAGAGCCTCACCATCAACTTACCCCACTGGATAATTGATCAGATACACCTAAGCTCACAAACGATGGCCGCGGAAACAGGTTTTATATGGTTGCTGTGCTCTGACGAGAATCATTTATAGGTGTTTGGCTTATGACATCCCCATTCGACGGGCCCTAATGGGAATCGTGTAGAGCAGTTTAGAGGCAGGACATCCACTGGACCCCCTTCTAAGAAGATGAGAGGCACTGTCCAAGTCCCATGTGCTCAACCACGTGGAGCCACCCTAACACCAGACATCACCCCTCCACCCCGAAGAGTCCGACCATTCACACTCCGACTTCCAAGACGCAGCACCGATGGTTCTACCTTGATATTCCCTCCCATCCCAACCGATCTTGAATTTCCCAGTGGTGCACCTTTGGAAGAACTCACGAATGAAGATTTCAAACAATTATTACAAGATGTAGAGCTGGAAGCAGAAGAGGCACAACAAGTGGAGAATGTGCAAACACAGGCAACAACCTCCCAAGTACCTGCCACAACAGTTGAAGTGGATGAAGAGGATGAGGACGATGAAGAACAGGAGGAAGAGGAGGAGGATTCTGATCAAGAGCATCAAGATGAGCAACAAGAAGTGCCAGAACTTGTAGGTGCACCAGCATATACAGCTCAACTACAAAGGTTATACGACACAATCAAAGCAGTACAAGAAAGGCATCAACTCTCTCTTGTGTCAGGTCAAGCTTTGATGCAAGAAATGCTATCAGATGATGAGGTGGATCAACATTTCATTGACACCCTCAAATTAGTGTCAGAATCTTTAGGAGTTCCGGAGGCTGTCCACACAGCAGTCTGCCAGTCCGTGAGGTATGACAAACGCAGAGTTGACACATTACCACGCGCAGGTAAGACTATCAGGATACCTGTCACAGAACAAGAAGTACCCATTGAAACCACAACTACCCCCACCACCACCATTGACCTCTCTGCTGAAACCTTTGTTCAGACATCACCCATCTCACCCCAGCATCCCCCATCACCACCTTCTCCACCCCCACCACCACCTCCCACCATGGAAGAAACGACAGTCGTCACCTCTACCTTCACTTATAAACCATCCTCATTCACATCATTCTCATTTCGAGAACCCACCTCACAAGACACCCTCTTCTCTTTCATAACCAATCCCTTGTACACTTCAACCCTTCTACCCTCCTAACCCATAATTGGCCATCCCATAATTCCAAGTGTGGTTGGAAACCCGGCACCCACCGAAGGCACCCTGTGTTTCCCAGCCTATTCCCCAATACGGGTACCTCCATTCCATGACCCTCACTTCCCATCTGGCCCCTACACCTCTTTCAACCTGACCTCACCACCCCAATACCCGTCCTTTGTGGAGCAGTTCATCCGCTCTCCAATGTTTCAGAGGCACATTTCCCCGCTGTTCGCAACGACATCAATTTACACGAACACCACACTCACTTCACCTACCATACCCACCTACATGGTAGCCCCTGTACACACCACTCTCTCTGACCCAATGGACATTTCACCCACCACAGCACCTCTCCCCACGATTCCACCATCTCCCCCTCCCTTACCCCCAACCTCACCACTCACCACATCATTGGCACACACAGCATTCACTACCTCCCTCCCCAATCCCACCTCCCCTGCATTCCAAACTTTTCCCCTTGCATCTCATAATGTAAATAGCACGTTCAATACATTACTTCAGTGTGCACATCAACTACAACAAGAATACCATCAATTGGAAGAACGCACTCCTGCCCTTCAGGCAGAATCTCAACGTCTGCAAGCTAGAGTCACCACTCTTGAAGCTGATTACCAAACGCTCCTAACCGAGCATACCACCTTACAGCAGGCTCACTCCGAATTGGAATCAAAGACATCAAAAGTAGATGATCAAGCAGTCAAGGAACTAGAAACAGTGCTCCAAGCGCAAATGATATCTAATGCTACACTCAGACGCAACCTTGGGCTATTAAGGAAGCATATGGCAGCAGCACTAGAAGAGAACAAGAGACTTCAACAACAAAACCAAGACAACTTTGAAGCGGCTATGGAAGGAACTGCAGGAGCAACCATTAGCCCTACCAAGTATAGAGCAGTCCCATCGGAAGACATTCGCATCTTACTTGAGGAGCATGCAAATTTCTTGGAGTCATATGAAAAGTTAGAGACTGAATGTGCAGACCTAAAGAAACAGATAGCCAGTGCCCCCACAGCTCAACAGGAGCCGGTAATCTTGCAACACTCTACAGAAGAAGTAGAGACCCTCTGAAAACAGGTGGCAGAACTCCAAGCATGCCTCTTACCATATGAAAGGCCACCCTCGCCCACTGAAGAACCAGAACCTGAAACGGTAGTGGAAATCCCCGTCGATGACAGCTATGAAGAGTCGTACGAGCCAATGCCAACACCCGGTGGTTGGACTACAGAGGAAGGACAGGACACTTTAGAAATTCAAGTTCCAGATTGGGTCAAAAGGGTCGAGAAAGTGGGTAAGACACATGATGATCGTGTGGCCGTGCAAATGCAATCTCTCACAAATCTGGAAGAAGCTTTCCTTCGGTCTTCTTACTTTCAAAACCTATCCCATCAACGGTTAATCACAACATCATAGTCGCAATACATGCCTTATTTTGTCTTGCTACATGATTATAATGCAGAAGTCAAAAGACATACAGGGAAGGAGCCCACATTCGCCACTCAATTTGAGCTAGGGGATTTACCGACAGATGCACGTGCTGGCTCGATCTTCCAACCTAATTGGCGTGCACGTCTACTAACCGATTACCCAGAGATGATGAGCACCTGGGCAACCATGCCACTATATATCAAGTATAATCCATGCTATTGCCCAGTGGTACGTCGTAGATCCTGGCAAGCATTTGCAATCAAGGTACGCAACAATAAAGAATGCTCGGCTTGGGTTAACTATCCATATTTTACTCCGCCTCGAGGGACCCCAACCGTAGCCTACATGATATCAACAATTCGACACTGGTCTACTCGTCTAAATAATGTACCCGACATAGCTGCAAAAATGTGTATGAAAATATTCGAGCTCATGACCATTGTCTTCAAAACCTTTCGGAAGGTACAAGCTCCATACATCTCTGCCCCTGGATTCTCTCAAGGTAACCAGGATTTAGTCTACGACATGAGCCAGACCCCCTCGGTCACTATAATCTTTGCTTGGCATGCACGAATAAAGTACTTACCCGCATGCTTCAAGTAGACATTTGAGGAAATGTTCTCTACGGGATTCTGGGAATATCATTCAGAAATTTTCATTCCCAGACCCACACATTTGCTACACCTATTCGTAGTGGAACAAGCGATCCATGCAGATCAGTTACGTCTGCCACATCCAGACATTCCAGGACCAATTGATTGGGATCGTATGATGACAGACTTAGCCAGAGGACTACGCATACAAGAACACCAGCTTGCCACTCAGGTTGTGGAATATTACATCCAACACTCCCAGCAACAAGGGTCTGTCAGGGACGACAGACGCGAGAGAGGGGGGAGTGTTGAGAGCAGTATGGGCACCCAAGGACTGAGGAGACAAGGAAGCCAGCGGAGAGAGTCAGAGCAAGGCGAAGGATTAAGTAGACAAAGCAGTCGACGCAGATCTGGCAGATAAGCCTTCAAATTTTTCCAAAACAACATCTTTATAATAGTGATTTTTATCACTAACCATCATTGTAAATATCATTTCATATTTTTGTAGCTCCATTTTGTGCAAGCCAAGGAGTCCTTGAGCTTGAGGAGCTTTAGAAGTATCTACCTGTCAATTTTCACATTTTTTAGACTTTGTTTGAACCTCCAAATAGGGTAGAGAACCTAATTTTTAACTAGGCCGGACACTAGGTCTGGACAAGGCCAAAACCTAGTCAAAAACTATAAAAAGAGCTAGAGAGCTCATTTTTGAGGTTAGCTTGTAAATGAAATGAACTTGTAAGATCTTTTTGAAAGTAATTTAAGAACTCCATTGCTTCTCACTCTTTGTCTTGTCGTGTGTGCGCGTGTGTGTGGATGTGTGTGCATGCTTGTGTGCTTCTCACTCATGCACTTGTGCCTCCACTTGCTCGAGGTCTTCATACCATCCTCACGTCTTCCCGGATTGACATTAAAGGAGGTGCTACTCATCACTGAGCTACAGTAACCTTGGTAGGTGATTGGAAGATAAGTATTACCTTCTTCACCCTCACACATGTCCCCTATTTTGTCTAGAGGTATTTCTGGTACTTTTTGCTTAGAGTCTGTTTTTGGCATATTGGACTCAAGTTCTGGGACCTGATCCTTCACATGATTCCATAGCTCAGGTTTTGCTTTGAGCAGCTCTTCTACAGTGAGATGACATTGAACCTTAGTGTTCTTCACGACATCAGTGTTCCTTGGGACCACTGAGCCTTCATGTCTTACCAGTATTGTGGGAGCTCTGATCTGAAGAGATTCAGATTCCCATGGGCCTGGAAATTGAGGCAATTCTTCTTAGGTATTAGATTCAAAAGCTAATCCTTTGTCTTCTTGTTGTTCTGCTTCATCTCCGTAAATAGATGGAATGTCTTGGGGAAATTGACCATGAAGGTCATCAATCTCAAGAATAGGAGGGGAATTACCCTTCTCCTTAGCCCATTTCTCTTCTTGTATTTTCCGCAAGAACTCTTGAGAGTACTGTTGAATTGAAGGAGGTATTCCCGCATTCGTGGAATTAGGAACATATGCTCCCATTGGTGGTGAGCTTCCCCTTTCAATAACTGGTTGAGCCTGTGGAGGTAAAGAAACTTGTGGTTTGTTTACCAACTGCTCTAATCTTTCTAGTAAGCCCTAGAAATGCAAATCTGATTTGATAGAGTTTGTCTGATTGAACTTTTGACTAGTCTCAAGTATGGCTTGAGCTTGTTCTACCATTTTCATGCACATTTTCATCCGTTTAATCTCTAAATCTGCTCTAGGGTAACTCTTGTCTAGGTTTGCAGTTGTAGGCCCTTCTTGAAGTCGAGCCTGGTAAGCCTTGAACATCATGTCCAAGCCTTCTGGGGTTGGATCTGCAAGAACAAACCCTGGTTGCGGTCTATTTACAATGGGTGGTGGGGTGGGATGAGGTGGAGTGGATGGAGTTTCGGCATGCGAGGGGCTTTGAGATGCAATGTCTTCTATTTTTGTTTTCGCTTCTTTTAAGCTTCCTTCTAGTTCTGATAACTTTTTATTCCACTTGCGATTGGCCTTCTCTCTGGTATCCTTCCATGTTCTTGTTTTCCTCTTACTAGGCTCTCCTGATTCACTCGACTCTGATTGTTCTGTTGGTTTATCCTGTTTTAAGGCTTGTGCTCTAGTGATAGCTTGTATAGGATCCACATTGCTACTACTTGAACTTGAATCTGCCACTAAGCCTACCACATTAATGGGTGTAATCTTGGGTGCATTGGAGGGGTTTCTTGGACAATCTCTGGGGAGATGGTCTTTGCCACAATCAGGACAAAAAGCTTGTATTGTGATAGCATGTCCTTGACTCGGAGATGGTGGGTGGGGACAATCACGAATGAAATGGTCACCTTGACATCTGAAACAGATCCTCTAGGGGCTTGTGGTCTCATTTGTCTCAATTGGGGCCTAGGGTTAGGATTTGTGTACATGACATTGGAGTATTCTGGCTCCCAATTTTGCTCCATAGGTGGTGCCTCATATTGATACGAGTAAATCTCACTATGTTCAGGTGACTCTGTGTAATAAGCATGTGGACTACCTTCATGGGAATAGTCTGAACTATGAGCATGAGAGTCATTATCTGGTATCAATGGGGTTAGTGGCACCAATGCTCTATTTGGATTTTCCTCTCCCACAGCATATTTGACTGGAATCACGTTGGCAGGAGCTGGTGGTTGGTTTCCCAAGACTGGTTGTGGCCTATATTGTGCTTGATATTGCTGTTGTGGTCTATAATATGGCTGTTGGTATTGGTTTTGATACCTACCTGGTTGGTAAGGTTGTTGATAATTCTGTCTAACAGCCTGCCTATTATAGGGACAATCTTGAGCCGTGTGGTTTGTATATTTTCTCTCAATAGTGCAATATGAAGCATTCCTTTCTCTCATGTTCTGGTTGTGCAATGGGCATACATTAGCCATGTGGTCGCCTCCGCAAGTATAACACCGATTCAATGGAGTGACTCTCTGTGTTTGTTTATTTTGGACTCCCAGCTTCTTCGCAACTTGCTCAGCTATCTCCTCTATTTCCGTGGAGATTTTTGAAGTATGACTAGTAGAACTATCTGAATCCTTATAGAGTTTGGATAATCCTAACTCCTCACCCAAGTTATCTTCTATGTCAATGCATGTCCGCACACACTCTTCTATGGATCTACGCTCTTTCAAGTATACATATGATCTTAACGTTTTGGCTGGTGTGGGTAGCTCTGGAGTAGGGCATCTTTCTAGGTACTGTCTAAACCTTCTACCTGCTAGTCGCACTGTTTCTTGGGGTGTCTGCTTGAAGCTGTGGATCAAAGATGAAGTGTTATGCCTGATACCACTCTTGGAAAATTCTACAATGAATTCGTCTAGCAGTTGACCTATATCGCGATAGTTGCGACTACTCAGTGGTTGAAACCAAGCCAAGGCAGTGCCCTTAAGAGTCAAACCAAATGCCTCGTACTGGGTGAACAAGTCCTCAACCTGCTCAGCTCGTAACACTTGTTTGAACTCGGCCACATGATCATAAGGATCTCCTGACCCGTCAAAATAATTCTTCATTGCCTTGATCACTTGAGTGGGTCTAAGGGTTCTTGGGTGCTCTCGGGGTCTAGGCAATGGAAAATCCTGTTCATCTCTTTGTTGCCTATGTGCTTGATGTCTCTCTCTTTGAGGTCTTTCATTTTCAAATCCTGACCTATTCCTGCCCACGGTGTGTGCAAAACTTACCTCAGGTCTCTCTCTAGTTCTTTCTCTCTGGGCTTCATGAGCGTGGGATGATCCTACTCCTTGGAGGCCATGGGAAACATTGGATCTTGGTGGAGGGAAAATCAATTCACTCTTCCAAGTATATGCACGTCTATCATGTTCTGTTACCAAGAAAATTTTCTTTGATGTGTTATCCAGGTAGACCACTTTGCCTGGTGTCTCTGGATCCTTGAACTCGTAGATGATGACTATGCCCAATTGGCTAGGTTGATCTGGCTTGAATCTCCAAAAGGCTTCCTCTGTTTCTCTATTCAAGAATAGTTCTATGCTTTTGTTGTCTTGAGGGATCCAATCTGGAGTGATCACTCGGGTCAAAACTGACTTACCTCTAGGAGTATGGGGTCCTTGTCCTACATTTCCTTGTTCTAGGTCTCCTATTTCATTCTCAGGAATGACATTTCCAAACTCATCAGTCCTATCTGGTAGGTTGGTGACCACATACGTAGTTCCTTCCTTATCAATGTATGAACCCTCTTCGAACTTGACCACCGGGTGTTCAAGTCCAAAGGGTTGATCTGGATTTTTGAGTTGGACCACTGATCGCCTCAGGCTATCCTCATAGATGCGAGCACCTAATCGGTTGGTCCGAATATATTCCAATTGTGTCTTATAGGGACCTTCTGGTGTTTGTAAATGGGCACTTCCTGAGCCACCTACAGGTTTCCCCATGCTAAAAGACATTTTTGAGTCACTTGTGTCAGAGTAGAATACGTAAGGACAACCACTTAGTTGTTGTGCCCAAGACTTAGCTGTATGGTGAACACTAGACTAAGAAGATCTAATGCTTTGTCTATCCTTTCCTAAGTGTCTACCAGATCTCAGGTTCATAAGCTTTGGTTAAGAGTCCAAAATTTCCCCTTGGTATGGTTCACAAATCCTTTGGAGTCCCCTTGGGTTCTTGGATGAAAAAGTTATGTCAAATCAGGTTCCTGGGGGTCAAAACAGGCAAACAGGACCTTTTGGAAAAAATCACGATTTTGTGAACTTCAAGAGAATCGCGATTTTGTGAACTTCAAGAGAATCGTGATTGTATGAAATCAGAGAATCGCGATTTTGTACCTTGAGAATCGTGTTTTCACAAAATCGTCTTTTGAACATCGCGATTTTGAGAAGAGAATCGTGTTTTTTGAAAATCGCGATTTTGAGCAAAAAATCATGTTTTCACAGAATCGCCTTTTTCACAAAATCGTGTTTTTACTGAAAATCGTGATTGGTGAGAGTCGCGATTTTGAGCAAAGAATCGTGTTTTCACAAAATCGTGGTTCACAGAATCGTGTTTCACAGAATCGTGTTTTTGTTGAAAATCATGATTTGTGAGAATCGCGATTTTGAGCAGAGAATCGTGTTTTTTGAAAATCACGATTTTGAGCAAAAAATCGTGTTTTCACAGAATCACCTTTTTCACAAAATCGTGTTTTTACTGAAAATCGTGATTGGTGAGAATCGCGATTTTGAGCAGAAAATTGTGTTTTCACAGAATCGTGTTCTAGAGAATCGCGATTTTGTCTCAGAGAATCGTGATTCACAAAATCGTGGTTCTCAGAATCGTGTTTTTTGACATGAAAATCGCGATTTTGTCTCAGAGAATCGTGTTTTCACAAAATCGTGTTTTTCACAAAATCGTGGTTCTCAGAATCGTGTTTTTTTTTTTACGTGAAAATCGCGATTTTGTCTCAGAGAATCGTGTTTTCACAAAATCGTGTTTTAGAGAATCGTGTTCTCACAGAATCGTGTTTTTGGCTGAAAATCATGATTTGTGAGAATCGCGATTTTGAGCACAACCACAAAATCGCGATTCTCAGAATGACCACAGAATCGTGATTCTTTCAGCAAGCTTTTAGGCGGGAAACAGAAAATCGTGATTTTTCAAAAAAAATTGAATTTTCATAGAATCGCGATTTTCATCACAGAATCGTGTTTTTTGGTGGGAACTTTGAATTTTTGAGCGCCGAACAATGGCGAGCTCCGTATGTGCAAAAAATCATGAAAAAACACAGTGCTTGCTCTCCCTTGCACCTCCTAACTCCCTCTCACACAATAATGCATGAAAAATGGTATGGAAATGGTGAAAATGAACTAAAAAACAAGAAATTTCTATGAAGAAGAAGATGGAAGAAGGTGGAGACGATGATGATGATGAAGATGAAGAGGAAAAAACAGAAAATGAACTGAAATGATAGTTTTTTTACCTTCCAACATCGCAAATCTACGATCTTACCATCACAACGCTCGTCCTCGAGGCTCTCTCCCCGGCAACGGCGCCAAAATTTGGTGTAGCTCAAGCGTAAGCACCACCTCCTTTACTTGTCAATCCGCGGAGACGTGAGGACCGGTATGAAGACCACGAGCAAGTGAAGGCACAAATGTGTGAGTGAAAGCACACAAACATGCACACACATACACACACACGCGCACAAAGTAAGATCAAAGAGAGAAAAATGGAAAGCTTCCTTTGCAAAAGAGTTCTCTTACAAAGCTCTATTCTCTAAATAAGCTAACCCCAAAAATGAGCTCTCTAGCTCTTTTTATAGTTTTTTTACTAGTTTTGGCCCTGTCCAGACCTAGTGTCCGGCCTAGTTAAAAATTAGGTTCCAGGGCTTATTTGAGGGCTCAAACGGAGTCTAAAAATTATGAAAATTGGAAGGATGATACTTCTAATGCTCCTAAAGCTCGAGGACTCCTCGGCTTGCACAAAATGGAGCTACAAAAGTAGAAAATGGTATTTACAATGGTTTTAGTGATGGAAATCACTATTTTTGTAGGGAATTCTTCTGAAAAGTTGACATGTACTTCTTGGAGCTCTATTAGACGGCCGCCGAAAAAGGACAAATGTACTAGGACAGGCGTCTTAAATGTAAAAGAACCTTTCGGGAAACGCGTAGGTAACTAAAGATTTGTGCACCCTTGTAAAAAAATCTTCTATATAAGGCAATGAGAAAAGAGTGGCCGAGAGCCCGTTTTTGGGGAATTGTAAGCGTACTGTTTGAAGTGTGTATGTCGTTGAGAAGATTAAACTCTACTCTGTTCTGTTATGTTATGTGCTCCTTCTAGTCGTTTATTCGCACTGTAGTGAAGAGTTACGAATTGGTAGTCTTGTGTAGTGGCATCAGACTGCCAATTACCTGTGGGAAAGTGGCATCAGACTGCCAATTACCTGTGAGAAAGTGGCATTAGAGTGCCAGCTGTTTGTCAGAATCAAACATCACGTTTATCGTTCGATTGACTGACAGTAGCAACAGAGCCAGATTGTTGCAAACTGCTCAGATAGTGCTACTACGCAATGATACATGCCGGTTACTCGGTCTGGCAAAACGTATCCTAAGAACCATAAGGCTGGAACACGTAAAGTGCTAAAGACAACCCTAGGAGAAGAAGGTATAACGCGGTCTGACCCAGTGGTCAAGCAAGTTAAGGACGTTCGCATTAATTCCGGTCATATTCCGGTGGAACGATCAACGCCTTTGGTACATTCTGGTGATACTTCAACCCAGCCTATCGAAGATATAGTAATTCCAGAATCTATCAAGACGCCGCTGGAAACCAGTTTAACAATTTTGGATAAAGATTCAGAGTTATCCACGATTAGAAACACTCTAGGAAAAGAGATCGGTAAAAGCGGAAAAACACTGCATTCTGGCATAATTTCGGTTCATTCCGGTGATATTCCGGTAATAGAATCACCAACTGTAGGCAAAGGCTTAGCATTTTTTGCGGAATCCTCAGCCCAACCAGCGTGCTTTGAAGAAATCTTTCGGATATTGGACATCCAGAAGGAAGGAAAGTTGTTCGAAGCAGAAATCCGACGCATTCTAAGTAAAAACAGTACACCGGAAGGCACACCATCCGGCGATACAAGTTCTGATAGTTCATCCAACCAACCTCGAGATACAAAAGGAAGGCCTAATACACTCACAATGAACGGACAACAACAGCAACAACCGTTATGTCAACCAAGGCTGCCTCCAACAGGAGTAACATACACGAAATTCGGTGGATTCCCAGGAGATGATCCGGACGCTCACGTACGTACTTTCGAGATAAGTTATGCAGTTCTTAACCATCCACCGGATCAAGCGTATAAGGCCATTGTTTTTCAATCTACACTGGTCAATGAAGCAGCTAGATGGCTTACGGAATACGATATTAATCATTTCGGTACCTATGACGTAGTACGAGACGCTTTTCTGCAACGATTCAGGCTAAAGAAGAATCCTGCCGAAATCTTCGATTATTTAGAAAACAACCGACAGAAGGCAAATCAAACTGTCCAGGAGTATGCTACACTCTTTAGAACACACTTACGATAGATACCACATGCCCACGCTAACTTACCTGATGATGTCATCACTCAGTGGTTCATCAATGGCTTAGCCCCACAACTGAAACAGATCATGATCATAAGATGTGTCGGAGCTATGACACTGGATGCAGTCATTGCCATGGCTCTGCAACTAGAATCCAAAGTCGGTGGATTTACAGAAGATCTGGAGTGGTTAAAAACAAACAAAAATAGGGCTGAAGATCTAACCAGACAAGTATACTGCGTCACATGCAAAAATTCAGGTCATACTAGTGCCAATTATGCACTAAATCAAACGTTTTGCGCTATCTGCAACACTGCCGGACACACCACCGGAAACTGTGTCTACAACACCAGAGTACAAGGAACAGCAACGGTCAATGCAGTTATTCAAGAACATGGACAGCCAGCGAATCACTATGTGCCTCCGCAACTAAGAAACAATCAACCGCAGGGATATCAGAACTACCGAGGACAGAGGAACAATAATTATAATGCAAACCGTTGGCAGAATGGACCACCACCGAAAAATCCCAATTTACCACCGCCATGCTGTCATTTTTGTGGTGAATTCGGACACATTAGAAGATTTTGCAAAGATGCAGCTGAGTATGATCAAAGGAAGGAGGAGCGACAAAACCCAATGGCCAACATGGTACAAATCACACCCGTAGAAACACAGACTGCTACAGTCCAGACCCGATCCGGTAAACAACTGCAGCCGGCAGCAGAAATATTCGGACCTGGGATACGAGAACAACATAGGATGTATAACAAGGCTAGTCACTGGACCGCAACAGAACCACCAGTGTTCCTAGAACCTATTCCGGTGACTCAGGCTTTGTCGACAAAGGAAGGAACACAACAAAAGGAAGCAGCAGCGGAGCCATCATCAGCAGTAGACATAACAGCAGATTCATCTGCATCAGTGGAGATCTCAAGTTCAAAGGAGCAGGACAACCAATCTCAACAGGCCTGGGAAATTTTATCCAAGGCATCTATCACCCTGCCTCTAGGCCAACTTCTGGCATTAGTACCTGGGATTCGACAACAGTTCCAGCAACAGTTCAGTCCGGTGCCTTCTTGTATTCCTGCAACAGCAGCAGTTCAACCGGAACATGATTCTACAGTTGACCATTCAGTTCCCTTGATTACACTATGGTATAAGACTCATAAAATTACGCAGGTATTGATTGATGGAGGCTCTGGTGTTAACATTTTGACTGCAGCCTTATGCAAAAGGTTAGGATGGACCGAAATCGAACCAGTTCAATTTTTTGTCAGAATGGCAGATCAATCTAGAGTCCATCCCGTAGGACTTGTGCAGAATGTACCCATTACTTTACAAGGTACGACCTTCAAAATGAACTTTGTTATACTAGATCTGCCGGAATCCACTTTGGATTACAACCTTCTGTTCGGCCGACCTTGGCTGAAGCATGCGAAGGTAATACAGGACTGGTCTGCACAAGAGCTTACGTTCAAAGATGCCAACCGTAGATATGTGGTAAAATTAAATGCTATACAACCTTGCGAACTTCACGCTAGACCATATTTTGCTGAACCAGTCCACATGTTAGATGGACTATCAGATGATGAAGAAGAGGAATTTTTGAAGAATAACGCTGATTTAATGTCTTTAGGGACTGTTGATCTACAATCCGTTATAGATAACTGGAACACTTCAGTTTGCACAATAGTACCTATGACCGAAAAAGCTAAGCAGGACGATACTGTCCCAACACATGACGATGAATTACAATCGTTGTTCAAGTCAACAGACGATACAGAGAAACCGCAACAGTTTTATGTCCCCGAAAACCAGTTGACCACGTACAATCTAGGAGACGAAGATCATCCGCGACCTGTAAAGATAAAGCAAAACTTATCTGAAACATTTAAAGCTGACTTGATTCGACTTCTTCACGAATTCTCAGACGTCTTTGCATGGGATTACAAAGTTATGAAAGGATTAGATCCACGCATTTATCAGCACAGAGTCATGCTGAAGCCTGAAGCCAAACCGAACAAGCAACCCAGCTACCGGATGAATCCCAATTATGCATCACAGGTAAAAGCCGAACTTGATAGATTATTAAAGGTCGGGTTCATCGTACCCGTGGAGCATGCTGAATGGATCTCACCAATTGTGATTGTGCCAAAGAAAAATAAGCAACTGCGAATCTGCGTGGATTATCGGAAATTAAATGCAGCAACAATACCAGACCCTTTCCCGATCCCCTTCTTGGATACCATGCTCGATAGGGTAGCAGGTCATGAAATGTATTCATTCTTAGATGGATACAATGGTTACAATCAGGTTAGAATGGCTGAAGAAGATATACCAAAAACTGCCTTCATTACCAATTGGGGTGTTTTTGCTTGCACCGTAATGTGGTTCGATTGAGAAATGCACCAAGCACCTTTCAGCGATGTATGCAGGAGATTTTCTCTCCTTATCTCACTTCGTTTATGCAAGTATATCTCGATGACTTCTCGATTTTTGGGAAGATGACGGCACATTTGCTTCATCTACGATGTTGTTTTCAAAAGTGCCGAGAGTACAGACTCTGTCTTAACCCAAACAAATCTATGTTTGCGGTTTCGTGTGGCAAACTACTTGGTCATATTGTATCTGCCCAAGGTATCCGAGTAGACCCAGATAAGATTTCGGCAATTTTAGAGGCCCCAGTACCCGCTACTCCAAAAGAAGTAATGTGTTTCATGGATCAAGTACAGTGGCATGGCAGACACTTACGGTGGCTTGCTCATCTGGCTGTACCACTGAACAGACTAATCACCAAAACTCCCCGACAGTTCGAATGGTCTCAAGAATGCCAAACTACATTTGATTGACTCAAGTATTTATTGACGCAGGCACCAATCTTACAACCACCGGATTGGGACAATCCGTTCCATGTTTTTGTCGACGCTTCAGATATTGCGATTGGCAGTGTTCTGATGCAGCAAACAAATAAGTGGTTTCGCCCCATTTATTATGCCAGCAGAAGGCTTGCACCTGCAGAAAAGAACTATTCTACCATCGAAAGAGAATGTATAGGATTGATTTACTCGATCAAAAAGTTCAGACATTATCTACTAGGCCGGAAATTCACCTTCCATGTGGATCATGCTGCCCTCGTCTATCTAGTAAGACAACAGCATTTAGGTGGACGATTAGCACGATGGGTGCTGCTCTTGCAGGAATTCGATTATGAAGTCATCCACCGACCCAGAAATGCACATGCCTTAGCAGATTTCTTATCTCGTCTAGATTCCGGTGAAGCTCCGATAGGCATAGATGACACGACTCCAGCGATCTATAGTTCTGAGCCACTGACCGATGAGACTGCTGAATCACAAGCACCACCTACATATTATGATCAGATTCTAACTTTTCTCACCGAAGGATGCTTTCCATCCTAGACAGCAAAGGTAGTCCGAAGGAAAATTGCAGTCTTTAGCCGCCGATTCCGGCTAGTTGCTGGAGAACTATATTATGTAGATCACACCGGAATCCTACTTCGCTGTGTCCCTCCGCATGAAATTAACTCAGTCATCACGATGGCTCACTCAACCCCTACTGGTGGTCACTTTGCCATAGATTTGACTCACCGGAAAATTCTGCAAGGAGGTCTCTGGTGGCCAACTATGTACAGAGATGTGGCCCAATTTGTCAAACACTGCGATAACTATCAAAGGTCTGGACAACCACTGCAACGACACTTCTTTCCCTTGCAGTCTATTATGCCACTCGAACCATTTCAGAAATGGGGATTAGATTTTATCGGTCCAATCACACCTCCAGCAGTCTTCAGTAACAACAGATACATACTAACATGTACAGACTACGCAACGAGATGGGTAGAAGCTTGGGCTTTACGATCTGCTATAGCGGTTGCAGTAGCAAAATGTCTGCTAAATGATGTCTTCCCACGATTTGGCTTACCACTCGAATTGGTGACAGATCAAGGTACTCACTTTGTAAATCAATTAATGAAGGCACTCACCCAATCATTCCAGGTAACACACAAACTCAGCTCTCCGTATTACCCTCGTGCCAATGGTTTGGCCGAAAGTACAAACAAATCACTGTTGAATATCCTTCGGAAACTAATCATGGAAGCACCGGAAAGATGGGATCAACTTCTACCCGCAGTATTATGGGCATACCGAACTACATATAAGGTAACAACAGGCTTGACACCTTTCAAAATAGCTTATGGATTAGAAGCAATAGCACCCATGGAAGTAGTCATCCCAAGTCTGCGTGTAGCAATCACTCAGAAGATGCTACCGGAAGATTCGCTGACAGCACGAATGGACGCATTGAGAGAACTTGATGAGCACCGATGGCTCAGCTTTTTAACCATGCGCGAAGTACAACTAAGGCAAGCCAAGACACGCGATCGATATTTGAAAACTCCAATCTTTTCGGTAGGTCAGCTCGTACTCTTCTACAACGCAAAGTCGGATAGAGCAGCAAGAAAGTTCAAACTACGATGGTTCGGCCCTTTCAAAATCACGGAACAAGTCGGTCCGGCGACTTTTTGGTTGACTACGTTGACCGGAGATCCACTCCCAAAAGTAATCAATGGGTCAAAGCTACGGCCATATCATCACGCCACTAGCCCGCATTAAATTTTTCGGCGGTGGACCGTGTTTTGTTTAATCTTTTCTTTTTTTCTTTCTTCTTTTTATAAATAGCCGTGTTTTGAAAAATCTTTATGTTATCAGCCGCCCCCTTACCAGTCACTCAAGCACGCATGCCAGCATGCAAACAGTATCATTCCCGCATCGTACAATGATACCCAACCCCTTTCCCCTCCCCACCGTGTTGTTCCTACTTAACCCTTTCGACAACGCCAAAAATCGCTACTGTATTGTGTGGTAATGTTCTGTGCGACCTCTTGCGCTCTGTATTCGTGTTCATAGTCTGTCTCAGCAAACGCCATGGAAGTGCTAGCCAACTATGCTGCCTTCCGTGATGGTATCCCTACCGAGGTAGGTGAATACCTGCGTTGTCGAGGGTTGACTAACTTCGCTGAGTTGCCTTGGCACTCAGTCGAAGCCCATCCCTTCTTCGCGCAAATAATCCCTGCCATCACCCAGACCCCCGCCACCGAACGCCAATGGGTTTTCACTTCGCTACCCTCCAGAACCGTCATCACCTTCCCAGCCTTTTCTGAAGCTTTCCGCCTCACCCCGCAAGGCCGAGAAAATGGCCCCAGTATCCCCCTCGCCCGCATGACCGAACTATTCCCCCGCTCTTCCTCCAACGAGTACGCTATTCTCTACCGTCCTGAACCCGAACGATCCGCCCTGCAATTCTTAGTCGCCATACTAAATCTTCAGAAGCGCACCTACGGCATCTCACGCCCATTTTATTCCGCCCTAGATTTAGCTGCCTGAGAACAAGTCAATTTCGCCTCCTACTTTTTTCATAGAATCCACAAAGAGTGTGTAGCTATAGTAAAGCAGGTAAACAAAGGAACCACCCCACGCTCTCGCCTCCCCCATATCCTATCCTTCCTTTTTCTAGCCATTCTTGCCACACAACCCCCACCCCGAGGTCCCGTACTTAGGCACAAAGAATCAGTCCAACCACTCGAAGACGATGAAGAAGAGGATGAGGAGATCATCCAACTCTTCCGCAATAAGAGAATCCGGATCAGCTCCTCAGAAAGCGAAGCACAAGGATCCGCCGGAAAGGATCAGGACACCCGAAACGAAGAACAAGAAGAGACCTTCCACGACACAGCCACTTCCATCCACAACGAATCATCGGCCGACCACCACGACCAGCAAAATCACACAGAAGCAGAACCAGTCTCAACCGAAGAAGCATCAGAACGACGAGAAGACGAACAGCAAAGTGGCTGACAGCGCACTCGACACCCTACTGAAGGCCGTCAAATCCACCACCGCCCATACTACAGGTGAACACCAACCCGTCCATCAGGGAACTCGCACTGCATCCCCTGGTCCTCAATCCCCACCAGTCAACCCTCCCCCCCCACCCATTTCTGAATCCTCTTCTTCCTCCCTCAACTATTCGCCCCCGACATCCCCCCAAATCCAAACCCAAACCTCCGTGCAACCGCAACACCCCCTTCTCCTTCCCGCCGTTCCGGTCTTTTCCGAGCTGGCCGCCATGGGCCAAATGCTCATTACCCTTTCACAACAACTTCCGGTACAGCTGAGTGAAGTCACGAACACGATTCGTCAAGACCTGCTGCACAAAGTCGACCTAATGGAAGCCGACATCATCCCTCTCCAAGAAGAAGTCGACGCCATAAAAGCAGAAAATCATCAATTACAAACACAATTAGTAGATCTCCAAGGACAAGTTTCAGCACAACAGGGACTGATACAGCAACGGAATGACGCATTGGAGCAACTTGCCGCCAAAGACCAACTATTGAACGTAGCCCACGAAGAAATCAAGAAACCGAAGACCGCACTACAAGAAAAGGAAGACATCAGCACATCCCTCGAAGAATTAGTCGTAGAAACGAAAGCACAATTGCAGGAGATAACCCAGAAGAATCAGGAACAGCAGCGAGAAGCAAAACAAGTTGAAGACGAGCTCCGAAGAGCTCAGGAATGCTTGGACAAGTCAAATAATATACTGAGACGCCTATTAACCAGGGAAGCCAAATACCAAAAAGATCTAGCAAATGCTCGCAGAGAACGGGATGCCTACTACAAAACGATCGAATTTCAGAACCAGCAACTCGAGCGACTAGATAACCAATTGCGAAATCAGAAGGAACGAGTCACAGATATGCAGAAGAAAGTCACTGAAATAAAGACAGCCCGGGACGCTGCATTATCCAATGACTTTTATTTACAAGAGGCCTTCTTACAGAACCAGGCCGAAATTTTGTTAACCCAAGCCATAGCTCTTAGCTCCGTTAGAATGGACGCTCAGTTATTAGAACCGACTACTCTAGTTCAGATGATAGAAACCATTAAAAAGAAAATTACCCGAACATTTAGGCTCGCCCGAAGCATGTATTTAGAAGGTCTCATAGCAGAACCATAGGAACCTGCGGGTTCGAGTCCACCGTGCATGCCAGTGTTAGACGGCCGCCGAAAAAGGACAAATGTACTAGGACAGGCATCTTAAATGTAAAAAAAACTTTCGGGAAACGCGCAGGTAACTAAAGATTCGTGCACCCTTGTAAAAAAATCTTCTATATAAGGCAATGAGAAAAGAGTGGCCGAGAGCCTGTTTTTGGGGAATTGTAAGCGTACAGTTTGAAGTGTGTATGTCGTTGAGAAGATTAAACTCTACTCTGTTCTGTTCTGTTCTGTGCTCCTTCTAGTCGTTTATTCGCATTGTAGTGCAGAGTTACGAATTGGTAGTCTTGTGTTACGAATCTGTTCGGTAATGGTTGAGTGTGTCTCTGAGTGTTATTAAGTTGCAGTGTGTTGTTTGTCAGTCTTTATGCTGAATAAGGGAATGTGAAAAGCAGCCCCGAACTGTTTGCGTGTTAACATTTTCTGTAAGGGACCAAGTTCGATACAGTAGTCTGCGTTCACTATTGATTCCGATCACAGGAAGACTAGTATCTGTAATGGTTGAGGTGCGAGTAGGACACTGTTAAGTCTGTGACTAGTCG
The DNA here is from genome assembly GCA_020310875.1 of Ceratopteris richardii. NCBI lineage: Eukaryota > Viridiplantae > Streptophyta > Polypodiopsida > Polypodiales > Pteridaceae > Ceratopteris > Ceratopteris richardii. The sequence continues at coordinate 145,749,724 of CM035422.1, forward strand.
ATTGTTGTTAGGAGATTTGTTGCTCAAGTTGGGCATACGGTGAGTTGCATAACTTCAGGGTATAGATGTCTGTTTGGTATACATGTCTGTTCTGAAGAAGTGCGTATTAGGTGATCTTTGTTTACTGAAGTATATTATTCTATTGGATACAAGTAACCGGACTACTGCTCGGATAGCTATAGCAGGATCAGTTCGGAAGTTCTAAGTCTAGTACACCGAACAGTTATCAGTTGTTCAGAGTTGAGTACTGAGCTAAGACACGAGAGAGCATTTATGCTTGTGTAAGAAGCTGGGAAAATAGTACAGGGCCTATGTCTAACAGACCCCTACCACTCCCAAGAACCCACGTGGCTCAGAGTTAATTTACTTTTAATTATCACGGTAGAAGTGATCAGATCAACCAGCTAACCTGCACACGGAAGAGTAGAGAGTCGAGGACGTCCAACATTCTAAAGTATTCGGAGTCCAAAATCAGAGTCTATAGCCTCAACGGCTAACAAGCTCCCTACTTGCTCCTTCTTCTTGTGTGTCCACCTCTTAGATGTGCTCCTATGCTTTGTCCTTGACCTTCAGCTTCAACACCAAGCAAGTGTCTGTTTTTGGATGGCCTCTTGAGCTCTAAGCTACGATCCTATGTATATTTGAAGGAACCCAGAACCTTAGAGCAGTGTGTAAGGATTTATATAGACATTGAGGATAATTTGGGAGATAAATTGGAACTTTCAAAGGTCTACAAAGACTCAGATAACTCCTCTCAATCATCCTCAAAACATTCCAGCTCGATAGAAGACCTAGCAAAAAAGGTAGCCCAAAAACTAGGAGTTTCTAGCAAACAGATGCACAAGTTAACCTCTGCAAAACATTGTTACACCTATGGTGGTGATCATATGGCAAATGTGTGTCCCAGTGTAATGCAACCTCAAGCCAACCCTAGTGGTGAGTATTGCACAATTGAAATATGATACACAAATCACACGACATAAGATTTTCCATACAACAATCAACTAGTGTGACAAAACTACCCCCAAGCGTACCCTCAAGTAGGTAGGTATCAAGGTCAGTACAATGCGCAACCATATTATTACAGGCCCCCACAGAACTACCCTTATCAGACTCAACAGAGACCACAACCCATTTTAGCTCAGCACCCACCCCCTAGCCAATGTAATTTCAATCACATACGCTACTATAGAAGAAAACCTGAGTATGGCTTCAGTACCTTCTTCCCCCTGATCACTGAAAGTGATCCTAATTCAAATAGCCTTGACTCCACCCATGTAGATAGTCCACCCGCATGCTACATTGAGTTGCCATAACACTTAAACATATCAATATGATAGTCCACCATTAGAACCAAACTGGCAACCTAACTATGCCAATGTAATGTATACCAACCCTAACCCACGGCCCTAGTTGAAACAGCCAAGACCACAAGGCCCTAAAGGACCATGTTTTAGGTGCCAAGGAGATCATTTCATAAAGGATTGCCCACATCCTCCAATAGCAGGGCAGTCACAATATTATAACATTCAAGGCTTTTGTGCAGAATGTGGTAAAGAGCATATCATAAGAGTTTGCCCTAAGAACCTTGCTACTACCACAAAAGTGACGCCCATTAATGTGATAGGTATTGTGCACACCTCTGAAGGATCCACACCTACGTATTTACCTATCCAAGCTATAACAAGAGCCCAGGTGTTGTTGCAAAAGATCAACAACCTAATCCTAAAAAGGTAGCCGAGACTAGTGAAGTTGGAGAATCTAGTGGTAGAAAGACAAAATCTTGGAAGGACTCACGACATAGAATCAAAAGGAAATGGGGTAAAAAGATAAACGAATTGGAAGGAAGCCTAAAGGAAACCAGAGCCAAAATCTTAGAGTTAACTTTGCAAGAGTCGAACCAAGAAACCCCAGTTCAGAAACCAAGATCAGTTTTAGTTGAACCCATACTTGAAAATCTAGACATGATGTTCCGAGCATACCAGGCAAGGTTAAGAGAAGGACCCCAGGTAGTTGAATTGACTAAGAACTATCCAAGAGCAGACTTAGAAATTGAGAGAACCAAGCTTTGCATGAAGATGATATAATTAGCTCATACCATGTTTGAAGCCTCCTGATATATTAATTGGAGTAACATAGCAAAACCAAAGTTACACTTTCAAGGACTACTAGAGAGGCTAGAATACTTGATTGCTAGCAACGAGAAGAAGAATCTGCAAAAGAACCCTATTGTTCCAGAGACACGGGAAGGTAATGTATCATCACTGTCTCAAGTATCGAACACGATGTGTGAAGAAAATCTTTCTTCCATACATAAGTACTCCCAAGGGTTTCTAGGAGAAATCCAAGAAGACAAGTGCAGACATGAGCAAGAAACTAATCCCCCAATTCAAGAGATAGATGACTTGCAGGAATAATTTCCCCAAGAAATACGCTCCATCTACGATGATGTAGAGGAAGAGAAGCTTAGTGGACAAATGGACTTTGATTCAAATTCCTTATAAGAATTACCCCATTTCATAGGACCTTGGGAAGCCAAATCTATCAATATGAGAGCACCCACCATAATAGTTTTAAATGAAGAATCAGTAATTCCTTGAAATATGAAAGTGATCAAAAACACTAAAGTGTAGTGTCATGTCACTTTAGAAGAGTTGTTGAAGATTAAACCAGAGTTGTGGAAGCACGTTGTTGGAACTCAAGGTCAAGCACAAGCATGGAAGCACATCAGAAAGGTGGACATACACAAGAAGAAGGAGCAAGTAGGGAGCTCCAAGAAGTACATGTCAACTTTTCAGAAGATTTCCATCACTAAAACTATTGTAAATACCATTTTCTATTTTTTTAGCTCCATTTAGTGGAATCCGAGGAGTCCTCGAGCTTGAGGAGCATTAGAAGTACCATCGTACCAATTTTCATCATTTTTAGACTTCGTTTGAGCCCTCAAATAAGCCCTGGAACCTAATTTTTAACTAGGCCGAACACTAGGTCTGGACAGGGCCAAAACTAGCCAAAAAACTATAAAAAGAGCTAGAGAGCTCATTTTTGAGGTAAGCTTCTTGTAGATTTCAGTTTTGTAATAGATTTCTTTTGTAATCAAAGCCCTTCCATTGTTCCTCTCTTTGATCTTACCTTGCACGCGTGTGTGTGTATGTGTGTGCATGTTTGTGTGCTTTCACTCACGCACTTGTGCCTTCACTTGCTCGTGGTCTTCATACCGGTCCTCACGTCTCCGCGGATTGACAAGTAAAGGAGGTGGTGCTTACGCTTGAGCTACACCAAATTTTGGCCCCGTTGCCGGGGAGAGAGCTTTGAGGATGAGCGTGTGATGGTAAGATCGTAGATTTGCGACGTTGTAAGGTAAAAAAACTGTCATTTTTGTTCATTTTCTGATTTTTCTTCTACATCTTCATCATCATCACCATCTCCATCTTCTTCCATCTTCTTCTTCATAGAAATTTCTTGTTTTTTAGTGCATTTTCATCATTTTCATACCATCTTTCATGCATTATTGTGCGAGGAGGAGTTAGGAAGTGCAAGAGAGTGCAAGCGTTGTGTTTTTTCATGATTTTTTGCACATACGGAGCTCGCCATTGCTTGGCGCTTAGAAGTTCAAAGTTCCCGCCAAAAAACACGATTCTGTGATGAAAATCGCGATTCTGTGAAAATTCAATTTTTTTTTTGGAAAATCGTGATTCTCTGTTTCCCGCCTAAAAGCCTTTTGAAAAGAACACGATTCTGTGGTCATTCTCAGAATCACAATTTTGTGGTTGTGCTCAAAATCACGATTCTCACAAATCATGATTTTCAGCCAAAAAACAAGATTCTGAGAAAACATGATTCTGTGGTTGTGCTCAAAATCGCGATTCTCTAAATTTTTGGAAACCACGATTCTCTGAGACAAAATTGTGATTCTCTAGAACACGATTCTCTAAGACATGATTCTCTAAAACATGATTCTCTGTTGGCAATCACGATTTTCATGTCAAAAACACGATTCTGAGAAAACACGATTTTCAAGGTACAAAATCACGATTCTCTTGAGATTCATAGGATCGTGATTCTCTGATGATTCACAGGATCACGATTCTCTGATTTCACACAATCGCGATTCTCTAACTTCACACAATCGCGATTCTCTAACTTCACACAATCACGATTCTCTGATTTCACACAATCGCAATTCTTTGATTTCACACAATCACGATTCTCTTGGTTTCACAGGATCGCGATTCTCTGATTTCATAGCATCGCGATTCTCTTGAAGTTCATAGCATCATGATTCTCTTGAAGTTCATAAAATCGCGATTCTCTTGATATTCATAAAATCGCAATTCTCTGATTTCATACAAAATCGTGATTTTTCCATAAGAGCATGTTTGCCTGTTTTGACCCCCAAGAGCCTGATTTGACATAACTTTTTCATCCAAAGTCCAATTTTTGAGCTCTATAGCTCGTTGGAAAGCTCGTTTCGAATCCTACATGGCCTCAACTATTTTTTATAAGAATAATGCGTTAATTTTCAGGTAGGGTAATTTGAAGTTGACCCTCAAGTGGGACCAAGAAACCAAGGGGGCTCCAAATGATTTTTTTGCAATACAAAGAGGGAGAAAAATTGCATCATGGGAAAGAAAAAAGCAAAAGAGAGAAGAAAGGGGGCTAAGATTGAAAAAAAGGAGGGAGATAAACATGAAATGCATGAAATAATCTCACATAAGGATGAAACATCTAGAGAAAAATTACAAGGAGTCAAGGAAATGGGGGAAACGTCAAAGGGGTAGGATCCATATTTGCAACAAGAGAATATCACAATACTTTTGTGCATATAAGAATAGGATATGACTATAGAAGGTTGAGTGCGTATATCAATCCTAATTGTGAGTGGAATTTAATTCATATTGACCTAGTGGCCATTTCCCTGTTATGGTGGATGATATGCAATTTTCGGAAACATTCTTTGTCATGGATTGTATAGATGAAGACTTGATCATTGGCACCCAAAGGTTCATCACACAAAATCATCAAGAATTTGAGTTGTGTTTTCCACCTATTATGCGTGCTTCTACATATATATCTATGGAAAATCTTAATGATTACACACTGTATGCTAATTGGGGACAAAATCATCATTTCAAAGAGTGTGCTTTTCATGAACAAAATTTTCTTTCTACTCATGTTTTTGAATCTAATCCTTCTTTGAGTAAATCATAGGAAACCTTGGAGAATGGAGAAATGGAGGACTCCAAGTGTTTGGGGGATGTGGAAGGACCCTCTCTTCCTGTAAATTTGGATTCCCCTCATGAAATCATAAGCAGGGATGATCTACACTCATATGATCAAGAAGGAGATGATCAAGAAATACCAGGTATCATTGTTGCTCTAGCACAATGGTGAGAACCACGTTAAGAAGCTCCACCTCCTTAATGTCAATCCGCGGAAGAGATAGGAGTGATATGAAGATCGTGAATGTGAGATGAAGTGAGAGTGAAGGTGAGAAGCATAGAGATGCACACACACATACACACACACTACGAAGAGACAAGCAAGACACAATGGAAGGTGAGAAATTAACTCTATTGCTCAAAATCTCAATTACAAGCTCAAAGTAGCTCTAAGCTCACACTAGCCAACACTAAGTAACCTCAAAAAGGAGCTCTCTAGCTCTTTTTATAGATTCTAGACTACTTTTGACCGGTTTCACATCTAGTGACCGGCATAGTTAAAAAATAGGTCCTATGCGCTATTTGAGAGGGTAAACGATGTCTAAAAATGACCAAAATTGGTACGCTCATTCTACCTAAGCTCCTCAAGCTCGAGGACTCCTCGGCTTGCACAAAATGGAGCTATGCATTACAAAAAGGGTTTTTTCTATGTTACATATGTTACAATAGTGATGAAAATCACTGTTGGAAGTTTTGAAGAATATTTATAAAACATAAATCTTTGAAAAATTGATTCGACTGGCTCCTTGCTCTGTCTTTACATGCTTCCGCGTCTTCTATGCCTCTGGCTGCTGCCAACACCCCCCTCCCTCTCGCTTCTGTCGTCCTCGACAGAACCATGTTGTGCGGTCTATCGGATGTAATTCTGGAGTAGTTCCTGAGCAAGGGTGTGCTCTGATATGCGAATGCCTCGGGCCAGATCTGCCTCGAGTTTCTCCCAATCGATTGGCTGTGGTTTGTCTGATGGTGGGAGTCGATAGTGCGTGGAATATACCATGTGTTCACAGGCAAATAGTTGCAATAGGTGGGTTGGCCTGCTGATGAACACTTCTGAATGATATTCCCAAAAACCGGTTGTGAACATTTCTTCGAAGGTCTGCTTGTAGCATGCCGGTAAGTATTTAATTTTGCAATGCCAGGCATAACACACCCGGAGCGAGGGCGTTGTACTCATATCATATGCAAGGTCTAGATTACCATGCTCAAATCTCGAGGTGTTTACATGTGGTGCCTTGACGCGTCGAAAGACTTTGAAAACCATTTGCATCATGTCAAATATCTTAACAGTCATGTGTGCTGCTATATCATCCATGTGTTTCAAGCGAGGGATCCAATGACGAATCGTGGCCATCATGTATCCAATTGTTGGTGGTCCTGTGGGTGGAGTGAAGTATGGGTAGTTTAACCAGTCCTGCGTTGTTTGTTGTTCTGTATTTTAATAGCGAATGCCTTCCAGGAGCGGCAACGTGGCACTGGTCCCCAACATGGGTTATACTTTAAATGTAGTGGTGCCTTGGCCCATGTACTCATCATTTCAGGATATTTCTGTAAGAGATCCTTGCGCCATTCCGGTTGATAGATTTCTCCTTGCTACGCATCTAATGGCAAATCTTCCAGTTCAAATTGAGTTGCATGGGAGGGCTTTTTGCCTGTTTCTTTCTCTATGGCTAACTAATACTCTGCCATTAACATGAAATAAGGTTTATACTGTAGCTCGTGCCCTGATATGTATCTGTGCGGGGCCAAGTGAGCAAAGTAGGGGGACTGTAAAATGTGTTCTTCAATCATCACCATTGCGTGTAACTACGCCTCTACCCGTGCTGAGTGGGTTGTCCCAAGTTCTTCTATCGTCTTCATCCATGCGGGAGTTGGAAGTTCGAAGGTCGTCTGGCCTTCAGCCGTGACGCGTCCGCCTGGGATGGGTTGGGGCTCATAGGCTTCTTCAAAAGTTTCCTCCACCGGAATAGTGACTGTTTCTTCCTCGGTTGGTAGTCTGCTGGGGAGTCTGGTCTGGGTGGTGCTTCATATACTTCTATCCGTGATTGAAGAGTAGATACCTGGGCCCGTAAAGCGTTGAGTTCCTCTAGGATGTCAGGAGATGGGTGCGCAGGAGCTGGTAGGCCTTGTGGTATTGGTGCTCGTAACTGCAAGATCTTGTTTTCATCTTTGAGTTTCTGAAACTCCTCGTTCATGATGTCATACTCATCTAACAATCTGATATGATCATCTAACAACATTTTCATTGATTCTGAGGGCACGGCCTTAAAGCAACTAGGGCTCAGCGGTTGGTCTGGCTGATCTAAGGCAGCTTCTAGATTCTCTCTATTTTGTTCTTGTAATTGCTGGTTTTCTTCTTTCGCGGCTGCCAAGTGTCATCTAAGTAATCCCATATTTCGTGTTAACGTTGCGTTGCGAATGGTCTATGCCCATAACAAATTATCAATATCAGTAGTGGCTTCTTTGGTTTTCTCTTCACTTTCTAGGTCTAGCTTGTGGTATGCCTCTCGGAGTTCTTGGTATCTGGTGTTTAGGGAGGCATTCTCGATGGTCAATGAATTTAGCTGCAACTGTAAATCATTGGTTGTCCTCTGCAGCTGCTGATAATTATTTCCCAGAGATGTGAACTCATCTCTTACTTGAGTCATACACGTGAACATCTGTCGAAATGCAGTATCTGCAGTGGGCGATAATATTAACGATGTGCTAAGCGAAGATGCAGTAGGTGTAGATGCAAAGGGAATGGGGAATGGGGGTGGGAATGTGGATGCTGTGGTGATTGTGGAAAATTGTGGTGTGCTTAAATATTGTGGTGCCACAAATGAAGTGAGGGGAGCTGCGGTGGGTGGTGATATATCCATATCGCTAGATGTGGTGTTGAGTGTGGTGACTGTGAATAGTGGTGTGATCGTGGGTAAGTGTGTGGGTGTAAATACGGGATTTACAAAGGTTGACGAGTAATTTACAGAGGGGTTGTCTTGGATGGCTTGGTGGAAAGGGAAAAGAGGAGTTACGGTGGGTCGGGGAGGTGAGACTGGGGAGAAGGTTAATGGAGGTGGGAATGGGAAAAGGGGTCTGGGAGGTGTGGGGAAGGATGGAAAGGATGGTGGGAAAATTGGATTTGATAGAAAGGTAGGTGTGCTAGGGGGTAGACTAGGTTGAGTTGGTGCGGGAATTGTGGGATGAATGGGAGTAAGGACGACTTCTGCTACTCCGTCGGAGAAGGAGGATGTTGTTCTGGGAGAAGGAGGGTGTATGGGGGAGACTGGATGGATGGGAGGTGAAGGAGGAGCGGTCGGTGTGGTAGATACTTCGACAATTGTGGTGGTATGTACAGCAGTGGTACGGGGTGGGGAGTCGATGATAATGGTGTCTTCTGCCAATGAGCCTTCAGGGACAAGGCATGCTTCCCTGGCCTGTTCTAAAGATTGTCCACCGGTGGGTACCCGAATATATTCACTAGGTTTGGTTAGTAGACGGATTCTATGAGGGTCATACTGCGGTAATGGTTTCCTCTGCAAATATCGTAAGGCTTCTGTGGATCCCACTGATTTGACAAGTTCTCAGAAGCCTCTGATGTATACTTCTTCGAATCCGCCTGAGACAAGTTCCTGTTCTATAAGTGCTTGACTCTCTTCCTCAAACAATTTCTTACGTGCCCAAACCTTTTCCATCGTACGATACATCTTTTTGATGGCCAACGTATAAGCGGCTGCTTCAAAGGTTTCATCTTCATGCGTACTGGTGTCTCCCTGGGTGTCCGTGTGCTATCCTTGTTCCTCTGTCTGTCCATGCTCTTGGGATTTGTGAGTGCCCTAGCTGGCTTCGTCATCGCCTTCGTCTTCATCGGTTTTCGTTCTTTCTTCCTCAGAACTAGACACTAGTTGTCCTTGTGGTTGGTCTCGGGGCATGGTCGGGTAACTTGGCCGTTCATATTCTTGAGAAAAGATTTGACCTTCTGAAAACTGAAATTCATTGGAGAAAGCATCTTGCATTTCAAAATCAAACGTTGTATCGATGGGTTCCGCTTCCAGGTTGGGTATTGGAAAAGAAAAAGCTTCCGCACCAATAGTGGTGGGAACTTCTGCTGTAGTGGTGGCAGGTCCTGGGACGGTGGCTGCTTGAGGAGCAACTATGCTGGTGGTGGCCTCCGTTATAATGGGTCTTGATAACCGTATGCGAATAGGTTGTACCGTTGGAGTGGCTTCTGTCGGGGATTGCTCTGGAGAGGGTTGTGGTGAGGGTGATTCTGGCACCTGAAGGCAGGGGATAGTTCCTCTCATTCACTTTCTTGCTCGTCCTTTGCTAGGCTTTCTAGCTTTCTTTGTTGTTCCCTTGAAGGCTTTCAGCTCCTCACTTGTCATTGCTCTCTCGATAGGTAAATCGTAGGCCAGACACATGTATACGATGCGCGTGAGAGCGCAACATCCATTGATGACCTTCTTTCGTTCCCATCTGTGTTGTGCTAAGTAGAGATGATCAATGATCCAGCTTGCTAGATCGACTGTCTGGGGTCCAGTACATGCTAAATATAAACCAAACCATATGCGCTTGTGAGGCATTGTGAATTTGTCCTGAGCTCGAAATGCAAAATGCTGCATACATATCCGCAGTGGTTTTGAAAGCTCAGGTGTGATCGCCGAAATCTCTTCCCACTTAGTAACGTCTCCACGTTTCATTGGCTCCGGAACCAGCCGTTCTCGTTGCGTTGGAGTGTGGGTTCCATGAATCTTGATGGCAGCTCGAATCAAATCTTTAGAAAGATGAAATCTTTTATATGGTGGATCGTTCACTAAGGATGGAAAAATAAAACTGCCGAGCAGATCCTTGTTCTCAGAAGCTATCAAAGTTGTGACCAAGTAATAGCATCTGTAGAAGTCAGGTTTAGCCAAAGGTTCACTGAAATACTCTGTAAACCCTGCTCTTGCCCAAACATGTGTTAGGTCTTCCGTGTTCTATAATCCTTCAAACTCTCCTGAGAAAAATTGATATTTGCCCCAGGTACGGTCATCAAAAGTCAAATTGGCCTCAAATATAAAATCAGCATCCGCCAATGGTCCTGCTAGCCCTTGAAACCAGTGAGAATTGCGATGAATCTTCTCAGTATACCCTCTAGCAGGATCGTCAATAGGCATGGGCCCTGGGAAACCTTGAAATTCGGGCGGTTGAGCCGTAGGATGGGACTCCGCTAGTAGTTCTCCAATATTGGCCATTGGTGCACTGGGGCCAGCTTCCGATGGCCCTTCTGCCTGCATGATGTATGATGCGAGTGCGTAGAAGATCTGCTACATAAGATTAACACATTAGTATGGAAATTAATCATGATCCCATGAAAGTGAGACCGTAATCCCTTTCCATAGCCGATGTGTAACCCGTGTAGCCAAGCGTTGTGATGTGATTGATGCAATGCTTCTTGCAGAACTAGTGCAGGTCTCTAGACACCTAAATGTTTTCAGATATTGCATGCAGTGCTTTGATGAGATGTTATTACAAGTGTTGTTGGGTTATAGTGTGTGGATTCGTACAATGTTCAGTAGTGAATGAGTTATTACAAGGTTGTAGATTAATCGGGGTGGGAGTTATGTTAGATAAGGGGGTCGTAGAAGGTGTCTGGATACGTTTCGGTATCAACTTCCTAAGAGTTCATGTGCGGGTAATAGGCTTCTGTTGAGGGACAAAAGATGAGATCGGATTTGGTGGGGTTGAAGGGTGAAGAGATTTTTGAGGGTTATATATTACATGGCTTGAGGGTTGAGCTATAATACACTGTTTGGGTACCCAAATCTGCGTGGGTGTGGGTCGGTTTGTAAGGTACTTCTTGGTGATCCAAATTTGTCGAGTGTTTGTATTCGTGTGACTCTGCTGCTGCCTTGACTTCTTTGTATCAATGTCTGCGTTGTTGAAATCAGTCGATGCTTTCTGTCCTTTTGGCACCCATATTTATCTCGTGCTGCTTGCTTTGTGATATTGATACTGCTGCTTTCTTTGTGTCGTCTGATATTGTCGTCGGCTTGGGTTCCTTTGCCGTGGTTGACTCCTTTGTGGTTGAGGTTGAGAGGTCAGATGGACACTCTGCTTTGGAAAAGAAGGAAGGTCCAACACTTGCGAAACGTGCCCATTAGGAAGTGCTCCATTTTGTACTTTTAATCTAGGCCAGTCCGTAGTAAGTGTGGAAGGATGGGCACCGCAGGGTGTTTTGCCCATGTGGATGCTGATGAAGTCCACCTGACCACTGATCGTCCCCATCTATCTGCTAATTGTGCCCATTTGACCGCTGATGTAACCCTCCTGACCGCTGATGGTGTCCATTTAACCAAGCGGTGGGGTGGTTGACCCTTCTAATTTGCAGGAAGCCCAAGGGAAAATCTCCTGACGTCCTTCTAATTGACAATTGTCCATCGCCAAGCCTGCATGGGTTGGTGTAGACGTAACGTGACTGATCTGACCAAAAATCTTTCGGTCTTCCGTCGCATGCATTTCATAGGGTCTAGGGTTACAAACCTCAGTCGGAATGCCATTAGGGAAGTCAAGCAGTATCACTCGCTTCTTATCTAAGGTTCCAATCTGCAAGGAGCCTTGTCTAAGATTTAGGTCCACTAAGTGATCGTATAGCCAATCTTGGCCAAGGATTAGGGGTTCTATCAGGTCATCATCATGGCACACTAGTAGCTTCACTGTCAAGGTCACTTCGTTTATGAGGATAGGAAGGTCCACCTCACCCATGCAAGGGGTTTCCATGCCTCCTAGCCCTATGAGGTATGCCTCAATTGGCCGCATTTCTATTCCTGAGTCCTTATAGTGGGACCATCTAATCGCACTAGTCACAGCACCTGAATCAATTAAAGCCCTAAGCTCTTGGCAAGGGTTGCCGTGCTCTAGCCTGATTGTAATGAATGGTCTCCTGTCCACTATGCTAAGGTGTGTACTTGACTTTGCTTGACACATGGCCATGGGGTATCTGGGTGATGTTTCTAGGTGGTTATAATGTTATCTCCTTAGTCCTTGTCTTCTTAGCTTCACACGCTTAATGTGTTCTATGGCTTCTGCCTGAGCTTCTGCGCGTATTCTATTTTCTTCCTCCTTACGCTTCTTTGCCAATGTGAGTCGTCTAAGCATATCCTCAGTAAGAGGTTCTTGATATAACTTGACTTTACAGCCACTAATGTAATTAGGCATTATGTCCTCTTCTAAGGTGGCTAATTGTACTGCTCCACTTGTTGAGAGTCTGTTAATGATCATAGGTCCATAACCTCGCTTTTCTAACTTTCATGCATGTTGTTTCAGAGTATATACTAGAACTAAATCTCCTTCTTTCAAGCCTTTATCTTTCACATGTGCATCAAAATATGCTTTTTGTCGCTTCTTTGCCACGTATATTCCTGCTGCTGCTTTTAGCCTGGTTTCTCCTAATCGTTCCAAGTCCATTATTCTTGCTGATAATTCATGGCTGGTCCACTGATGTTCTTGTGCAACCTTAAGGGTCGGTATCAAGAAGTCCAAAGGAAGCACAGCATTCTAACCAAAAACCATCTGAAAGGGAGTTGCATTGAGTACGGTCTTGCAGGCCACTCGATATGCCCAAACAGTGTGGTGTAACTGTTTGTCCCAATCTGAACGTTTGTTGTTCACGAGTTTTGTCAGTACATTACATAGGATCTTGTTAGTGCTTTCAGCCTGACCATTGGCCTGAGGATGATATGGTGCGGATTTCTTGTGAATCACCATAAAATCCTGTAACAAATATTCAATGACTTGGTTTAGAAAGTGAGTTCCTCGATCGCTCACTAACTCTATAGGCAATCCATATCTTTTAAAGACATTTTCAAATAAGAATTTTGCAGTTGTGTGTGCATCATTCTTTTTTGTGGCTTTTGCCTCTACCCATTTGGTAAGATAATCTATCGCAACAATAATGTATTCCGCATGTGTACCTTTTGCAGGGGGGTTAATGGGTCCTACAAAGTCTATACCCCACTTAGAAAATGTGCGTCCGCCCATCATGGGTTTCAATGGCATTTCATCTCTGCGAGTAGGAAATTGAGTTCTTTGGTACACATCACATCTCTTTACATAGGTATGTGCATCCATGTGAAGAGTGGGCCACCATAATCCTGCAAAGAGGATGGCTTTGATTATCCTATCTGGTCCAAAGTGACCTCCTGCAACACCTTGGTGTGCAGTCTCTAGTACGCGCAAATAATCGCTTTCATGAACACATTGTCTTAAATATCCATCTCGTCCTCGTTTGTACAAATTGTTGCCAATAAGTGAATAGTCTTGAGCTTCCTGCTCTAGACTACGTTGTCGCGCTAAATTCATTCCTTGAGGGAATGTTTTCGTCCTCAAATATGTTACTAAGATTCACTCCATTCTGGTGTGAGAGACACATGATATAATGTAGCATGTTCTACTTGTGGTCTTTCACAACAAACATGGCATTCTTTACACAACTTGTAGACATCTGCTTCCATCGAAGGCCAATATACTCCTAGTCTATGTAGAGTCTGCAAAGTACGATGTTTCGAGTGATGTTGCTAGGGCGAACGATGTTGGTCTTGTCTTGTCTTGTCTTGTCTTGTTTTACTTTGCTAATACCGTTACGGTAACGCAACAAGCAAGAATCTTTTGATTGTCTTGTTTATATATACTTCCTGCTATGATTTGATATCTTTGAGACTTTGTAATCTCTCCTTCCTTGATCCTTATCCTACGATTCTTGGGCCCATACGTGAGAATAGGGACTATCGGCTTAGCCCATTCTGGTGCTATCTCAAGGTTAAACAAGTATGCATCGGGTAACTCATCCACTATTCCTTGAGGAGCTTCTCTTGTAGTTAACCTTGAAAGGTGGTCAGCTCTGAGATGTGTCTTTCCTTTCCTGACTACTACTTCAAAATCGTACTCCATGAGTAATAGAGACCAACGTATTAATCGTCCTGTGTTACATGGCTTGTTGACTAAGTACAATAGGGCTTGATGATCTGTAAACAACTTGAACTTGTTTGCCAACAAATAATGTCTGAATTTCTTTACCGTGTAGATCATCCCTAATCCTTCTCGTTCCGTAGTGGTGTAATTTCTTTCTGCTGCATTCAACTGTCTGCTCACGTAAGCTATGGGAAGATCTATATTTCCTTCACTCGTGGGTTGTGCTAACACACATCCTATGGCGTAATTGGATGCATCCACATGTACATGGAATGGCTTACTCCAATCTGGGGTCGTCAATATAGGTGCTGAGCACAAATGTCGTTTGAGTTCATTGAATGAATTCTCACACTCGTCTGTCCATTCAAAATGGGTCAAAAGAGAGTACAAAGGCTTGGCTATGATTCCATACATGTGTATGAATCGTCTATAATAACCGCAATGGCCTATAAATGCATGTACCTCTTTCACGTTATTTGGTCTCGGTAATTCTGCAATTACTTTCACTTTTTCTTCATCTGTAGAGATTCCATTCTTTGACACAATGTGTCCTAAAATTTTTCCTTGTCTGACCATGAAAACGCACTTTTCTGGGTTCAAACAAACCTGATATTCTTGACATTTGTCAAACACTTGTCTTAACTCTGGGATATGAGTTTGTCTCTCATTTGAATGTGCACATAAGTCATCAACATAAACTTCCAAATTTTTACGTAAGAATTCCTTAAAAACATGACACATGAGTCGCTGGAAAGTAGCGGGTGCATTTGTTAAGCCAAAAGGCATCACACGAAATGCAACTGTGCCCCATTCTGTGGCAAAAGCCATTTTGTGTTGATCTTCTGGAGCAATGGCTACTTGATTATAGCCTGAGAACCCATCAAGGAAGTTGTAAACTTCCTTGCCCGCAACTCTTTCCAATAAGTGTTCTGTGATAGGAAGAGGATAACTGTCTCTAACTGTGGCGGCATTAACTTTTTTAAGGTTAATACACAAACGCAAATTTCCATTCTTCTTGGGCACAACCACAATGGGGGATACCCATTCAGTATGCTCAATTTCGTAAATAAATCCTGCTTCTATCAAGCGATTTATTTCTTCTTTAATCTTCACAGCGTAGTTATCATTGTACGTGTATGGTTTCTGTTTTGTGGGTTTTGCATCTGGAGTCATAGGGATTCTATGGGAACATATATCTGGATCTACTCCTTTCAAATCTTTGTAACTCCAGGCGAACACATCTCTATATTCGCGCAATAGGGCAACTAACTCTTCTTCTTCTTCCTTCGTCAAATCATGCCCTATGTATGTACACTTTTCTTCTTCTCCTTCTATGGCCACTATTATTTTTTTGGTTTTCTCTCGATTATCATATACTTCTCCAATGTCAGCTTTTTGTTCGGCATTTGTACCATTATTCGTCTATCTTCTATTTCATATTTCTTGAAGTTCTCGAGTACTTCAAATAAAGATTCTTCTGTTTCTGACATGGTTCTTTCTTCTTTCTTTTCTTACCTTCACTTTTGTCAGTCACTTGAGTGGCTAATCTCACCTCATTCGTAATTCCTTCGTGTTTCTGAGGATGAGTTTCTACTTTGGAAAAATATTCTTCCTCTGATGCAAATGGAGGGTCCATAATAATTGACTCTAAATCAAAGTCACTTGCATCCTCAAATGCATCAGTGCTAGGTTCACATTCTTCCAAAATTGAATCACAAATGATTGGCTCTATCGTGAAAACTGAAATGTCATAGCCATCCTCATCGCAATGGGGTGTCCATTGTTCTTCATTGATGGCTACATCCATGGTTGCTAGGATTTCTGCCCAACCATGGGGTTCGAATTCTTCGTCTGGAAATACTACAGGTGCGTACACTGGGTCTTGAAGGGTTCGTGGATGTTGTTCTACACCTAGGTTCCTTGCTTCTAACCGTTCTTCCTCTTGTTTTGCCACTTTACACATCCATAAATGAGTGTCCTCGTGTAACCATGAGGGATCTAACTCTAATGAGTGTACAGATTCTGTTTCTACCTTTGTCTTATGGATGGTATTCCATTGTATTCGGGGTACATCTCGATGTGAATAGTCTTTAAGATTAACTTTGGTAGTCACTCCTAAATGTTGCAAGTACAAAGAATTAGTTCCCCAATCTTGTACAATTTGCAACTCACGCATGAACGGTCGTCCCAATATCATCTCATAAGCGTGATTTTTCGCAAAGTCACAAATGGCAAAGGTATGCTCAAATTCTACACCACAAGTGGAGAGAGATATGCCTTCTAGTAAGCCTAATGGTTTTTCTATGTGTCCGTCAGCTATTTGTAGCTTCATCCTGGTGGGTCTTAATGCTGGCTTACCCCAACGTTTCCATAAAGCGGTGGTAGCTATGGCTACTCCGGCTCCTGAATCTAAGATGGCTTTCGTGGTGTAGCCCTGATGGGTTATTGGAAGATAAGTATTACCTTCCTCTCCTTTGCTTACATCTCCGATCTTTTCTACGGGTATCTCTAGTACCTTTTTGTGTGTTCCTATCTGTGAGGGTGTAGTAGCAAGCTCAGGGAATTGATTTGCTACATGCTTCCACAGTTCTGGTTTTACCTTCAACAATTCCTCAACAGTGAGGTGACACTGAACTTTAGCGTTCTTCACCACTTCCGTGTTTCTAGGGATTACTGATTCTTCATTCCTCACTATTATCGTGGGTGCTCTCATGCTATAGACTTGTCTTCCCAAGGTCCTGTGAACTGAGGTAATTCTTGCAAAGAGTTAGATTCAAATCATGTGTGTTCACTCAGTTGTTCTTCCTCTACATCATCGTAAATAGAGGGGATATCTTGGGGGAATTGTTCCTTCAAGTCATCTATTTCCTGAATAGGAGGATGGGTGCCTTGTTCTTTTCTCCACTTCTCTTCTTGGATTTCTCTCAAAAATTCATGTGAGTACCTATGTATGGAAGATAGGTTGCCTTGACTTTCTATATAGGGTACTTGAGAAAGGGATGGTGCATTCTTTTCTTGTGTCTCTGAGGCAATAGGGTTCCTATGCTGATTCTTTTTCTCCTTGCTATCAATCAAATATTCTAGCCTCTCCATTAATCCTTGAAAGTGTAATTCTGGTTTTGCCATGTTATTCCAATTTAGATATCTAGAGGCTTCAAACATAGCTTGCGCTAGCTCTACCATCTTCATGCAAATTTTAGTCCTCTCAATTTCTAGGTCTGCTCAAGGGTACTTCTTGCTCATTTTAGCTACTTGAGGTCCTCCCTTTATTCTCGCGTGATACGCACGAAACATCATGTCTAGGTTTTCTGGTATGGGTTCCGCTAAAACTAATCCTGATTTCTGAGCTAGGTTCTCTTGATTCAATTCCTGTGAAGTCAATTCTAGAATTTTGGCTCTAGATTCCTTGAGACTTCCTTCCAATTCCGTTATTTTTTTACTCCATTTTCTCTTAATTCTTTCTCTGGAATCTTTCCAAGATTTTGTCTTTTTACTGCTAGATTCTCCAACTTCACTAGTTCCTGACTAAGCTATTGATTCTGTAGGAGTGCCTGGGCTCTTGTTATAGCTTGGATAGGCACGTATGTAGGGTTGGATCCATCTGTGTTGTTTACAATACCTATCACGTTGATCGGTGTCACATTTGAAGCATTAGCAGGGTTCTTAGGACAATCTTTTATGATGTGCTCTTTACCACAATCGGCACAAAAGCCTTGTATGTTATAGTACTGCGACTGTCCTGCTATCGGAGGATGTGGACAATCCTTTATGAAATGATCTCCTTGGCACCTAAAGCATGGTCCTCTAGGGCCCTGTGGTCTTTTTTGTCTTAATTGGGGCCGCGGATTCGGGTTTGTGTACAACACATTAGAATAGTCAGGCTCCCAACTAGGTTCCACTGGTGGACTATCATATTGATATGTCTCTACGTGTTCTGGTGACTCTGTGTAATATGCGGGTGGACTATCCACATGAGTAGAGTCAAAACTGTTAGAGTTCGGATCACTCTCTGTGATCAGGGGTGAAGAAGGCACTAAAGCCCTACTTAGGTTTTCTTCTACAGCAGCGTATTTCACTAAGATGACATTCGATGGTGGGGGTGGCTACTGAGCTAAGACAGGTTGAGGTCTTTGTTGAGCCTAATATGGATAATTTTGAGGAGGCCTATAGTAATAAGGCTGAGCATTATATTGGCCTTGATACCTACCTGGTTGCGGGTAGTTCTGTCTCATTGCATGTTTGTTGTATGGACAGTCCTGAGCCGTATGATTCGTGTATCTTCTCTCAATAGTACAATATTGGCCACTAGGGTTGGCTTGCGGTTGTGTCGCATTGGGCACACATTTGCCAAATGATTTCCACCACAGGTGTAACAACGTACGTTAATTGTTAACTTGGGCATCTGTTTACTAGAAACTCCTAGTTTCTGGGCCACTTTTCTGCTAGGTCCTCTATCGAGTTAGACAACTTTGTGGATGCTAGAGATGAACAATCCGAGTCCTTATAGACCTTTGAGAGTTCCAACTCGTCTCCTAAGTTGTCCTCAATGTCTATGCAAATTCTTACACACTGCTCTAGCGTTTTGGGTTCCTTCAAGTATACATAGGAGCGTAGTTTAGAGCTAAACAAGCCGTCTAAAAACAATGACACTTGTTTGGCTTGTGAGGGTAGCTCTTGCATTGGACATCTTTCAACATATTGTCTAAACCTATGTCCTGCGAGTCTAACTATTTCCTGAGGGGTCTGTTTGAAACTATGAATCAACGAAGACGTATCATCTCTGATCCCACTTTTAGAGAATTCAGTGATGAATATCACTAAATTGCCTTTGTTGCAATGGTTGGAACCAAGTTAAAGTGGTGTTCTTTAACGTTAGTCCAAATGCGTTATATTGCGTGAACATGTCTTCGACTTGTTCTGCCCGTAGCACTTGCTAAAATTCCGCTATATGGTCATAGGGATCTCCTGTCCCATCAAAATAAGTTTTCATGGACTTCACTAACTGAGTGGGTCTTAGTATTCTTGCGTGTTCATGTGGTCTAGGTAGAGGAAAATCATCTCTACCACCGGGCATTCTTTGTCTTTCCACTCTGTCCGTGTCTATGGTGGTTCTATCTCTCCCTATGGAATGATTGAAGCTTACTTCGGGTCTCTCTTTATTTTTCTCCCTTTGATTAGCGTGGGTTGAGGATGTTCCTGCCCCTTGTTGGCTCGTGTTTAGGTTTGTTCGAGATGGAGGGAATACCAACTCACCTCTCCATGTGTAGGTATTTCTTGCGTGGTCAGGTACCACAAATACTCTTTCTGAAGTTTCATCCAGGTATACAACCTTTCCAGGTGTATCTGGGTCCTTGAATTCGTAGATTATGATGGAGCCTACCTCACTAGGTTGTTTCGTTCTGTACCTCCAAAATACTTTGTCAGTTTCTTTATTCACAAACAACTCTATGCTCCTGTTGTCCTGAGGGGTCCAATCTGGAACTAGTACTCGTGTCAGTACAGCTTTCCCTCTAGGTGTCCTAGGTTCTTCTAATGGTTCTTTTCCTTGAGATCTCATTTCCGTCTCTAACTGAATTACACTAAACTCATTCGTATTGTTTGGATGAGTACTTAAGATGTACATCGTTCCTTCTTTGTCTATGTATGCTTCTCTTTCGAATTTCACCACTGGACGTTCCAATCCAATGGGTTGATCAGGATTGTGCATTTGCACCACTTGTCTTCGCAAACCATCCTCATAGATGCGAGCACCTAAGCGGTTGGTTCGGAGAAATTCTAATTGCGTTCTATAGGGTCCTTCAGGTCTTTCTAAATATGCTACGTTTGACCCTCCTTCTGGTCTTTCTGTGCTAAATGCCATTTTTTATTCACTCGTGTCTAAGCTCTCGTAGGGGTAACTTGTGTTCAATTGTTGAGCCCACGATCGAGCAGTAGTGCCTACACTTGCTTCTAATGATCTAAGGCTTCGTCGGTCAGACTTACCTATATGTTTGCCCGATCTAAGGTTCATGAATTTACTTCCTTGCACACTCAGTACACGCTCAGATCGTCAATGATTCTTTGTTCTTTCTTTCTTGGTTCTTTTTAAGTTTCTTCAGATTCTTGTCTAGATGTATGCGTCAGGAATTCGACTTTCTGTGGTACTTTGAGTTCTCGTTCTGTCAGACTTATGTTCTTTCCCTTAAGTTTTCGTATCACACACCTTTATCTTTAGTCTTAGACTTGATAAATTTAAGTCTCTTATACTTGATGTGTTCCTATCGTCGTTAGTCCACAAAGCTACCGTTTAGCCTAAGCTAAGAATTGACTGAGGGGGTTGAGTAATCTTTCAACCTCGAGTTAGCTTTGTTGGTTGCTCTGATGCCCAAGAAGCCGCGCTTCCCAAGCCTTGCATCCTTCAGTGCCTTGCCTTGATTGCCCTTGATTGCCCTTGCTAGACCTGGAAAATTCAATATTAGACCAATTTCACAAATGGATGATCAAGCACTAGAGTAGATACACCCTTAAAGGTCCTTTTCCTTTTGCCCAAAATTTCAATGCTCCCCCCTGGCTATAAAGCTCAAAAAACGGACTTCGGATGAAAAAGATATGACCGTTCAGGCCCTGGGGGGTGAAAACTGACAAACAGGTTTTTCTTCAATTATGAGCTAAGGGGTCTCCTATGAATCTAATCACCCAAAAAGTTCCCAAAATTAGCCCCAAAATTGACCAAAAAATCAATTCCAAAAAATCCGTTTGGGGTGGACAATCGCGATGGTCTGAGATAATCGCGATGGTATGGGACCGTCGCGATGGTCCAGGTGAACCGTCGCGATGCCGTGGCACAATCGTGATGGTCCGAAAGTGCGAACTGTTGCAATGGCGTGAATTTGAGTAGTCGCGATGGCGTGAATGTGAACTGTCACGATGGTCTAGAATGAACGATCGTGATGGCTCGATCGGCGAACAATCGCGATGGCATCAATCAACGGTCAACGTGAGCCGTCGCGATGGTCACAGATGTGATGGCGTGAGCCAATCGCGATGGTCTGGGTGCGATGGTGTGAGCCAATCGTGATGGTTCAATTTTCGAGGTGTCGCGATGGTCTGAGGGTGTCGTCGCGATGGTCCGAGGGAGTGAACTGTCGTGATGGTCTAGCTTGCCGCATGGCAGCATCGGCACGATGGCATGAGCCAATCGCGATGGCGTGGGGTCGACGGGATCGTCGCGATGGTCCAAGTGAACCGTTGCGATGGCTCAAATGAGCCGTCACGATGGTGCGAGACCGTCGCGATGGTCCAACCGAGCCGTCGTGATGGCTTGAGCCAATCGTGATGGTGTGACACAATCGCGATGGTCTGAGCCAATCGCGATGGTCCACCAAAGTATGAATTTTTGAAATGCGTTTGTAGATGCGTGTATGCGTGTGTGTCGCCTACCTCGTGGTGAACTCGCTTACCAAAAATTCCAAAGTTGGCAAACCATCACGATGGTCTGACACCTACGGCAGATCTCTGATAGAAAATGAAATTTTACCTTTTTGCAGCCTTCCTGATGCTCTGGAGTATTGTACCTGCAATAAAACTCAAAAATACAGTAGCACATGCAAGCACAAAAGCTCTCTCGCATGCACAAATGAGGAGAAATGAGGAGAATGGGTGTGGATATGGTGAATTTTCTGATTTTTTTGGAGTTGAAGATGATGATGCGGGGATGAAGATGGAGTGTGGGGGAGGTGAAAAACACCAAAAACAAACTAAAAACAACAACAAAAACTGAAATTTTTACCTTCCAACGCCACTTCTTGCTATACTCTTACCATCACACATTCGCCCTAGACTCGATCCCCGGCAACGGCGCCAAATTTGGTGTTGCTCTAGCACAATGGTGAGAACCACGTTAAGAAGTTCCACCTCCTTAATGTCAATCCGCGGAAGAGATAGGAGTGATATGAAGATCGTGAATGTGAGATGAAGTGAGAGTGAAGGTGAGAAGCATAGAGATGCACACACACATACACACACACTACGAAGAGACAAGCAAGACAAAATGAAAGGTGAGAAATTAACTCTATTGCTCAAAATCTCAATTACAAGCTCAAACTAGCTCTAAGCTCACACTAACCAACACTAAGTAACCTCAAAAATGAGCTCTCTAGCTCTTTTTATAGATTCTAGACTAGTTTTGACCGGTTTCACATCTAGTGACCAGCATAGTTAAAAAATAGGTCCTAAGCGCTATTTGAGAGGGTAAACGGTGTCTAAAAATGACCAAAATTGGTACGCTCATTCTACCTAAGCTCCTCAAGCTCGAGAACTCCTCAGCTTGCACAAAATGGAGTTATGCATTACAAAAAGGGTTTTTTCTATGTTACATATGTTACAATAGTGATGAAAATCACTGTTGGAGGTTTTGAAGAATATTTATAAAACATAAATCTTTAAAAATTGATTCGACTGGCTCCCTGATCTATCTTTACATGCTTCCACATCTTCTATGTGTTGGAGCAAGTCTATGACAAGCCTAAGTATTGGCTTGAGTCTCACAAAGTCTTAGAAGAAGCTTTAAAAAGAAGACTATGTAAAGTTCACTTGTGAACTACCTCTTGTAACTTTTGAAGAGTTTACTTAATGTAAAAGTAAGAGAATCTTAAGTGGTTGAGTCCACTTGATCAAGAATGGAAAGAGGAGCCACGAATTCGTGATTTGTGGTAGGTAGAGAATCAAATCAATCATTGATTGATTGGAGAGTGATTGAGGGAAGTTAGCCTCCCAAACTCAACTATAAATAGATGGCAGTTTTAGTCGTGGTTAGAGAGACCTATGTGAAGACCTCCAAGAGCTGAGCTTTATGCCATATCAAGGTGTGATTACAAGGCACACATATGTATCAGTAAGTCATTGTATTGTACAAGCAATATACTTTCATTTTCATGATTATTTGAGTTCATCTTTCCATGTTCTTGTGAAGTGTACTACTCACTGCCATTACTCTCAGTTTTTCTCAGTCAGCTTGCAGAGATGTTTTCTCTGAGCTTGGTGCATCATTTTTAGTGATTTAACTTGGTAAAGTTAGCTCTATAAGTCTACTATATGCTCACAAATTTTCATGTCATTTGAATGTTGCAATCTTCAGTTATGTTCATTTAAAGTCAATAGGGTCTGTTCATCTTCACTTCTCTGTCAGGTACCCGACTTTTTCACTCATCTTGTCAGAGCCATTTCTCAGTGGTTACTTATCCAAATTCAGTGATTTAAAGCTTGTTGGATTCATCTTACCGTTTAGTATGAACATACAAATTTTCATAATCATTGGATTTCTACATTTTGAGTTATGTTGATTTTTCTGCTCACTCGTCTATTTCTGTAGCAGCCCTTGAAAATCGGGATGATGTCATCACTTGTTAAAACTCAGTCTCAGTGTGTGGTTCATTATTTTTTATGAGATTACTCTTGAAAGTTAGCTCTTTAAGTTGCCTAGACTTCCCCAAGAGGAATTGAGCTAATTGCTGCTGTGCTCAGAGAATTATGTAAAACACTAGACAGGTGTATGAACCAAGAATAGCAAGTTTTCACCTCTGAGCTAACTCCAACTTATCTGTTTTGATCTATCTTTTTGAGAGTGATCTTCCAAGGTACATAGGGTGTCTAATACATCCATTGGCAAGCTAAAAGGGCCCACCATATACTCCTGGAGTTCATTTGGCTGGTGTAGATCAAGGATTTTGCAACACCTCTTCATCTTCAAGCACATACCTATCCATCTCTTCACAGTGGTATCAGAGCAAGGTTGGACAACATGGCAGATGGATTTCCTTCATCAATTGACAAATTGAACAGAGGTAACTACTCAGCTTGGTCATTAAGAATGGAAGCTTATCTCCAAGGTAGAAGTTTATATGGTTATGTGGCTGGAGATGAAGTTATGCCAAGTTTTAGGAACAAAAGTCAACCAACACAAGAAGAGCAAGAAAGATTGAGCACATGGTGCTCCAAGGATGCACTTGCAAGGTCTTATCTCCTCAACTCTATCTCAGATTTTTTGTTGCCTCACATTAGGAGTTGTAAGACATCTCATGTGGGATGCACTTGAAGCTTTCTTTTCTTCAAGTACCAAAGCTAGGAAGCATCAACTATGGCTAGATTTCACAACTCTCAAGAAGGCTCCCAAACAAAATGTGACTGATTTTGTCACAAAGCTCAAGGACATAGCGGATCAGTTGGGAAGCATTGGAGAGGTAATAGATGAAGAGCAAATTGTAAGGCAGGTCATCAATGGTTTGAAGGCAGATGACAAGTGGGAAGCATTCACCACAGCTATGGATTTGTACATGGACATGCATGTACCTGATTTCAATACACTCATTGGTCAACTACTTACTCAAGCGGCAAAGCTTATCAAAAATGGAGAAAGCTCTAAAGGTAATCAATCTTCAGCTTTATACACGGATAAAAGCAAATCTAAAGATAACAAAGGAAAGGCAAAGAAAGTGGATGATGAAGCAGGTACATATCAAGCTAACTATGCAGGTAGAGGAAGACATGGAAGAGGTAGAGGAAGAGGAGGTAGACAAGGCAGGGGGAGATCCCAAGACTCCAACCCATGTTCTATTTGTGGATTAACTAATCATACAACTAAAAATTGCTTTAGGAATTCCAGGAATCAAAGAGGCAGAGGATACAATAGAGGAAGTTATGGCTACTCAAGAGGAAGGTTCAATAACTACCATGGCAACTACAACAACTACAATCATTCAAACTATCAAGGAGGCTACAAAGGAAGGAGAGACTACAATAACTACACAGAAGACTCAAACAAAGAGGATTCATTATTGATCATGAACATGGCTATGCCACAAGGTAAATCTGATGAGCATGTTTTCTACATAGATTCAGGTTGTTCAAATCATGTGGCAGGAAATGTGGCACTCCTATCAGATTTAGAAGATCCAAGGAATAAGCATGAGGTACAAACAGGAGATGATACAAAACATCCTGTGGAGAAAATAGGCAATGTCAAAGCACCTGATGGAAACATCAACCTACTCAGTAAGGTACTCTATGTCCCTACCATTACAAAGAATTTGATAAGTGTTGGGCAGATAGTAGAGAAAGGGTTGCAAGTCAGGTTCACAAAAGCAGGAGCATTTGTTGAAGATCCAAGTCAAGGATTCAGAAGAATTGCAAAAGGTGAAAAGACAAGTAGATTGTTCACATTTGAATTACAGGACACTAGAAACATTGCTCTCTTTAATTATGGTAGTCAGACACTCATAGAATTGGAAGTATGGCACAAAAGGTTAGCACATATTGGTGAAAGGTCATTAAAGCAAATCTACAGGGACCAAAGTGTACTTGGACTTCCTAATTTGTCAAAACAACATATGATTTATAAGTGTAGTGCATGTCAATTTGGAAAGTCTCACAGGTTACCATTCATGAAGAAAGGTTATATGCATGGAGATCTCTTGGAGTTGGTTCATACAGATGTATGGGGACCTAGCAAGGAAGCTTCAATATCTAGATCAAGGTATTATGTTTCCTTTATTGATGATTGCAGCAGATGGACTATCCTATTCTTTATGAAACACAAAGATGAAGTTTTTTCATGTTTCAAAAGATATTTGGCTCTTGTGGAGAATCAAACAGGTAAATCACTAAAAAGGCTAAGGTCAGATGGAGGGGGAGAATACTTCTCCCATGAGTTTGATTCTTTTCTTCAAGAAAGAGGAATCAAAAGAGAGGTAACTACAAGGTACACTCCTGAGCAAAATGGAGTGGCAGAAAGGAGGAATAGGACAATTGTTGAAGCTGCAAGGTCTATGTTAAATGAAAAGCATTTACCTAATTACTTATTGGTTGAGGCTGTATCTACAGCCACTTACTTGATTAACAGGTTGCCTTCAAAATCCCTCGATGGGATGACTCCATATGAGGCTTGGAATGGAAGAAGACCAAGCTTAGATCATTGTAAAATTTTTTGATGTATTGCTTTTGCTCATGTTCCTTCACAGGTTAGAGGCAAGATGGATCCAAAGGCAGAAAGGTGTGTATTTATTGGATATGACAACAATCAAAAGGGCTACAGGTTATACAACCCTACCAACAAAGGATTCTTGGTAAGCATAGATG
Source organism: Ceratopteris richardii (assembly GCA_020310875.1). Classification (NCBI taxonomy): domain Eukaryota; kingdom Viridiplantae; phylum Streptophyta; class Polypodiopsida; order Polypodiales; family Pteridaceae; genus Ceratopteris; species Ceratopteris richardii. The sequence continues at coordinate 145,775,982 of CM035422.1, forward strand.
TAGTTTTTGATGAGAACAATTCATGGTATGAAGATTCATGCAGGAAGATCAATTTACCATATGATCTTGAAGAAGATTTTCCAAAGCTTGGTAGAGAACAATCAAAGATTGAAGAACAAGACACCTCAGAGGATGATGAAGAATCTCACATGGAAAAGATCAAAGCATGGAAGTCTAAAGGTAAAGCAAAATTGCAGGAACTTGGACATGAGGCAGAATCATCACATCATGGCCTAAGAAGATCTATGAGGGAAAAGAAAAAACCAGAAAGGTATGGGTTTGACACCTCATTAGTAACTAAACATTCTATCTACATAGCACAGGACATAAACCAAGAGGAGCCATCATCATTTGAAGAGGCCAAAGCAAAAACAGAATGGAAGCATGCAATGAAGGAAGAGATCGAAGCACTTGAGGAAAACAACACTTGGGATTTGGTGCCCAAGACTTCATCCATGAAGGTAATAGGCTCAAGATGGGTCTATAAACTCAAGAAGAATTCTGATGGTTCAATTAATAGGTATAAGGCAAGGCTTGTGGCAAAAGTCTTTGCACAAACTCAGGGAATTGATTATGAGGAGACTTTCTCTCCTGTGGCAAAGATGCCTACTATTAGGGTTTTGCTTAGTATTGCCTCTTCCAAGAATTGGAAGATACTTCAACTAGATGTAAAGAATGCATTCTTGAATGGTTGGATAACAAAAGAGGTATATATGGCACAACCACCTGGTTTTGAGAATCAAGTTTATCCTGATTATGTGTGTAAACTTAACAAAGCATTGTATGGTCTCAAGCAAGCTCCAAGAGCTTGGAATTTCAGGCTTGTTTCATTCTTGCAGGACAAAGGCTTTCAACCAAGCAAGGCATATCCTTCACTCTTTATTAAAAAGAGTAATTCTGAGATCATCTACCTATGTGTATATGTAGATGATATTATATTGACAGGAAATGATGCAGATGGTATGAAGAAGATCAAAGATCAGATGAGAGAAGAGTTCAAGATAAGTGATTTGGGTTCACTTACCTACTTCCTAGGTTTGGAAGTTGTCTACAAAGATCATGGTTTGTTTCTCACTCAAAGAAAGTACATTAAGGACATGTTGGCAAAATTCAAGATGCAAGATTGTAAGATTGCAGGTACTCCAATGGAGGTCAATCACAAATTGAGCTCACATGAAGGTGAACTCATAGAGGACATCACATCATATCAAAGTCTAGTGGGTAGTCTCAATTATGCCACATTGACAAGAGTAGATATATGTTACAGTGTGAGTGTGCTAAGCCAATTTATGCACACACCAAGGAAACCACATATGGATGCTGCCAAAAGGATTCTCAAGTATCTCAAAGGAACCATAAATGAAGGACTTTATTATCCTTATGTATCTGATTTAGGTTTGAAGCTATTTTCTGATGCAGATTGGGCTGGCTCCAAGGAAGATAGAAGGAGCACTTCAGGTTATCTTACCTTTGCAGGTTCAAAGCTTATTTCATGGTCATCCAAGAAGCAACCCACAGTTGCTCTCTCTTCTACTGAAGTTGAATACAGAGGTCTTGCCATAGCTACACAAGAAGCTATGTGGATGAAGACAATATTCAAAGATCTTGGATTGGAGTTTGGAACTCCAACTATTTTTGGTGACAATATGAGTTCTATTCACTTGGCTGCTAATCCTATTTTTCATGCAAGGACTAAACATATTGAAGTTCATTATCACTATGTACGAGAGAAGGTTCTAAGCAAAGAGATTCAAATATCATATGTGTCCACTCATCAACAATGTGCAGATATTCTAACCAAAGCATTGGATGGTACAAAGCTTTGCAAATTCAAGGCTATGATTGGTTTGCAGATAATCTTGGAAGATTGAAGACCTCAAGCATACTTGGCTTGAGGGGGAGCTGTTGGATCAAGTCTATGACAATCCTAAGTATTGGCTTGAGTCTCACAAAGTCTTAGAAGAAGCTTTAAAAAGAAGACTATGTAAAGTTCACTTGTGAACTACCTCTTGTAACTTTTGAAGAGTTTACTTAATGTAAAAGTAAGAGAATCTTAAGTGGTTGAGTCCACTTGATCAAGAATGGAAAGAGGAGCCACGAATTTGTGATTTGTGGTAGGTAGAGAATCAAATCAATCATTGATTGATTGGAGAGTGATTGAGGGAAGTTAGCCTCCCAAACTCAACTATAAATAGATGGCAGTTTTAGTCGTGGTTAGAGAGACCTATGTGAAGACCTCCAAGAGCTGAGCTTTATGCCATATCAAGGTGTGATTACAAGGCACACATATGTATCAGTAAGTCATTGTATTGTACAAGCAATATACTTTCATTTTCATGATTATTTGAGTTCATCTTTCCATGTTCTTGTGAAGTGTACTACTCACTGCCATTACTCTCAGTTTTTCTCAGTCAGCTTGCAGAGATGTTTTCTCTGAGCTTGGTGCATCATTTTCAGTGATTTAACTTGGTAAAGTTAGCTCTATAAGTCTACTATATGCTCACAAATTTTCATGTCATTTGAATGTTGCAATCTTCAGTTATGTTCATTTGAAGTCAACAGGGTCTGTTCATCTTCACTTCTCTGTCAGGTACCCGACTTTTTCACTCATCTTGTCAGAGCCATTTCTCAGTGGTTACTTATCCAAATTCAGTGATTTAAAGCTTGTTGGATTCAGCTTACTGTCTAGTATAATCATACAAATTTTCATAATCATTGGATTTCTACATTTTGAGTTATGTTGATTTTTCTGCTCACTGGTCTATTTCTGTAGCAGCCCGTGAAAATCGGGATGATGTCATCACTTGTTAAAACTCAGTCTCAGTGTGTGGTTCATTATTTTTGATGAGATTACTCTTGAAAGTTAGCTCTTTAAGTTGCCTAGACTTCCCCAAGAGGAATTGAGCTAATTGCTGTTGTGCTCACAGAATTATGTAAAACACTAGACAGGTGTATGAACCAAGAATAGCAAGTTTTCACCTCTGAGCTAACTCCAACTTATCTGTTTTGATCTATCTTTTTGAGATTGATCTTCCAAGGTACATAGGGTGTCTAATACATCCATTGGCAAGCTAAAAGGGCCCACCATATACTCCTGGAGTTCATTTGGCTGGTGTAGATCAAGGATTTTGCAACACCTCTTCATCTTCAAGCACATACCTATCCATCTCTTCACACTATGCCTCTGGCTGCTACCAACAATCATTGATGTGGAGAATAATGTCAAATCGATGGTCAATCATGACAATGCATCACCCATTTGTACATCTAGAGATTCAATGTGTAATATGGATAAATGTATCGATGAATCTCTAGATCAATCTCCAACAACACTACCCATTGACCCCTTGCAGAAGTCTGATGCATGTATAGAAGATCAACCTTTGTTGCATTCCCCATGTCAAGATGGTTTTTCTCAAAAAACTCGCATAGAAGGCCCAAAAGACCCTTACATCAAGAATCAGAAATCACATTTTCTTGGTAATGTCAAGCAAATTTGGGTGGCCAAGAAATTACTTAGAGCCCAACCAAATCGCACTATGATATGGGTACCAAAGAAAGCCCTTGCACAAAATCAGCCCCCTTGTTTGTTATTGATCTTTGGAGTTGTCCTCTATCATTTAGCATAAAGAATCGACAATACATCTTTATTTTGTCAATCCTGGAAGTATTCATGAGACCATAGCCCCTTCTAGATGATAGAATCCAAGAAATAAGAGAATAATGGCTGGATTTCTAAGAATAGTGAAAATGAAGAGGAATTTCTAGGGTTTGGATTATCTTGAGCAAATCTCCACCATTTTCCACAATCTTGGTGTCTATTTCATGCTATACCATACAGACAAGACAATCGCGATTCTGTGAAAATAGACGATTTTCATCTCCAGCACCTTTCTTCATCAACTTATCACTCAGCACATCAATATTCAGCTCTCTTCATACACATTCAACAGAATTACACAATAGAAGCTTACAAATCTCCATGGATACACAAGAATTGGACTCACAAATCAAAGAAACCACACAAAGAGGAGAAAACACGATTTTCAGCAGAAAACTCCTTCTCTATTCACTTGGATATCATGTAAACAAATGATTAACCAACCTCCTCATAATAGAGGAAATTATCTTATATACATTTTCAAGTGTCCCTTTTCACACTTGAATTTTGGTCCTTTCCTCTATTATTCTAAAAATATGCTATCTAGGAGTTTCCAAAAATTCTAGAAAAATTACATAAGATTCTATCCTACATAAGGAAGACTCTTCCTTATTTTTACAACAGCTGCATAATTATTTTTACAAGTTTTTGTCATTTTACAATTATTTTTCTTCAAAAAGGCTTCCAAAAATACATCTTCTAACATCCTTCCCCTCCTAAACCTTTTGGCTCCTGACAAAAGACTTTCCTGCTCTTCTGTACTAATAGCTTTTTCTTCATTTCTTCTTTCTTTGATAGACTTGTGACAGCAAGTCATGACTTTTCCTTTCTGTAATGTTTAGATTATTGACCATTTCAAACAATGCCTTTCTCCACTGTACTGCAGCTTCTGGTTTATCAATGACGTCCTTTTTCAAGTACTCTGTATAGGCGGCTTCATATGCTGTGAGTCTGGACTTAGTAACAACTGACAAATTTCCAAAAATCTCAGATTCTCTTTCAAAAAACCCATAATCAAATGCATCTTCAAAAATTTGTAAGTAATGACTGTCCAAAAATATTACTCTGCTATAATATGCCATTAAGCAGATTCTATCAGGTGTTTCGCTAAGATCAAACAATAATGCATCTGTGGGAGAATTGAACCCAATGTAATTTAATGTTCTGATATCTGTATCGGTGTATGTTTCTATACAGGCCAAAATTAATCTCATTATTCTGATAAGTAGAATGCATGCAGGATCATTTACATCTTTGTATGTAGCTATAACGGACTCAGCTGTATCCACCATGTAACTTTTTGTAGGCCATGTGCGTGCCTTTGGACCGGCTATTTTGGGAAATTCAACCACTTAGGTGGAATTTGACCTTCTCTCCGTCTTTCCCAAAAAATTGTCCATTCTCTTCTTCTTGCCACTGGACAGTAAGCTGGATTAATTTTTAAGTAAAGAGGTGCCTCCTTCCAAATTTTCCTACATTCTTTGTTGGCATCCAACCATTTGTTCCTCCACTTTGGATTGGCTCTTTCAAATAATTCTTTAGTCACATTGATATCCTCTTCATACTCAAGATATTTGTTTGGAGGTAGCCCAACTTTGGCCAACTGATAGTTCTTGATACTCTCCATGATCATACACAATGGTATACCCAATCCATCTGCGGCCCCATGATGCTGATCTGGATTAATCTCCTTATTTAATGCAAATGTGACAATTTGTTCCTCATATTCATCATGCATTTTCCTGATAAAATCCATTCTGGAATCTCTATTTGTCAACAATTTTTTTACAAAATCTTCTAAATATTCTCCTTCTGATCTTTTATCTGCCGGTTCACTGTCATGTTGTATTCCATCATTATTTTCCACCTCATATTCTTCTGTATATGTAGTCTCTACATGTGTTTCTTTCTGAACCTGTGGCTTATCCAATTTTTTCTGTAATTCCTCTATCGTCATCATCAGACTTCCATTCTGTTTTGCCCATAACTCTCTTTCTTTTTTCCATTCATTCTATTCCTTTTCCCTCCTTGTCTGCCAATCACTTCTTTCTTTTTCCATATCCAGGTGCAACTTGTTATATCCTCTCATTGATGTAGCAACATGTATACTAGCCTGTTTTTCTAGTTCCTTGGCTTCTTTGAATTCTATTTGTAATCTCTTAATCTCTGTGAGTAATTCTTCCTTTTCTTTCTCTGTCATCTGAACTGTCTGACTTTCCTCCTTTAACTGACCTTCCTCCAATAGCAGCTTGTTGATTTCTTCATTTGCTTTGGTCAAAATCTGATAAGAGGTCTGCAAGGTTCTATGTCTTCCTTCAATCTTTCTCAACTCCATTTCCAATTTATTATTCTGCTCTGTTAATTTTACACTCTTTTCTTCTAGATATTGAATCTTATTTTGCTTCTGCACTTCTAACTCTTCCAAAGCAATTATTTTGTTTGTAAATTCCTCATTTTTCTCTTGCACCTTCCTCAATTGTTCTGACATTTGCTCCTTCTCCCTTTTGTGCTCTTTAATAATCATACTGCCTTTCTCAAATTCGGACTCTGCTACCATCCCTGAGATGATCATATTCCTGCTTGAAGGTCTGAACTGTTCAATGTTACTCATAATAATTTGACATGTTGATCTTATATTCTTTGGTATTCTTTCCAATCCCCCTTCCATTTCCATTTGTTTAGCTTCTATTTGTTTGTCTTCTTTACATTCATTCTCCTCTTCCTCTTCTTCTTCATATTCTATAGCCTTGACCTGGTTTTCTTCATTGCTTAGATGAGTTTCCAGTGTTTCTTGTTCTGCCATGTCTTCTTCATGTTCCAAAATCTGAGCACCCAGATTCTTCTGCTCTAAGACATATGAAGTCAGCTTTATTTCATGTACCTTTTCCTTCTCCATCACCCATTGCTTCTCTTTAGAGAGGTGTCCTTCCTTTATTTGTATCTCCTTTTCCTGGCTTAGAGTTTCCTGAAACAGAGTATATTCAATTTCCCCAACAGAGTTTCCCTGACATTTACCTATTTGTTCTTCCTGTCCTTCCTTTTCCTGGGCTAAAACTGATTCAGTCTCCTCAAAAATCTTGACCTGATCATTACTTTTTTCTTCTTTGTGTTCTTCTTCCTGCTCATCAATGTCCGTGAGATCCATTGCTCCCTCTTGTTCTTGATCCTCATTGGTTGTAAATTCTTCATTGTTCTTCAAATCATGCAGTACATCTCTTATACTCTGGATAATCTCCTTTTCCACTACTCCTCCTGTGACTTCTTGAATATTGCCTTTCACTACTATTTCCTCTTCTTCCTGAATTTGATCTTGATCTGCACCTTTTTTATTTATAACTGGACTACTTATCTGTGCCTTTTTGTCTATTTCTGCTATGCTCTCATCTAATTTGAAGTAAGTTTGTGAGGGTTTTGTCCATATGGATTTCATCCTAGTATGCACCAGTCCACAACTGACTTCTTCTCTTATTTCTCTTTCTTTTTCTATCATAACTGCTTTTCCCTTCATCAACCTTCTTTCATCTTCAGAATTAAGCTGTTTTCCTGCCTGTTCCTGAATCTGCTTCTCCTGAGACTTCATCTTCAATTCTTCAGGTGTTTTCTGTTTCTCAGGAGCCTGTGTAATTACATTAGGAGTATTTGGTATTGATAAATTCAGACTCTTTAATAAAAAGCTCTCAATATCACTTTCAGAATCAGAGGAAAAATGTGAAGGTCCTCCTCTTTCTGGTTCTTTGAGTCTTGATGCTTCTACCACAGTGGATGGCTTCTGTGTTTCTTCCACTATTACTTCTTCCATTTCTTTTGTGGTTACAGTTCCAACAACTGATTTTCCCTTTCCCTTCTTGGTCAACTTCTTCTTTTGCACTGGTTTCTTTGGAACCTTCTTTTTTACCACAATAGTGGTTCTGGTCTCTGCACGTACACATACACGTACACGTACACATACATGTACACGTACATGTACACATACACATACACGTACACGTACACTAGTCAAAACAACCAAAATAAGATGGTAGAAGTGGTATTTCCTTACTGAGTGGTTTCAAAGACACGAAATTCAAATTTCACCATCCAAAATTTATTTGGGCCCTTGGATATGAGGCGAATCCAATGGTCAAGCTTGAAAAGACAAAAGAATTGTGCCTTTCATTGTCCATCATTCGATATGCTTGTCAATCCAATGATCACAATTTCTTCAGAACTCGATTGCGTGCGTTTGCATTTGAGACGTTCAATCGGCAGCAATCAAATGGACTACTATTGTTCACGTCCCCATGTAATTTCTCTCTTGCTTTTCCCACTTCCCATGAATTTGATGAAGCTTATTTTGTCTTTTTCTGCCAGAAAATCTAGCCCCAATCGGCGTCGTCCGTGAGAAAAATCGAATGGTTGTCATTGCCCATGATTTTGAGTCTCTCTCTTCCTTTTTCCCACCTCCCACAAATGATGTGACTTCTTGGTTTTGTCTTTTTTTGCCAGGAATTTTGTCTCATCGCATCCATCCATGATGAAGATCCAAGGGTTATAAATGGCCACGAACCCTTCCCAACTTAGAACGCTATTTTGTCCTCTTTTGACATACATTGTAGTCCAATCTTGGCCGTCCATTTGAAACATCGGATGGCTCTAAATAGCCATGAGGTCACTTGGGATTTATGAATCAAATAATGCCCTTTGAAAATAATACTTTTATATGAAATACCACTAGTGGTTTTTATGCCTCCTCAATACTAGGCTTGATTAATTTTAATCCATAAAATTTAGAGATCCTTACAAGGCCCATGCAGGGTTCACTTTTTCCCCTAATGACATGGGAGGCACTTAAGACGGCATTCTCGCAGACATTCTAACCAAGTGACTCCTTGGAAAGAGCTCTAGATTGTTGGAGAAAGTCTATGACAAGCCTAAGTATTGGCTTGAGTCCCACAAATTCAAAGAAGAAGCCTTAAAATGAAGACAATGTAAAGTTCACTTGTGAACTACCTCTTGTAACTTTTGAAGACTTTACTTAATGTAAAAGTGAAAGAATCTTAAGTGGTTGAGTCCACTTGATCAAAAAGGGAAAAAGGAGCCACAAATTCGTGATTTGTGGTGGATAGAGAATCAAATCAATCACTAATTGATTGGAGAGTGACTAAGGGAAGTTAGCCTCCCAAGCTCAACTATAAATAGATGGCAGCTTTAGTCGTGGTTAGAGAGACCTCAGAGAAGACCTCGAAGAGCTGAGCTTTATGCCATATCAAAATGTGGTTTCAAGGCACACATATGTATCAGTAAGTCCATTGTGTTGTAAAATCAATATACTTTCATTAGTGAAGTGCACTACTCACTCCCATATCTCTTAGTTTTCTCAGTCAGATTGCAGAGATTTGTTCTCTAAGCTTGGTGCATCATTTTCAGTGATTTAACTTAATAAAGTTAGCTCTATAAGTCTACTATATGCTCACCAATTTTCATTTCGTTTGAGTGTTTCAATCTTCAGTTATGTTCAGTTGAAGTCGACCCTGTCTGTTCATTTTCACTTCTCTGTCAGCTACCCGACTTTTTTACTCATCTTGTTAGAGTTGTTTCTCAATGTGTACTTACCCAAATTCAATGATTTAAACCTTTTTGGATTCAACATATGTCTAGTATAAGCATACAAATTTTCATAATCATGGAATTCTTAAAGCTTGAGTTATGTTCATTTTTCTGCTCACTGGTCTCATTACTCTAGCAGCCCATGAAAATCGGGATGATGTCATCACTTGTTAAACATCGTTCTCAGTGTGTGGTTCAATATTTTTTATGAGATTACTCTTGAAAGTTAGCTCTTTAAGTTAACTAGATTCCCCCAAAAGTAATTAAGCTAATTTCTGCTATGCTCAGAGAATTATGCAAAACACTGGACAGGTGTATGAACCAAAATAGCAAGTTCTTCACCTCTGAGCTAACTCCAACTTATCTATTTTGATCTATCTTTTTGAGAGTGATCTTACAAGGTACATAGGGTGTCCAATACATCCATTGCAAAGCTAAAAGGGCCCACCACATACTCCTGGACTTCATTTGGCTGGTGTAGATCAAGGATTTTGCAACACCTCTTCATCTTCAAGCACTTACCTATCCATCTCTTCACGGTGGTATCAGAGCAAGGTTGGGCAACATGGCAGATGGATTTCCTTCATCAATTGACAAATTGGACAGAGGTAACTACTCAGCTTGGTCATTAAGAATGGAAGCTTATCTCCAAGGTAGAAGTTTATATGGTTATGTGGTTGGAGATGAAGTTATGCCAAGTTTCAGGAACCAAAGTCAACCAACACAAGAAGAGCAAGAAAGATTGAGCACATGGTGCTCTAAGGATGCACTTGCAAGGTCTTATGTCCTCAACTCTATCCCAGATTTTTTGTTGCATCACATTATAAGTTGTAAGACATCTCAGGAAGTGTGGGATGCACTTGAAGCCTTCTTCTCTTCAAGTACCAAAGCTAGGAAGCATCAACTATGGCTGGATTTCACAACTCTCAAGAAAGCTCCCAAACAAAATGTGACTAATTTTGTCACAAAGCTCAAGGACATAGCAGATCAGTTGGGAAGCATTGGAGAGGTAATAGATGAAGAGCAAATTGTAAGGCAGGTCATCAATGGCTTGAAGACAGATGACAAGTGGGAAGCATTCACCACAGCTATGGATTTGTACATGGACATGCATGTACCTCATTTCAATACACTCATTGGACAACTACTTACTCAAAAGGCAAACCTTATTAAAAATGGAGAAAGCTCTAAAGGTAATCAATCTTCAGCCTTATATACTGATAAAAGAAAGTCCAAAGAAAACAAAGGAAAGTCAAAGAAAGTGGATGATGAAGAAGGAACATATCAAGCTAACTATGCAGGTAGAGGAAGACATGGCAGAGGTAGAGGAAGAGGAGGTAGACAAGGCAGGGGGAGATCCCAAGACGCCAAACCATGTTCTATTTGTGGACTAACTAATCATACAACTGAAAATTGCTTTAGGAATTCTAGGAATCAAAGAGGAAGAGGATACAATAGAGGAAGTTATGGCTACTCAAGAGGAAGGTTCAACAATTATCATGGAAACTACAACAACTAAAATCATTCAAACTATCAAGGAGGCTACAAAGGAAGGAGAGACTTCAATAACTACACAGAAGACTCAAACAAAGAGGATTCATTATTGATCATGAACATGGCTATGCCACAAGGTAAATCTGATGAGCATGTTTTCTACATAGATTCAGGTTGTTCAAATCATGTGGCAGGAAATGTGGCACTCCTATCAGATTTAGAAGAACCAAGTAATAAGCATGAGGTACAAACAGGAGATGATACAAGACACCTTGTGGAGAAAATAGGAAATGTCAAAGCACCTGATGGAAACATCAACCTCCTCAGTAAGGTACTTTATGTCCCTACCATTACAAAGAATTTGATAAGTGTTGGGCAGATAGTAGAGAAAGGGTTGCAAGTCAGGTTCACAAAAGCAGGAGCATTTGTTGAAGATCCAAGTCAAGGATTCAAAAGAATTGCAAAAGGAGAAAAAACAGGTAGACTATTCACCTTTGAGTTGCAAGACACAAGGAACATAGCTCTCTTCAATTATGGTAATCAAACACTCACAGAACTAGAGGTATGGCACAAGAGATTGGCACATATTGGTGAAAGATCATTAAAGCAAATTTGAAGGGACCAAAGTGTACTTGGACTCCCTAAGTTGTCAAAACAACACATGATTTATAAGTGTAGTGCATGTCAATTTGGAAAGTCTCACAGGTTACCATTCATGAAGAAAGGTTATATGCATGGAGATCTCTTGGAGTTGGTTCATACAGATGTATGGGGACCTAGCAAGGAAGCTTCAATATCTGGATCAAGGTATTATATTGATGATTTCAGCAGATGGACTATCCTATTCTTTATGAAACATAAAGATGAAGTTTTTTCATGTTTTCAAAAGATATTTGGCTCTTGTGGAGAATCAAACAGGTAAATCACTAAAAAGGCTAAGGTCAGATGGAGGGGGAGAATACTTCTCCCATGAGTTTGACTCTTTTCTTCAAGAAAGAGGAATCAAAAGAGAGGTAACTACAAGGTACACTCCTGAGCAAAATGGAGTGGCAGAAAGAAGGAATAGGACAATTGTTGAAGCTGCAAGGTCTATGTTGAATGAAAAGCATTTACCTAATTACTTATGGGCCGAGTTTGTATCTACAGCCACTTACTTGATTAACAGGTTGCCTTCAAAATCCCTTGATGGGATGACTCCATATGAGGCTTGGAATGCAAGAAGACCAAGCTTAGATCATTGTAAAATTTTTGGTTGCATTGCTTATGCTCATGTTCCTTCACAGGTTAGAGGCAAGATGGATCCAAAGGCAGAAAGGTGCATATTCATTGGATATGACAACAATCAAAAGGGCTACATGTTAGAGAGACCTCAGAGAAGACCTCGAATAGCTGAGCTTTATGCCATATCAAGGTGTGTTTTCAAGGCACACATATGTATCAATAAGTCCATCATGTTGTAAAATCAATATATTTTCATTTTCATGATCATTTGAGTTCATATTTCCATGTTCTTGTGAAGTGTACTACTCACTGCCATATCTCTCAGTTTTCTCGGTTAAATTGCAGAGATTTGTTCTCTAAGCTTGGTGCATCATTTTCACTCATGTAACTTGATAAAGTTAGCTCTATAAGTCTACTATATGCTCACCAATTTTCATTTCATTTGAGTGTTTCAATCTTTAGTTATGTTCAGTTGAAGTCAACCCTCTCTGTGCATTTTCACTTCTTTGTCAGGTACCCAACTTTTTTACTCATCTTGTCATAGTTGTTTCTCAGTGTGTACTTACCCAAATTCAATGATTTAAAGCATGTTGGATTCGAATACTGTCTAGTATAAGTATACAAATTTTCATAATCATGGAATTCTTAAAGCTTGAGTTATGTTCATTTTTCTACTCACTGGTCTCATTACTCTAGCAACCCGTGAAAATCCAGATGATGTCATCACTTGTTAAACATCATTCTCAGTGTGTGGTTCATTATTTTTTATGAGATTACTCTTGAAAGTTATCTCTTTAAGTTAACTAGATTTACCCAAAAGGAATTAAGCTAATTGCTACTGTGCTCAGAGAATTATGCAAAACATTGGACAGGTTTATGAACCAAAATAGCAAGTTCATCACCTCTGAGCTAACTCCAACTTATCTGTTTTGATCTATCTTTTTGAGAGTGATATTCCAAGGTACATAGGGTGTCTAATACATCCATTGGAAAGCTAAAAGGGCCCACCACATACTTCTGGAGTTCATTTGGCTGGTGTAGATCAAGGATTTTGCAACACCTCCTCATCTTCAAGCACATACCTATCCATTTCTTCACATAGATTAGCTAGAGAACCTCAGTTGAGATTAGGTGAATCCTTTCACGAACTTCACACTAGGACAAAAGCATTTGTTTCATATCTGCCACATGCTCGAGGTGATTTCCTGCTTAAAAAATGGATAGAGAAAGCTCTGCCCAAGTCATCTCAGCAGAAGCTTCATGAATCTCCTAGATTGGATGCAAAACTTTATGATTTTGTTGTAGCTACATTGCGCATTGAGGAAGCTAGGATACATTTTGAAGGAGATACTCAACCAAATTATGCATCAGACTTAGATCCTATCAAGAAACTCAGGAAGGAGTTGGACTCCTTAAGAATGCAGCAGATTCAACAAGAAGAAAAGGTCATGCTGCCTCCACCACGCCATGATGTTGATGAAGTAGCTCAACTTCATCGTGAGTTAGAAGATTTGCGGACCACATAGGACATACAAAGGCAAGTTTGGTGTACAGTATGTAGCAACAATGGACATTCCAATGTTAATTGTCCTAACAAGGTTGATGGAGAGTTAATATCCAAAAGAACAAGCTATCATTGATGTTTGAATAGTTCTATATCAAGAATAACTCAAAACCTTGATCAATTTTAGAAGATCAATGCCAAACTATCAAGATTTGCATTAACTCTGAAGAGAGTCACTTCAGAAAAGTCTGTTGCACATAACTCACTCATTGCCTAATCAAATGTGTAAATTTTTCAATGAAACTTTGTATGAGGTGTCATCTAATGTTTTCACACCTTCTCCAAGTTAAATCTCCTCAAAAAATTCAGTAGATCATGAGAAATAATCCAAACAATCCACCTATGTTTGAAATTGTTCTCCTGTATAGTCAACCTTGACACCTGCAACTTCTAATGCATGGTTCTCCCAAACTACAACCCGTTTAATCAAATTCTTTTACCCATAGATGGCGTACCTTCCAACTTATATTTTTACTCCTCATTTGTGTAAACTTTTACACTATGCATTGAGATCTGATCAATTCTTTGACCATCGAGATTACACCTGTTTCAAAAGACACTTATCACTTCTTCACATACAGATGTTCCTACACATAATTCTCTCAGCATGTTTACAATTAGGCTATCTAATATTAATCATAGAAGCATTAACTATGGAATTAGACATCTACAAAAGGATTCTTGAAATGATCAAACACAGAAGGAGAACACAGCAAAATAGTGGCTGAAACTTTTTCTTCTATTCAAAAAAATTTACATCTGAATGATGAGAGAGATCTACTTCACTTCTAAAGTGTCTAATGACTCTTAAAACTTCTAATTCTTCTCATCTCATGCTCTCTCATACTTTCTCCAACTTTCTACTTGTATATATAGGCATATATGTACAAGCTCATGACCATAACAAAAGGTATATGTGAGCTAACTACAAGTTTAATGTACAAATGTATACAAGTTTTCATTTCTTGAATATGCCCTATCTTCAAACTTCATTTGTTGATCTTTTCTTCATCTTCTGACTTCAAGTCTTTACCCAAGACATCAATTGATGGTTGACTTGCACCAACAGCTCCCACTCAATCATCAATTGAGGTTTTCTCTATCTTCTTTATACATGCCATGTCTTTAAATCTTTGTAGCTTTGGTCCATATAAGCTTTTGGTTAGCATATCTGCAATTTGATCTTTTGTTTAAGTATGTATGGCTTCAATCACCTTCTCTCTTAAGAAGTGATATTGAATCTCAATATGTTTAGTCCTGGCATGAAAAATAGGATTAGCAGCTAGATACAATGAACTCATATTATCTCCATGAATAGTGGGTGTACTCTGAATGATGTCAAAACTCTTCATGAGAGTCTTCAACCATATGACCTCCTTTGCAGCTTCAACCATACCTTTATACTCTGCTTTTGTAGATGATAAAGCAACTGTATGTTGCTTCTTAGAACACTAAGAAATTAAATTATCTCCCACATAACACAAGTATCCATATGTTGATCTCCTATCATAAAGATTACCTGCCCAATCTGTATCACTATATATCTTGATGTTTGTATCTGATGTAAAACCGTAATACAAACCTTCCTTGAGTGTACCCTTAATGTATCTCAACACTCTTTGTCCTACAACCCAATGTTCTTTCCTAGGACAATGCATGAATTGAAACAACACTCCAATTGCATATGACAAATCTGGTGTAATTAATGTAGCATAGATTAGAATACCAACCAGACTTTGATATAGCTTCATATCCTTGAATTCTTCTCCTCCATATCTGCTCAATTTGTGATTTACCTCCATTGGAGTAGGTGCTACCCTACAATCTTCCATTTTAACCTTGATTAAAAAGTTCTTCAAATACCTTTCTTGAGTTACATATACTCCATGTTGAGTATATGAGACTTCCATACCCAAGAAATATGACAAGTCTCCCAAGTCACTTATCTTAAACTCTTTCTCCATTTGCTTCTTCAGACTTTGTATTTCCTTCTCATTTGTACCTGTAAGAATTATGTCATCAACATATATGCACATAATGCTTATTGTATGATTCCTTATGAGCCTTACCTAATTGACATGCCTCACATCTATATGTCATGTGTTGACCTGCAACATTAGGCAATCTAAGCACTGAACCATTGTTAACCATATCCCTAATACCTCTTTCATTGAAATTTCCAAGCCTTTTATGCCAAAGATCTAACTCAGAGATCTCATGTCCTCCATAAGTGAACAAGGCATGACCAACATTACCTTGAATCTTCAATGTGAAGTTTCTTCCTTCTTTCTTCCCTCAAAAAATTTGTTTATACCCATTGCTAGGGTCCTCCACAAAAACTCCATCATTATTGAACCTTACTTCATAATCTTTTTCAACAATTTGCCCTACACTTATCATATTCTTTGGAATTGTAGGAGCATACAAGACCTTACTCAGAAGAGTACTTCCATCCTTGGCCTTCACTGATCCAATCGACTTCACATTGTGTTTTGTATTATCACCTGTTTGAACTACATGATTAGTTACCTTATTCTCCAAATCATTCATCAAAGCTATGTTACCACTCAGGTGATTGCTACACCCTCAGTCAATGTAGCAGACTCTTTGGTCTTCACTTTGTCTTTCACAAGTTAAATTCATAATCAAAGTTGAATCCTCCTTCTGATCTGAAGCATAATTGTAGTAGGTATTGTTGTAGGATTGACTTTGGAATCCTCTATCTGCATTTCTTCCAAAGTATCCTCTATTACCTCTTCCTCTGAAATTACTTCTTTGGTTTCTTCCACCTCTTCCTCTTGAATTAAAGTTTTGGCTATACCCTCCATTATTCTGATTATTATGCCAACAATCATGAGCTAAATGATTTGTCGTACCACAAATCTAGCAAGCTTTGGCTCCATCTTTATTGCTTCTTCCTCTTCCTCTACCTTTGCCACCTCCTCTTCCTCTTAGGAAGTTGGCTTGGCTAGTTGTACCTTCTTCTTCATTTAATTGTTGCTTACCTTTGCTATTCTTCTTCTTGTCCTTTGAATACATTGCTTGACCTGTACTCTTATCAACATCACCTTTGATATCCTCCTCAAAAATTAGCATATGTCCTAGCAACTGATTTAAATTAGGAGTGAAATGATCTAGTGACAATTCAGTATACAAAATGAATGGCTTTCATTTCTCATCTCCTCTCAAACCTGTGAGGATTTGCCTTACCAATTTATCCTCCTCAATATCTTCATCAACTACTCCTAATGCATCTGCAATCTCCTTCATCCTTGTTACATAATCAAAAATGGATTGAGAAGCTTTCTTTTTGAATGTAGTGAACTCTGCCCATAAGGATGCCTTTCTTGAATTTTTAGTATTTTGGAAATGCTCCTCCAAATCATTCCATATGTCACTTGCACTTTCAAGTCCTCTAATATGAGCTAGCAAGTAGTCATTGACTCCCATGTAGATAATGCTCCTTGCTTGAGCATCCTTCTTCATCCATGTCTTTAAATTTGAGAGTTCATCCCTAGTTGGAACACTAGGATCTCTGAATTTTGGTTTTTCTTCTTCACCTGTAATGTATCCTATCAAGTCTTTGCTCATGAGATGAGCTTCCATACTCATTGACCAAGCTGGATAGTTTTCTCTATCTGAAGAGAATCTCCCATCCTTTCTTCACCTGAGTATTAAATCTTCAAGCTTTATGAGGAATAAGTGTACCTTTACTTTTAATGAAGTTCCTTTTGATCTTCTTGATAGCTTCAGGCCTCCTTCTCAAGCTTTTCCTTTAAGCTTTCACCTTTTGAACCTTCAAATGTTGATTTATGTATGACTGCAGTAGTCGAGGTCCTCCTTTCTTCTATTTTGATGATTCTCGCTATGATACCATTGATGGAGAGTGTTAATCTCCAAAAGAAAAAGCTATCCTTGATGTTAGAACACTTATATATCAAGAATAAATTAAAACCTTTATCAATTTTAGAAGATCAATTCCAAACTATCAAGATTTGCATTAACTGTGAAGAGAGTCACTACTCAGAAAAGTCTCATGCACATAACTCACTCATTGCCTAATCAAATGTGTAAAATTTTCAATGAAAATTTGTACGACGTGTCATCTAATGTTTGTGCACCTTCTCCAATTTAAATCTCCTCAAAACTTTTAGTAGAATTTGAAAAATAATCCAAACAATCCACCTATGTCTGAAATTATTCTCCTGTATAGTCGACTTTGACACCTGCAACTTCTAATGCATGGTTCTCCCAAACTACAACCCATTTAATCAAATGATTTTAGCCATAGATGGCTTACCTTCTAAATTAGATTTTGACTCCTCATTTTTGTAAAAATTTACACTATGCACTAAAATATGATCAATTTTTTGACCATCAAGATTGCACTTGTTTCAGAAGACACTTATCACTTCTTCACATACAAATGTTCCTACACATAACTCTCTCAGCATGTTTACAATTAGGCTCTCAAATCTTAACCATAGAAGCATTAAGTACCGAATTATACATCTACAAAAGTATTCTTGAAATGATGAATCGCAAAAGGAGAACACAGCAAAATATCGATCGCAAATTTTTCTTCCATTCAGAAAAATTTACATTTGAATGATGAGAGAGATCTACTTCACTTCTAAAGTGTCTAATGACTCTTAAAACTTCTAATTCTTCTCATCGCATGCTCTCTCATACTTGCCCCAACTTTCTACTTGTATATATAGCCATTATGTACAAGGTCATGACCATAACAAAAGGTATTTGTGAGCTAACTACAAGTTTAATGTACATATGTATACAAGTCTTCATTTCCTAAATATGCCCTATCTTCAGACTTCATTTGTTGATCTTTTCTTCATGTTTTGACTTTAATTCTTTATCCAACACATCAATTGATGGTTGACTTGCACCAACAAAGGTCAGCTGTCAATTATGTGGCAAGGATGGTCATGAAGCAAGAGACTGCTTCTACCTCAAGGGATCAGAGTAGTGAGGTAACCCTCAAGTTCTTTGATGTGTTATCGTTGTGGCGAGTATGGACATATGTAGAGTAGGTGTTCTTTACTAGAAGGTGCACCTCCCTGTCAGCATTGTCCAGATGCTAAGGATAGTACTCAGTCTTATGTTCTTTCATCTTCTTCATTGCCCATGATGACTAGAGTCAAACAAGTGGCAGCAACCTGTAGAGTTGAACAAGAGAAACTCAAAAATAAAGATGAGGAAAAGAAGGCTAGTTGGAAGGGCCAAGCTGACATTGAAGGAGCTTATGATATGATGACTATTTCCCTTAAGGACAACCTACACTCAAGAAGACACACAAGACGCTAACATTGAGGAAATCTTGAAATGTATTCATCACAAGGTTAGTCTGTACCAACTCATAAAAATGGACTCGAAAGTAAGAAGTGACTTATTGAAAGTTATACATTCTCCCTACGTGAGCCCAGCATCGAGTATAGATGGTTTCATGGTTGACTTTCAGCCTGCACCCTTGGTAGACTATCAAAGCTCAAGGCTATATGTTTTCATAACTGATGAATGTCTAACCGGTGTCATTATAGATGGAGGCTCTAGCATCAATTTGATGCCTGATTTTACTCAACCTAAACCTCACCGAGGCAGCACCCTTCACTGTCACATTAGCATATCAACATCAGATTACACCCCTCGGCATCATCGAGAAGGTACACATGTCAGTGCAAGGTTGTCAATTCCTCCTCGATTTTGTTGTGACTACCCTGTCGCAGGAAAGCTCTTATCCTCTACTTTTGGGAAGGCCTTGGTTAAGGCAAGAAAAAGCACTACAAGATTGGAGAAGGAACTAGATGTGGATCTCCTCAAAGACTAATACTGGATGCGATTCCGCCAAGACAACTGGATATGTAGATACTCAGGTAATGCCTTTTGTACCCCAAGAAGAAGAGAATCTATTAAATTGGATGATGGGTGGTGTAGAGTGTTGCAGTATTGTGATTACTGAAATAAATGAAAAATTTGTGAAAGAAGCCCAAGGGAAAAAGAGTCGAAAAATGAAAATTTATGCTCAATCACTAACAAAGGAGAAAAAATGAGTCCTTGCAAGAAAATAGAGACCGAGGACAAGAAAGAGCCTTTGGAGATTAAAACTCGACATTTTTTGCAAAATGGTCTTAGTGGTCAAAAATTAGCAAGAAGTGAGTAAAAAGTAGCAGGAAGTGAGAAAAAAGTAGCAAGAAGTGAGTTAGTATCTTCGGGGGCCCAAATACTCAAATTGGGCCATCGGACCAAATTGGTCCATTGGATCAAAATGGGCCACTTTTGCGAGGATTCACCGCTACAAAATTTTGCAAGGGTGGAAGAGTCTAAAAATGCCAAAATTGAAGAAGCCTTTGAGGAGGCTAATTTTGAGTCTCAAGGGCCTCATTTTGAGCTTGAGAGCAGAGAAGACCTTCCGTTTTCAAAAATTCCTCAAGGATGCATCAGGAAACATATTATGGAACATAAGGGGAATTCCACCACTGCACACAGTGCAGATGCTTTTTCAAGTGAGACCATTCCTAAAGTGCTCGTTCAAGAACTGAACCTTGGAGATGAAGAAAATCCTTAAATAGTCCACTTAGCCTCCTCATTGTGGCATTATCCCTTTTTACTACAAAAGGTAACTTCTCTCCTATTCTCTTATAAAAATGCCTTTGCATGGTCCTACAAAGACCTAACTGGGATTCCAGAGGAGCTTGGATTACATTGAATACCCTTAGTTGAGGGGGTGGCACCTGCAAGAAGTAGGCCTTATTGACTCAATCCAAAATATGCAAAGGCAATAAAGCTAGAAATAACAAAACTAGAGGAGGTAGGTATTATTGTTCTAGTAGAACATTCAAGGAGGCTTTCATCTATGGTTATTGTACCCAAGAAAAATAGTAGAAAAATAAGAGTATGCATTGATTTTTGTGCTTTAAATAAGGTAACTATTCAATATGGATTCCCTCAAACTTTCACAGAACAGGTATTAGAAGAAGTAGCCGGTCACACTTTATACAATTTTCTTGATGGTTTCAGTGGCTACAACCAAATATTAATTCATCCTGATGATAGAGACAAAACTATCTTTATCACTCCATGGGGCACTTATGTGTACACACACATGGCTTTTGGGCTGAGAAATGCACCTGCTTCATTTAATAGAACAATGTATATGATATTGGGAAAATGGTTGACAAGTTTTCTGCACATTTTTATGGATGACTTTTCAATGTTCTCAGGCACAGATAGAAGAGCAGTAGTCTAAGATTTTCACGATCACTTGGAAAATCTGAAGGAAATCTTTGAGCAATGTCTCAAAATAGGTTTGAAGTTGAATCCTGGTAAATGTCATTTTTTGGTCACTAAAGGCACTCTCCTTGGTCACATAGTGTCTGTAGAAGGGATAATGGTAGATCCAACAAAGGTCACTGCTATCCTTTCCATGCCCATTCCATGGACTCCTAAGGAAGTGCAAAGCTTTTTGGGCCATGCAAGGTACCATAGGAGATTTATATGGATGTATTCAGAAATAGCTAAGCCTTTGTTAAGGCTTATGAGTAAGAAGATTCCTTTCTCATGGAGTCCTAAAGCTGAAAAGGCATTTTGTGAACTAAAATTGAGGCTATGTACTGCTCCACTCTTAACCGTTCCTAACTAGTCATTAGAGTTTCATGTGCATATAGATGCTAGTCTTCATGCAGTACGAGCAATTTTGGCTCAACCCTCCATGCCCAAGATGCCCAAGGCGGATCAACCTATAGCTTATGCTAGCAAACTACTTACCAAGGCACAAAGAAATTATAGCACTACAGAAAGGGAAGGTTTGGCTATTGTTTTTGGACTCCAAAGGTTTCGGCACTACCTTCTAGGTGTGTGTTTCATTGTCATATATGATCATCAACCCCTGAAGTACTTAATTAATAAGCCTAAAGTAGCTAGAAGGATTTGGCATTGGCTACTACTATTTCAAGAGTATGACTTTGAGATTCATATTAGTTTAGATAAGAACACTACATGGCGGATCATGTGTCAAGGATTGCTATGAGTGAAAAGGCGACAGGTATTAATGATGAACTTGTAGATAGTAGTCTCTTCGTGGTAGAAACTCAAACTGAGTGGTATGCTGAAATTTTGCATTTTCTCACTTCTGAAAAATTCCTAGAGAACATAACACCATTAGAGAAGAGGAGATTGCTCTTTAAAGCCAAAGCATATCACTTATAAATGGCCATTTGGATAAATATTGTTATGATGGTATCTTGAGAAAATGTGTTTATCCAGAGGAGGTAAATTTTTTGCTTGACACACAGTGAAGGGCATCTCAACGGAGAGGATTTGGCTCACAAAATTATCCATAGGGGATTATGGTGGCCTCATGTCTACAAAGATGCTATCAAGTTTGCCAAAGGATGTGATATTTTCCAAAAATGTGCTCCCAAGCCTAGCACACTAAATTTTCAACCATTAGTCATCTCCACAGTCGAATGATGGGGTCTTGATTTCATTGGACCAATTAGTCCAACTCGTCAACCTAGGGGTAAGAAGTATATCTTGATGGCCACGTTCTTTGAGAATTTGCCTCATTTTTTCTCCTTGAAAATTCACCCTTGATAGAGATTCACCATCATTTTTTTTTTGTCATCCTCGAAACTTGCCCTCACAAATCACCGACAAAATCCACCCTCCAGAGTGAGGCCCTCCAAATTCATTCTTCAAAAAAAAAAAAAATCTCAATGCTTCAAGCGCATGGATTTGGAGTTTCAGAACTCGTCTCACTACATGGATTTTCAAAATTAGTCCTTCAAAATTAGTCTTTCAAAATTATTCTTTCAAAATTAGTCTTTCAGAATTAGTCCTTCAAAATTAGTCTTTCAAAATTAGTCCTTCAAAATTAGTCCTTCAAAATTAGTCCTTCAAAATTAGTCTTTCAAAATTAGTCTTTCAGAATTAGTCTTTCAGAATTAGTCCTTCAAAATTAGTCTTTCAAAATTAGTCCTTCAAAATTAGTCTTTCAAAATTAATCTTTCAAGATTAGTCTTTCAAAATTAGTCCTTCAAAATTAGTCTTTCAAAATTATTCCTTCAAAATTAGTCTTTCAAAATTAGTCTTTCAAAAAGTGTTTCAAAATTATTCCTTCAAAATTAGCTTTCAAAATTATTCCTTCAAAATTAGTCTTTCAAAATTAGTCTTTCAAAATTAGTCCTTCATAATTAATCCTTCAAAATTAGTCTTTCAAAATTAGTCTCTCAAAAGTAGTCCTCCAAAATAAGTCTTTCAAAATTACTCTTTCAAAATTAGTCTTTCAAAATTAGTCCTTCAAAGTTAGTCCTTAAAAATTAGTCCTCCAAAATTAGTCCTCCAAAATTAATCTTTCAAAATTACTCTTTCAAAATTAGTCCTTCAAAATTAGTCTTTCAAAATTAGTCTTTCAAAATTAGTCCATCAAAATTATTCTTTCAAAATTAGTCTTTCAAAATTCATCCTTCAAAATTAGTCTTCAAAAAAAAAAAAAAGCAGCATCACACCTTGATTTAGAGTCACGTCGGCTATCGAATTCGTGGAGATACTCAAAGTTTGAAATGAAGTGATTCATGATAAAGGAAAGGAATTCATTCAATGACATATTCCGAAGCCTTCATGTGGTTTTCAATCAGTTGGTTGTCAGTACTAGATTTGGGACACCCTTCTAAAAATTAACCAGTTTTTTTATCACTTTTGTCAGTAGGGAGCGGTGCATGTATAGTATGCCGCAATGGTTTAGTAAATGATTGGGTTTGGTGTTCTATATGCAATGTCTTTGCAAAAAGGATATAGATTTCAGAGTATCACATATAGGTATATAGCTTCAAAGTTGAGAATCTATATCCAAGTTGTCTTTCGAGAGCATCCAAAGTAGCCAATCCAAACACTATTTCTAGCTAGTGGCCTCCTAGTAACCAACCAACTTCGGATGCAAGCTACTCTTTGCTTGACTATCCGATTTTAACGATTTTTTGTTCATTCGAAAGCTTGTCTCAAAAACTTTCTAATGGAATAAAGGTTCACTATAAGGGAGGAGATTTAATCAGCTAGGTAGAGAACTTTTTCTCCACAGTCACCTCTTCCTAATTGCATAAATGAAATTGGCAACTTCTTTTAAGATCTTGGTATTATTTCACTTCCAAGACGAGCAAATGTATGGCTGATTTACAAGCCCTTAAAGCTTTTGAAATGCACTAGTTTTAGTTAGAAAATTACATGTTAGTATAAGTTTTCTAGTTACATAATTTTTAAGTGCACATTATCTTTGTATTGGGTTCATCCAAAGGGGAACCACATTCATTGTACTTTGTAGATCAAGGAGGTGAGTAGCAGCCTACCTCAACCATTTGTTTGTATTTTGATGGGGGCGAATTATGGCTACCTTGAGCCTCGACTTGATGTAATCATTTGGGCAAGGGATTGAGTGCATCACAAGGCATGGACATGGGTTGGTGCACATTGTTGATATATTTAGGTAGTGATATGTGTGAACACACTAGGACCGCCGGGGCACTTTTTTCCCTCTTTAGGTTTTTTTCCCCCGGCTTGTATATACGCCTATTGCCCTAATGGGCTACTTATCTTTGTACATTCTATAGTAATACATTCAGTATTGTGTGTTTGTGCTCCAAGCTTCTTCTTCTTCCTTGTGTTGTTCACATGCTTCCGCAGACGTCTATCTCCAACAATTGGTATCAGAGCAGGTTGTCGCTTCTTCTAGGGCGCCGTCGACACTCCTCCGTTTGCAGTGTCAGATTTGCACGAAATTTGGTGAGCATACTCAGGGTGTTTCCGAGATCAAAATTGCTTTGCTCTGTGGTGCCAAAATCGCGATCTGAGCTCGTTTCAACCTCCAAACGCACTATCACAGCGCTTGTGCAGGCTATTTTGTCCTTTTGTGCCAAAGGTATATACCAGTTTCTGTTTGCCAGTTTAAGCGTCTCGAAGTCTGCTACAGGTCTAGCAGAACTCGTTTGAGAAGTTCCGTTCAACTTTTTGAGATACAGTCAATTTTCTGCATCAAGGTATTTTAGTCACCGGCCATGGCCGAAAGCAGTGATGTATTCCGTATGTTGGCTGTTGAGGATAAGTTGGATGGTACCAACTACCCATTATGGGCTTATATGATGCGACATGTAAGGATTGTGGAACATTGTGCAGGGTGTTGAAAGACGTCCTGTTACACCTGTAACGACAAGTACTACAAATACAGGTGCTGGAGCTGATGAAGATGGTGTCGAAGATGATATTCCGTAGATTCCTGTTCGTGCTGCTGTTTCTGTTGCACCTACTGCAGAGCAGATTCGCTGGGATGGCAGAGATGCCCAGGCACATGCATTGATAGCTTTGTCTGTCAAACGTGCCATTATTCCTCACATTCGCTCTTGCAGAACAGCAAAGGATGTTTGGGATACACTTACCACTTTGTACCATGCTAGGAATGAGGCTCGTGTTGCTTACCTCCGAAAACAGTTGGAGAGTGAGCACATGAATGAAGGTGATTCTATGAACAGTTTCCTAATGAAGATCAAATATTTGAAGGAACAGTTGATTTCTGCTGATGAGGTTATACCAGATAGCTCACTTGTGCAGACCGTTCTGAATGGTCTTCCTGATTCATATCAGAGTTTTGCTTCTACTCTTCGGTTGATGATGAAAGGAAATCCAAATGCCTTGTCATTTGAGGAGTTAGTCTCTGTTCTATTGCAGGAAGATCAGTCTAGGCAGAACAGGTCCATTATGCGTGTTCCAGATCAAGCTTTCCTGGCTAGTCAGAACGGCAAAGGAAAATGGAGCTCTTCTACTAGTAAGCAGAAATCTGCAAATGCTTCACAATCGAAGAACCAGGATAAAGATGAGAAGAAATCAGAAAAGCAGAAATTGTTTTGCAAGTACTGTAAAGGAAATGATCATATCATAAAAGAACTGTCCAAAATTGGCTGCAAAAGAGGCAAAGAAGAAAGAGGTTGGAATGGTTGTTGCAGAGGCCTCTACACCAAAAACAGAGTCTGCAAATCTTGTGCAGGAAGAAGAATGGGCGTTTACTACTGTCTATAGTTTTGAGCCATCTTCTCATGATCAGTGCATGTCTGTAGTAGACTCAGATGTTTGGTACTTTGACAATGGGGTGACCAAACATATTACCTTGCAGCGTAGTTTCTTCTCTTCACTGGAGCCTGCCCTTATAGGGAATATTGTTACATGCGCCAACAACTCCTCTTATCCTGTTATGGGAGTTGGTAAGATCATTTTGACTACTACTGATGGTAGTTCTTTCACTTTGTCAGATGCTTTATTTATGCCAGGGATAAAAAAGAATCTATTATCAGTTTCTGCATTAGCAAAGATTGGCTTGGTTGTGAAATTTGTTGATGACAGGTGTACAGTTCATGATCTCTCAAATGGCAATGTGATTATTGCTTCTGGCATTTTATGTCGTGGGTTGTATAAGCTCATAGACTATGAAAGATCTGTGAATGATTCGGCATGTGCAGTTCAAGATTCTCAGGCTATGTCAGATGCAAAGCTTTGGCATGCATGCTTTGGTCATCTGCATTTTGCTAGTTTGCTACGCCTGCAAAAATCTGAAATGGTGTCCTGTTTGCCCAAACTTGAGGCACTTGGAAAACATGTTTGTGAAGGCTATATTTTGGGCAAAATGCAGCGTTCTTCCTTTCCAAAAGATGGTTCAGTTTGGGCTACGCAGAAATTGCAGCTTGTACATAGTGATGTCTGTGGTCCTATGCAGACACCCTCTTTTGGAAATTACCTTTACTTCGTGACTTTCATTGATGATTTTTCCAGGCATGCATGGGTATATCCACTCAAAGAAAAGTCTGAAGTGTTCATGTGCTTCAAACAGTTTTTGGTTTTGGCTTAAAATCTGTCAGCATGTAAAATGGGCACCCTCCATTCTGATCGAGAGGGGGAATATATGTCTTCAGATTTTAATGCATTTCTGGCTGAACGTGGGATAAAACACCAACGTACAGTGCCGTATACACCTCAACAGAATGGAGTTGCTGAACGGAAGAACAGGTCTCTCATGGAGATGGCGAGGTGTATGGTCAAGAGTCAGGCTTTACCTCATAGTTTCTGGCTTGAGGCTGTCATGTGTGTAGCATATGTACTGAACAGGTGTCCCACTAAAGCACTGCAGTCTATCACTCCATATGAGGCTTGGCATTACCGCAAGCCATCTGTTGCTCATCTGCATGTTTTTGGTTGTTTGGCGTATGCATTAGTGCCTGAACAACATCGCAGAAAATTGGATGATAAAGCAGTTAAATATATTTTTGTTGGATACAATTCTGAAAGTAAAGGCTATCGCCTGTATCATCCACAGACTAAACGCATTCTGGTTAGCCGTGATGTTGTATTTGTGGAAGATGCTATTCAGCCATTGCTTTCATGTACTAAGGAGACATCTGTTAGCTCCAAAGACATGTATGATACTTTGATGCCTCTTTTTACAAGTGGAGAGTCTAGTGCTGGTCCTAACGAGGCAACTTCTCAGCCTTTGCAGGTTTCATATGATGATGCAGATCATTCCATTTCTGATGCAAATTTACATGATGCACTTGCTGATGAGAGAGTTGATATTGAGCAAGCAAAAACTATGCCAAAATGGCTGGTGCAGACTTTGCATGACAGCAAATTAGATGCACCTTTGTCATATCGTACTCGTTCAGGCTCTCATAGTGCCTCCTTTGCATCAGATTGCTATGCTATGGCTGCATCTAGTCTCTGTGATGAGAATGAGCCTGTTTCTTTTGATGAAGCATAGAATTCAAAAAATTAGATGGCTGCTATGCAATCTGAATATGATGCTATAATGAAGAATGATACATGGTCTTTATGTGACTTGCCTCCTGGCAAGAAGGCCATTGGCACTAAGTGGGTATACAAGCTGAAGCGTAAACCTGATGGTACAGTTGACAGGTATAAGGCTAGGCTTGTTGCAAAGGGTTATGCGCAGGAAAGAGGCATTAATTTTGATGAGACCTTTGCACCTACATGCCGTATGACTACTGTTCGGAGCATTTGTGCACTTGCAGCCCATCATGGTTGGAATGTACATCAGTTGGACATTAAAACAGCATTTCTGAATGGTGACTTGCATGAAGAAGTGTATGTTTTTCAGCCCCGTGGCTTTGTGCAAAAAGGGCATGAAAACCAAGTGTGCAGGTTAAAGAAGGTGTTATATGGTTTAAAGCAAGCACCACGTGCTTGGTATGAGAAGATACGTGCCTATCAAATTGCACATGGTTTTGAGAACAGTCCAACTGAAAGCACCTTATATGTTAAGCGTGCTAATGATGTGCTTCTGATCATTGTTGTCTATGTAGACGACATGCTGCTCACTGGTCCTATTGAGAAGCATATTGCTGATTTCAAGGCTGATTTGCATGCCTCATTTTAGATGTCTGATTTGGGGCATTTGCATCACTATTTGGGCATTCAGTTTATGCAAGTTGATGGTGGAATGGCTTTGTGTCAAACGAAATATATTGACACATTATTGCAGCGTTTTGGCCTTGAAGACTGTAAGCCTATTGCCACTCCTATGGAGACAGGTTTACGATTGAGTCTTCATGATGCTGGAGATGCATTTGATGTTGTTCTCTATCAATAGGTTGTTGTATGCTTGATTTACTTATGCATTACTCGGCCAGATATTTAGTTTGTTGTCTCACAGATGAGCAGGTTTATGCATTGCCCAAGAGTCACGCATTGGAAGGCGGTTAAGCGCATCTTTCGCTACTTGAGTGGTACTCGGCTACTTGGGTTGTTTTATCCCAAGGGGGGATCACTACCGCCAGATTTGCATGCTTTTTCTGACTCATATTGGGCTGGTTGCTATGACACTCGTGTGTCCACCAGTGGTTTTTGCTTCATGCTTGGTAGCTCATGTATATCTTGGTTGAGCAAGAAGCAGCCTACTGTGGCCACTTCCAGTTGTGAGGCT
Source organism: Ceratopteris richardii (assembly GCA_020310875.1). Lineage (NCBI taxonomy): Eukaryota > Viridiplantae > Streptophyta > Polypodiopsida > Polypodiales > Pteridaceae > Ceratopteris > Ceratopteris richardii. Next base: position 145,804,497 of record CM035422.1, read on the forward strand.
GAGTATAGGGTAGCTTTCACAGCGACTGTTGAGTGTGTGTGGCTCAGACGCCTTATGGCTGATTTGGGTGTTGGCCAGTCTTCTGCCACCACCATCTTCACTGACAGTCAGAGCGCATTGCAGTTGCGAGGAACCCTGTGTTCCATGCTCGCACTAAGCACATTGAGGTGCATTATCACTATGTCAGGGAGAGGTTCTCTGCTGGGGAGATCAGCTTGGCATATGTGCCCACGCAGGAGAACATTGCAGACCTTTTCACGAAGGCTCTGCCTAGGAAGAAGTTTGAAGCTTTCCGCAAAGCTTTGGGCTTACTTCCTTTTGTGGAGTGATTTCCACATAGCTTGGCACTTCCTTATACATGAGTGCCAGCTCCTTGTTCACCGCATCACTCCCAGGGGGGATTTGTTGATATATTTAGGTAGTGATGTGTGTGAACACACTAGGACCGCCGGGGCACTTTTTTCCCTCTTTAGGAGGTTTTTTTCCCCCGACTTGTATATACGCCTATTGCCCTAATGGGCTACTTATCTTTGTACATTATCTAGTAATACATTCAGTATTGTGTGTTTGTGCTTCAAGCTTCTTCTTCTTCCTTGTGTTGTTTGCATGCTTCCGCAGACGTCTATCTCCAACACACATGCACATGGATAGTTCATCAATTATTTCATCGTCATCCACAAATGCACCATCATGCCAATTGCTATTTATGTAGCAGTTAGGAAAGAAAATAAGAGTAAAAGAAAACCATGAAGATAAGTATCGCCTTAGTGCAATTATCTTCTTGGATAGAAAAATTCATAAGGATAAATATATATTTTGTCTTGGACTTATTCCAAGAAGGTTAAGAGTTCACCTTAAAGATCTCACTTTTAAGAAGTTTTTAAGTATCTCGTAGTCCTAGCTCATTCCTAAGAGGATAAAGGACAAGTAACCCCATATTCATAGATCCATTCCAAAAGAATTAAGAGTTAATTTTAAAGTAAAACTTGGAAGAGATAATAATTATCAATAATCATATAAATTATTTGCAACCCTTCTAAAGGTTGAGGTGTGTTTAGATCAAGGACACTCCTTCAAGATAGATAGGAGTAGCGTATGAGAGATTAGCCAATCTCATGTAGTTCCTAAGTAAGCCTCGAACCAAAGATAGTGGTACTTAAGTCTTATAGTTGGTATAGCCAAAGGTATATCAATCTTTAAAGGGATTCTCAAGGTTTCCTAAGATTTGGAATTTGAAAAGAATGTGGATGCTACTTACTAGGACAGGACTGAATCTTGGGGAGATTTCCAACATGAAATATAAAGAGATAGATCGTCTAGATATACTCTAGAGGGGTAAGGGGATCAAGAGATACCCAAGGATGTCAAAGTCAAACTAAGTCTAGTTTTGCTACTTAAAGGATCTTAACTTATAGATCAAAGAAACAATTTTGTATGCTTTAAGTCAAAGCATGAAAAAGAAAGTTCAAACCTCATAGCAAGGTGTTGAGTCACACAAGGCTCAAAGATATAGAAATTGGCATAGTGATGATCCTAGTACAAGGTTTTGAATTTAAGAAAACTAAATTAAAGCAAAGTCACTACATAATGGTGTGGATGTGGGCTTGATGCTCTAGAATGTTAAGTTTTGCATCAACATCAAAGTGGGTATGGTGGCAAGAGATGTGATACCTTGAGTGATGGATGCCCAAGCTCGAGTTCAATTTCGAGATCAAAGTTTTGAGAAAGTGTCCTAAGTTGGAAATTATGAAATTTATTTAGAATTTAAAGTGGTCTAGTTGAAGTTGGGTTGACAAAGGTGAAGAAACATTTCTTTCCTACATTCTACCAGGATCTTAAAGCCCCGATTGGACATGGTCTTTTCGTCAGGAAAAGGTCAACAAATTTTAGTAAGAAGTGGACCATAGTATAAACATCTAAGTTAGATGTTTTAGTCAACCTTAGTAAAACTTTATTTAGCAAAACCAAGTTTGAACAAAATTAAGAAGAGTTCTCAAAGTATTAAAGTATCTATCCATTTTTGCTAGATCCATGCACAAGAGGTGCAAAGAGATGGATTACAAACATCACTTTGGATGAAGAGACTTTAAATCCACCTAGTTCACATGTTTGAGCTATGAATGCCTAGTTTGCACATAGTGAAACAATGATGGTACTTAGAATGATTTGGGCAAACCACGCACAAGATTCCCCTCTTTTTGAGACCTAATCCTTTTCCAAGATCCTCTTCTGATAAAAGAGGCAAATCGGAGAATTGGTAATCATGCTCCTAAGTTTGGACCATGGGCTTGGGGGAAAAGATATAATATATTTATATTTTAATGCATATTTTCGAGGATAAAAATGTTCTTCAAGTTGTAACGTGGCTTGACAAGCTTCAAGTTACAATAATATTAGGAACTTCTGGAGTATTAGACAAGTTGTACACTTAGCCTAGTAGTTAATTCCATTGGATGGGGAGGTCTTCAACTCAATCCCCACATGTGCCTTCGGGGGAGTATTTTACCTATAAGAAATATTGGTGGGACATAGTAATGATAGTGAAAAACCACAATATTCTCTGTAAGAGATCATCTTCTTCTGCCATCATGAAATCTCTTCATTGAATGCAATGCACTACATCTAGGAAATAGCAATATGCTCCATTGGCTTCTTATCTTCTATACTTGACAGACACAAACGAATGAAAAGATAGTTTGCATATATTTTATACAAATAATGATTTTAATTAAATCTGTGCGAATCAAATTTGAAGCTTGCAAGATCAAGCTATAGCTCTTGTTCATCTACACAAGATGGACTTCATTATCTTCTTGTTTGAACCAAGCCAAATCTCTCTATCATTCCAACACAACACGAATTCGTTTTGTATATTATTTTTTTAATTTGTTGCTGATTATTCAAGCCCTTGCCATCCTCATCACCAATTTTCTTTAGCAAGTTTTATTGTAAGTGATTATGTGGTAAAAATTATGCATGTTTTATAGTCCATGGCACTTCTTGGTTTAATGCGCAATACTTCAAGGTTTTTCTTCTATTTACAAAATGCATTCTAGAACGCCAAAACACTACAAGTACCATGACATCACCAAACCAATACTCGTCTCATAGGAGGAGAGCACCCTTTTTCTAGATCTCAAACGGTGCAAAACAAACATTGAATTCCTCCTAGTGGAAACTCGATGAAGGAAATACATCAAGCAAGAGGTTAAGAGGCATTGATTCACGATAGAATATGAATAGTACGAAGAATTGTCAAATAAATATGATCCTTAGAATCTGTATCATAACAAGAGAAGCAAACCGATCCGAAACAAAATTCAAACGGAGGGGTGTACTCATAAAAAGTCAATTCCTTGTCTATTAACAAAATATACCTTAAGCCTAGTCACAGAATAAACTTTGACATGAGATATCATATTCACCTATTGAGAAGCCAAAACAAACCACTGTAACAAGTTCTTTCGAAAGTTTGATGGTAAAATGCAAGCATAACAAAACTCATTACATACTACATCCTTTTGAAGCCATAAGATACATATATTCCCCGTAGATTAAAAATTCAATAATATGCATATACATTAATACTATATTATGATAGTGCAATTGGAGCTATTTTAGAAGAAATCGCATGAAAATCATCTGGATTCCAATATTTCTTTCTAATTTATTACCAGCTCTAGGTTTACATGCTTTTGAGAAATGTCTATTTGGCTAATTCATTTCTATATAAGTTCTAACAAACGCATGTACATATAAGTCTATTGAGTGCCCCCCCCCCCAAAAAAAAAAAAAAAAAAAAAAAACGAGACTTCAAAAGGGAAAAAAGTGCTAAAGAGGGGAGCCTTATTTCACACAAGAACAGATTCCAATGGAAGTGAGCGATCAAGAAAAACCTTGAAAGAACAAACGCAGATAAAGAAATTGTAATGAAAAGATAAAATTTCTTTACCAAAACATAACATTTGATGAGTAACATTAGCACCTCAATTAATCAAAGTACATTTCCCACTCATCAAAAACTGATTTGAGATGAATATCTACCAAGAAGCTAAGACACAATCCAACTACTCAATAGTGCTAGCTACTCTGAGTCCCAACCACCCTGATCCTATATCTGATCATACATCTGATAGCGATGCTCCCAACTTTTGATGGACTTACATTAATGAATTTTTTTAGCAGCAATGGATTGCAGAAGCTCAATGGTCATAAACATACTCTGCACTTAGAGGTCAAAAAATTTAGAAAAACACAAAATTAGACATCACGATCATAAAATTGGTATATTAAGAGACAACCACAGTATTCTAACAGCAATGTCAGGCTAATGCAAGTTCTCGATGTGTAAAACAGTAACAAAGTTCAATTAAAGAAATTTCACCAAAGAAAAGGCAGGTTATTCTATTAGACGACTGAACTGTTGAGATGACAAAGTATGGCACTGCCATATTCTAAAAGACAAGTTTCACAATATGCGTATCAAATTCAAGCTCTCAAGATGTGTGCAAAAGTGATAAAAGACAAAGGCAATGACGCAGTAAAGCAAGTGGTGGTTTCAGATGAAGGTTCCTACTGATATGCAGGACACTCAAAAGAACTCATGATGCTATGTCAGTAGAATTGTTCACGCCCTTAGACCATAGCCAACAGCAAATGACTGGAAGAGAGAATATAATTTGTGGAATAGATCGCATTTTAAGATAACTAGGTCAACAAAGAGCAGAAGACGGGGGGGGGGGGGGGGGGGGGGGGGGGGGGGGGGGGGGTGGTGGTTATCGACATAAACTGCATCAATAACTACTGTCAAAGGAAATACATGTGCTGTAGTACTGGATCTACTAGCCCACCCCTTACTTCCTTGCAAGACATCAAGTAAGCTGAGAATGTCGTAAGGACAGGGTTTTATTGTTCTGCAATAGCTTGCATAACTCCTTGCATTCTTTGTTTTCACCGGTGGTGAGAGTTTAGCAACCACCAATTTACCCATTCACTCACTCAGGTTGTAGAATCTTCTCCTTTTCTTGCTTATTTAATTGCTGTTTGTACTTCAATTCATTGCCATTTACACGAGATTTCTGTGCTCGCAATTGTCAAAAGGACATCTCTTTGCATGTCCACTCGTGCATCATGTATTTAGTGTTTTTGGAAGTGTGGTACAACATCTTACTCAAGATGAGCTATTAAAGCACGTGGTGGGCATCTTTGTCGTCTTCTGCACAACCTACCCGTCATGCATGACTCTTACGACTGCATTTCTTCATATCAACATTCAAATGGTTTCTTAAAGTTAGGATAACTGGAGCATTGATATTCACACCAAAAAAGTCGTTGAATTGCATGAGCAAAATGCCTGTAGAGCATAGTTGTATCAATCCTACAAAGACAAATCCCGAAAAATCTCTCATTGTAAAATCATTGGTTAGAAGTTCAATGCATTTGCCTCAAGAAAAGACAATTTTCTAGACATAGTACTATACTTTTCATGCAAATTCTATGTTCATATCAAATAAAGACCAAAAACTTGTATATTTTGAAACAATACATGCCTTTTTTTACTTAATTTGAAAAAAAAGAGAGAGAAGAAAAGAAAATAGATGTCATATTTCTAGTTAAATTCCTAATATCATTTATATGAACCAAAAAGAGAAAAAGAAAAAACAAAACGCCAGACGTACATTTCATTATATTCTCATATATGATACAAACTACACAGAAGGGGCCAATGGTGATGTCTTCTACTTTCAATGTAGTCAAATATTTAGTAGTTAATATGGGAAATTTCAAAAGATTCCAGCTCCTCCCATTTGGACATATCTTCACTGCAAAACATGCATTGACAGTTTCAATGGGATATCTCTCAGTACACCTTGGAATCGACTGGCTTCACCTTCTAATGAATGTGCAGAATGCATGACTACTGATGCATGACTTATCCTCAGGACTCTCTGAATATTCAAGCCTTCAGCATGAGATGGCGATGTAATAATAAGATGCACTGCACTAGCATCCTGACAAATCTCATGTCAACATGGTGCACGCATATGCAGGATAAACTTTTGAATTCACCATCTCATAAATACACGACAAAATGTGCAGCAACATGTATATCTGGCAATGAAGGATAGACCAATCATTCAGCTCAAAATATCTAATCATTCACTCAGCACCTATCATAAAGTAGATGTATTATCTCTTTGATTAGGAACAATTTGCTTTCATGGTTCGTTATCATTCTGTTTACCTTATTTTGTCATAATGTGTGAGGATAATTTTGTCAAATTTCCCACCACACCTGTTTCAGCATTGTATTTATACCTCTGAACAGCCAACCTTGGAACAAAATTGATATTAGGTGTACACTCCATTTTGATAAGGCAAAGCAAGGAGCAAATACCTACTTCCTTTGATGAAGATATGAATTTCCGTCCGAAAGAATTCGAAGTGAATGTACTCAAAAGGATAAGTCTTTCCAGTGTAGCAGAAGCAAGTGTACATAATCCTCTGAAAGTAAAATATGCTGGAGCCTATTATCAAAGCAGAGGCTCAAGCAAACCACGATGAGATAGAGGAACCAAAGTGAAGTAGCTACAATGCTGCCAGACCCATCAGTTCTGCACCCGTGGGCCGTACATTAAAAAATTGAATGAAGTCATGGCTGCCAAGGCTTAGTGGTTGGCATAAAATCCTAGAACCCCTTTACACATTTCAGCTTGAATTGTCACTTGTCAGGAAAAATCTTCCTGCATGACTTCAAAGAAAGTTACTGGCCCTCATTGCTGGGTGCTCGAAACGCAATTTTGATTGATCTGAAACCTCAATCAAACATTGTGGCAGGTCTCTTGCAGCAAAAGTAATGGTGCCATCTGCGATGCCTCCGAAGATATCTACTGTCAGGTGGCCCTATCTTTGCAGGGCTTCCGTTCCATTCAGATGCCAACCTGCATGCCAAATCCACTTTGATTAAGATATTTTTGGAAGAATACACATCCAACGAAACGTGTCACATTACATACACTGGAAATGCGAATGATCTTGTACTGGTACTGCTTTCTGAACACAAGGACAAATTTCCAGAGTGGGGGACTTGTGATACCATCCCAGAATAAGAAAGCATCCCAGAAAATGCAATCGGCTCAGAGAAACTGCTCGATGCGTGATCTTCATCTCCTGAGTGATTTGAAGCTTTGTCACTCAGCAAGATATTGTCTGCATCATCACTTTTATCAATCTGTAGTTCTATAATTGCTTTATCATCTCGAGTGTATTGAGCATCTCTATGACATGAATCTCCAGAACTTTCAATACATGGAGCATTGAAAGATCGCTCTAGCCCAACTGCCTCATTTTTCTGATTTCCTGTACATTTCTCTAGTTCTATAGTTGCCTTGTCATCTTGAGTGCATTGAGCATCTCTATGACATGTATCTCCAGAACTTTCAATAGATGGAGCACTGAAAGATCCCTCTAGCCCAACTGCCTCGTTTTTCTGATTTCCTGTACATCTCTCTAGTTTCCCAATCATTATTCCATTGTTCTTTGATGCTGACAAATCGGGATCATGGCAAGCTCCCACGGCCTCTTTGGGGTTCTCCACATCAGTTGTACCATGTCTCTGAGTAAGCACATGGTTATAATCAATCTTGAGGCCATTTGAGCTGTTTACATTCTTTGGCTCTGCATCCTCACAGTCAATGTCAGTCCTTTCAACAGTTGTATCGTACCTCTGAATGAGCACATCGCTATCCTCACTAGTCAAGTCATTTGAGCTGCCAATGTCCTTTGGCTCTTCACTCTTACAGACGAAGCAAGTCCCTTCAATGCATCTATAAAAAGTATCAGAATTCCCTGATGTCTGAGTGTGCTCACTCTTTTCTTTCAATCCATTTGAGGCAGGAGGTACTACATGTATCTCTCGACATTGCATATTATCTTCCCCTCCATGTTTCTCATGTGAACAGTTACATTCCAGATGCAACTGAGTAGAAATAACGCTATCTTTGAATTCGGAATTTTTATCAGGATCCTTCTCTATCCTGTTATCACTAGAGTGAGTGATATCCCCAGCCTGATTTCTCTGGGAATCTTCTTGAGGACCAGAACTTTCTTTCGTTTGTGGTAGTTCTTTGCTTATTTCATTCTCAACCTCATTTAAATTCGACTGTCTTCTTTCCTGCACATTCTCACTCTCGTTAACTTCTTCTCTTCTCTCACCATCAAAATAGCCAAGCTTTTTTGCATCTGATGCCCCTATCTCTAGGCTGGGGACTTGAGGAACACCTATATCATGGCAATACTCAACATTTCTCATGTTCACTGATAGAGGCTCCACATGTGTTTTATCAAATACCAAACATGGATCCACTATCTTACAATCACATACCTCAGATTTCTGAAATTCTTTTGGAGGATAATCATTGGAATGTTTGAAATCTTGGTTATATAGATTGTGATTGTTCAAACCATGAAGGAACTTTCCATTAGTTGTAGTAGCATAAGCTGAATGATCTACCATCGTACCCACCTCCATGGTAATGAGATTATCAAAACCCAATCATTGTCGACCTTGGCAAAGCTTGTATGCCTTTCCAATACATTGTAATGACTCTGCAAAGGAATGGCTTACTGTAAAACGAACTTTTTCATACTAAAGAACACAATCGAGCTTTTTTTGACAGTTATCTGCAAGAAGGAAAAAACCAAAAATTATTAACTATAATGGCTGAAAACTCGAACATAGATGTAATTTACCGAGTTGAGCCCATCCATGATATATCATATGCTAAGCACAACAAAAAGCAAAAAAAAAACACACAAGAAAATCAACAAAGGCATAGACATGCATAAATACTTTCTCACCTCTTTACTCAAAATAAATATGAAAGAAAAGGTTTCGTTTCAAAAAGTTTCTCAATGTAACCCTACTTTAACTTTAGACACATGCAAGTTTTGAGCTCATCCTAACTAGCCTTGTCAACCTCTATTGGGATGCTTGGGATACACTTACCACTTTATACCAGGCAAGGAATTAGGCTCGTGTTGCTTACCTCTGAAAACAGTTGGAGAGTGAGCACGAAAACAGTCTTTTTTTTTACACTCTTCTTGTGTGTGTATTTGTTGTGCAAAGGGGGTGTTATAGTATCAATACTGATAATAGCATCATCTCATTCTGAGATCATATTGTGGTATCAATATCCGAAGTAAATTACCAGAAAGAACCTCTCCTACAGTCTTATCTTACAGGAAATAAGAAGGCACAGCAAGAACAACGACCACAAAGGGAAAAGTCAATTAAACAATTATTTTTTATCTTAACTTTAACAAGCACAAACAAAAATGAGCAAACAGGTCATAAAGATCTAACCACAGATGACTATATTATAGAACCAGAAATACTTTAATTCTGCATGTAAGTATAATTATTTTTAGGGAAAAAAGATCTGAAAATAAGAATGAAAGACAGCTATCTGGAACATAAAGACACCCCACAGTGTAGCTTCCCTGGTGGAGTCTTTGACCATCAAGGCTCTCCACACACATTGAGTAGCACAAGGACACTGTTTCTTCTCATTTGAAGGATTCAAAGAGTCCATTCCTTGTACGTTCATGGATTCAAGTCTGAACGAGGAGGAAGCTACACTAATATGTCCTTGGTTGCACCAAACACCAAGGAAGTGAGCTGTTGCATGAGGAGAGGGAAAGTAGCAAGAGAACCTGCACAGAAATTCGAAGATGGAAAAGCTCAATGTGTACAAGTCAGGCTTCAAGTTGTGTGACTTTTGAGACCAAGAAGTGACTTTTAAGTCCTTTGGTAACATTCACACGAGTCCAATGACCAAAGGTCATAAAAATCATGTAAATGCCTATAACTCCCGAATTGGGGCCCAAAACACATAATAAAAATATCTCTAGAAAGATTTTGAAGAGAGCTTTCACATGGAAGGCTATATCTATTAGAGGTGCTTTGGCGCCTTTATCCCCAACAATCTCCCACTTAAAGGGCCAAGGGGGCTCCTTTAATCTATGTGACTCCCACCATTTGTATGCACATCTAATGTTGTGCCTTTGGATGGCACTTTGTGAAAGCATCTAAAAGTTCTGTGAAGTGTTGACCTTTGATCAATGCAACCAGGCCATCATCTAGCACTTCTCTGATGAAGTGGTATCTCACATCAATATGCTTTGCACGAGCATGGAACATGGCTTTCTTTGCAAGACATATGGCACTCTGGTTGTCGCATCCAAGAAAATGTTTTGTCAACCATCCCAAACTCACCACATGGGCGGGCTAACCTAATGGCTTCCTTGGAAGCCTCTATGGCTGAAATATACTCAACCTTTGTAGTAGATGGTGCAACTATCCTATGAAGTCTAGAGCACCATGAAAAAGCTCCACCTACAAGGGTGTATACATAGCCACTCCAGGATTTCCATGTATCCACATCACCATCCATGTAAGAATCACATAATCCTTTTAATTCCAAAGGACCCTCCCCATAGCATAGGCTCTTGTTTTTGGTCACGTTCAAATATCTAAGAAAAAACTTCACTACATCCAAATGAGTTTTGCCTACATGGGTGTATACATAGCCACTTGTGGATTTCCATGTATCCACATCACTTGCCATGTTAGAATCACATAATCCTTCTAATTCCAATGGACCCTTCCCATAGCATAGCCACTTGCTTTTGGTACCTTTCAAATATCTAAAAATAAACTTCACTAGATCCCAAAGAGCTTTGCCAAAATTAGCCATAAACAGACTTACAACTCCCACTGCATGGGCAATGGCTGGCCAAGTGGCAACCATTACGTACATAAGTCAGCCACAAACTGATGCATATAGAACACCTTTCATATGGTTAGCTTCTTCATCACTATTTGGGCAATCATCTTTGGAAAGCTTCACATGTGGCTGCAATGACACCCGAAGAGGCTTTGAATCAGCCATGTTAAATCTGTACAGCACTTTTTGAATGTACCTCTCTTGAGATAGTGCAATGTGTGTTGCTGTCTATCCCTCGTTAATCGCATACCAAGTATGTACTCAGCTTCCCCAAGGTCTTTTATTGAGAATGGAGCATTCAGCTGTAGTTTTAGAGCATTTACGGTGTTCTTTTGCTTTCCAACCAACATGTCATCGACGTAAAGTACAAGTATGATTGGATTGTTATCTACATCCTTTTTAGTGTATAAACGAGCATGGCTCCTTTTAAATCCATGTTTGAGCATGAATGCATCAAAGTTTTTGTACCATTGTCCTGGAGCTTGTTTCTGCCCATACAAACTGCTTTTAAGCTTACATACAAGATGTTCCTTTCGAGGAATCACATAACCTCCAGGATGTTTCATCCATTTGATAAAGTTCCAAATCCAAGGCAACAGTGAGAGCAAATAACGCATGCAATGTGGTCATTTTTACCATGAGAGAGAACACTTCTTGAAAGTTAATTCCCTCCTCTTGGGCATACCCATTTGCAACCAGCCTTGCTTTGCACTTGAGTTTTCCATCACTTGTTTCAATTTCGTACACCCATTTGTTAGGAATGGCTTTCATATCTTTGGGCAACTCAACTAAATCCCAAGTATCATGACATACAAAGCTTTGATCTATTCCCCCATTGCAAGCGCCCACTTCTTGTGCTCACGTGACTTGGCTTCTCTAAATGTAAGAGACTCACTCTCATCTAATAGTATGGTATAATGCAAAGAGGGGTCATATATGTTTATGGGCCTCCTATATTGTGTACTCTCCTTACCCAATGATTTAACATTTTCTAGCAATGGATCTATATCAAGAGGAATGACAATATCATCATTGATGGCCGTTGTACATCATGTTCAGGTCTATTTTCAACATGTATAGGTGGCTGCAATCAACCTTCACGAGCCTCAATTTCCTCTCCAATATCATCTGGCTTAAAAACCACTTGTTCATCTTCATTTCTGGCCATTTTTGGCTCATCCTTGGGTACGATTTCAGGCCTGATTGGTAGCTATTCATGCTGAAATTTGACCCACTTTGTGATCGTCTTTATAGTCACAATTGTTTTTGAGCACCTTGCCTCATTAATACAACATTTCAGCTGTTGCCAACCTTCTTGAGTTGAGATGGCCATATCTTGTCGCCCATTTCGCCTTCATATCCAGCCCATGAAGATTTCCTTTTATGGACTTCGCATCTAATTTACTCTTCACCTCAAGCCTACAAGCACAGAAGCATTGCAGCCAAATACCCATAGATGGTCATATGAAGCCAATTGAAATGGATAGGAGCATGATAAAAGAGGTTCTCTACAATGAAACTCTTCAAAAAGCTCAAATCTTCTTGCTTCAGCTTTGCAATGCTGAAGTAGTCTTTCAAATGCAACACTTCTATCACGACAAAATAGATGAAGGCTCTAATGCTAGTTGAAAGGGGAGGGGGGGGAGAGAGAGAGAGAGAGGTACATGTGATCATTGATGTGCTCGATTGCATCAAATACCAAGGCAGTGAGCTGCTGCACAAGGAGAGAGAAAGTAGAGAGTGAAACGTGCACAAAATTCAAAGAAGAAGATGAAGTTAAAAATTGTAAAAGTCACCTTCAAGTTAAGTGACTTTTGGGACCAACTTTTATTGATAAGTGTCCTTTAGGTCATTCAGGCACGTTGACACATACCTAATGACCGAAAATCATAAAAAGCATGTAAATGCCTACAACTTCACGATTTGGGGTACAATAAATATAATAAAAATATATCTTAGAAGCTTTGGAAGAGAGCTTTCACGTGGAAGTGTAGATGTACATCAAGAGGCTCCTTGAGGCATTTATCCCCAACAAAGTCAGTTTTAACGCCAAACATAAAAAGAGAAAAGGATATAAAACACCTTTCATATAGTTGGCTGCATCATCATTTTTGGGATAGTCATCCTTGCCCCGCTTCACATGTTGCCGCAATGGCACTCAAGAGGCTTTGCATCAGCCACATTAAAACTGCAGAGCACTTTTTCAATGTACTTTTCTTGGGATAAATGCAAAGTATGCTGCTGTCTATCACTTTTCATTCGAATACCAAGTATACGCTCAGCCTCCCCAAGGTCTTTCATTGAGAATGCAGAGTTCGGCTCCTGTTTTGGAGGATTTAGAGTGATCTTATGCCACCCAGCCAAATACATATAATCTGCATACAAGACGAGAATGATTGGGATGCCATCATCGTCCTTTTTAGTGCACAAACAGTGGTCTGCATGGCTTCTTTTGAATCCATGTTTGAGAATAAATGCATGAAACTTCTTATACCATTGCCCATGGACTTGTTTCAACCCCTATAAACTCCTTTTCAGCTTGTTTTTTTTTAATGGATGTT